>OZ026857.1:608829-1217658 GCA_964023215.1 Eledona agricola | reverse complement strand
GTTATGGGTGATTTGCGGTAGCCAAAGTAATTTAGGTGATTCTGGTATAGTTTGTTATAATTTTTAGCATTTTTTTGTAATTTTAAAGTGATTGGGCTTAGTTTGTTGCTGTAAAGTGTAGTTGGGGGTGATTTTTGATAGCCGAAGTAATTTAGGTGAGTTTGGCATAGTTTGCTATGGTTAGTAGCATTTTTTTGTAATTAAAAAGTGATTGGGTTTAGTTTGTTGTGGTAAGGGTTAGTTGGTGATGATTTAGAGTAGCCGAAGTAATTTAGGTGAGTCTGGCATAGTTTGTTATGATTTGTACACCTTTTTTTGTAATTTTAAGATGATATGGTTTGGTTTGTTGTGGTAAGGGATAGTTGGGGGTGATTTACGGTAGCTGAAGTAATTTAGGTGATTCTGGTATAGTTTGTTATGATGTTTAGCATTTTTTTGTAATTTTAAAGTGATTGGGCTTAGTTTGTTGCTGTAAAGTGTACATGGGGGTGATTTTTGATAGCCGAAGTAATTTAGGTGAGTTTGGCATAGTTTGCTATGGTTAGTAGCATTTTTTTGTAATTTAAAAGTGATTGGGTTTAGTTTGTTGTGGTAAGGGTTAGTTGGTGATGATTTAGAGTAGCCGAAGTTTGTTGCTGTAAAGTGTAGTTGGGGCTGATTTTTGATAGCCGAAGTAATTTAGGTGAGTTTGGCATAGTTTGCTATGGTTAGTAGCATTTTTTTGTAATTTTAAATTGATTGGATTTAGTTTGTTGTGGTAAGGGTAATTTGGTGATGATTTATGGTAGCCGAAGTAATTTAGGTGAGTTTGGCATAGTTTGCTATGGTTAGTATCATTTTTTTGTAATTTAAATGTGATTGGGTTTAGTTTGTTGTAGTAAGGGTTAGTTGGTGATGATTTAGAGTAGCCGAAGTAATTTAGGTGAGTCTGGCATAGTTTGTTATGATTTGTACACCTTTTTTTGTAATTTTAAGATGATATGGTTTGGTTTGTTGTGGTAGGGGATAGTTGGGGGTGATTTACGGTAGCCGAAGTAATTTAGGTGATTCTGGTATAGTTTGTTATGATTTTTAGCATTTTTTTGTAATTTTAAAGTGATTGGGTTTAGTTTGTTTATGTAAAGTGTAGTTGGGGGTGATTTTGGATAGCCGAAGTAATTTATATGAGTTTGGCATAGTTTGCTATGGTTAGTAGCATTTTTTTGTAATTAAAAAGTGATTGGGTTTTGTTTGTTGTGGTAAGTGTTAGTTGGTGATGATTTATGGTAGCCGAAGTAATTTAGGTGAGTTTGGCATAGTTTGCTATGGTCAGTAGCATTTTTTTGTGATTTAAAAGTGATTGGGTTTAGTTTGTTGTGGTAAGGGTTAGTTGGTGATGACTTAGAGTAGCCGAAGTAATTTAGGTGAGTCTGGCATAATTTGTTATGATTTGTACACCTTTTTTTGTAATTTTAAGATGATATGGTTTGGTTTGTTGTGGTAAGACATAGTTGGGGGCGATTTACGGTAGCCGAAGTAATTTAGGTGATTCTGGTATAGTTTGTTATGATTTTTAGCATTTTTTTGTAATTTTAAAGTGATTGGGCTTAGTTTGTTGCTGTAAAGTGTAGTTGGGGGTGATTTTTGATAGCCGAAGTAATTTAGGTGAGTTTGGCATAGTTTGCTATGGTTAGTAGCATTTTTTTGTAATTAAAAAGTGATTGGGTTTAGTTTGTTGTGGTAAGGGTTAGTTGGTGATGATTTAGAGTAGCCGAAGTAATTTAGGTGAGTCTGGCATAGTTTGTTATGATTTGTACACCTTTTTTTGTAATTTTAAGATGATATGGTTTGGTTTGTTGTGGTAAGGGATAGTTGGGGGTGATTTACGGTAGCTGAAGTAATTTAGGTGATTCTGGTATAGTTTGTTATGATGTTTAGCATTTTTTTGTAATTTTAAAGTGATTGGGCTTAGTTTGTTGCTGTAAAGTGTACATGGGGGTGATTTTTGATAGCCGAAGTAATTTAGGTGAGTTTGGCATAGTTTGCTATGGTTAGTAGCATTTTTTTGTAATTTAAAAGTGATTGGGTTTAGTTTGTTGTGGTAAGGGTTAGTTGGTGATGATTTAGAGTAGCCGAAGTAATTTCGGTGAGTCTGGCATAGTTTGTTATGATTTGTACACCTTTTTTTGTAATTTTAAGATAATATGGTTTGGTTTGTTGTGGTAAGGGATAGTTGGGGGTGATTTACGGTAGCCGAAGTAATTTAGGTGATTCTGGTATAGTTTGTTATGATTTTTAGCATTTTTTTGTAATTTTAAAGTGATTGGGTTTAGTTTGTTGTGGTAAGGGTTAGTTGGTGATGATTTAGAGTAGCCGAAGTAATTTAGGTGAGTCTGGCATAGTTTGTTATAATTTGTTCACCTTTTTTTGTAATTTTAAAATGATATAGTTAGGTTTGTTGTGGTAAGGGATAGTTGGGGGTGATTTACGGTAGCCGAAGTAATTTAGGTGATTCTGGTATAGTTTGTTATGATTTTTAGCATTTTTTTGTAATTTTAAAATGATTGGGCTTAGTTTGTTGCTGTAAAGTGTAGTTGGGGGTGATTTTTGATAGCCGAAGTAATTTAGGTGAGTTTGGCATAGTTTGCTATGGTTAGTAGCATTTTTTTGTAATTTAAAAGTGATTGGGTTTAGTTTGTTGTGGTAAGGGTTAGTTGGTGTTGATTTATGGTAGCCGAAGTAATTTAGGTGAGTTTGGCATAGTTTGCTATGGTTAGTAGCATTTTTTTGTAATTTAAAAGTGATTGGGTTTAGTTTGTTGTGGTAAGGGTTAGTTGGTGATGATTTAGAGTAGCCGAAGTAATTTCGGTGAGTCTGGCATAATTTGTTATAATTTGTTTACCTTTTTTTGTAATTTTAAGATGAAATGGTTAGGTTTGTTGTGGTAAGGGATAGTTGGGGGTGATTTACGGTAGCCGAAGTAATTTAGGTGATTTTGGTATAGTTTGTTATGATTTTTAGCATTTTTTTGTAATTTTAAAGTGATTGGGCTTAGTTTGTTTATGTAAAGTGTAGTTGGGGGTGATTTTGGATAGCCGAAGTAATTTATATGAGTTTGGCATAGTTTGCTATGGTTAGTAGCATTTTTTTGTAATTTAAAAGTGATTGGGTTTTGTTTGCTGTGGTAAGTGTTAGTTGGTGATGATTTATGGTAGCCGAAGTAATTTAGGTGAGTTTGGCATAGTTTGCTATGGTCAGTAGCATTTTTTTGTGATTTAAAAGTGATTGGGTTTAGTTTGTTGTGGTAAGGGTTAGTTGGTGATGATTTAGAGTAGCCGAAGTAATTTAGGTGAGTCTGGCATAATTTGTTATGATTTGTACACCTTTTTTTGTAATTTTAAGATGATATGGTTTGGTTTGTTGTGGTAAGACATAGTTGGGGGCGATTTACGGTAGCCGAAGTAATTTAGGTGATTCTGGTATAGTTTGTTATGATTTTTAGCATTTTTTTTGTAATTTTAAAGTGATTGTGCTTAGTTTGTTGCTGTAAAGTGTAGTTGGGGCTGATTTTTGATAGCCGAAGTAATTTAGGTGAGTTTGGCATAGTTTGCTATGGTTAGTAGCATTTTTTTGTAATTTTAAATTGATTGGATTTAGTTTGTTGTGGTAAGGGTAATTTGGTGATGATTTATGGTAGCCGAAGTAATTTAGGTGAGTTTGGCATAGTTTGCTATGGTTAGTATCATTTTTTTGTAACTTAAATGTGATTGGGTTTAGTTTGTTGTGGTAAGGGTTAGTTGGTGATGATTTAGAGTAGCCGAAGTAATTTAGGTGAGTCTGGCATAGTTTGTTATGATTTGTACACCTTTTTTTGTAATTTTAAGATGATATGGTTTGGTTTGTTGTGGTAAGGGATAGTTGGGGGTGATTTACGGTAGCCGAAGTAATTTAGGTGATTCTGGTATAGTTTGTTATGATTTTTAGCATTTTTTTGTAATTTTAAAGTGATTGGGTTTAGTTTGTTTATGTAAAGTGTAGTTGGGGGTGATTTTGGATAGCCGAAGTAATTTATATGAGTTTGGCATAGTTTGCTATGGTTAGTAGCATGTTTTTGTAATTAAAAAGTGATTGGGTTTTGTTTGTAGTGGTAAGTGTTAGTTGGTGATGATTTATGGTAGCCGAAGTAATTTAGGTGAGTTTGGCATAGTTTGTTATGATTTGTACACTTTTTTTGTAATTTTAAGATGATATGGTTTGATTTGTTGTGGTAAGGGATAGTTGGGGGTGATTTACGGTAGCCGAAGTAATTTAGGTGATTCTGGTATAGCTTGTTATGATTTTTAGCATTTTTTTGTAATTTTAAAGTGATTGGGCTTAGTTTGTTTATGTAAAGTATAGTTGGGGGTGATTTTGGATAGCCGAAGTAATTTATATGAGTTTGGCATAGTTTGCTATGGTTAGTAGCATTTTTTTGTAATTTAAAAGTGATTGGGTTTTGTTTGTTGTGGTAAGGGTAAGTTGGTGATGATTTATGGTAGCCGAAGTAATTTAGGTGAGTTTGGCATAGTTTGCTATGGTTAGCATCATTTTTTTGTAATTTAAATGTGATTGGGTTTAGTTTGTTGTGGTAAGGGTTAGTTGGTGATGATTTAGAGTAGCCGAAGTAATTTAGGTGAGTCTGGCATAGTTTGTTATGATTTGTACACTTTTTTGTAATTTTAAGATGATATGGTTTGATTTGTTGTGGTAAGGGATAGTTGGGGGTGATTTACGGTAGCCGAAGTAATTTAGGTGATTCTGGTATAGCTTGTTATGATTTTTAGCATTTTTTTGTAATTTTAAAGTGATTGGGCTTAGTTTGTTGGTGTAAAGTGTAGCTGGGGGTGATTTTTGATAGCCGAAGTAATTTAGGTGAGTTTGGCATAGTTTGCTATGGTTAGTAGCATTTTTTTGTAATTTAAAAGTGATTGGGTTTAGTTTGTTGTGGTAAGGGTTAGTTGGTGATGATTTAGAGTAGCCGAAGTAATTTAGGTGAGTCTGGCATAGTTTGTTATGATTTGTAAACCTTTTTTCGTAATTTTAAGATGATATGGTTTGGTTTGTTGTGGTAAGGGATAGTTGGGGGTGATTTACGGTAGCCTAAGTAATTTAGGTAATTCTGGTATAGTTTGTTATGATTTTTAGCATTTTAGCATAGTAGTTTGTTGCTGTAAAGTGTAGTTGGGGCTGATTTTTGATAGCCGAAGTAATTTAGGTGAGTTTGGCATAGTTTGCTATGGTTAGTAGCATTTTTTTGTAATTTAAAAGTGATTGGGTTTAGTTTGTTGTGGTAAGGGTTAGTTGGTGATGATTTATGGTAGCCGAAGTAATTTAGGTGAGTTTGGCATAGTTTGCTATGGTTAGTATCATTTTTTTGTAATATAAATGTGATTGGGTTTAGTTTGTTGTGGTAAGGGTTAGTTGGTGATTATTTAGAGTAGCCGAAGTAATTTAGGAGGGTCTGGCATAGTTTGTTATGATTTGTACACCTTTTTTTGTAATTTTAAGATGATATGGTTTGGTTTGTGGTGGTAAGGGATAGTTATGGGTGATTTACGGTAGCCAAAGTAATTTAGGTGATTCTGGTATAGTTTGTTATGATTTTTAGCATTTTTTTGTAATTTTAAAGTGATTGGGCTTAGTTTGTTGCTGTAAAGTGTAGTTGGGGGTGATTTTAGATAGCCGAAGTAATTTAGGTGAGTTTGGCATAGTTTGCTATGAATTGTAGCATTTTTTTGTAATTAAAAAGTGATTGGGTTTAGTTTGTTCTGGTAAGGGTTAGTTGGTGATGATTTAGAGTAGCCTAAGTAATTTAGGTGAGTCTGGCATAGTTTGTTATGATTTGTACACCTTTTTTTGTAATTTTAAGATGATATGGTTTGGTTTGTTGTGGTAAGGGATAGTTGGGGGTGATTTACGGTAGCTGAAGTAATTTAGGTGATTCTGGTATAGTTTGTTATGATGTTTAGCATTTTTTTGTAATTTTAAAGTGATTGGGCTTAGTTTGTTGCTGTAAAGTGTACATGGGGGTGATTTTTGATAGCCGAAGTAATTTAGGTGAGTTTGGCATAGTTTGCTATGGTTAGTAGCATTTTTTTGTAATTTAAAAGTGATTGGGTTTAGTTTGTTGTGGTAAGGGTTAGTTGGTGATGATTTAGAGTAGCCGAAGTAATTTCGGTGAGTCTGGCATAGTTTGTTATGATTTGTACACCTTTTTTTGTAATTTTAAGATAATATGGTTTGGTTTGTTGTGGTAAGGGATAGTTGGGGGTGATTTACGGTAGCCGAAGTAATTTAGGTGATTCTGGTATAGTTTGTTATGATTTTTAGCATTTTTTTGTAATTTTAAAGTGATTGGGTTTAGTTTGTTGTGGTAAGGGTTAGTTGGTGATGATTTAGAGTAGCCGAAGTAATTTAGGTGAGTCTGGCATAGTTTGTTATGATTTGTAAACCTTTTTTCGTAATTTTAAGATGATATGGTTTGGTTTGTTGTGGTAAGGGATAGTTGGGGGTGATTTACGGTAGCCGAAGTAATTTAGGTAATTCTGGTATAGTTTGTTATGATTTTTAGCATTTTAGCATAGTAGTTTGTTGCTGTAAAGTGTAGTTGGGGCTGATTTTTGATAGCCGAAGTAATTTAGGTGAGTTTGGCATAGTTTGCTATGGTTAGTAGCATTTTTTTGTAATTTAAAAGTGATTGGGTTTAGTTTGTTGTGGTAAGGGTTAGTTGGTGATGATTTATGGTAGCCGAAGTAATTTAGGTGAGTTTGGCATAGTTTGCTATGGTTAGTATCATTTTTTTGTAATTTAAATGTGATTGGGTTTAGTTTGTTGTGGTAAGGGTTAGTTGGTGATGATTTAGAGTAGCCGAAGTAATTTAGGTGAGTCTGGCATAGTTTGTTATGATTTGTACACCTTTTTTTGTAATTTTAAGATGATATGGTTGGGTTTGTTGTGGTAAGGGATAGTTATGGGTGATTTACGGTAGCCGAAGTAATTTAGGTGATTCTAGTATAGTTTGTTATGATTTTTAGCATTTTTTTGTAATTTTAAAGTGATTGGGCTTAGTTTGTTGCTGTAAAGTGTAGTTGGGGGTGATTTTTGATAACCGAAGTAATTTAGGTGAGTTTGGCATAGTTTGCTATGGTTAGTAGCATTTTTATGTAATTTAAAAGTGATTGGGTTTAGTTTGTTGTGGTAAGGGTTAGTTGGTGATGATTTATAGTAGCCGAAGTAATTTAGGTGAGTTTGGCATAGTTTGCTATGGTTAGTATCATTTTTTTGTAATTTAAATGTGATTGGGTTTAGTTTGTTGTGGTAAGGGTTAGTTGGTGATGATTTAGAGTAGCCGAAGTAATTTAGGTGAGTCTGGCATAGTTTGTTATGATTTGTACACCTTTTTTTGTAATTTTAAGATGATATGGTTTGGTTTGTTGTGGTAAGGGATAGTTATGGGTGATTTACGGTAGCCGAAGTAATTTAGGTGATTCTGGTATAGTTTGTTATGATTTTTAGCATTTTTTTGTAATTTTAAAGTGATTGGGCTTAGTTTGTTGCTGTAAAGTGTAGTTGGGGGTGATTTTTGATAACCGAAGTAATTTAGGTGAGTTTGGCATAGTTTGCTATGGTTAGTAGCATTTTTATGTAATTTAAAAGTGATTGGGTTTAGTTTGTTGTGGTAAGGGTTAGTTGGTGATGATTTATAGTAGCCGAAGTAATTTAGGTGAGTTTGGCATAGTTTGCTATGGTTAGTATCATTTTTTTGTAATTTAAATGTGATTGGGTTTAGTTTGTTGTGGTAAGGGTTAGTTGGTGATGATTTAGAGTAGCCGAAGTAATTTAGGTGAGTCTGGCATAGTTTGTTATGATTTGTACACCTTTTTTTGTAATTTTAAGATGATATGGTTTGGTTTGTTGTGGTAAGGGATAGTTATGGGTGATTTACGGTAGCCGAAGTAATTTAGGTGATTCTGGTATAGTTTGTTATGATTTTTAGCATTTTTTTGTAATTTTAAAGTGATTGGGCTTAGTTTGTTGCTGTAAAGTGTAGTTGGGGGTGATTTTTGATAACCGAAGTAATTTAGGTGAGTTTGGCATAGTTTGCTATGGTTAGTAGCATTTTTTTGTAATTTAAAAGTAATTGGGTTTAGTTTGTTGTGGTAAGTGTTAGTTGGTGATGATTTAGAGTAGCCGAAGTAATTTAGGTGAGTCTGGCATAGTTTGTTATGATTTGTAAACCTTTTTTCGTAATTTTAAGATGATATGGTTTGGTTTGTTGTGGTAAGGGATAGTTGGGGGTGATTTACGGTAGCCGAAGTAATTTAGGTAATTCTGGTATAGTTTGTTATGATTTTTAGCATTTTAGCATAGTAGTTTGTTGCTGTAAAGTGTAGTTGGGGCTGATTTTTGATAGTCGAAGTAATTTAGGTGAGTTTGGCATAGTTTGCTATGGTTAGTAGCATTTTTTTGTAATTTAAAAGTGATTGGGTTTAGTTTGTTGTGGTAAGGGTTAGTTGGTGATGATTTATGATAGCCGAAGTAATTTAGGTGAGTTTGGCATAGTTTGCTATGGTTAGTATCATTTTTTTGTAATTTAAATGTGATTGGGTTTAGTTTGTTGTGGTAAGGGTTAGTTGGTGATGATTTAGAGTAGCCGAAGTAATTTAGGATAGTCTGGCATAGTTTGTTATGATTTGTACACCTTTTTTTGTAATTTTAAGATGATATGGTTTGGTTTGTGGTGGTAAGGGATAGTTATGGGTGATTTACGGTAGCCCAAGTAATTTAGGTGATTCTGGTATAGTTTGTTATGATTTTTAGCATTTTTTTGTAATTTTAAAGTGATTGGGCTTAGTTTGTTGCTGTAAAGTGTAGTTGGGGGTGATTTTTGATAGCCGAAGTAATTTAGGTGAGTTTGGCATAGTTTGCTATGGTTAGTAGCATTTTTTTGTAATTAAAAAGTGATTGGGTTTAGTTTGTTGTGGTAAGGGTTAGTTGGTGATGATTTAGAGTAGTTGAAGTAATTTAGGTGAGTCTGGCATAGTTTGTTATGATTTGTACACCTTTTTTTGTAATTTTAAGATGATATGGTTTGGTTTGTTGTGGTAAGGGATAGTTGGGGGTGATTTACGGTAGCCGAAGTAATTTAGGTGATTCTGGTATAGTTTGTTATGATTTTTAGCATTTTTTTGTAATTTTAAAGTGATTGGGCTTAGTTTGTTGCTGTAAAGTGTAGTTGGGGGTGATTTTTGATAGCCGAAGTAATTTAGGTGAGTTTGGCATAGTTTGCTATGGTTAGTAGCATTTTTTTGTAATTTAAAAGTGATTGGGTTTAGTTTGTTGTGGTAAGGGTTAGTTGGTGATGATTTAGAGTAGCCGAAGTAATTTCGGTGAGTCTGGCATAGTTTGTTATGATTTGTACACCTTTTTTTGTAATTTTAAGATAATATTGTTTGATTTGTTGTGGAAAGGGATAGTTGGGGGTGATTTACGGTAGCCGAAGTAATTTAGGTGATTCTGGTATAGTTTGTTATGATTTTTAGCATTTTTTTGTAATTTTAAAGTGATTGGGTTTAGTTTGTTGTGGTAAGGGTTAGTTGGTGATGATTTAGAGTAGCCGAAGTAATTTAGGGGAGTCTGGCATAATTTGTTATAATTTGTTTACTTTTTTTTGTAATTTTAAGATGATATGGTTTGGTTTGTTGTGGTAAGGGATAGTTGGGGGTGATTTACGGTAGCCGAAGTAATTTAGGTGATTCTGGTATAGTTTGTTATGATTTTTAGCATTTTTTTGTAATTTTAAAATGACTGGGCTTAGTTTGTTGCTGTAAAGTGTAGTTGGGGGTGATTTTTGATAGCCGAAGTAATTTGGGTGAGTTTGGCATACTTTTCTATGGTTAGTAGCATTTTTTTGTAATTTAAAAGTGATTGGGTTTAGTTTGTTGTGGTAAGGGTTAGTTGGTGATGATTTAGAGTAGCCGAAGTAATTTAGGTGAGTCTGGCAGAGTTTGTTATAATTTGTTCACCTTTTTTTGTAATTCTAAGAAGATATGGTTTGGTTTGTTGTGGTAAGGAATAGTTGGGGGTGATTTACGGTAGCCGAAGTAATTTAGGTGATTCTGGTATAGTTTGTTATGATTTTTAGCATTTTTTTGTAATTTTAAAGTGATTGGGCTTAGTTTGTTGCTGTAAAGTGTAGTTGGGGGTGATTTTTGATAGCCGAAGTAATTTAGGTGAGTTTGGCATAGTTTGCTATGGTTAGTAGCATTTTTTTGTAATTTAAAAGTGATTGGGTTTAGTTTGTTGTGGTAAGGGTTAGTTGGTGATGATTTATGGTAGCCGAAGTAATTTAGGTGAGTCTGGCATAGTTTGTTATGATTTGTACACCTTTTTTTGTAATTTTAACATGATATGGTTAGGTTTGTTGTGGTAAGGGATAGTTGGGGTGATTTACGGTAGCCGAAGTAATTTAGGTGATTCTGGTATAGTTTGTTACGATTTTTAGCATTTTTTTGTAATTTTAAAGTGATTGGGCTTAGTTTGTTGCTGTAAAGTGTAGTTGGGGTGATTTTTGATAGCCGAAGTAATTTAGGTGAGTTTGGCATAGTTTGCTATGGTTAGTAGCATTTTTTTGTAATTTAAAAGTGATTGGGTTTACTTTGTTGTGGTAAGGGTTAGTTGGTGATGATTTATGGTAGCCGAAGTAATTTAGGTGAGTCTGGCATAGTTTGTTATGATTTGTACACCTTTTTTTGTAATTTTAAGATGATATGGTTTGGTTTGTTGTGGTAAGGGATAGTTGGGGGTGATTTACGGTAGCCGAAGTAATTTAGGTGATTCTGGTATAGTTTGTTATGATTTTTAGCATTTTTTTGTAATTTTAAAGTGATTGGGCATATTTTGTTGCTGTAAAGTGTAGTTGGGGCTGATTTTTGATAGCCGAAGTAATTTAGGTGAGTTTGGCATAGTTTGCTATGGTTAGTAGCATTTTTTTGTAATTTAAAAGTGATTGGGTTTAGTTTGTTGTGGTAAGGGTTAGTTGGTGATGATTTAGAGTAGCCGAAGTAATTTAGGTGAGTCTGGCATAGTTTGTTATGATTTGTAAACCTTTTTTCGTAATTTTAAGATGATATGGTTTGGTTTGTTGTGGTAAGGGATAGTTGGGGGTGATTTACGGTAGCCGAAGTAATTTAGGTAATTCTGGTATAGTTTGTTATGATTTTTAGCATTTTAGCATAGTAGTTTGTTGCTGTAAAGTGTAGTTGGGGCTGATTTTTGATAGTCGAAGTAATTTAGGTGAGTTTGGCATAGTTTGCTATGGTTAGTAGCATTTTTTTGTAATTTAAAAGTGATTGGGTTTAGTTTGTTGTGGTAAGGGTTAGTTGGTGATGATTTAGAGTAGCCGAAGTAATTTAGGTGAGTCTGGCATAGTTTGTTATGATTTGTACAACTTTTTTTGTAATTTTAAGATGATATGGTTTGGTTTGTTGTGGTAAGGGATAGTTATGGGTGATTTACGGTAGCCGAAGTAATTTAGGTGATTCTGGTATAGTTTGTTATGATTTTTAGCATTTTTTTGTAATTTTAAAGTGATTGGGCTTAGTTTGTTGCTGTAAAGTGTAGTTGGGGGTGATTTTTATAGCCGAAGTAATTTAGGTGAGTTTGGCATAGTTTGCTATGGTTAGTAGCATTTTTTTGTAATTTAAAAGTGATTGGGTTTAGTTTGTTGTGGTAAGGGTTAGTTGGTGATGATTTAAAGTAGCCGAAGTAATTTAGGTGAGTCTGGCATAGTTTGTTATGATTTGTAAACCTTTTTTCGTAATTTTAAGATGATATGGTTTGGTTTGTTGTGGTAAGGGATAGTTGGGGGTGATTTACGGTAGCCGAAGTAATTTAGGTAATTCTGGTATAGTTTGTTATGATTTTTAGCATTTTAGCATAGTAGTTTGTTGCTGTAAAGTGTAGTTGGGGCTGATTTTTGATAGTCGAAGTAATTTAGGTGAGTTTGGCATAGTTTGCTATGGTTAGTAGCATTTTTTTGTAATTTAAAAGTGATTGGGTTTAGTTTGTTGTGGTAAGCGTTAGTTGGTGATGATTTATGGTAGCCGAAGTAATTCAGGTGAGTTTGGCATAGTTTGCTATGGTTAGTATCATTTTTTTGTAATTTAAATGTGATTGGGTTTAGTTTGCTGTGGTAAGGGTTAGTTGGTGATGATTTAGAGTAGCCGAAGTAATTTAGGAGAGTCTGGCATAGTTTGTTATGATTTGTACACCTTTTTTTGTAATTTTAAGATGATATGGTTTGGTTTGTTGTGGTAAGGGATAGTTGGGGGTGATTTACGGTAGCCGAAGTAATTTAGGTGATTCTGGTATAGTTTGTTATGATTTTTAGCATTTTGTTGTAATTTTGAAGTGATTGGGCTTAGTTTGTTGCTGTAAAGTGTAGTTGGGGGTGATTTTTGATAGCCGAAGTAATTTAGGTGAGTTTGGCATAGTTTGCTATGGTTAGTATCATTTTTTTGTAATTTAAAAGTGATTGGGTTTAGTTTGTTGTGGTAAGGGTTAGTTGGTGATGATTTAGAGTAGCCGAAGTAATTTAGGTGAGTCTGGCATAGTTTGTTATGATTTGTACACCTTTTTTTGTAATTTTAAGATGATATGGTTTGGTTTGTTGTGGTAAGGGATAGTTGGGGGTGATTTACGGTAGCCGAAGTAATTTAGGTGATTCTGGTATAGTTTGTTATGATTTTTAGCATTTTTTTGTAATTTTGAAGTGATTGGGCTTAGTTTGTTGCTGTAAAGTGTAGTTGGGGGTGATTTTTGATAGCCGAAGTAATTTAGGTGAGTTTGGCATAGTTTGCTATGGTTAGTAGCATTTTTTTGTAATTTAAAAGTGATTGGGTTTAGTTTGTTGTGGTAAGGGTTAGTTGGTGACGATTTATGGTAGCAGAAGTAATTTAGGTGAGTTTGGCATAGTTTGCTATGGTTAGTAGCATTTTTTTTGTAATTTAAAAGTGATTGGGTTTAGTTTGTTGTGGTAAGGGTTAGTTGGTGATGATTTAGAGTAGCCGAAGTAATTTAGGTGACTGGCATAGTTTGTTATGATTTGTACACCTTTTTTTGTAATTTTAAGATGATATGGTTTGGTTTGTTGTGGTAAGGGATAGTTGGGGGTGATTTACGGTAGCCGAAGTAATTTAGGTGATTCTGGTATAGTTTGTTATGATTTTTAGCATTTTTTTGTAATTTTAAAGTGATTGGGCTTAGTTGGTTGCTGAAAAGTGTAGTTGGGGGTGATTTTTGGTAGCCGAAGTAATTTAGGTGAGTTTGGCATAGTTTGCTATGGTTAGTAGCATTTTTTTGTAATTTAAAAGTGATTGGGTTTAGTTTGTTGTGGTAAAGGTTAGTTGGTGATGATTTATGGTAGCCGAAGTAATTTAGGCGGGTTTGGTATAGTTTGCTATGGTTAGTAGCATTTTTTTGTAATTTAAAATTGATTGGGTTTAGTTTGTTGTGGTAAGGGTTAGTTGGTGATGATTTAGAGTAGCCGAAGTAATTTAGGTGAGTCTGGCATAGTTTGTTATGATTTGTACACCTTTTTTTGTAATTTTAAGATGATATGGTTTGGTTTGTTGTGGTAAGGTATAGTTGGGGGTGATTTACGTTAGCCGAAGTAATTTAGGTGATTTTGGTATAGTTTGTTATGATTTTTAGCATTTTTTTGTAATTTTAAAGTGATTGGGCTTGGTTTGTTGCTGTAAAGTGTAGTTGGGGATGATTTTTGATAGCTGAAGTAATTTAGGTGAGTTTGGCATAGTTTGCTATGGTTAGTAGCATTTTTTTGTAATTTAAATGTGATTGGGTTTAGTTTGTTGTGGTAAGGGTTAGTTGGTGATGATTTATGGTAGCCGAAGTAATTTAGGTGAGTTTGGCATAGTTTGCTATGGTTAGTAGCATTTTTTTGTAATTTAAAAGTGATTGGGTTTAGTTTGTTGTGGTAAGGGTTAGTTGGTGATGATTTAGAGTAGCCGAAATAATTTAGGTGAGTCTGGCATAGTTTGTTATGATTTGTACACCTTTTTTTGTAATTTTAAGATGATATGGTTTGGTTTGTTGTGGTAAGGCATAGTTGGGGATGATTTACGGTAGCCGAAGTAATTTAGGTAATTCTGGTCTAGTTTGTTATGATTTTTAGCATTTTTTTGTAATTTTAAAGTGATTGGGTGTAGTTTGTTGCTGTAAAGTGTAGTTGGGGGTGATTTTTGATAGCCGAAGTAATTTAGGTGAGTTTGGCATAGTTTGCTATGGTTAGTAGCATTTTTTTGTAATTTAAAAGTGATTGGGTTTAGTTTGTTGTGGTAAGGGTTAGTTGGTATTGATTTATGGTAGCCGAAGTAATTTAGGTGAGTTTGGCATAGTTTGCTATGGTTAGTAGCATTTTTTTGTAATTTAAAAGTGATTGGGTTTAGTTTGTTGTGGTAAGGGTTAGTTGGTGATGATTTACGGTAGCCGAAGTAATTTAGGTAATTCTGGTATAGTTTGTTATGATTTTTAGCATTTTTTTGTAATTTTAAAGTGATTGGGCTTAGTTTGTTGCTGTAAAGTGTAGTTGGGGGTGATTTTTGATAGCCGAAGTAATTTAGGTGAGTTTGGCATAGTTTGCTATGGTTAGTAGCATTTTTTTGTAATTTAAAAGTGATTGGGTTTAGTTTGTTGTGGTAAAGGTTAGTTGGTGATGATTTATGGTAACCGAAGTAATTTAGGTGAGTTTGGCATAGTTTGCTACGGTTAGTAGCATTTTTTATAGCATTTATATGGTTTGGTTTGTTGTGGTAAGGGATAGTTGGGGGTGATTTACGGTAGCCGAAGTAATTTAGGTGATTCTGGTATAGTTTATTATGATTTTTAGCATTTTTTTGTAATTTTAAAGTGATTGGGCTTAGTTTGTTGCTGTAAATTGTAGTTGGGGGTGATTTTTGATAGCCGAAGTAATTTAGGTGAGTTTGGCATAGTTTGCTATGGTTAGTAGCATTTTTTTGTAATTTAAAAGTGATTGAGATTAGTTTGTTGTGGTAAGGATTAGTTGGTGATGATTTATGGTAGCCGAAGTAATTTAAGTGAGTTTGGCATAGTTTGCTATGGTTAGTAGCATTTTTTTGTAATTTAAAAGTGATTGGGTTTAGTTTGTTGTGGTAAGGGTTAGTTGGTGATGATTTAGAGTAGCCGAAGTAATTTAGGTTAGTCTGGCATAGTTTGTTATGATTTGTACACCTTTTCTTGTAATTTTAAGACGATATGGTTTGGTTTGTTGTGGTAAGGGATAGTTGGGGTGATTTACGGTAGCCGAAGTAATTTAGGTGATTCTGGTATAGTTTGTTATGATTTTTAGCATTTTTTTGTAATTTTAAAGTGATTGGGCTTAGTTTGTTTATGTAAAGTGTAGTTGGGGGTGATTTTGGATAGCCGAAGTAATTTATATGAGTTTGGCATAGTTTGCTATGGTTAGTAGCATTTTTTTGTAATTTAAAAATGATTGGGTTTTGTTTGTTGTGGTAAGTGTTAGTTGGTGATGATTTATGGTAGCCGAAGTAATTTAGGTGAGTTTGGCATAGTTTGCTATGGTCAGTAGCATTTTTTTGTGATTTAAAAGTGATTGGGTTTAGTTTGTTGTGGTAAGGGTTAGTTGGTGATGATTTAGAGTAGCCGAAGTAATTTAGGTGAGTCTGGCATAATTTGTTATGATTTGCACACCTTTTTTTGTAATTTTAAGATGATATGGTTTGGTTTGTTGTGGTAAGGGATAGTTGGGGGTGATTTACGGTAGCCGAAGTAATTTAGGTGATTCTGGTATAGTTTGTTATGATTTTTAGCATTTTTTTGTAATTTTAAAGTGATTGGGCTTAGTTTGTTGCTGTAAAGTGTAGTTAGGGGTGATTTTTTATAGCCGAAGTAATTTAGGTGAGTTTGGCATAGTTTGCTATGGTTAGTAGCATTTTTTTGTAATTTAAAAGTGATTGGGTTTAGTTTGTTGTGGTAAGGGTTAGTTGGTGATGATTTATGGTAGCCGAAGTAATTTAGGTAAGTTTGGAATAGTTTGCTATGGTTACTAGCATTTTTTTGTAATTTAAAAGTGATTGGGTTTCGTTTGTTGTGGTAAGGTTTAGTTGGTGATGATTTAGAGTAGCCGAAGTAATTTAGGTGAGTCTGGCATAGTTTGTTATGATTTGTACACCTTTTTTTGTAATTTTAAGCTGATATGGTTTGGTTTGTTGTGGTATGGGATAGTTGGGGGTGATTTACGGTAGCCGAAGTAATTTAGGTGATTCTGGTATAGTTTGTTATGATTTTAACTTTTTTTGTAATTTTAAAGTGATTGGGCTTAGTTTGTTGCTGTAAAGTGTAGTTGGGGGTGATTTTTGATAGCCGAAGTAATTTAGGTGTGTTTGGCATAGTTTGCTATGGTTAGTAGCATTTTTTTGTAATTTAAAAGTGATTGGGTTTAGTTTGTTGTGGTAAGGGTTAGTTGGTGATGATTAATGGTAGCCGAAGTAATTTAGGTGAGTTTGGCATAGTTTGCTATGGTTACTAGCATTTTTCTGTAATTTAAAAGTGATTGGGTTTAGTTTGTTGTGGTAAGGGTTAGTTGGTGATGATTTAGAGTAGCCGAAGTAATTTAGGTGAGTTTGGCATAGTTTGCTATGGTTAGTAGCATTTTTTTGTAATTTAAAAGTGATTGGGTTTAGTTTGTTGTGGTAAGGGTTAGTTGGTGATGATTTAGAGTAGCCGAAGTAATTTCGGTGAGTCTGGCATAGTTCGTTATGATTTGTACACCTTTTTTTGTAATTTTAAGTTCATATGGTTTGGTTTGTTGTGGTAAGGGATAGTTGGGGGTGATTTACGGTAGCCGAAGTAATTTAGGTGATTCTGGTATAGTTTGTTATGATTTTTATCATTTTTTTGTAATTATAAAGTGATTGGGCTTAGTTTGTTGCTGTAAAGTGTAGTTAGGGGTGATTTTTGATCGCCGAAGTAATTTAGGTGAGTTTGGCATAGTTTGCTATGGTTAGTAGCATTTTTTTGTAATTTAAAAGTGATTGGGTTTAGTTTGTTGTGGTAAGGGTTAGTTGGTGATGATTTAGAGTAGCCGAAGTAATTGAGGTGAGTTGGCATAGTTCGTTATAATTTGTACACCTTTTTTTGTAATTTTAAGATGATATGGTTTGGTTTGTTGTGGTAAGGCATAGTTGGGGGTGATTTACGGTAGCCGAAGTAATTTAGGTGATTCTGGTATAGTTTGTTATGATTTTTAGCATTTTTTTGTAATTATAAAGTGATTGGGCTTAGTTTGTTGCTGTAAAGTGTAGTTAGGGGTGATTTTTGATAGCCGAAGTAATTTAGGTGAGTTTGGCATAGTTTGCTATGGTTAGTAGCATTTTTTTGTAATTTAAAAATGATTGGGTTTAGTTTGTTGTGGTAAGGGTTAGTTGGTGATGATTTATGGTAGCCGAAGTAATTTAGGTGAGTTTGGCATAGTTTGCTATGGTGACTAGCATTTTTTTGTAATTTAAAAGTGATTGGGTTTAGTTTGTTGTGGTACGGGTTAGTTGGTGATGATTTAGAGTAGCCGAAGTAATTTAGGTGAGTCTGGCATAGTATGTTATGATTTGTACACCTTTTTTTGTAATTTTAAGATGATATGGTTTGGTTTGTTGTGGTAAGGGATAGTTGGGGGTGATTTACGGTAGCCGAAGTAATTTAGGTGATTCTGGTATAGTTTGTTATGATTTTTACCTTTTTTTGTAATTTTAAAGTGATTGGGCTTAGTTTGTTGCTGTAAAGTGTAGTTGGGGGTGATTTTTGATAGCCGAAGTAATTTAGGTGTGTTTGGCATAGTTTGCTATGGTTAGTAGCATTTTTTTGTAATTTAAAAGTGATTGGGTTTAGTTTGTTGTGGTAAGGGTTAGTTGGTGATGATTAATGGTAGCCGAAGTAATTTAGGTGAGTTTGGCATAGTTTGCCATGGTTACTAGCATTTTTTTGTAATTTAAAAGTGATTGGGTTTAGATTGTTGTGGTAAGCGTTAGTTGGTGATGATTTAGAGTAGCCGAAGTAATTTAGGTGAGTCTGGCATAGTTTGTTATGAATTGTACACCTTTTTTTGTAATTTTAAGATGATATGGTTTGGTTTGTTGTGGTAAGGGATAGTTGGGGGTGATTTACGGTAGTCCAAGTAATTTAGGTGATTCTGGTATAGTTTGTTATGATTTTTAGCATTTTTTTGTAATTTTTAAGTGATTGGGCTTAGTTTGTTGCTGTAAAGTGTAGTTGGGGGTGATTTTTGATAGCCGAAGTAATGTAGGTGTGTTTGGCATAGTTTGCTATGGTTAGTAGCATTTTTTTGTAATTTAAAAGTGATTGGGTTTAGTTTGTTGTGGTAAGGGTTAGTTGGTGATGATTAATGGTAGCCGAAGTAATTTAGGTGAGTTTGGCATAGTTTGCTATGGTTACTAGCATTTTTTTGTAATTTAAAAGTGATTGGGTTTAGTTTGTTGTGGTAAGGGTTAGTTGGTGATGATTTAGAGTAGCCGAAGTAATTGAGGTGAGTTGGCATAGTTCGTTATGATTTGTACACCTTTTTTTGTAATTTTAAGATGATATGGTTTGGTTTGTTGTGGTAAGGGATAGTTGGGGTGATTTACGGTAGCCGAAGTAATTTAGGTGATTCTGGTATAGTTTGTTATGATTTTTAGCATTTTTTTGTAATTTTAAAGTGATTGGGCTTAGTTTGTTGCTGTAAAGTGTAGTTAGGGGTGATTTTTGATAGCCGAAGTAATTTAGGTGAGTTTGGCATAGTTTGCTATGGTCAGTACATTTTTTTGTAATTTAAAAGTGATTGGGTTTAGTTTGTTGTGGTAAGGGTTAGTTGGTGATGATTTATGGTAGCCGAAGTAATTTAGGTAAGTTTGGAATAGTTTGTTATGGTTACTAGCATTTTTTTGTAATTTAAAAGTGATTGGGTTTAGTTTGTTTTGGTAAGGTTTAGTTGGTGATGATTTAGAGTAGCCGAAGTAATTGAGGTGAGTTGGCATAGTTCGTTATGATTTGTACACCTTTTTTTGTAATTTTAAGATGATATGGTTTGGTTTGTTGTGGTAAGGGATAGTTGGGGGTGATTTACGGTAGCCGAAGTAATTTAGGTGATTCTGGTATAGTTTGTTATGATTTTTAGCATTTTTTTGTAATTTTAAAGTGATTGGGCTTAGTTTGTTGCTGTAAAGTGTAGTTAGGGGTGATTTTTGATAGCCGAAGTAATTTAGGTGAGTTTGGCATAGTTTGCTATGGTCAGTAGCATTTTTTTGTAATTTAAAAGTGATTGGGTTTAGTTTGTTGTGGTAAGGGTTAGTTGGTGATGATTTATGGTAGCCGAAGTAATTTAGGTAAGTTTGGAATAGTTTGTTATGGTTACTAGCATTTTTTTGTAATTTAAAAGTGATTGGGTTTAGTTTGTTTTGGTAAGGTTTAGTTGGTGATGATTTAGAGTAGCCGAAGTAATTTAGGTGAGTCTGGCATAGTTTGTTATGATTTGTACACCTTATTTTGTAATTTTAAGATGATATGGTTTGGTTTGTTGTGGTATGGGATAGTTGGGGGTGATTTACGGTAGCCGAAGTAATTTAGGTGATTCTGGTATAGTTTGTTATGATTTTTAGCTTTTTTTGTAATTTTAAAGTGATTGGGCTTAGTTTGTTGCTGTAAAGTGTAGTTGGGGGTGATTTTTGATAGCCGAAGTAATTTAGGTGTGTTTGGCATAGTTTGCTGTGGTTAGTAGCATTTTTTTGTAATTTAAAAGTGATTGGGTTTAGTTTGTTGTGGTAAGGGTTAGTTGGTGATGATTAATGGTAGCCGAAGTAATTTAGGTGATTTTGGCATAGTTTGCTATAGTTACTAGCATTTTTTTGTAATTTAAAAGTTATTGGGTTTAGTTTGTTGTGGTAAGGGTTAGTTGGTGATGATTTAAAGTAGCCGAAGTAATTTAGGTGAGTCTGGCATAGTTTGTTATGATTTGTACACCTTTTTTTGTAATTTTAAGATGATATGGTTTGGTTTGTTGTGGTAAGGGATAGTTGGGGGTGATTTACGGTAGCCGAACTAATTTAGGTGATTCTGGTATAGTTTGTTATGATTTTTAGCATTTTTTTGTAATTTTAAAGTGATTGATCTTAGTTTGTTGCTGTAAAGTGTAGTTGGGGGTGATTTCTGATAGCCAAAGTAATTTAGGTGTGTTTGGCATAGTTTGCTATGGTTAGTACCATTTTTTTGAAATTTAAAAGTGATTGGGTTTAGTTTGTAGTGGTAAGGGTTAGTTGGTGATGATTTATGGTAGCCGAAGTAATTGAGGTGAGTTGGCATAGTTTGCTATGGTTACTAGCATTTTTTTGTAATTTAAAAGTGTTTGGGTTTAGTTTGTTGTGGTAAGGGTTAGTTGGTGATGATTTAGAGTAGCCGAAGTAATTTAGGTGAGTCTGGCATAGTTTGTTATGATTTGTACACCTTTTTTTGTAATTTAAAAGTGATTGGGTTTAGTTTGTTGTGGTAAGGGTTAGTTGGTGATGATTTAGAGTAGCCGAAGTAATTGAGGTGAGTTGGCATAGTTCGTTATGATTTGTACATCTTTTTTTGTAATTTTAAGATGATATGGTTTGGTTTGTTGTGGTAAGGGATAGTTGGGGGTGATTTACGGTAGCCGAAGTAATTTAGGTGATTCTGGTATAGTTTGTTATGATTTTTAGCATTTTTTTGTAATTATAAAGTGATTGGGCTTAGTTTGTTGCTGTAAAGTGTAGTTAGGGGTGATTTTTGATAGCCGAAGTAATTTAGGTGAGTTTGGCATAGTTTGCTATGGTTAGTAGCATTTTTTTGTAATTTAAAAATGATTGGGTTTAGTTTGTTGTGGTAAGGGTTAGTTGGTGATGATTTATGGTAGCCGAAGTAATTTAGGTGAGTTTGGCATAGTTTGCTATGGTTACTAGCATTTTTTTGTAATTTAAAAGTGACTGGGTTTAGTTTGTTGTGGTACGGGTTAGTTGGTGATGATTTAGAGTAGCCGAAGTAATTTAGGTGAGTCTGGCATAGTATGTTATGATTTGTACAACTTTTTTTGTAATTTTAAGATGATATGGTTTGGTTTGTTGTGGTAAGGGATAGTTGGGGGTGATTTACGGTAGCCGAAGTAATTTAGGTGATTCTGGTATAGTTTGTTATGATTTTTACCTTTTTTTGTAATTTTAAAGTGATTGGGCTTAGTTTGTTGCTGTAAAGTGTAGTTGGGGGTGATTTTTGATAGCCGAAGTAATTTAGGTGTGTTTGGCATAGTTTGCTATGGTTAGTAGCATTTTTTTGTAATTTAAAAGTGATTGGGTTTAGTTTGTTGTGGTAAGGGTTATTTGGTGATGATTAATGGTAGCCGAAGTAATTTAGGTGAGTTTGGCATATTTTGCCATGGTTACTAGCATTTTTTTGTAATTTAAAAGTGATTGGGTTTAGATTGTTGTGGTAAGCGTTAGTTGGTGATGATTTAGAGTAGCCGAAGTAATTTAGGTGAGTCTGGCATAGTTTGTTATGAATTGTACACCTTTTTTTGTAATTTTAAGATGATATGGTTTGGTTTGTTGTGGTAAGGGATAGTTGGGTGTGATTTACGGTAGCCCAAGTAATTTAGGTGATTCTGGTATAGTTTGTTATGATTTTTAGCATTTTTTTGTAATTTTTAAGTGATTGGGCTTAGTTTGTTGCTGTAAAGTGTAGTTGGGGGTGATTTTTGATAGCCGAAGTAATGTAGGTGTGTTTGGCATAGTTTGCTATGGTTAGTAGCATTTTTTTGTAATTTAAAAGTGATTGGGTTTAGTTTGTTGTGGTAAGGGTTAGTTGGTGATTATTTATGGTAGCCGAAGTAATTTAGGTAAGTTTGGAATAGTTTGTTATGGTTACTAGCATTTTTTTGTAATTTAAAAGTGATTGGGTTTAGTTTGTTTTGGTAAGGTTTAGTTGGTGATGATTTAGAGTAGCCGAAGTAATTTAGGTGAGTCTGGCATAGTTTGTTATGATTTGTACACCTTATTTTGTAATTTTAAGATGATATGGTTTGGTTTGTTGTGGTATGGGATAGTTGGGGGTGATTTACGGTAGCCGAAGTAATTTAGGTGATTCTGGTATAGTTTGTTATGATTTTTAGCTTTTTTTGTAATTTTAAAGTGATTGGGCTTAGTTTGTTGCTGTAAAGTGTAGTTGGGGGTGATTTTTGATAGCCGAAGTAATTTAGGTGTGTTTGGCATAGTTTGCTATGGTTAGTAGCTTTTTTTTGTAATTTAAAAGTGATTGGGTTTAGTTTGTTGTGGTAAGGGTTAGTTGGTGATGATTAATGGTAGCCGAAGTAATTTAGGTGAGTTTGGCATAGTTTGCTATAGTTACTAGCATTTTTTTGTAATTTAAAAGTGATTGGGTTTAGTTTGTTGTGGTAAGGGTTAGTTGGTGATGATTTAGAGTAGCCGAAGTAATTTAGGTGAGTCTGGCATAGTTTGTTATGATTTGTACACCTTTTTTTGTAATTTTAAGATGATATGGTTTGGTTTGTTGTGGTAAGGGATAGTTGGGGGTGATTTACGGTAGCCGAACTAATTTAGGTGATTCTGGTATAGTTTGTTATGATTTTTAGCATTTTTTTGTAATTTTAAAGTGATTGGGCTTAGTTTGTTGCTGTAAAGTGTAGTTGGGGGTGATTTCTGATAGCCAAATTAATTTAGGTGAGTTTGGCATAGTTTGCTATGGTTAGTAGCATTTTTTTGAAATTTAAAAGTGATTGGGTTTAGTTTGTAGTGGTAAGGGTTAGTTGGTGATGATTTATGGTAGCCGAAGTAATTGAGGTGAGTTGGCATAGTTTGCTATGGTTACTAGCATTTTTTTGTAACTTAAAAGTGTTTGGGTTTAGTTTGTTGTGGTAAGGGTTAGTTGGTGATGATTTAGAGAAGCCGAAGTAATTTAGGTGAGTCTGGCATAGTTTGTTATGATTTGTACACCTTTTTTTGTAATTTAAAAGTGATTGGGTTTAGTTTGTTGTGGTAAGGGTTAGTTGGTGATGATTAATGGTAGCCGAAGTAATTTAGGTGAGTTTGGCATAGTTTGCTATAGTTACTAGCATTTTTTTGTAATATAAAAGTGATTGGGTTTAGTTTGTTGTGGTAAGGGTTAGTTGGTGATGATTTAGAGTAGCCGAAGTAATTTAGGTGAGTCTGGCATAGTTTGTTATGATTTGTACACCTTTTTTTGTAATTTTAAGATGATATGGTTTGGTTTGTTGTGGTAAGGGATAGTTGGGGGTGATTTACGGTAGCCGAACTAATTTAGGTGATTCTGGTATAGTTTGTTATGATTTTTAGCATTTTTTTGTAATTTTAAAGTGATTGGGCTTAGTTTGTTGCTGTAAAGTGTAGTTGGGGGTGATTTCTGATAGCCAAATTAATTTAGGTGAGTTTGGCATAGTTTGCTATGGTTAGTAGCATTTTTTTGAAATTTAAAAGTGATTGGGTTTAGTTTGTAGTGGTAAGGGTTAGTTGGTGATGATTTATGGTAGCCGAAGTAATTGAGGTGAGTTGGCATAGTTTGCTATGGTTACTAGCATTTTTTTGTAACTTAAAAGTGTTTGGGTTTAGTTTGTTGTGGTAAGGGTTAGTTGGTGATGATTTAGAGTAGCCGAAGTAATTTAGGTGAGTTTGGCATAGTTTGCTATCGTTAGTAGCATTTTTTTGTAATTTAAAAGTGATTGGGTTTAGTTTGTTGTGGTACGGGTTAGTTGGTGATGATTTAGAGTAGCCGAAGTAATTTAGGTGAGTCTGGCATAGTATGTTATGATTTGTACACCTTTTTTTGTAATTTTAAGATGATATGGTTTGGTTTGTTGTGGTAAGGGATAGTTGGGGGTGATTTACGATAGCCGAAGTAATTTAGGTGATTCTGGTATAGTTTGTTATGATTTTTACCTTTTTTTGTAATTTTAAAGTGATTGGGCTTAGTTTGTTGCTGTAAAGTGTAGTTGGGGGTGATTTTTGATAGCCGAAGTAATTTAGGGGTGTTTGGCATAGTTTGCTATGGTTAGTAGCATTTTTTTGTAATTTAAAAGTGATTGGGTTTAGTTTGTTGTGGTAAGGGTTAGTTGGTGATGATTAATGGTAGCCGAAGTAATTTAGGTGATTCTGGTATAGTTTGTTATGATTTTTACCTTTTTTTGTAATTTTAAAGTGATTGGGCTTAGTTTGTTGCTGTAAAGTGTAGTTGGGGGTGATTTTTGATAGCCGAAGTAATTTAGGTGTGTTTGGCATAGTTTGCTATGGTTAGTAGCATTTTTTTGTAATATAAAAGTGATTGGGTTTAGTTTGTTGTGGTAAGGGTTAGTTGGTGATGATTAATGGTAGCCGAAGTAATTTAGGTGAGTTTGGCATAGTTTGCCATGGTTACTAGCATTTTTTTGTAATTTAAAAGTGATTGGGTTTAGTTTGTTGTGGTAAGCGTTAGTTGGTGATGATTTAGAGTAGCCGAAGTAATTTAGGTGAGTCTGGCATAGTTTGTTATGAATTGTACACCTTTTTTTGTAATTTTAAGATGATATGGTTTGGTTTGTTGTGGTAAGGGATAGTTGGGGGTGATTTACGGTAGCCGAAGTAATTTAGGTGATTCTGGTATAGTTTGTTATGATTTTTAGCATTTTTTTGTAATTTTTAAGTGATTGGGCTTAGTTTTTGCTGTAAAGTGTAGTTGGGGGTGATTTTTGATAGCCGAAGTAATGTAGGTGTGTTTGGCATAGTTTGCTATGGTTAGTAGCATTTTTTTGTAATTTAAAAGTGATTGGATTTAGTTTGTTGTGGTAAGGGTTAGTTGGTGATGATTAATGGTAGCCGAAGTAATTTAGGTGAGTTTGGCATAGTTTGCTATGGTTACTAGCATTTTTTTGTAATTTAAAAGTGATTGGGTTTAGTTTGTTGTGGTAAGGGTTAGTTGGTGATGATTTAGAGTAGCCGAAGAAATTTAGGTGAGTCTGGCCTAGTTTGTTATGATTTGTACACCTTTTTTTGTAATTTTAAGATGATATGGTTTGGTTTGTTGTGGTAAGGGATAGTTGGGGGTGATTTACGGTAGCCGAACTAATTTAGGTGATTCTGGTATAGTTTGTTATGATTTTTAGCATTTTTTTGTAATTTTAAAGTGATTGGGCTTAGTTTGTTGCTGTAAAGTGTAGTTGGGGGTGATTTCTGATAGCCAAAGTAATTTAGGTGAGTTTGGCATAGTTTGCTATGGTTAGTAGCATTTTTTTGAAATTTAAAAGTGATTGGGTTTAGTTTGTAGTGGTAAGGGTTAGTTGGTGATGATTTATGGTAGCCGAAGTAATTGAGGTGAGTTGGCATAGTTTGCCATGGTTACTAGCATTTTTTTGTAATTTAAAAGTGATTGGGTTTAGATTGTTGTGGTAAGCGTTAGTTGGTGATGATTTAGAGTAGCCGAAGTAATTTAGGTGAGTCTGGCATAGTTTGTTATGAATTGTACACCTTTTTTTGTAATTTTAAGATGATATGGTTTGGTTTGTTGTGGTAAGGGATAGTTGGGGGTGATTTACGGTAGCCCAAGTAATTTAGGTGATTCTGGTATAGTTTGTTATGATTTTTAGCATTTTTTTGTAATTTTTAAGTGATTGGGCTTAGTTTGTTGCTGTAAAGTGTAGTTGGGGGTGATTTTTGATAGCCGAAGTAATGTAGGTGTGTTTGGCATAGTTTGCTATGGTTAGTAGCATTTTTTTGTAATTTAAAAGTGATTGGGTTTAATTTGTTGTGGTAAGGGTTAGTTGGTGATGATTAATGGTAGCCGAAGTAATTTAGGTGAGTTTGGCATAGTTTGCTATGGTTACTAGCATTTTTTTGTAATTTAAAAGTGATTGGGTTTAGTTTGTTGTGGTAAGGGTTAGTTGGTGATGATTTAGAGTAGCCGAAGTAATTGAGGTGAGTTGGCATAGTTCGTTATGATTTGTACACCTTTTTTTGTAATTTTAAGATGATATGGTTTGGTTTGTTGTGGTAAGGGATAGTTGGGGGTGATTTACGGTAGCCGAAGTAATTTAGGTGATTCTGGTATAGTTTGTTATGATTTTTAGCATTTTTTTGTAATTTTAAAGTGATTGGGCTTAGTTTGTTGCTGTAAAGTGTAGTTAGGGGTGATTTTTGATAGCCGAAGTAATTTAGGTGAGTTTGGCATAGTTTGCTATGGTCAGTAGCATTTTTTTGTAATTTAAAAGTGATTGGGTTTAGTTTGTTGTGGTAAGGGTTAGTTGGTGATGATTTATGGTAGCCGAAGTAATTTAGGTAAGTTTGGAATAGTTTGTTATGGTTACTAGCATTTTTTTGTAATTTAAAAGTGATTGGGTTTAGTTTGTTTTGGTAAGGTTTAGTTGGTGATGATTTAGAGTAGCCGAAGTAATTTAGGTGAGTCTGGCATAGTTTGTTATGATTTGTACACCTTATTTTGTAATTTTAAGATGATATGGTTTGGTTTGTTGTGGTATGGGATAGTTGGGGGTGATTTACGGTAGCCGAAGTAATTTAGGTGATTCTGGTATAGTTTGTTATGATTTTTAGCTTTTTTTGTAATTTTAAAGTGATTGGGCTTAGTTTGTTGCTGTAAAGTGTAGTTGGGGGTGATTTTTGATAGCCGAAGTAATTTAGGTGTGTTTGGCATAGTTTGCTATGGTTAGTAGCATTTTTTTGTAATTTAAAAGTGATTGGGTTTAGTTTGTTGTGGTAAGGGTTAGTTGGTGATGATTAATGGTAGCCGAAGTAATTTAGGTGAGTTTGGCATAGTTTGCTATAGTTACTAGCATTTTTTTGTAATTTAAAAGTGATTGGGTTTAGTTTGTTGTGGTAAGGGTTAGTTGGTGATGATTTAGAGTAGCCGAAGTAATTTAGGTGAGTCTGGCATAGTTTGTTATGATTTGTACACCTTTTTTTGTAATTTTAAGATGATATGGTTTGGTTTGTTGTGGTAAGGGATAGTTGGGGGTGATTTACGGTAGCCGAACTAATTTAGGTGATTCTGGTATAGTTTGTTATGATTTTTAGCATTTTTTTGTAATTTTAAAGTGATTGGGCTTAGTTTGTTGCTGTAAAGTGTAGTTGGGGGTGATTTCTGATAGCCAAAGTAATTTAGGTGAGTTTGGCATAGTTTGCTATGGTTAGTAGCATTTTTTTGAAATTTAAAAGTGATTGGGTTTAGTTTGTAGTGGTAAGGGTTAGTTGGTGATGATTTATGGTAGCCGAAGTAATTGAGGTGAGTTGGCATAGTTTGCTATGGTTACTAGCATTTTTTTGTAATTTAAAAGTGTTTGGGTTTAGTTTGTTGTGGTAAGGGTTAGTTGGTGATGATTTAAAGTAGCCGAAGTAATTTAGGTGAGTCTGGCATAGTTTGTTATGATTTGTACACCTTTTTTTGTAATTTTAAGATGATATGGTTTAGTTTGTTGTGGTAAGGGATAGTTGGGGGTGATTTACGGTAGCCGAAGAATTTAGGTGATTCTGGAATAGTTTGTTATGATTTTTAGCATTTTTTTGTAATTTTAAAGTGATTGGGCTTTGTTTGTTGCTGTAAAGTGTAGTTGGGGGTGATTTTTGATAGCCGAAGTAATTTAGGTGAGTTGGGCATAGTTTGCTATGGTTAGTAGCATTTTTTTGTAATTTAAAAGTGATTGGGTTTAGTTTGTTGTGGTAAGGGTTAGTTGGTGATGATTTAGAGTAGCTGAAGTAATTTATGTGAGTCTGGCATAGTTCGTTATGATTTGTACACCTTTTTTTGTAATTTTAAGATGATATGGTTTGGTTTGTTGTGGTAAGGGATAGTTGGGGGTGATTTACGGTAGCCGAAGTAATTTAGGTGATTCTGGTATAGTTTGTTATGATTTTTAGCATTTTTTTGTAATTATAAAGTGATTGGGCTTAGTTTGTTGCTGTAAAGTGTAGTTAGGGGTGATTTTTGATAGCCGAAGTAATTTAGGTGAGTTTGGCATAGTTTGCTATGGTTAGTAGCATTTTTTTGTAATTTAAAAATGATTGGGTTTAGTTTGTTGTGGTAAGGGTTAGTTGGTGATGATTTATGGTAGCCGAAGTAATTTAGGTGAGTTTGGCATAGTTTGCTATGGTTACTAGCATTTTTTTGTAATTTAAAAGTGATTGGGTTTAGTTTGTTGTGGTACGGGTTAGTTGGTGATGATTTAGATTAGCCGAAGTAATTTAGGTGAGTCTGGCATAGTTTGTTATGATTTGTACACCTTTTTTTGTAATTTTAAGATGATATGGTTTGGTTTGTTGTGGTAAGGGATAGTTGGGGGTGATTTACGGTAGCCGAAGTAATTTAGGTGATTCTGGTATAGTTTGTTATGATTTTTACCTTTTTTTGTAATTTTAAAGTGATTGGGCTTAGTTTGTTGCTGTAAAGTGTAGTTGGGGGTGATTTTTGATAGCCGAAGTAATTTAGGTGTGTTTGGCATAGTTTGCTATGGTTAGTAGCATTTTTTTGTAATTTAAAAGTGATTGGGTTTAGTTTGTTGTGGTAAGGGTTAGTTGGTGATGATTAATGGTAGCCGAAGTAATTTAGGTGAGTTTGGCATAGTTTGCCATGGTTACTAGCATTTTTTTGTAATTTAAAAGTGATTGGGTTTAGTTTGTTGTGGTAAGCGTTAGTTGGTGATGATTTAGAGTAGCCGAAGTAATTTAGGTGAGTCTGGCATAGTTTGTTATGAATTGTACACCTTTTTTTGTAATTTTAAGATGATATGGTTTGGTTTGTTGTGGTAAGGGATAGTTGGGGGTGATTTACGGTAGCCCAAGTAATTTAGGTGATTCTGGTATAGTTTGTTATGATTTTTAGCATTTTTTTGTAATTTTTAAGTGATTGGGCTTAGTTTTTGCTGTAAAGTGTAGTTGGGGGTGATTTTTGATAGCCGAAGTAATGTAGGTGTGTTTGGCATAGTTTGCTATGGTTAGTAGCATTTTTTTGTAATTTAAAAGTGATTGGATTTAGTTTGTTGTGGTAAGGGTTAGTTGGTGATGATTAATGGTAGCCGAAGTAATTTAGGTGAGTTTGGCATAGTTTGCTATGGTTACTAGCATTTTTTTGTAATTTAAAAGTGATTGGGTTTAGTTTGTTGTGGTAAGGGTTAGTTGGTGATGATTTAGAGTAGCCGAAGAAATTTAGGTGAGTCTGGCCTAGTTTGTTATGATTTGTACACCTTTTTTTGTAATTTTAAGATGATATGGTTTGGTTTGTTGTGGTAAGGGATAGTTGGGGGTGATTTACGGTAGCCGAAGTAATTTAGGTGATTCTGGTATAGTTTGTTATGATTTTTAGCATTTTTTTGTAATTTTAAAGTGATTGGGCTTAGTTTGTTGCTGTAAAGTGTAGTTGGGGTGATTTTTGATAGCCGAAGTAATTTAGGTGAGTTTGGCATAGTTTGCTATGGTTAGTAGCATTTTTTTGTAATTTAAAAGTGATTGGGTTTAGTTTGTTGTGGTAAGGGTTAGTTGGTGATTATTTAGAGTAGCCGAAGTAATTTAGATGAGTCTGGCATAGTTTGTTATGATTTGTACACCTTTTTTTGTAATTTTAAGATGATATGGTTTGGTTTGTTGTGGTAAGGGATAGTTGGGGGTGATTTACGGTAGCCGAAGTAATTTTGGGTGATTCTAGTATAGATTGTTATGATTTTTAATATTTTTTTGTAATTTTAAAGTGATTGGGCTTAGTTTGTCGCTGTAAAGTGTAGTTGGGGTGATTTTTGATAGCCGAAGTAATTTAGGTGAGTTTGGCATAGTTTGCTATGGTTAGTAGCATTTTTTTGTAATTTAAAAGTGATTGGGTTTAGTTTGTTGTGGTAAGGGTTAGTTGGTGATGATTTAGAGTAGCCGAAGTAATTTCGGTGAGTCTGGCATAGTTCGTTATGATTTGTACACCTTTTTTGTAATTTTAAGATGATATGGTTTGGTTTGTTGTGGTAAGGGATAGTTGGGGGTGATTTACGGTAGCCGAAGTAATTTAGGTGATTCTGGTATAGTTTGTTATGATTTTTAGCATTTTTTTGTAATTTTAAAGTGATTGGGTTTAGTTTGTTGTGGTAAGGGTTAGTTGGTGATGATTAATGGTAGCCGAAGTAATTTAGGTGAGTTTGGCATAGTTTGCTATGGTTACTAGCATTTTTTTGTAATTTAAAAGTGATTGGGTTTAGTTTGTTGTGGTAAGGGTTAGTTGGTGATGATTTAGAGTAGCCGAAGAAATTTAGGTGAGTCTGGCCTAGTTTGTTATGATTTGTACACCTTTTTTTGTAATTTTAAGATGATATGGTTTGGTTTGTTGTGGTAAGGGATAGTTGGGGGTGATTTACGGTAGCCGAAGTAATTTAGGTGATTCTGGTATAGTTTGTTATGATTTTTAGCATTTTTTTGTAATTTTAAAGTGATTGGGCTTAGTTTGTTGCTGTAAAGTGTAGTTGGGGGTGATTTTTGATACCCAAAGTAATTTAGGTGAGTTTGGCATAGTTTGCTATGGTTAGTAGCATTTTTTTGTAATTTAAAAGTGATTGGGTTTAGTTTGTTGTGGTAAGGGTTAGTTGGTGATGATTTATGGTAGCCGAAGTAATTGAGGTGAGTTGGCATAGTTTGCTATGGTTACTAGCATTTTTTTGTAATTTAAAAGTGATTGGGTTTAGTTTGTTGTGGTAAGGGTTAGTTGGTAATGATTTAGAGTAGCCGTAGTAATTTAGGTGAGTCTGGCATAGTTTGTTATGATTTGTACACCTTTTTTTGTAATTTTAAGCTGATATGGTTTGGTTTGTTGTGGTAAGGGATAGTTGGGGGTGATTTACGGTAGCCGAAGTAATTTAGGTGATTCTAGTATAGTTTGTTATGATTTTTAGCATTTTTTTGTAATTTTAAAGTGATTGGGCTTAGTTTGTTGCTGTAAAGTATAGTTGGGGGTGATTTTTGATAGCCGAAGTAATTTAGGTGAGTTTGGCATAGTTTGCTATGGTTAGTAGCATTTTTTTGTAATTTAAAAGTGATTGGGTTTAGTTTGTTGTGGTAAGGGTTAGTTGGTGATGATTTAGAGTAGCCGAAGTAATTTAGGTGAGTCTGGCATAGTTTGTTATGTTTTGTACACCTTTTTTGTAATTTTAAGATGATATGGTTTGGTTTGTTGTGGTAAGGGATAATTGGGGGTGATTTACGGTAGCCGAAGTAATTTAGGTGATTCTGGTATGGTTTGTTATGATTTTTAGCATTTTTTTGTAATTTTAAAGTGATTGGGCTTAGTTTGTTGCTGTAAAGTGTAGTTGGGGGTGATTTTTGATAACCGAAGTAATTTAGGTGAGTTTGGCATAGTTTGCTATGGTTAGTAGCTTTTTTTTGTAATTTAAAAGTGATTGGGTTTAGTTTGTTGTGGTAAGGGTTAGTTGGTGATGATTTAGAGTAGCCGAAGTAATTTAGGTGAGTCTGGCATAGTTTGTTATGATTTGTACACCTTTTTTTGTAATTTTAAGATGATATGGTTTGGTTTGTTGTGGTAAGGGATAGTTGGGGGTGATTTACGGTAGCCGAAGTAATTTAGGTGATTCTGGTAAAGTTTGTTATGATTTTTAGCATTTTTTTGTAATTTAAAAGTGATTGGGTTTAGTTTGTTGTGGTAAGGGTTAGTTGGTGATGATTTATGGTAGCCGAAATAATTTAGGTGAGTTTGGCATACTTTGCTATGGTTAGTAGCATATTTTTTGTAATTTAAAAGTGATTGGGTTTAGTTTGTTGTGGTAAGGGTTAGTTGGTGATGATTTAGAGTAGCCGAAGTAATTTAGGTGAGTCTGACATAGTTTGTTATGATTCGTACACCTTTTTTTGTAATTTTAAGATGATATGGTTTGGTTTGTTGTGGTAAGGGATAGTTGGGGGTGATTTACGGTAGCCGAAGTAATTTAGGTGATTCTGGTATAGTTTGTTATGATTTTTAGCATTTTTTTGTAATTTTAAAGTGATTGGGCTTAGTTTGTTGCTGTAAAGTATAGTTGGGGGTGATTTTTGATAGCCAAAGTAATTTAGGTGAGTTTGGCATAGTTTGCTATGGTTAGTAGCATTTTTTTGTAATTTAAAAGTGATTGGGTTTAGTTTGTTGTGGTAAGGGTTAGTTGGTGATGATTTAGAGTAGCCGAAGTAATTTCGGTGAGTCTGGCATAATTCGTTATGATTTGTACACCTTTTTTTGAATTTTAAGATGATATGGTTTGGTTTGTTGTGGTAAGGGATAGTTGGGGCTGATTTACGGTAGCCGAAGTAATTTAGGTTATTCTGGTATAGTTTGTTATGATTTTTAGCATTGTTTAGTAATTTTAAAGTAATTAGGCTTAGTTTGTTGCTGTAAAGTATAGTTGGGGGTGATTTATGGTAGCCGAAGTAATTTAGGTGAGTTTGGCATAGTTTGCTATGGTTACTACCATTTTTTTGTAATTTAAAAGTGATTGGGTTTAGTTTGTTGTGGTAAGGGTTAGTTGGTGATGATTTAGAGTAGCCGAAGTAATTTAGGTGAGTCTGGCATAGTTTGTTATGATTTGTGCACCTTTTTTTGTAATTTTAAGATGATATGGTTTGGTTTGTTGTGGTAAGGGATAGTTGGGGGTGATTTACGGTAGCCGAAGTAATTTAGGTGATTCTGGTATAGCTTGTTATGATTTTTAGCATTTTTTTGTAATTTTAAAGTGATTGGGCTTAGTTTGTTGCTGTAAAGTATAGTTGGGGGTTATTTTTGATAGCCGAAGTAATTTAGGTGAGTTTGGCATAGTTTGCTATGGTTACTAGAATTTTTTTGTAATTTAAAAGTGATTGGGTTTAGTTTGTTGTGGTAAGGGTTAGTTGGTGATGATTTAGAGTAGCCGAAGTAATTTAGGTGAGTCTGGCATAGTTTGTTATGATTTGTACACCTTTTTTTGTAATTTTAAGATGATATGGTTTGGTTTGTTGTGGTAAGGGATAGTTGGGGGTGATTTACGGTAGCCGAAGTAATTTAGGTGATTCTGGTATAGTTTGTTATGATATTTAGTTTTTTTGTAATTTTAAAGTGATTGGGCTTAGTTTGTTGCTGTAAAGTGTAGTTGGGGGTGATTTTTGATAGCCGAAGTAATTTAGGTGAGTTTGGCATAGTTTGCTATGGTTAGTAGCATTTTTTTGTAATTTAAAAGTGATTGGGTTTAGTTTGTTGTGGTAAGATATAGTACGTGATGATTTATGGTAGCCAAAGTAATTTAGGTGAGTTTGGCATAGTTTGCTATGGTTAGTAGCATTTTTTTGTAATTTAAAATTGATTGGGTTTAGTTTGTTGTGGTAAGGGTTAGTTGGTGATGAATTAGAGTAGCCAAAGTAATTTAGGTGAGTCTGGCATAGTTTGTTATGATTTGTACACCTTTTTTTGTAATTTTAAGATGATATGGTTTGGTTTGTTGTGGTAAGGGATAGTTGGGGGTGATTTACGGTAGCCGAAGTAATTTAGGTGATTCTGGTATAGTTTGTTATGATATTTAGCTTTTTTTTGTAATTTTAAAGTGATTGGGCTTAGTTTGTTGCTGTAAAGTGTAGTTGGGGGTGATTTTTGATAGCCGAAGTAATTTAGGTGAGTTTGGCATAGTTTGCTATGGTTAGTAGCATTTTTTTGTAATTTAAAAGTGATTGGGTTTAGTTTGTTGTGGTAAGGGTTAGTTGGTGATGATTTATGGTAGCCGAAGTAATTTAGGTGAGTTTGGCATAGTTTGCTATGGTTAGGAGCATTTTTTTGTAATTTAAAAGTGATTGGGTTTAGTTTGTTGTGGTAAGGGTTAGTTGGTGATGATTTAGAGTAGCCGAAGTAATTTAGGTGAGTCTGGCATAGTTTGTTATGATTTGTACACCTTTTTTTGTAATTTTAAGATGATATGGTTTGGTTTGTTGTGGTAAGGGATAGTTGGGGGTGTTTTACGGTAGCCGAAGTAATTTAGGTGATTCTGGTATAGTTTGTTATGATTTTTAGCATTTTTTTGTAATTTTAAAGTGATTGGGTTTAGTTTGTTGCTGTAAAGTGTAGTTGGGGGTGATTTTTGATAGCCGAAGTAATTTAGGTGAGTTTGCCATAGTTTGCTATGGTTAGTAGCATTTTTTTGTAATTTAAAAGTGATTGGGTTTAGTTTGTTGTGGTAAGGGTTAGTTGGAGATGATTTATGGTAGCCGAAGTAATTTAGGTGAGTTTGGCATACTTTGCTATGGTTAGTAGCATTTTTTTGTAATTTAAAAGTGATTGGGTTTAGTTTGTTGTGGTAAGGGTTAGTTGGTGTTGATTTAGAGTAGCCGAAGTAATTTAGGTGAGTCTGGCATAGTTTGTTATGATTTGTACACCTTTTTTTGTAATTTTAAGATGATATGGTTTGGTTTGTTGTGGTAAGGGTTAGTTGGGGGTGATTTACGGTAGCCGAAGTAATTTAGGTGATTCTGGTATAGTTTGTTATGATTTTTAGCATTTTTTTGTAATTTTAAAGTGATTGGGCTTAGTTTGTTGCTGTAAAGTGTAGTTGGGGGTGATTTTTGATAGCCGAGTGTAATTTAGGTGAGTTTGGCATAGTTTGCTATGGTTAGTAGCATTTTTTTGTAATTTAAAAGTGATTGGGTTTAGTTTGTTATGGTAAGGGTTAGTTGGTGATGATTTATGGTAGCCGAAGTAATTTAGGTGAGTTTGGCATAGTTTGCTATGGTTAGTAGCATTTTTTTGTAATTTAAAAGTAATTGGGTTTAGTTTGTTGGGGTAAGGGTTAGTTGGTGATGATTTAGAGTAGCCGAAGTAATTTAGGTGAGTCTGGCATAGTTTGTTATGATTTGTACACCTTTTTTTGTAAATTTAAGATGATATGGTTAGGTTTGTTGCGGTAAGGGATAGTTGGGGGTGATTTACGGTAGCCGCAGTAATTTAGGTGATTCTGGTATAGTTTGTTATGATTTTTAGCATTTTTTGTAATTTTAAAGTGATTGGTCTTAGTTTGTTGCTGGAAAGTGTAGTTGGGGGTGATTTTTGATAGCCGAAGTAATTTAGGCGAGTTTGGCATAGTTTGCTATGGTTAGTAGCATTTTTTTGTAATTTAAAAGTGATTGGGTTTAGTTTGTTGTGGTAAGGGTTAGTTGGTGATGATTTATGGTAGCCGAATTAATTTAGGTGAGTTTGGCATAGTTTGCTATGATTAGTAGCATTTTTTTGTAATTTAAAAGTGATTGGGTTTAGTTTGTTGTGGTAAGGGTTAGTTGGTGATGATTTAGAGTAGCCGAAGTAATTTAGGTGAGTCTGGCATAGTTTGTTATGATTTGTACACCTTTTTTTGTAATTTTAAGATGATATGGTTTGGTTTGTTGTGGTAAGGGATAGTTGGGGGTAATTTACGGTAGCCGAAGTAATTTAGGTGATTTTGATATAGTTTGTTATAATTTTTAGCATTTTTTTGGAATTTTAAAGTGATTGGGCTTAGTTTGTTGCTGTAAACTGTAGTTGGGGGTGATTTTTGATAGCCGAAGTAATTTAGGTGAGTTTGGCATAGTTTGCTATGGTTAGTAGCATTTTTCTGTAATTTAAAAGTGATTGGGTTTAGTTTGTTGTGGTAAGGGTTAGTTGGTGATGATTTATGGTAGCCGAAGTAATTGAGGTGAGTTGGAATAGTTTGCTATGGTTACTAGCATTTTTTTGTAATTTAAAAGTGATTGGGTTTAGTTTGTTGTGGTAAGGGTTAGTTGGTGATGATTTAGAGTAGCCGAAGTAATTTAGGTGAGTCTGGCATAGTTTGTTATGATTTGTACACTTTTTTTTGTAATTTTAAGATGATATGGTTTGGTTTGTTGTGGTAAGGGATAGTTGGTGATGATTTATGGTAGCCGAAGTAGTTTAGGTAAGTTTGGCATAGTTTGCTATGGTTAGTAGCATTTTTTTGTAATTTAAAAGTGATTGGGTTTAGTTTGTTGTGGTAAGGGTTAGTTGGTGATGATTTAGAGTAGCCGAAGTAATTTAGGTGAGTCTGGTATAGTTTGTTATGATTTGTACACCTTTTTTGTAATTTTAAGATGATATGGTTTGGTTTGTTGTGGTAAGGAATAGTTGGGGGTGATTTACGGTAGCCGAAGTAATTTAGGTGATTCTGGTATAGTTTGTTATGATTTTTAGCATTTTTTTGTAATTTTAAAGTGATTGGGCTTAGTTTGTTGCTGTAAAGTGTAGTTGGAGGTGATTTTTGATAGCCGAAGTAATTTAGGTGAGTTTGCCATAGTTTGCTATGGTTAGTAGTATTTTTTTGTAATTTAAATGTGATTGGGTTTAGTTTGTTGTGGTAAGGGTTAGTTGGTGATGATTTATGGTAGCCGAAGTAATTTAGGTGAGTTTGGCATAGTTTGCAATGGTTAGGAGCATTTTTTTTGTAATTTAAAAGTGATTGGGTTTAGTTTGTTGTGGTAAGGGTTAGTTGGTGATGATTTAGAGTAGCCGAAGTAATTTAGGTGAGTCTGGCATAGTTTGTTATGATTTGTACACCTTTTTTTGTAATTTTAAGCTGATATGGTTTGGTTTGTTGTGGTAAGGGATAGTTGGTGGTGATTTACGGTAGCCGAAGTAATTTAGGTGATTCTGGTATAGTTTGTTAATGATTTTTAACATTTTTTTGTAATTTTAAAGTGATTGGGCTTAGTTTGTTGCTGTAAAGTGTAGTTGGGGGTGATTTTTGATAGCCGAAGTAATTTAGGTGAGTTTGGCATAGTTTGCTATGGTTAGTAGAATTTTTTTGTAATTTAAAAGTGATTGGGTATAGTTTGTTGTGGTAAGGGTTAGTTGGTGATGATTTATGGTAGCCGAAGTAATTTAGGTGAGTTTGGCATAGTTTGCTATGGTTAGTAGCATTTTTTTGTAATTTAAAAGTGATTGGGTTTAGTTTGTTGTGGTAAGGGTTAGTTGGTGATGATTTAGAGTAGCCGAAGTAATTTAGGTGAGTCTGGCATAGTTTGTTATGATTTGTACACCTTTTTTTGTCATTTTAAGATGATATGGTTTGGTTTGTTGTGGTAAGGGATAGTTGGGGGTGATTTACGGTAGCCGAAGTAATTTAGGTGATTCTGGTATAGTTTGTTGTGATTTTTAGCATTTTTTTGTAATTTTAAAGTGATTGGGTTTAGTTTGTTGCTGTAAAGTGTAGTTGGGGGTGATTTTTGATAGCCGAAGTAATTTAGGTGAGTTTGCCATAGTTTGCTATGGTTAGTAGCATTTTTTTGTAATTTAAAAGTGATTGGGTTTAGTTTGTTGTGGTAAGGGTTAGTTGGTGATGACTTATGGTAGCCGAAGTAATTTAGGTGAGTTTGGCATAGTTTGCTATGGTTAGGAGCATTTTTTTGTAATTTAAATGTGATTGGGTTTAGTTTGTTGTGGAAAGGGTTAGTTGGTGATGATTTAGAGTAGCCGAAGTAATTTAGGTGAGTCTGACATAGTTTGTTATGATTCGTACACCTTTTTTTGTAATTTTAAGATGATATGGTTTGGTTTGTTGTGGTAAGGGATAGTTGGGGGTGATTTACGGTAGCCGAAGTAATTTAGGTGATTCTGGTATAGTTTGTTATGATTTTTAGCATTTTTTTGTAATTTTAAAGTGATTGGCTTAGTTTGTTGCTGTAAAGTATAGTTGGGGTGATTTTTGATAGCCGAAGTAATTTAGGTGAGTTTGGCATAGTTTGCTATGGTTAGTAGCATTTTTTTGTAATTTAAAAGTGATTGGGTTTAGTTTGTTGTGGTAAGGGTTAGTTGGTGATGATTTAGAGTAGCCGAAGTAATTTCGGTGAGTCTGGCATAATTCGTTATGATTTGTACACCTTTTTTTGAATTTTAAGATGATATAGTTTGGTTTGTTGTGGTAAGGGATAGTTCGGGCTGATTTACGGTAGCCGAAGTAATTTAGGTTATTCTGGTATAGTTTGTTATGATTTTTAGCATTTTTTAGTAATTTTAAAGTAATTGGGCTTAATTTGTTGCTGTAAAGTATAGTTGGGGGTGATTTATGGTAGCCGAAGTAATTTAGGTGAGTTTGGCATAGTTTGCTATGGTTACTAGCATTTTTTTGTAATTTAAAAGTGATTGGGTTTAGTTTGTTGTGGTAAGGGTTAGTTGGTGATGATTTAGAGTAGCCGAAGTAATTTAGGTGAGTCTGGCATAGTTTGTTATGATTTGTACACCTTTTTTTGTAATTTTAAGATGATATGGTTTGGTTTGTTGTGGTAAGGGATAGTTGGGGGTGATTTACGGTAGCCGAAGTAATTTAGGTGATTCTGGTATAGTTTGTTATGATATTTAGTTTTTTTGTAATTTTAAAGTGATTGGGCTTAGTTTGTTGCTGTAAAGTGTAGTTGGGGGTGATTTTTGATAGCCGAAGTAATTTAGGTGAGTTTGGCATAGTTTCCTATGGTTAGTAGCATTTTTTTGTAATTTAAAAGTGATTGGGTTCAGTTTGTTGTGGTAAGATATAGTACGTGATGATTTATGGTAGCCGAAGTAATTTAGGTGAGTTTGGCATAGTTTGCTATGGTTAGGAGCATTTTTTTGTAATTTAAAAGTGATTGGGTTTAGTTTGTTGCGGTAAGGGTTAGTTGGTGATGATTTAGAGTAGCCGAAGTAATTTAGGTGAGTCTGGCATAGTTTGTTATGATTTGTACACCTTTTTTTGTAATTTTAAGATGATATGGTTTGGTTTGTTGTGGTAAGGGATAGTTGGGGGTGATTTACGTTAGCCGAAGTAATTTAGGTGATTCTGGTATAGTTTGTTATGATATTTAGCTTTTTTTTGTAATTTTAAAGTGATTGGGCTTAGTTTGTTGCTGTAAAGTGTAGTTGGGGGTGATTTTTGATAGCCGAAGTAATTTAGGTGAGTTTGCCATAGTTTGCAATGGTTAGTAGCATTTTTTTGTAATTTAAAAGTGATTGGGTTTAGTTTGTTGTGGTAAGGGTTAGTTGGTGATGATTTATGGTAGCCGAAGTAATTTAGGTGAGTTTGGCATAGTTTGCTATGGTTAGGAGCATTTTTTTGTAATTTAAAAGTGATTGGGTTTAGTTTGTTGTGGTAAGGGTTAGTTGGTGATGATTTAGAGTAGCCGAAGTAATTTAGGTGAGTCTGGCATAGTTTGTTATGATTTGTACACCTTTTTTTGTAATTTTAAGCTGATATGGTTTGGTTTGTTGTGGTAAGGGATAGTTGGGGGTAATTTACGGTAGCCGAAGTAATTTAGGTGATTTTGATATAGTTTGTTATAATTTTTAGCATTTTTTTGGAATTTTAAAGTGATTGGGCTTAGTTTGTTGCTGTAAACTGTAGTTGGGGGTGATTTTTGATAGCCGAAGTAATTTAGGTGAGTTTGGCATAGTTTGCTATGGTTAGTAGCATTTTTCTGTAATTTAAAAGTGATTGGGTTTAGTTTGTTGTGGTAAGGGTTAGTTGGTGATGATTTATGGTAGCCGAAGTAATTGAGGTGAGTTGGAATAGTTTGCTATGGTTACTAGCATTTTTTTGTAATTTAAAAGTGATTGGGTTTAGTTTGTTGTGGTAAGGGTTAGTTGGTGATGATTTAGAGTAGCCGAAGTAATTTAGGTGAGTCTGGCATAGTTTGTTATGATTTGTACACTTTTTTTTGTAATTTTAAGATGATATGGTTTGGTTTGTTGTGGTAAGGGATAGTTGGTGATGATTTATGGTAGCCGAAGTAGTTTAGGTGATTCTGGTGTAGTTTGTTAATGATTTTTAACATTTTTTTGTAATTTTAAAGTGATTGGGCTTAGTTTGTTGCTGTAAAGTGTAGTTGGGGGTGATTTTTGATAGCCGAAGTAATTTAGGTGAGTTTGGCATAGTTTGCTATGGTTAGTAGAATTTTTTTGTAATTTAAAAGTGATTGGGTATAGTTTGTTGTGGTAAGGGTTAGTTGGTGATGATTTATGGTAGCCGAAGTAATTTAGGTGAGTTTGGCATAGTTTGCTATGGTTAGTAGCATTTTTTTGTAATTTAAAAGTGATTGGGTTTAGTTTGTTGTGGTAAGGGTTAGTTGGTGATGATTTAGAGTAGCCGAAGTAATTTAGGTGAGTCTGGCATAGTTTGTTATGATTTGTACACCTTTTTTTGTCATTTTAAGATGATATGGTTTGGTTTGTTGTGGTAAGGGATAGTTGGGGGTGATTTACGGTAGCCGAAGTAATTTAGGTGATTCTGGTATAGTTTGTTGTGATTTTTAGCATTTTTTTGTAATTTTAAAGTGATTGGGTTTAGTTTGTTGCTGTAAAGTGTAGTTGGGGGTGATTTTTGATAGCCGAAGTAATTTAGGTGAGTTTGCCATAGTTTGCTATGGTTAGTAGCATTTTTTTGTAATTTAAAAGTGATTGGGTTTAGTTTGTTGTGGTAAGGGTTAGTTGGTGATGACTTATGGTAGCCGAAGTAATTTAGGTGAGTTTGGCATAGTTTGCTATGGTTAGGAGCATTTTTTTGTAATTTAAATGTGATTGGGTTTAGTTTGTTGTGGAAAGGGTTAGTTGGTGATGATTTAGAGTAGCCGAAGTAATTTAGGTGAGTCTGACATAGTTTGTTATGATTCGTACACCTTTTTTTGTAATTTTAAGATGATATGGTTTGGTTTGTTGTGGTAAGGGATAGTTGGGGGTGATTTACGGTAGCCGAAGTAATTTAGGTGATTCTGGTATAGTTTGTTATGATTTTTAGCATTTTTTTGTAATTTTAAAGTGATTGGGCTTAGTTTGTTGCTGTAAAGTATAGTTGGGGTGATTTTTGATAGCCGAAGTAATTTAGGTGAGTTTGGCATAGTTTGCTATGGTTAGTAGCATTTTTTTGTAATTTAAAAGTGATTGGGTTTAGTTTGTTGTGGTAAGGGTTAGTTGGTGATGATTTAGAGTAGCCGAAGTAATTTCGGTGAGTCTGGCATAATTCGTTATGATTTGTACACCTTTTTTTGAATTTTAAGATGATATAGTTTGGTTTGTTGTGGTAAGGGATAGTTGGGGCTGATTTACGGTAGCCGAAGTAATTTAGGTTATTCTGGTATAGTTTGTTATGATTTTTAGCATTTTTTAGTAATTTTAAAGTAATTGGGCTTAGTTTGTTGCTGTAAAGTATAGTTGGGGGTGATTTATGGTAGCCGAAGTAATTTAGGTGAGTTTGGCATAGTTTGCTATGGTTACTAGCATTTTTTTGTAATTTAAAAGTGATTGGGTTTAGTTTGTTGTGGTAAGGGTTAGTTGGTGATGATTTAGAGTAGCCGAAGTAATTTAGGTGAGTCTGGCATAGTTTGTTATGATTTGTACACCTTTTTTTGTAATTTTAAGATGATATGGTTTGGTTTGTTGTGGTAAGGGATAGTTGGGGGTGATTTACGGTAGCCGAAGTAATTTAGGTGATTCTGGTATAGCTTGTTATGATTTTTAGCATTTTTTTGTAATTTTAAAGTGATTGGGCTTAGTTTGTTGCTGTAAAGTATAGTTGGGGGTTATTTTTGATAGCCGAAGTAATTTAGGTGAGTTTGGCATAGTTTGCTATGGTTACTAGAATTTTTTTGTAATTTAAAAGTGATTGGGTTTAGTTTGTTGTGATAAGGGTTAGTTGGTGATGATTTAGAGTAGCCGAAGTAATGTAGGTGAGTCTGGCATAGTTTGTTATGATTTGTACACCTTTTTTTGTAATTTTAAGATGATATGGTTTGGTTTGTTGTGGTAAGGGATAGTTGGGGGTGATTTACGGTAGCCGAAGTAATTTAGGTGATTCTGGTATAGTTTGTTATGATATTTAGTTTTTTTGTAATTTTAAAGTGATTGGGCTTAGTTTGTTGCTGTAAAGTGTAGTTGGGGGTGATTTTTGATAGCCGAAGTAATTTAGGTGAGTTTGGCATAGTTTCCTATGGTTAGTAGCATTTTTTTGTAATTTAAAAGTGATTGGGTTCAGTTTGTTGTGGTAAGATATAGTACGTGATGATTTATGGTAGCCGAAGTAATTTAGGTGAGTTTGGCATAGTTTGCTATGGTTAGGAGCATTTTTTTGTAATTTAAAAGTGATTGGGTTTAGTTTGTTGCGGTAAGGGTTAGTTGGTGATGATTTAGAGTAGCCGAAGTAATTTAGGTGAGTCTGGCATAGTTTGTTATGATTTGTACACCTTTTTTTGTAATTTTAAGATGATATGGTTTGGTTTGTTGTGGTAAGGGATAGTTGGGGGTGATTTACGTTAGCCGAAGTAATTTAGGTGATTCTGGTATAGTTTGTTATGATATTTAGCTTTTTTTTGTAATTTTAAAGTGATTGGGCTTAGTTTGTTGCTGTAAAGTGTAGTTGGGGGTGATTTTTGATAGCCGAAGTAATTTAGGTGAGTTTGCCATAGTTTGCAATGGTTAGTAGCATTTTTTTGTAATTTAAAAGTGATTGGGTTTAGTTTGTTGTGGTAAGGGTTAGTTGGTGATGATTTATGGTAGCCGAAGTAATTTAGGTGAGTTTGGCATAGTTTGCTATGGTTAGGAGCATTTTTTTGTAATTTAAAAGTGATTGGGTTTAGTTTGTTGTGGTAAGGGTTAGTTGGTGATGATTTAGAGTAGCCGAAGTAATTTAGGTGAGTCTGGCATAGTTTGTTATGATTTGTACACCTTTTTTTGTAATTTTAAGCTGATATGGTTTGGTTTGTTGTGGTAAGGGATAGTTGGGGGTAATTTACGGTAGCCGAAGTAATTTAGGTGATTTTGATATAGTTTGTTATAATTTTTAGCATTTTTTTGGAATTTTAAAGTGATTGGGCTTAGTTTGTTGCTGTAAACTGTAGTTGGGGGTGATTTTTGATAGCCGAAGTAATTTAGGTGAGTTTGGCATAGTTTGCTATGGTTAGTAGCATTTTTCTGTAATTTAAAAGTGATTGGGTTTAGTTTGTTGTGGCAAGGGTTAGTTGGTGATGATTTATGGTAGCCGAAGTAATTGAGGTGAGTTGGAATAGTTTGCTATGGTTACTAGCATTTTTTTGTAATTTAAAAGTGATTGGGTTTAGTTTGTTGTGGTAAGGGTTAGTTGGTGATGATTTAGAGTAGCCGAAGTAATTTAGGTGAGTCTGGCATAGTTTGTTATGATTTGTACACTTTTTTTTGTAATTTTAAGATAATATGGTTTGGTTTGTTGTGGTAAGGGATAGTTGGTGATGATTTATGGTAGCCGAAGTAGTTTAGGTGAGTTTGGCATAGTTTGCTATGGTTAGTAGCATTTTTTTGTAATTTAAAAGTGATTGGGTTTAGTTTGTTGTGGTAAGGGTTAGTTGGTGATGATTTAGAGTAGCCGAAGTAATTTAGGTGAGTCTGGTATAGTTTGTTATGATTTGTACACCTTTTTTGTAATTTTAAGATGATATGGTTTGGTTTGTTGTGGTAAGGAATAGTTGGGGGTGATTTACGGTAGCCGAAGTAATTTAGGTGATTCTGGTATAGTTTGTTATGATTTTTAGCATTTTTTTGTAATTTTAAAGTGATTGGGCTTAGTTTGTTGCTGTAAAGTGTAGTTGGAGGTGATTTTTGATAGCCGAAGTAATTTAGGTGAGTTTGCCATAGTTTGCTATGGTTAGTAGTATTTTTTTGTAATTTAAATGTGATTGGGTTTAGTTTGTTGTGGTAAGGGTTAGTTGGTGATGATTTATGGTAGCCGAAGTAATTTAGGTGAGTTTGGCATAGTTTGCAATGGTTAGGAGCATTTTTTTTGTAATTTAAAAGTGATTGGGTTTAGTTTGTTGTGGTAAGGGTTAGTTGGTGATGATTTAGAGTAGCCGAAGTAATTTAGGTGAGTCTGGCATAGTTTGTTATGATTTGTACACCTTTTTTTGTAATTTTAAGCTGATATGGTTTGGTTTGTTGTGGTAAGGGATAGTTGGTGGTGATTTACGGTAGCCGAAGTAATTTAGGTGATTCTGGTATAGTTTGTTAATGATTTTTAACATTTTTTTGTAATTTTAAAGTGATTGGGCTTAGTTTGTTGCTGTAAAGTGTAGTTGGGGGTGATTTTTGATAGCCGAAGTAATTTAGGTGAGTTTGGCATAGTTTGCTATGGTTAGTAGAATTTTTTTGTAATTTAAAAGTGATTGGGTATAGTTTGTTGTGGTAAGGGTTAGTTGGTGATGATTTATGGTAGCCGAAGTAATTTAGGTGAGTTTGGCATAGTTTGCTATGGTTAGTAGCATTTTTTTGTAATTTAAAAGTGATTGGGTTTAGTTTGTTGTGGTAAGGGTTAGTTGGTGATGATTTAGAGTAGCCGAAGTAATTTAGGTGAGTCTGGCATAGTTTGTTATGATTTGTACACCTTTTTTTGTCATTTTAAGATGATATGGTTTGGTTTGTTGTGGTAAGGGATAGTTGGGGGTGATTTACGGTAGCCGAAGTAATTTAGGTGATTCTGGTATAGTTTGTTGTGATTTTTAGCATTTTTTTGTAATTTTAAAGTGATTGGGTTTAGTTTGTTGCTGTAAAGTGTAGTTGGGGGTGATTTTTGATAGCCGAAGTAATTTAGGTGAGTTTGCCATAGTTTGCTATGGTTAGTAGCATTTTTTTGTAATTTAAAAGTGATTGGGTTTAGTTTGTTGTGGTAAGGGTTAGTTGGTGATGACTTATGGTAGCCGAAGTAATTTAGGTGAGTTTGGCATAGTTTGCTATGGTTAGGAGCATTTTTTTGTAATTTAAATGTGATTGGGTTTAGTTTGTTGTGGAAAGGGTTAGTTGGTGATGATTTAGAGTAGCCGAAGTAATTTAGGTGAGTCTGACATACTTTGTTATGATTCGTACACCTTTTTTTGTAATTTTAAGATGATATGGTTTGGTTTGTTGTGGTAAGGGATAGTTGGGGGTGATTTACGGTAGCCGAAGTAATTTAGGTGATTCTGGTATAGTTTGTTATGATTTTTAGCATTTTTTTGTAATTTTAAAGTGATTGGGCTTAGTTTGTTGCTGTAAAGTATAGTTGGGGTGATTTTTGATAGCCGAAGTAATTTAGGTGAGTTTGGCATAGTTTGCTATGGTTAGTAGCATTTTTTTGTAATTTAAAAGTGATTGGGTTTAGTTTGTTGTGGTAAGGGTTAGTTGGTGATGATTTAGAGTAGCCGAAGTAATTTCGGTGAGTCTGGCATAATTCGTTATGATTTGTACACCTTTTTTTGAATTTTAAGATGATATAGTTTGGTTTGTTGTGGTAAGGGATAGTTGGGGCTGATTTACGGTAGCCGAAGTAATTTAGGTTATTCTGGTATAGTTTGTTATGATTTTTAGCATTTTTTAGTAATTTTAAAGTAATTGGGCTTAGTTTGTTGCTGTAAAGTATAGTTGGGGGTGATTTATGGTAGCCGAAGTAATTTAGGTGAGTTTGGCATAGTTTGCTATGGTTACTAGCATTTTTTTGTAATTTAAAAGTGATTGGGTTTAGTTTGTTGTGGTAAGGGTTAGTTGGTGATGATTTAGAGTAGCCGAAGTAATTTAGGTGAGTCTGGCATAGTTTGTTATGATTTGTACACCTTTTTTTGTAATTTTAAGATGATATGGTTTGGTTTGTTGTGGTAAGGGATAGTTGGGGGTGATTTACGGTAGCCGAAGTAATTTAGGTGATTCTGGTATAGCTTGTTATGATTTTTAGCATTTTTTTGTAATTTTAAAGTGATTGGGCTTAGTTTGTTGCTGTAAAGTATAGTTGGGTTTATTTTTGATAGCCGAAGTAATTTAGGTGAGTTTGGCATAGTTTGCTATGGTTACTAGAATTTTTTTGTAATTTAAAAGTGATTGGGTTTAGTTTGTTGTGATAAGGGTTAGTTGGTGATGATTTAGAGTAGCCGAAGTAATTTAGGTGAGTCTGGCATAGTTTGTTATGATTTGTACACCTTTTTTTGTAATTTTAAGATGATATGGTTTGGTTTGTTGTGGTAAGGGATAGTTGGGGGTGATTTACGGTAGCCGAAGTAATTTAGGTGATTCTGGTATAGTTTGTTATGATATTTAGTTTTTTTGTAATTTTAAAGTGATTGGGCTTAGTTTGTTGCTGTAAAGTGTAGTTGGGGGTGATTTTTGATAGCCGAAGTAATTTAGGTGGGTTTGGCATAGTTTCCTATGGTTAGTAGCATTTTTTTGTAATTTAAAAGTGATTGGGTTCAGTTTGTTGTGGTAAGATATAGTACGTGATGATTTATGGTAGCCGAAGTAATTTAGGTGAGTTTGGCATAGTTTGCTATGGTTAGGAGCATTTTTTTGTAATTTAAAAGTGATTGGGTTTAGTTTGTTGCGGTAAGGGTTAGTTGGTGATGATTTAGAGTAGCCGAAGTAATTTAGGTGAGTCTGGCATAGTTTGTTATGATTTGTACACCTTTTTTTGTAATTTTAAGATGATATGGTTTGGTTTGTTGTGGTAAGGGATAGTTGGGGGTGATTTACGTTAGCCGAAGTAATTTAGGTGATTCTGGTATAGTTTGTTATGATATTTAGCTTTTTTTGTAATTTTAAAGTGATTGGGTTTAGTTTGTTGCTGTAAAGTGTAGTTGGGGGTGATTTTTGATAGCCGAAGTAATTTAGGTGAGTTTGCCATAGTTTGCTATGGTTAGTAGCATTTTTTTGTAATTTAAAAGTGATTGGGTTTAGTTTGTTGTGGTAAGGGTTAGTTGGTGATGATTTATGGTAGCCGAAGTAATTTAGGTGAGTTTGGCATAGTTTGCTATGGTTAGGAGCATTTTTTTGTAATTTAAAAGTGATTGGGTTTAGTTTGTTGTGGTAAGGGTTAGTTGGTGATGATTTATGGTAGCCGAAGTAATTTAGGTGAGTTTGGCATAGTTTGCTATGGTTAGTAGCATTTTTTTGTAATTTAAAAGTGATTGGGTTTAGTTTGTTGTGGAAAGGGTTAGTTGGTGATGATTTAGAGTAGCCGAAGTAATTTAGGTGAGTCTGGCATAGTTTGTTATGATTTGTACACCTTTTTTTGTAATTTTAAGATGATATGGCTTGGTTTGTTGAGGTAGGGGATAGTTGGGGGTGATTTACGGTAGCCGAAGTAATTTAGGTGATTCTGGTATAGTTTGTTATGATTTTTAGCATTTTTTTGTAATTTTAAAGTGATTGGGCTTAGTTTGTTGCTGTTAAGTGTAGTTGTGTGTGATTTTTGATAGCCGAAGTAATTTAGGTGAGTTTGGCATAGTTTGCTATGATTAGTAGCATTTTTTTGTAATTTAAAAGTGATTGGGTTTAGTTTGTTGTGGTAAGGGTTAGTTGGTGATGATTTATGGTAGCCGAAGTAATTTAGGTGAGTTTGGCATACTTTGCTATGGTTAGTAGCATTTTTTTGTCATTTAAAAGTGATTGGGTTTAGTTTGTTGTGGTAAGGGTTAGTTGGTGTTGATTTAGAGTAGCCGAAGTAATTTAGGTGAGTCTGGCATAGTTTGTTATGATTTGTACACCTTTTTTTGTAATTTTAAGATGATATGGTTTGGTTTGTTGTGGTAAGGGTTAGTTGGGGGTGATTTACGGTAGCCGAAGTAATTTAGGTGATTCTGGTATAGTTTGTTATGATTTTTAGCATTTTTTTGTAATTTTAAAGTGATTGGGCTTAGTTTGTTGCTGTAAAGTGTAGTTGGGGGTGATTTTTGATAGACGAGTGTAATTTAGGTGAGTTTGGCATAGTTTGCTATGGTTAGTAGCATTTTTTTGTAATTTAAAAGTGATTGGGTTTAGTTTGTTATGGTAAGGGTTAGTTGGTGATGATTTATGGTAGCCGAAGTAATTTAGGTGAGTTTGGCATAGTTTGCTATGGTTAGGAGCATTTTTTTGTAATTTAAAAGTGATTGGGTTTAGTTTGTTGCGGTAAGGGTTAGTTGGTGATGATTTAGAGTAGCCGAAGTAATTTAGGTGAGTCTGGCATAGTTTGTTATGATTTGTACACCTTTTTTTGTAATTTTAAGATGATATGGTTTGGTTTGTTGTGGTAAGGGATAGTTGGGGGTGATTTACGTTAGCCGAAGTAATTTAGGTGATTCTGGTATAGTTTGTTATGATATTTAGCTTTTTTTTGTAATTTTAAAGTGATTGGGCTTAGTTTGTTGCTGTAAAGTGTAGTTGGGGGTGATTTTTGATAGCCGAAGTAATTTAGGTGAGTTTGCCATAGTTTGCAATGGTTAGTAGCATTTTTTTGTAATTTAAAAGTGATTGGGTTTAGTTTGTTGTGGTAAGGGTTAGTTGGTGATGATTTATGGTAGCCGAAGTAATTTAGGTGAGTTTGGCATAGTTTGCTATGGTTAGGAGCATTTTTTTGTAATTTAAAAGTGATTGGGTTTAGTTTGTTGTGGTAAGGGTTAGTTGGTGATGATTTAGAGTAGCCGAAGTAATTTAGGTGAGTCTGGCATAGTTTGTTATGATTTGTACACCTTTTTTTGTAATTTTAAGCTGATATGGTTTGGTTTGTTGTGGTAAGGGATAGTTGGTGGTGATTTACGGTAGCCGAAGTAATTTAGGTGATTCTGGTATAGTTTGTTATGATTTTTAACATTTTTTTGTAATTTTAAAGTGATTGGGCTTAGTTTGTTGCTGTGAAGTGTAGTTGGGCGTGATTTTTGATAGCCGAAGTAATTTAGGTGAGTTTGGCATAGTTTGCTATGGTTAGTAGAATTTTTTTGTAATTTAAAAGTGATTGGGTTTAGTTTGTTGTGGTAAGGGTTAGTTGGTGATGATTTATGGTAGCCGAAGTAATTTAGGTGAGTTTGGCATAGTTTGCTATGGTTAGTAGCATTTTTTTGTAATTTAAAAGTGATTGGGTTTAGTTTGTTGTGGTAAGGGTTAGTTGGTGATGATTTAGAGTAGCCGAAGTAATTTAGGTGAGTCTGGCATAGTTTGTTATGATTTGTACACCTTTTTTTGTAATTTTAAGATGATATGGTTTGGTTTGTTGTGGTAAGGGATAGTTGGGGGTGATTTACGGTAGCCGAAGTAATTTAGGTGATTCTGGTATAGTTTGTTATGATTTTTAGCATTTTTTTGTAATTTTAAAGTGATTGGGTTTAGTTTGTTGCTGTAAAGTGTAGTTGGGGGTGATTTTTGATAGCCGAAGTAATTTAGGTGAGTTTGCCATAGTTTGCTATGGTTAGTAGCATTTTTTTGTAATTTAAAAGTGATTGGGTTTAGTTTGTTGTGGTAAGGGTTAGTTGGTGATGATTTATGGTAGCCGAAGTAATTTAGGTGAGTTTGGCATAGTTTGCTATGGTTAGGAGCATTTTTTTGTAATTTAAAAGTGATTGGGTTTAGTTTGTTGTGGTAAGGGTTAGTTGGTGATGATTTATGGTAGCCGAAGTAATTTAGGTGAGTTTGGCATAGTTTGCTATGGTTAGTAGCATTTTTTTGTAATTTAAAAGTGATTGGGTTTAGTTTGTTGTGGAAAGGGTTAGTTGGTGATGATTTAGAGTAGCCGAAGTAATTTAGGTGAGTCTGGCATAGTTTGTTATGATTTGTACACCTTTTTTTGTAATTTTAAGATGATATGGCTTGGTTTGTTGAGGTAGGGGATAGTTGGGGGTGATTTACGGTAGCCGAAGTAATTTAGGTGATTCTGGTATAGTTTGTTATGATTTTTAGCATTTTTTTGTAATTTTAAAGTGATTGGGCTTAGTTTGTTGCTGTTAAGTGTAGTTGTGTGTGATTTTTGATAGCCGAAGTAATTTAGGTGAGTTTGGCATAGTTTGCTATGATTAGTAGCATTTTTTTGTAATTTAAAAGTGATTGGGTTTAGTTTGTTGTGGTAAGGGTTAGTTGGTGATGATTTATGGTAGCCGAAGTAATTTAGGTGAGTTTGGCATACTTTGCTATGGTTAGTAGCATTTTTTTGTAATTTAAAAGTGATTGGGTTTAGTTTGTTGTGGTAAGGGTTAGTTGGTGTTGATTTAGAGTAGCCGAAGTAATTTAGGTGAGTCTGGCATAGTTTGTTATGATTTGTACACCTTTTTTTGTAATTTTAAGATGATATGGTTTGGTTTGTTGTGGTAAGGGTTAGTTGGGGGTGATTTACGGTAGCCGAAGTAATTTAGGTGATTCTGGTATAGTTTGTTATGATTTTTAGCATTTTTTTGTAATTTTAAAGTGATTGGGCTTAGTTTGTTGCTGTAAAGTGTAGTTGGGGGTGATTTTTGATAGACGAGTGTAATTTAGGTGAGTTTGGCATAGTTTGCTATGGTTAGTAGCATTTTTTTGTAATTTAAAAGTGATTGGGTTTAGTTTGTTATGGTAAGGGTTAGTTGGTGATGATTTATGGTAGCCGAAGTAATTTAGGTGAGTTTGGCATAGTTTGCTATGGTTAGTAGCATTTTTTTGTAATTTAAAAGTGATTGGGTTTAGTTTGTTGTGGTAAGGGTTAGTTGGTGATGATTTAGAGTAGCCGAAGTAATTTAGGTGAGTCTGGCATAGTTTGTTATGATTTGTACACCTTTTTTTGTAAATTTAAGATGATATGGTTTGGTTTGTTGTGGTAAGGGATAGTTGGGGGTGATTTACGGTAGCCGAAGTAATTTAGGTGATTCTGGTATAGTTTGTTATGATTTTTAGCATTTTTTGTAATTTTAAAGTGATTGGTCTTAGTTTGTTGCTGGAAAGTGTAGTTGAGGGTGATTTTTGATAGCCGAAGTAATTTAGGTGAGTTTGGCATAGTTTGCTATGGTTAGTAGCATTTTTTTGTAATTTAAAAGTGATTGGGTTTAGTTTGTTGTGGTAAGGGTTAGTTGGTGATGATTTATGGTAGCCGAATTAATTTAGGTGAGTTTGGCATAGTTTGCTATGATTAGTAGCATTTTTTTGTAATTTAAAAGCGATTGGGTTTAGTTTGTTGTGGTAAGGGTTAGTTGGTGATGATTTAGAGTAGCCGAAGTAATTTAGGTGAGTCTGGCATAGTTTGTTATGATTTGTACACCTTTTTTTGTAATTTTAAGATGATATGGTTTGGTTTGTTGTGGTAAGGGATAGTTGGGGGTAATTTACGGTAGCCGAAGTAATTTAGGTGATTTTGATATAGTTTGTTATAATTTTTAGCATTTTTTTGTAATTTTAAAGTGATTGGGCTTAGTTTGTTGCTGTAAACAGTAGTTGGGGGTGATTTTTGATAGCCGAAGTAATTTAGGTGAGTTTGGCATAGTTTGCTATGGTTAGTAGCATTTTTTTGTAATTTAAAAGTGATTGGGTTTAGTTTGTTGTGGTAAGGGTTAGTTGGTGATGATTTATGGTAGCCGAAGTAATTGAGGTGAGTTGGAATAGTTTGCTATGGTTACTAGCATTTTTTTGTCATTTAAAAGTGATTGGGTTTAGTTTGTTGTGGTAAGGGTTAGTTGGTGATGATTTAGAGTAGCCGAAGTAATTTAGGTGAGTCTGGCATAGTTTGTTATGATTTGTACACCTTTTTTTGTAATTTTAAGCTGATATGGTTTGGTTTGTTGTGGTAAGGGATAGTTGGTGGTGATTTACGGTAGCCGAAGTAATTTAGGTGATTCTGGTATAGTTTGTTATGATTTTTAACATTTTTTTGTAATTTTAAAGTGATTGGGCTTAGTTTGTTGCTGTAAAGTGTAGTTGGGCGTGATTTTTGATAGCCGAAGTAATTTAGGTGAGTTTGGCATAGTTTGCTATGGTTAGTAGAATTTTTTTGTAATTTAAAAGTGATTGGGTTTAGTTTGTTGTGGTAAGGGTTAGTTGGTGATGATTTATGGTAGCCGAAGTAATTTAGGTGAGTTTGGCATAGTTTGCTATGGTTAGTAGCATTTTTTTGTAATTTAAAAGTGATTGGGTTTAGTTTGTTGTGGTAAGGGTTAGTTGGTGATGATTTAGAGTAGCCAAAGTAATTTAGGTGAGTCTGGCATAGTTTGTTATGATTTGTACACCTTTTTTTGTAATTTTAAGATGATATGGTTTGGTTTGTTGTGGTAAGGGATAGTTGGGGGTGATTTACGGTAGCCGAAGTAATTTAGGTGATTCTGGTATAGTGTGTTATGATTTTTAGCATTTTTTTGTAATTTTAAAGTGATTGGGTTTAGTTTGTTGCTGTAAAGTGTAGTTGGGGGTGATTTTTGATAGCCGAAGAAATTTAGGTGAGTTTGCCATAGTTTGCTATGGTTAGTAGCATTTTTTTGTAATTTAAAAGTGATTGGGTTTAGTTTGTTGTGGTAAGGGTTAGTTGGTGATGATTTATGGTAGCCGAAGTAATTTAGGTGAGTTTGGCATAGTTTGCTATGGTTAGGAGCATTTTTTTGTAATTTAAAAGTGATTGGGTTTAGTTTGTTGTGGTAAGGGTTAGTTGGTGATGATTTATGGTAGCCGAAGTAATTTAGGTGAGTTTGGCATAGTTTGCTATGGTTAGTAGCATTTTTTTGTAATTTAAAAGTGATTGGGTTTAGTTTGTTGTGGAAAGGGTTAGTTGGTGATGATTTAGTGTAGCCGAAGTAATTTAGGTGAGTCTGGCATAGTTTGTTATGATTTGTACACCTTTTTTTGTAATTTTAAGATGATATGGTTTGGTTTGTTGTGGTAAGGGATAGTTGGGGGTGATTTACGGTAGCCGAAATAATTTAGGTGATTCTGGTATAGTTTGTTATGATTTTTAGCATTTTTTTGTAATTTTAAAGTGATTGGGCTTAGTTTGATGTGGTAAGGGTTAGTTGGTGATGATTTATGGTAGCCGAAGTAATTTAGGTGAGTTTGGCATAGTTTGCTATGGTTAGTAGCATTTTTTGTAATTTAAAAGTGATTGGGTTTAGTTTGTTGTGGTAAGGGTTAGTTGGTGATGATTTAGAGTAGCCGAAGTAGTTTAGGTGAGTCTGGCATAGTTTATTATGATTTGTACACCTTTTTTTGTAATTTTAAGATGATATGGTTTGGTTTGTTGTGGTAAGGGATAGTTGGGGGTGATTTACGGTAGCCGAAGTAATTTAGGTGATTCTGGTATAGTTTGTTATGATATTTAGCATTTTTTTGTAATTTTAAAGTGATTGGGCTTAGTTTGTTGCTGTAAAGTGTAGTTGGGGGTGATTTTTGATAGCCGAAGTAATTTAGGTGAGTTTGGCATAGTTTGCTATGGTTAGTAGCATTTTTTGGTAATTTAAAAGTGATTGGGTTTAGTTTGTTGTGGTAAGGGTTAGTTGGCGATGATTTATGGTAGCCAAAGTAATTTAGGTGAGTTTGGCATAGTTTGCTTTGGTTAGTAGCATTTTTTTGTAGTTTAAAAGTGATTGGGTTTACTTTGTTGTGGTAAGGGTTAGTTGGTGATGATTTAGAATAGCCGAAGTAATTTAGGTGAGTCTGGCATAGTTTGTTATGATTTGTACACCTTTTTTTGTAATTTTAAGATGATATGGTTTGGTTTGTTGTGGTAAGGGATAGTTGGGGGTGATTTACGGTAGCCGAAGTAATTTAGGTGATTCTGGTATAGTTTGTTATGATTTTTAGCATTTTTTTGTAATTTTATAGTGATTGGGTTTAGTTTGTTGCTGTAAAGTGTAGTTGGGGGTGATTTTTGATAGCCGAAGTAATTTAGGTGAGTTTGGCATAGTTTGCTATGGTTAGTAGCATTTTTTTGTAATTTAAAAGTGATTGGGTTTAGTTTGTTGTGGTAAGGGTTAGTTGGTGATGATTTAGAGTAGCCGAAGTAATTTAGGTGAGTCTGGCATAGTTTGTTATGATTTGTACACCTTTTTTTGTAATTTTAAGATGATATGGTTTGGTTTGTTGTGGTAAGGGATAGTTGGGGGTGATTTATGGTAGCCGAAGTAATTTAGGTGATTCTGCTATAGTTTGTTATGATTTTTAGCATTTTTTTGTAATTTTAAAGTGATTGGGCTTAGTTTGATGTGGTAAGGGTTAGTTGGTGATGATTTATGGTAGCCGAAGTAATTTAGGAGAGTTTGGCATAGTTTGCTATGGTTAGTAGCATTTTTTTGTAATTTAAAAGTGATTGGGTTTAGTTTGTTGTGGTAAGGGTTAGTTGGTGATGATTTATGGTAGCCGAAGTAATTTAGGTGAGTTTGGCATAGTTTGCTATGGTTAGGAGAATTTTTTTGTAATTTAAAATTGATTGGGTTTAGTTTGTTGTGGTAAGGGTTAGTTGGTGATGATTTAGAGTAGCCGAAGTAATTTAGGTGAGTCTGGCATAGTTTGTTATGATTTGTACACCTTTTTTTGTAATATTAAGATGATTGGTTTGGTTTGTTGTGGTAAGGGATAGTTGGGGGTGATTTACGGTAGCCGAAATAATTTAGGTGATTCTGGTATAGTTTGTTATGATTTTTAGCATTTTTTTGTAATTTTAAAGTGATTGGGCTTAGTTTGATATGGTAAGGGTTAGTTGGTGATGATTTATGGTAGCCGAAGTAATTTAGGTGAGTTTGGCATAGTTTGCTATGGTTAGTAGCATTTTTTGTAATTTAAAAGTGATTGGGTTTAGTTTGTTGTGGTAAGGGTTAGTTGGTGATGATTTAGAGTAGCCGAAGTAGTTTAGGTGAGTCTGGCATAGTTTATTATGATTTGTACACCTTTTTTTGTAATTTTAAGATGATATGGTTTGGTTTGTTGTGGTAAGGGATAGTTGGGGGTGATTTACGGTAGCCGAAGTAATTTAGGTGATTCTGGTATAGTTTGTTATGATATTTAGCATTTTTTTTTAATTTTAAAGTGATTGGGCTTAGTTTGTTGCTGTAAAGTGTAGTTGGGGGTGATTTTTGATAGCCGAAGTAATTTAGGTGAGTTTGGCATAGTTTGCTATGGTTAGTAGCATTTTTTGGTAATTTAAAAGTGATTGGGTTTAGTTTGTTGTGGTAAGGGTTAGTTGGCGATGATTTATGGTAGCCGAAGTAATTTAGGTGAGTTTGGCATAGTTTGCTATTGTTAGTAGCATTTTTTTGTAGTTTAAAAGTGATTGGGTTTACTTTGTTGTGGTAAGGGTTAGTTGGTGATGATTTAGAATAGCCGAAGTAATTTAGGTGAGTCTGGCATAGTTTGTTATGATTTGTACACCTTTTTTTGTAATTTTAAGATGATAAGGTTTGGTTTGTTGTGGTAAGGGATAGTTGGGGGTGATTTACGGTAGCCGAAGTAATTTAGGTGATTCTGGTATAGTTTGTTATGATATTTAGCATTTTTTTATAATTTTAAAGTGATTGGGCTTAGTTTGTTGCTGTAAAGTATAGTTGGGGGTGATTTTTGATAGCCGAAGTAATTTAGGTGAGTTTGGCATAGTTTGCTATGGTTAGTAGCATTTTTCTGTAATTTTAAAGTGATTGGGTTTAGTTTGTTGTGGTAAGGGTTAGTTGGTGATGATTTATGGTAGCCGAAGTAATTTAGGTGAGTTTGGCATAGTTTGCTATGGTTAGGAGCATTTGTTTGTAATTTAAAAGTGATTGGGTTTAGTTTGTTGTGGTAAGGGTTAGTTGGTGATGATTTAGAGTAGCCGAAGTAATTTAGGTGAGTCTGGCATAGTTTGTTATGGTTTGTACACCTTTTTTTGTAATTTTAAGATGATATGGTTTGGTTTGTTGTGGTAAGGGATAGTTGGGGGTGATTTACGGTAGCCGAAGTAATTTAGATGATTCTGGTATAGTTTGTTATGATTTTTAGCATTTTTTTGAATTTTAAAGTGATTGGGCTTAGTTTGTTGCTGTAAAGTGTAGTTGGGGGTGATTTTTGATAGCCGAAGTAATTTAGGTGAGTTTGGCATAGTTTGCTATGGTTAGTAGCATTTTTTTGTAATTTAAAAGTGATTAGGTTTAGTTTGATGTGGTAAGGGTTAGTTGGTGATGATTTAGAGTAGCCGAAGTAATTTAGGTGAGTCTGGCATAGTTTGTTATAATTTGTACACCTTTTCTTGTAATTTTAAGATGATATGGTTTGGTTTGTTGTGGTAAGGGATAGTTGGGGGTGATTTACGGTAGTCGAAGTAATTTTGGTGATTCTGGTATAGTTTGTTATAATTTTTAGCATTTTTTTGTAATTTTAAAGAGATTGGGTTTAGTTTGTTGCTGTAAAGTGTAGTTGGGGGTGATTTGTGATAGCCGAAGTAATTTAGGTGAGTTTGGCATAGTTTGCTATAGTTAGTAGCATTTTTTTGTAATTTAAAAGTGATTGGGTTTAGTTTGTTGTGGTAAGGGTTAGTTGGTGATGATTTATGATAGCCGAAGTAATTTAGGTGAGTTTGGCATAGTTTGCTATGGTTAGTAGCATTTTTTTGTAATTTAAAAGTGATTGGGTTTAGTTGTTGTGGTAAGGGTTAGTTGGTGATGATTTAGAGTAGCCGAAGTAATTTAGGTGAGTCTGGCCTAGTTTGTTATGATTTGTACACCTTTTCTTGTAATTTTAAGATGATATGGTTTGGTTTGTTGTGGTAAGGGATAGTTGGGGGTGATTTACGGTAGCCAAAGTAATTTAGGTGATTCTGGTATAGTTTGTTATGATGTTTAGCATTTTTTTGTAATTTTAAAGTGATTGGGTTTAGTTTGTTGCTGTATAGTGTAGTTGGGGGTGATTTTTGATAGCCGAAGTAATTTAGGTGAGTTTGGCATAGTTTGCTATGGTTAGTAGAATTTTTTTTTAATTTAAAAGTGATTGGGTTTAGTTTGTTGTGGTAAGGGTTAGTTGGTAATGATTTATGGTAGCCGAAGTAATTTAGGTGAGTTTGGCATAGTTTGCTATGGTTACTAGCATTTTTTTGTAATTTAAAAGTGATTGGGTTTAGTTTGTTGTGGTAAGGGTTAGTTGGTGATGATTTAGAGTAGCCGAAGTAATTTAGGTGAGTCTGGCATAGTTTGTTATAATTTGTACACCTTTTCTTGTAATTTTAAGATGATATGGTTTGGTTTGTTGTGGTAAGGGATAGTTGGGGGTGATTTACGGTAGCCGAAGTAATTTTGGTGATTCTGGTATAGTTTGTTATAATTTTTAGCATTTTTTTGTAATTTTAAAGAGATTGGGTTTAGTTTGTTGCTGTAAAGTGTAGTTGGGGGTGATTTGTGATAGCCGAAGTAATTTAGGTGAGTTTGGCATAGTTTGCTATAGTTAGTAGCATTTTTTTGTAATTTAAAAGTGATTGGGTTTAGTTTGTTGTGGTAAGGGTTAGTTGGTGATGATTTAGAGTAGCCAAAGTAATTTAGGTGAGTCTGGCATAGTTTGTTATGATTTGTACACCTTTTTTTGTAATTTTAAGATGATATAGTTTGGTTTGTTGTGGTAAGGGATAGTTGGGGGTGATTTACGGTAGCCGATGTAATTTAGGTGATTCTGGTATAGTTTGTTATGATTTTTAGCATTTTTTTGTAATTTTAAAGTGATTGGGCTTAGTTTGTTGCTGTAAAGTGTAGTTGGGGGTGATTTTTGATAGCCGAAGTAATTTAGGTGAGTTTGGCATAGTTTGCAATGGTTAGTAGCATTTTTTTGTAATTTAAAAGTGATTGGGTTTAGTTTGTTGTGGTAAGGGTTAGTTGGTGATGATTTATGGTAGCCAAAGTAATTTATGTGAGTTTGGCATAGTTTGCTATGGTTAGTAGCATTTTTTTGTAATTTAAAAGTGATTGGGTTTAGTTTGTTGTGGTAAGGGTTAGTTGGTGATGATTTAAAGTAGCCGAAGTAATTTAGGTGAGTCTGGCATAGTTTGTTATGATTTATACACTTTTGATGAGATGAGATGATATGGTTTGGTTTGTTGTGGTAAGGGATAGTTGGGGGTGATTTACGGTAGCCAAAGTAATTTAGGTGATTCTGGTATAGTTTGTTATGATTTTTAGCATTTTTTTGTAAATTTAAAGTGATTGGGCTTAGTTTGTTGCTGTAAAGTGTAGTTGGGGGTGATTTTTGATAGCCGAAGTAATTTAGGTGAACTTGGCATAGTTTGCAATGGTTAGTAGCATTTTTTTGTAATTTAAAAGTGATTGGGTTTAGTTCGTTGTGGTAAGGATTAGTTGGTGATGATTTATGGTAGCCGAAGTAATTTAGGTGACTTTAGCATAGTTTGCTATGGTTAGGAGCATTTTTTTGTAATTTAAAAGTGATTGGGTTTAGTTTGTTGTGGTAAGGGTTAGTTGGTGATGATTTAGAGTAGCCGAAGTAATTTAGGTGAGTCTGGCATAGTTTGTTATGATTTGTACACCTTTTTTTGTAATTTTAAGATGATATGGTTTGGTTTGTTGTGGTAAGGGATAGTTGGGGGTGATTTACGGTAGCCGAAGTAATTTAGGTGATTTTGCCATAGTTTGTTATAATTTTTAGCATTTGTTTGTAAATTTAAAGTGATTGGGCTTTGTTTGTTGCTGTAAAGTATAGATGGGGGTGATTTTTGATAGCCGAAGTAATTTAGGAGTTTGGCATAGTTTGCTATGGTTAGTAGCATTTTTTTGTAATTTAAAAGTGATTGGGTTTAGTTTGTTGTGGTAAGGGATAGTTGGTGATGATTTATGGTAGCCGAAGTAATTTAGGTGAGTTTGGCATAGTTTGCTATGGTTAGGAACATTTTTTTGTAATTTAAAAGTGATTGGGTTTAGTTTGTTGTGGTAAGGGTTAGTTGGTGATGATTTAGAGTAGCCGAAGTAATTTAGGTGAGTCTGGCATAGTTTGTTATGATTTGTACACCTTTTTTTGTAATTTTAAGATGATATGGTTTGGTTTGTTGTGGTAAGGGATAGTTGGGGGTGATTTACGGTAGCCGAAGTAATTTAGGTGATTTTGGCATAGTTTGTTATAATTTTTAGCATTTTTTTGTAAATTTAAAGTGATTGGGCTTTGTTTGTTGCTGTAAAGTATAGTTGGGGGTGATTTTTGATAGCCGAAGTAATTTAGGAGTTTGGCATAGTTTGCTATGGTTAGTAGCATTTTTTTGTAATTTAAAAGTGATTGGGTTTAGTTTGTTGTGGTAAGAGATAGTTGGTGATGATTTATGGTAGCCGAAGTAATTTAGGTGAGTTTGGCATAGTTTGCTATGGTTAGGAGCATTTTTTTGTAATTTAAAAGTGATTGGGTTTAGTTTGTTGTGGTAAGGGTTAGTTGGTGATGATTTAGAGTAGCCGAAGTAATTTAGGTGAGTCTGGCATAGTTTGTTATGATTTGTACACCTTTTTTTGTAATTTTAAGATGATATGGTTTGTTTTGTTGTGGTAAGGGATAGTTGGTGATGATTTATGGTAGCCGAAGTAATTTAGGTGAGTTTGGCATACTTTGCTATGGTTAGTAGTATTTTTTTGTAATTTAAAAGTGATTGGGTTTAGTTCGTTGTGGTAAGGGTTAGTTGGTGATGATTTAGAGTAGCCGAAGTAATTTAGGTTAGTCTCGCATAGTTTGTTATGATTTGTACACCTTTTTTTGTAATTTTAAAATGATATGGTTTGGTTTGTTGTGGTAAGAGATAGTTGGGGGTGATTTACGGTAGCCGAAGTAATTTAGGTGATTTTGGCATAGTTTGTTATAATTTTTAGCATTTTTTTGTAAATTTAAAGTGATTGGGCTTTGTTTGTTGCTGTAAAGTGTAGTTGGGGGTGATTTTTGATAGCCGAAGTAATTTAGGTGAGTTTGGCATAGTTTGCTATGGTTAGTAGCATTTTTTTGTAATTTAAAAGTGATTGGGTTTAGTTTGTTGTGGTAAGGGATAGTTGGTGATGATTTATGGTAGCCGAAGTAATTTAGGTGAGTTTGGCATAGTTTGCTATGGTTAGGAGCATTTTTTTGTAATTTAAAAGTGATTGGGTTTAGTTTGTTGTGGTAAGGGTTAGTTGGTGATGATTTAGAGTAGCCGAAGTAATTTAGGTGAGTCTGGCATAGTTTGTTATGATTTGTACACCTTTTTTTGTAATTTTAAGATGATATGGTTTGTTTTGTTGTGGTAAGGTATAGTTGGGGGTGATTTACGGTAACCGAAGTAATTTAGGTGGTTTTGGTATAGCTTGTTATGATTTTTAGCATTTTTTTGTAATTTTAAAGTGATTGGGCTTAGTTTGTTGCTGTAAAGTGTAGTTGGGGGTGATTTTTGAGAGCCGAAGTAATTTAGGTGAGTTTGGCATAGTTTGCTATGGTTAGTAGCATTTTTTTGTAATTTAAAAGTAATTGGGTTTAGTTTGTTGTGGTAAGGGTTAGTTGGTGATGATTTAGAGTAGCCGAAGTAATTTAGGTGAGTCTGGCATAGTTTGTTATGATTTGTACACCTTTTTTTGTAATTTTAAGATGATATGGTTTGTTTTGTTGTGGTAAGGGATAGTTGGGGGTGATTTACGGTAACCGAAATAATTTAGGTGGTTTTGGTATAGCTTGTTATAATTTTTAGCATTTTTTTGTAATTTTAAAGTGATTGGGCTTAGTTTGTTGCTGTAAAGTGTAGTTGGGGGTGATTTTTGAGAGCCGAAGTAATTTAGGTGAGTTTGGCATAGTTTGCTATGGTTAGTAGCATTTTTTTGTAATTTAAAGTGATTGGGTTTAGTTTGTTGTGGTAAGGGTTATTTGGTGATGATTTAGAGTAGCCGAAGTAATTTAGGTGAGTCTGGCATAGTTTGTTATGATTTGTACACCTTTTTTTGTAATTTTAAGATGATATGGTTTGGTTTGTTGTGGTAAGGGATAGTTGGGGGTGATTTACGGTAGCCGAAGTAATTTGGGTGGTTCTGGTATAGTTTGTTATGATTTTTAGCATTTTTTTGTAATTTTAAAGTGATTGGGCTTAGTTTGTTGCTGTAAAGTGTAGTTGAGGGTGATTTTTGATAGCCGAAGTAATTTAGGTGAGTTTGGCATAGTTTGCTATGGTTAGTAGCATTTTTTTGTAATTAAAAATGATTGGGTTTAGTTTGTTGTGGTAGGGGTTAGTTGGTGATGATTTACAGTAGCAGAAGTAATTTAGGTGAGTCTGGCATAGTTTGTTATGATTTGTACACCTTTTTTGTAATTTTAAGATGATATGGTTTGGTTTGTTGTGGTAAGGAATAGTTGGGGGTGATTTACGGTAGCCGAAGTAATTTAGGTGATTCTGGTGTAGTTTGTTATGATTTTTAGCATTTTTTTGTAATTTTAATGTGATTGGGCTTAGTTTGTTGCTGTAAAGTGTAGTTGGGGGTGATTTTTGATAGCCGAAGTAATTTAGGTGAGTTTGGCATAGTTTGCTATGGTTAGTAGCATTTTTTTGTAATTTAAAAGTGATTGGGTTTAGTTTGTTGTGGTAAGGGTTAGTTGGTGATGATTTAGAGTAGCCGAAGTAATTTAGGTGAGTCTGGCATAGTTTGTTATGATTTGTACACCTTTTTTTGTAATTTTAAGATGATATGGTTCGGTTTGTTGTGGTAAGGGATAGTTGGGGGTGATTTACGGTAGCCGAAGTAATTTAGGTGATTCTGGTGTAGTTTGTTATGATTTTTAGCATTTTTTGTAATTTTAAAGTGATTGGGCTTAGTTGGTTGCTGTAAAGTGTAGTTGGGGGTGATTTTTGATAGCCGAAGTAATTTAGGTGAGTTTGGCATAGTTTGCTATGGTTAGTAGAATTTTTTTTTAATTTAAAAGTGATTGGGTTTAGTTTGTTGTGGTAAGGGTTAGTTGGTGATGATTTATGGAAGCCAAAGCAATTTAGGTGAGTTTGGCATAGTTTGCTATGGTTAGTAGCATTTTTTTGTAATTTAAAAGTGATTGGGTTTAGTTTGTTGTGGTAAGGGTTAGTTGGTGATGATTTAGAGTAGCCGAAGTAATTTAGGTGAGTCTGGCATAGTTTGTTATGATTTGTACACCTTTTTTTGTAATTTTAAGATGAGATGGTTTGGTTTGTTGTGGTAAGGGATAGTTGGGGGTGATTTACAGTAGCCGATGTAATTTAGGTGTTTCTGGTATCGTTTGTTATGATTTTTAGCATTTTTTTGCGATTTTAAAGTGATTGGGCTTAATTTGTTGCTGTAAAGTGTAGATGGGGGTGATTTTTGATAGCCGAAGTAATTTAGGTGAGTTTGGCATAGTTTACTATGGTTAGTAGCATTTTTTTGTAATTTAAAAGTGGTTGGGTTTAGTTTGTTGTGGTAAGGGATAGTTGGTGATGAATTATGTTAGCCGAAGTAATTTAGGTGAGTTTGGCATAGTTTGCTATGGTTAGAAGCATTTTTTTGTAATTTAAAAGTGATTGGGTTTAGTTTGTTGTGGTAAGGGTTAGTTGGTGATGATTTAGAGTAGCCGAAGTAATTTAGGTGAGTCTGGCATAGTTTGTTATGATTTGTACACCTTTTTTTGTAATTTTAAGCTGATATGGTTTGGTTTGTTGTGGTAAGGGATAGTTGGTGGTGATTTACGGTAGCCGAAGTAATTTAGGTGATTCTGGTATAGTTTGTTATGATTTTTAACATTTTTTTGTAATTTTAAAGTGATTGGGCTTAGTTTGTTGCTGTAAAGTGTAGTTGGGCGTGATTTTTGATAGCCGAAGTAATTTAGGTGAGTTTGGCATAGTTTGCTATGGTTAGTAGAATTTTTTTGTAATTTAAAAGTGATTGGGTTTAGTTTGTTGTGGTAAGGGTTAGTTGGTGATGATTTATGGTAGCCGAAGTAATTTAGGTGAGTTTGGCATAGTTTGCTATGGTTAGTAGCATTTTTTTGTAATTTAAAAGTGATTGGGTTTAGTTTGTTGTGGTAAGGGTTAGTTGGTGATGATTTAGAGTAGCCGAAGTAATTTAGGTGAGTCTGGCATAGTTTGTTATGATTTGTACACCTTTTTTTGTAATTTTAAGATGATATGGTTTGGTTTGTTGTGGTAAGGGATAGTTGGGGGTGATTTACGGTAGCCGAAGTAATTTAGGTGATTCTGGTATAGTTTGTTATGATTTTTAGCATTTTTTTGTAATTTTAAAGTGATTGGGTTTAGTTTGTTGCTGTAAAGTGTAGTTGGGGGTGATTTTTGATAGCCGAAGTAATTTAGGTGAGTTTGCCATAGTTTGCTATGGTTAGTAGCATTTTTTTGTAATTTAAAAGTGATTGGGTTTAGTTTGTTGTGGTAAGGGTTAGTTGGTGATGATTTATGGTAGCCGAAGTAATTTAGGTGAGTTTGGCATAGTTTGCTATGGTTAGGAGCATTTTTTTGTAATTTAAAAGTGATTGGGTTTAGTTTGTTGTGGTAAGGGTTAGTTGGTGATGATTTATGGTAGCCGAAGTAATTTAGGTGAGTTTGGCATAGTTTGCTATGGTTAGTAGCATTTTTTTGTAATTTAAAAGTGATTGGGTTTAGTTTGTTGTGGAAAGGGTTAGTTGGTGATGATTTAGAGTAGCCGAAGTAATTTAGGTGAGTCTGGCATAGTTTGTTATGATTTGTACACTTTTTTTTGTAATTTTAAGATGATATGGCTTGGTTTGTTGAGGTAGGGGATAGTTGGGGGTGATTTACGGTAGCCGAAGTAATTTAGGTGATTCTGGTATAGTTTGTTATGATTTTTAGCATTTTTTTGTAATTTTAAAATGATTGGGCTTAGTTTGTTGCTGTTAAGTGTAGTTGTGTGTGATTTTTGATAGCCGAAGTAATTTAGGTGAGTTTGGCATAGTTTGCTATGATTAGTAGCATTTTTTTGTAATTTAAAAGTGATTGGGTTTAGTTTGTTGTGGTAAGGGTTAGTTGGTGATGATTTAGAGTAGCCGAAGTAATTTAGGTGAGTCTGGCATAGTTTGTTATGATTTGTACACCTTTTTTTGTAATTTTAAGATGATATGGCTTGGTTTGTTGAGGTAGGGGATAGTTGGGGGTGATTTACGGTAGCCGAAGTAATTTAGGTGATTCTGGTATAGTTTGTTATGATTTTTAGCATTTTTTTGTAATTTTAAAATGATTGGGCTTAGTTTGTTGCTGTTAAGTGTAGTTGTGTGTGATTTTTGATAGCCGAAGTAATTTAGGTGAGTTTGGCATAGTTTGCTATGATTAGTAGCATTTTTTTGTAATTTAAAAGTGATTGGGTTTAGTTTGTTGTGGTAAGGGTTAGTTGGTGATGATTTATGGTAGCCGAAGTAATTTAGGTGAGTTTGGCATAGTTTGCTATGGTTAGTAGCATTTTTTTGTAATTTAAAAGTGATTGGGTTTAGTTTGTTGTGGAAAGGGTTAGTTGGTGATGATTTAGAGTAGCCGAAGTAATTTAGGTGAGTCTGGCATAGTTTGTTATGATTTGTACACCTTTTTTTGTAATTTTAAGATGATATGGCTTGGTTTGTTGAGGTAGGGGATAGTTGGGGGTGATTTACGGTAGCCGAAGTAATTTAGGTGATTCTGGTATAGTTTGTTATGATTTTTAGCATTTTTTTGTAATTTTAAAATGATTGGGCTTAGTTTGTTGCTGTTAAGTGTAGTTGTGTGTGATTTTTGATAGCCGAAGTAATTTAGGTGAGTTTGGCATAGTTTGCTATGATTAGTAGCATTTTTTTGTAATTTAAAAGTGATTGGGTTTAGTTTGTTGTGGTAAGGGTTAGTTGGTGATGATTTATGGTAGCCGAAGTAATTTAGGTGAGTTTGGCATAGTTTGCTATGGTTAGGAGCATTTTTTTGTCATTTAAAAGTGATTGGGTTTAGTTTGTTGTGGTAAGGGTTAGTTGGTGTTGATTTAGAGTAGCCGAAGTAATTTAGGTGAGTCTGGCATAGTTTGTTATGATTTGTACACCTTTTTTTGTAATTTTAAGATGATATGGTTTGGTTTGTTGTGGTAAGGGTTAGTTGGGGGTGATTTACGGTAGCCGAAGTAATTTAGGTGATTCTGGTATAGTTTGTTATGATTTTTAGCATTTTTTTGTAATTTTAAAGTGATTGGGCTTAGTTTGTTGCTGTAAAGTGTAGTTGGGGGTGATTTTTGATAGACGAGTGTAATTTAGGTGAGTTTGGCATAGTTTGCTATGGTTAGTAGCATTTTTTTGTAATTTAAAAGTGATTGGGTTTAGTTTGTTATGGTAAGGGTTAGTTGGTGATGATTTATGGTAGCCGAAGTAATTTAGGTAAGTTTGGCATAGTTTGCTATGGTTAGGAGCATTTTTTTGTAATTTAAAAGTGATTGGGTTTAGTTTGTTGCGGTAAGGGTTAGTTGGTGATGATTTAGAGTAGCCGAAGTAATTTAGGTGAGTCTGGCATAGTTTGTTATGATTTGTACACCTTTTTTTGTAATTTTAAGATGATATGGTTTGGTTTGTTGTGGTAAGGGATAGTTGGGGGTGATTTACGTTAGCCGAAGTAATTTAGGTGATTCTGGTATAGTTTGTTATGATATTTAGCTTTTTTTTGTAATTTTAAAGTGATTGGGCTTAGTTTGTTGCTGTAAAGTGTAGTTGGGGGTGATTTTTGATAGCCGAAGTAATTTAGGTGAGTTTGCCATAGTTTGCAATGGTTAGTAGCATTTTTTTGTAATTTAAAAGTGATTGGGTTTAGTTTGTTGTGGTAAGGGTTAGTTGGTGATGATTTATGGTAGCCGAAGTAATTTAGGTGAGTTTGGCATAGTTTGCTATGGTTAGGAGCATTTTTTTGTAATTTAAAAGTGATTGGGTTTAGTTTGTTGTGGTAAGGGTTAGTTGGTGATGATTTAGAGTAGCCGAAGTAATTTAGGTGAGTCTGGCATAGTTTGTTATGATTTGTACACCTTTTTTTGTAATTTTAAGCTGATATGGTTTGGTTTGTTGTGGTAAGGGATAGTTGGTGGTGATTTACGGTAGCCGAAGTAATTTAGGTGATTCTGGTATAGTTTGTTATGATTTTTAAATTTTTTTTGTAATTTTAAAGTGATTGGGCTTAGTTTGTTGCTGTAAAGTGTAGTTGGGCGTGATTTTTGATAGCCGAAGTAACTTAGGTGAGTTTGGCATAGTTTGCTATGGTTAGTAGAATTTTTTTGTAATTTAAAAGTGATTGGGTTTAGTTTGTTGTGGTAAGGGTTAGTTGGTGATGATTTATGGTAGCCGAAGTAATTTAGGTGAGTTTGGCATAGTTTGCTATGGTTAGTAGCATTTTTTTGTAATTTAAAAGTGATTGGGTTTAGTTTGTTGTGGTAAGGGTTAGTTGGTGATGATTTAGAGTAGCCGAAGTAATTTAGGTGAGTCTGGCATAGTTTGTTATGATTTGTACACCTTTTTTTGTAATTTTAAGATGATATGGTTTGGTTTGTTGTGGTAAGGGATAGTTGGGGGTGATTTACGGTAGCCGAAGTAATTTAGGTGATTCTGGTATAGTTTGTTATGATTTTTAGCATTTTTTTGTAATTTTAAAGTGATTGGGTTTAGTTTGTTGCTGTAAAGTGTAGTTGGGGGTGATTTTTGATAGCCGAAGTAATTTAGGTGAGTTTGCCATAGTTTGCTATGGTTAGTAGCATTTTTTTGTAATTTAAAAGTGATTGGGTTTAGTTTGTTGTGGTAAGGGTTAGTTGGTGATGATTTATGGTAGCCGAAGTAATTTAGGTGAGTTTGGCATAGTTTGCTATGGTTAGGAGCATTTTTTTGTAATTTAAAAGTGATTGGGTTTAGTTTGTTGTGGTAAGGGTTAGTTGGTGATGATTTATGGTAGCCGAAGTAATTTAGGTGAGTTTGGCATAGTTTGCTATGGTTAGTAGCATTTTTTTGTAATTTAAAAGTGATTGGGTTTAGTTTGTTGTGGAAAGGGTTAGTTGGTGATGATTTAGAGTAGCCGAAGTAATTTAGGTGAGTCTGGCATAGTTTGTTATGATTTGTACACCTTTTTTTGTAATTTTAAGATGATATGGCTTGGTTTGTTGAGGTAGGGGATAGTTGGGGGTGATTTACGGTAGCCGAAGTAATTTAGGTGATTCTGGTATAGTTTGTTATGATTTTTTAGCATTTTTTTGTAATTTTAAAGTGATTGGGCTTAGTTTGTTGCTGTTAAGTGTAGTTGTGTGTGATTTTTGATAGCCGAAGTAATTTAGGTGAGTTTGGCATAGTTTGCTATGATTAGTAGCATTTTTTTGTAATTTAAAAGTGATTGGGTTTAGTTTGTTGTGGTAAGGGTTAGTTGGTGATGATTTATGGTAGCCGAAGTAATTTAGGTGAGTTTGGCATACTTTGCTATGGTTAGTAGCATTTTTTTGTAATTTAAAAGTGATTGGGTTTAGTTTGTTGTGGTAAGGGTTAGTTGGTGTTGATTTAGAGTAGCCGAAGTAATTTAGGTGAGTCTGGCATAGTTTGTTATGATTTGTACACCTTTTTTTGTAATTTTAAGATGATATGGTTTGGTTTGTTGTGGTAAGGGTTAGTTGGGGGTGATTTACGGTAGCCGAAGTAATTTAGGTGATTCTGGTATAGTTTGTTATGATTTTTAGCATTTTTTTGTAATTTTAAAGTGATTGGGCTTAGTTTGTTGCTGTAAAGTGTAGTTGGGGGTGATTTTTGATAGACGAGTGTAATTTAGGTGAGTTTGGCATAGTTTGCTATGGTTAGTAGCATTTTTTTGTAATTTAAAAGTGATTGGGTTTAGTTTGTTATGGTAAGGGTTAGTTGGTGATGATTTATGGTAGCCGAAGTAATTTAGGTGAGTTTGGCATAGTTTGCTATGGTTAGTAGCATTTTTTTGTAATTTAAAAGTGATTGGGTTTAGTTTGTTGTGGTAAGGGTTAGTTGGTGATGATTTAGAGTAGCCGAAGTAATTTAGGTGAGTCTGGCATAGTTTGTTATGATTTGTACACCTTTTTTTGTAAATTTAAGATGATATGGTTTGGTTTGTTGTGGTAAGGGATAGTTGGGGGTGATTTACGGTAGCCGAAGTAATTTAGGTGATTCTGGTATAGTTTGTTATGATTTTTAGCATTTTTTGTAATTTTAAAGTGATTGGTCTTAGTTTGTTGCTGGAAAGTGTAGTTGAGGGTGATTTTTGATAGCCGAAGTAATTTAGGTGAGTTTGGCATAGTTTGCTATGGTTAGTAGCATTTTTTTGTAATTTAAAAGTGATTGGGTTTAGTTTGTTGTGGTAAGGGTTAGTTGGTGATGATTTATGGTAGCCGAATTAATTTAGGTGAGTTTGGCATAGTTTGCTATGATTAGTAGCATTTTTTTGTAATTTAAAAGTGATTGGGTTTAGTTTGTTGTGGTAAGGGTTAGTTGGTGATGATTTAGAGTAGCCGAAGTAATTTAGGTGAGTCTGGCATAGTTTGTTATGATTTGTACACCTTTTTTTGTAATTTTAAGATGATATGGTTTGGTTTGTTGTGGTAAGGGATAGTTGGGGGTAATTTACGGTAGCCGAAGTAATTTAGGTGATTTTGATATAGTTTGTTATAATTTTTAGCATTTTTTTGTAATTTTAAAGTGATTGGGCTTAGTTTGTTGCTGTAAACAGTAGTTGGGGGTGATTTTTGATAGCCGAAGTAATTTAGGTGAGTTTGGCATAGTTTGCTATGGTTAGTAGCATTTTTTTGTAATTTAAAAGTGATTGGGTTTAGTTTGTTGTGGTAAGGGTTAGTTGGTGATGATTTATGGTAGCCGAAGTAATTGAGGTGAGTTGGAATAGTTTGCTATGGTTACTAGCATTTTTTTGTCATTTAAAAGTGATTGGGTTTAGTTTGTTGTGGTAAGGGTTAGTTGGTGATGATTTAGAGTAGCCGAAGTAATTTAGGTGAGTCTGGCATAGTTTGTTATGATTTGTACACCTTTTTTTGTAATTTTAAGCTGATATGGTTTGGTTTGTTGTGGTAAGGGATAGTTGGTGGTGATTTACGGTAGCCGAAGTAATTTAGGTGATTCTGGTATAGTTTGTTATGATTTTTAACATTTTTTTGTAATTTTAAAGTGATTGGGCTTAGTTTGTTGCTGTAAAGTGTAGTTGGGCGTGATTTTTGATAGCCGAAGTAATTTAGGTGAGTTTGGCATAGTTTGCTATGGTTAGTAGAATTTTTTTGTAATTTAAAAGTGATTGGGTTTAGTTTGTTGTGGTAAGGGTTAGTTGGTGATGATTTATGGTAGCCGAAGTAATTTAGGTGAGTTTGGCATAGTTTGCTATGGTTAGTAGCATTTTTTTGTAATTTAAAAGTGATTGGGTTTAGTTTGTTGTGGTAAGGGTTAGTTGGTGATGATTTAGAGTAGCCGAAGTAATTTAGGTGAGTCTGGCATAGTTTGTTATGATTTGTACACCTTTTTTTGTAATTTTAAGATGATATGGTTTGGTTTGTTGTGGTAAGGGATAGTTGGGGGTGATTTACGGTAGCCGAAGTAATTTAGGTGATTCTGGTATAGTTTGTTATGATTTTTAGCATTTTTTTGTAATTTTAAAGTGATTGGGTTTAGTTTGTTGCTGTAAAGTGTAGTTGGGGGTGATTTTTGATAGCCGAAGTAATTTAGGTGAGTTTGCCATAGTTTGCTATGGTTAGTAGCATTTTTTTGTAATTTAAAAGTGATTGGGTTTAGTTTGTTGTGGTAAGGGTTAGTTGGTGATGATTTATGGTAGCCGAAGTAATTTAGGTGAGTTTGGCATAGTTTGCTATGGTTAGGAGCATTTTTTTGTAATTTAAAAGTGATTGGGTTTAGTTTGTTGTGGTAAGGGTTAGTTGGTGATGATTTGTGGTAGCCGAAGTAATTTAGGTGAGTTTGGCATAGTTTGCTATGGTTAGTAGCATTTTTTTGTAATTTAAAAGTGATTGGGTTTAGTTTGTTGTGGAAAGGGTTACTTGGTGATGATTTAGAGTAGCCGAAGTAATTTAGGTGAGTCTGGCATAGTTTGTTATGATTTGTACACCTTTTTTTGTAATTTTAAGATGATATGGCTTGGTTTGTTGAGGTAGGGGATAGTTGGGGGTGATTTACGGTAGCCGAAGTAATTTAGGTGATTCTGGTATAGTTTGTTATGATTTTTAGCATTTTTTTGTAATTTTAAAGTGATTGGGCTTAGTTTGTTGCTGTTAAGTGTAGTTGTGTGTGATTTTTGATAGCCGAAGTAATTTAGGTGAGTTTGGCATAGTTTGCTATGATTAGTAGCATTTTTTTGTAATTTAAAAGTGATTGGGTTTAGTTTGTTGTGGTAAGGGTTAGTTGGTGATGATTTATGGTAGCCGAAGTAATTTAGGTGAGTTTGGCATACTTTGCTATGGTTAGTAGCATTTTTTTGTAATTTAAAAGTGATTGGGTTTAGTTTGTTGTGGTAAGGGTTAGTTGGTGTTGATTTAGAGTAGCCGAAGTAATTTAGGTGAGTCTGGCATAGTTTGTTATGATTTGTACACCTTTTTTTGTAATTTTAAGATGATATGGTTTGGTTTGTTGTGGTAAGGGTTAGTTGGGGGTGATTTACGGTAGCCGAAGTAATTTAGGTGATTCTGGTATAGTTTGTTATGATTTTTAGCATTTTTTTGTAATTTTAAAGAGATTGGGCTTAGTTTGTTGCTGTAAAGTGTAGTTGGGGGTGATTTTTGATAGACGAGTGTAATTTAGGTGAGTTTGGCATAGTTTGCTATGGTTAGTAGCATTTTTTTGTAATTTAAAAGTGATTGGGTTTAGTTTGTTATGGTAAGGGTTAGTTGGTGATGATTTATGGTAGCCGAAGTAATTTAGGTGAGTTTGGCATAGTTTGCTATGGTTAGTAGCATTTTTTTGTAATTTAAAAGTGATTGGGTTTAGTTTGTTGTGGTAAGGGTTAGTTGGTGATGATTTAGAGTAGCCGAAGTAATTTAGGTGAGTCTGGCATAGTTTGTTATGATTTGTACACCTTTTTTTGTAAATTTAAGATGATATGGTTTGGTTTGTTGTGGTAAGGGATAGTTGGGGGTGATTTACGGTAGCCGAAGTAATTTAGGTGATTCTGGTATAGTTTGTTATGATTTTTAGCATTTTTTGTAATTTTAAAGTGATTGGTCTTAGTTTGTTGCTGGAAAGTGTAGTTGAGGGTGATTTTTGATAGCCGAAGTAATTTAGGTGAGTTTGGCATAGTTTGCTATGGTTAGTAGCATTTTTTTGTAATTTAAAAGTGATTGGGTTTAGTTTGTTGTGGTAAGGGTTAGTTGGTGATGATTTATGGTAGCCGAATTAATTTAGGTGAGTTTGGCATAGTTTGCTATGATTAGTAGCATTTTTTTGTAATTTAAAAGTGATTGGGTTTAGTTTGTTGTGGTAAGGGTTAGTTGGTGATGATTTAGAGTAGCCGAAGTAATTTAGGTGAGTCTGGCATAGTTTGTTATGATTTGTACACCTTTTTTTGTAATTTTAAGATGATATGGTTTGGTTTGTTGTGGTAAGGGATAGTTGGGGGTAATTTACGGTAGCCGAAGTAATTTAGGTGATTCTGGTATAGTTTGTTATGATTTTTAGCATTTTTTTGTAATTTTAAAGAGATTGGGCTTAGTTTGTTGCTGTAAAGTGTAGTTGGGGGTGATTTTTGATAGACGAGTGTAATTTAGGTGAGTTTGGCATAGTTTGCTATGGTTAGTAGCATTTTTTTGTAATTTAAAAGTGATTGGGTTTAGTTTGTTATGGTAAGGGTTAGTTGGTGATGATTTATGGTAGCCGAAGTAATTTAGGTGAGTTTGGCATAGTTTGCTATGGTTAGTAGCATTTTTTTGTAATTTAAAAGTGATTGGGTTTAGTTTGTTGTGGTAAGGGTTAGTTGGTGATGATTTAGAGTAGCCGAAGTAATTTAGGTGAGTCTGGCATAGTTTGTTATGATTTGTACACCTTTTTTTGTAAATTTAAGATGATATGGTTTGGTTTGTTGTGGTAAGGGATAGTTGGGGGTGATTTACGGTAGCCGAAGTAATTTAGGTGATTCTGGTATAGTTTGTTATGATTTTTAGCATTTTTTGTAATTTTAAAGTGATTGGTCTTAGTTTGTTGCTGGAAAGTGTAGTTGAGGGTGATTTTTGATAGCCGAAGTAATTTAGGTGAGTTTGGCATAGTTTGCTATGGTTAGTAGCATTTTTTTGTAATTTAAAAGTGATTGGGTTTAGTTTGTTGTGGTAAGGGTTAGTTGGTGATGATTTATGGTAGCCGAATTAATTTAGGTGAGTTTGGCATAGTTTGCTATGATTAGTAGCATTTTTTTGTAATTTAAAAGTGATTGGGTTTAGTTTGTTGTGGTAAGGGTTAGTTGGTGATGATTTAGAGTAGCCGAAGTAATTTAGGTGAGTCTGGCATAGTTTGTTATGATTTGTACACCTTTTTTTGTAATTTTAAGATGATATGGTTTGGTTTGTTGTGGTAAGGGATAGTTGGGGGTAATTTACGGTAGCCGAAGTAATTTAGGTGATTTTGATATAGTTTGTTATAATTTTTAGCATTTTTTTGTAATTTTAAAGTGATTGGGCTTAGTTTGTTGCTGTAAACAGTAGTTGGGGGTGATTTTTGATAGCCGAAGTAATTTAGGTGAGTTTGGCATAGTTTGCTATGGTTAGTAGCATTTTTTTGTAATTTAAAAGTGATTGGGTTTAGTTTGTTGTGGTAAGGGTTAGTTGGTGATGATTTATGGTAGCCGAAGTAATTGAGGTGAGTTGGAATAGTTTGCTATGGTTACTAGCATTTTTTTGTCATTTAAAAGTGATTGGGTTTAGTTTGTTGTGGTAAGGGTTAGTTGGTGATGATTTAGAGTAGCCGAAGTAATTTAGGTGAGTCTGGCATAGTTTGTTATGATTTGTACACCTTTTTTTGTAATTTTAAGCTGATATGGTTTGGTTTGTTGTGGTAAGGGATAGTTGGTGGTGATTTACGGTAGCCGAAGTAATTTAGGTGATTCTGGTATAGTTTGTTATGATTTTTAACATTTTTTTGTAATTTTAAAGTGATTGGGCTTAGTTTGTTGCTGTAAAGTGTAGTTGGGCGTGATTTTTGATAGCCGAAGTAATTTAGGTGAGTTTGGCATAGTTTGCTATGGTTAGTAGAATTTTTTTGTAATTTAAAAGTGATTGGGTTTAGTTTGTTGTGGTAAGGGTTAGTTGGTGATGATTTATGGTAGCCGAAGTAATTTAGGTGAGTTTGGCATAGTTTGCTATGGTTAGTAGCATTTTTTTGTAATTTAAAAGTGATTGGGTTTAGTTTGTTGTGGTAAGGGTTAGTTGGTGATGATTTAGAGTAGCCGAAGTAATTTAGGTGAGTCTGGCATAGTTTGTTATGATTTGTACACCTTTTTTTGTAATTTTAAGATGATATGGTTTGGTTTGTTGTGGTAAGGGATAGTTGGGGGTGATTTACGGTAGCCGAAGTAATTTAGGTGATTCTGGTATAGTTTGTTATGATTTTTAGCATTTTTTTGTAATTTTAAAGTGATTGGGTTTAGTTTGTTGCTGTAAAGTGTAGTTGGGGGTGATTTTTGATAGCCGAAGTAATTTAGGTGAGTTTGCCATAGTTTGCTATGGTTAGTAGCATTTTTTTGTAATTTAAAAGTGATTGGGTTTAGTTTGTTGTGGTAAGGGTTAGTTGGTGATGATTTATGGTAGCCGAAGTAATTTAGGTGAGTTTGGCATAGTTTGCTATGGTTAGGAGCATTTTTTTGTAATTTAAAAGTGATTGGGTTTAGTTTGTTGTGGTAAGGGTTAGTTGGTGATGATTTATGGTAGCCGAAGTAATTTAGGTGAGTTTGGCATAGTTTGCTATGGTTAGTAGCATTTTTTTGTAATTTAAAAGTGATTGGGTTTAGTTTGTTGTGGAAAGGGTTAGTTGGTGATGATTTAGAGTAGCCGAAGTAATTTAGGTGAGTCTGGCATAGTTTGTTATGATTTGTACACCTTTTTTTGTAATTTTAAGATGATATGGCTTGGTTTGTTGAGGTAGGGGATAGTTGGGGGTGATTTACGGTAGCCGAAGTAATTTAGGTGATTCTGGTATAGTTTGTTATGATTTTTAGCATTTTTTTGTAATTTTAAAGTGATTGGGCTTAGTTTGTTGCTGTTAAGTGTAGTTGTGTGTGATTTTTGATAGCCGAAGTAATTTAGGTGAGTTTGGCATAGTTTGCTATGATTAGTAGCATTTTTTTGTAATTTAAAAGTGATTGGGTTTAGTTTGTTGTGGTAAGGGTTAGTTGGTGATGATTTATGGTAGCCGAAGTAATTTAGGTGAGTTTGGCATACTTTGCTATGGTTAGTAGCATTTTTTTGTAATTTAAAAGTGATTGGGTTTAGTTTGTTGTGGTAAGGGTTAGTTGGTGTTGATTTAGAGTAGCCGAAGTAATTTAGGTGAGTCTGGCATAGTTTGTTATGATTTGTACACCTTTTTTTGTAATTTTAAGATGATATGGTTTGGTTTGTTGTGGTAAGGGTTAGTTGGGGGTGATTTACGGTAGCCGAAGTAATTTAGGTGATTCTGGTATAGTTTGTTATGATTTTTAGCATTTTTTTGTAATTTTAAAGTGATTGGGCTTAGTTTGTTGCTGTAAAGTGTAGTTGGGGGTGATTTTTGATAGACGAGTGTAATTTAGGTGAGTTTGGCATAGTTTGCTATGGTTAGTAGCATTTTTTTGTAATTTAAAAGTGATTGGGTTTAGTTTGTTATGGTAAGGGTTAGTTGGTGATGATTTATGGTAGCCGAAGTAATTTAGGTGAGTTTGGCATAGTTTGCTATGGTTAGTAGCATTTTTTTGTAATTTAAAAGTGATTGGGTTTAGTTTGTTGTGGTAAGGGTTAGTTGGTGATGATTTAGAGTAGCCGAAGTAATTTAGGTGAGTCTGGCATAGTTTGTTATGATTTGTACACCTTTTTTTGTAAATTTAAGGTGATATGGTTTGGTTTGTTGTGGTAAGGGATAGTTGGGGGTGATTTACGGTAGCCGAAGTAATTTAGGTGATTCTGGTATAGTTTGTTATGATTTTTAGCATTTTTTGTAATTTTAAAGTGATTGGTCTTAGTTTGTTGCTGGAAAGTGTAGTTGAGGGTGATTTTTGATAGCAGAAGTAATTTAGGTGAGTTTGGCATAGTTTGCTATGGTTAGTAGCATTTTTTTGTAATTTAAAAGTGATTGGGTTTAGTTTGTTGTGGTAAGGGTTAGTTGGTGATGATTTATGGTAGCCGAATTAATTTAGGTGAGTTTGGCATAGTTTGTTATGATTTGTACACCTTTTTTTGTAATTTTAAGATGATATGGTTTGGTTTGTTGTGGTAAGGGATAGTTGGGGGTAATTTACGGTAGCCGAAGTAATTTAGGTGATTTTGATATAGTTTGTTATAATTTTTAGCATTTTTTTGTAATTTTAAAGTGTTTGGGCTTAGTTTGTTGCTGTAAACAGTAGTTGGGGGTGATTTTTGATAGCCGAAGTAATTTAGGTGAGTTTGGCATAGTTTGCTATGGTTAGTAGCATTTTTTTGTAATTTAAAAGTGATTGGGTTTAGTTTGTTGTGGTAAGGGTTAGTTGGTGACGATTTAGAGTAGCCGAAGTAATTTAGGTGAGTCTGGTATAGTTTGTTATGATTTGTACACCTTTTTTGTAATTTTAAGATGATATGGTTTGGTTTGTTGTGGTAAGGAATAGTTGGGGGTGATTTACGGTAGCCGAAGTAATTTAGGTGATTCTGGTATAGTTTGTTATGATTTTTAGCATTTTTTTGTAATTTTAAAGTGATTGGGCTTAGTTTGTTGCTGTAAAGTGTAGTTGGAGGTGATTTTTGATAGCCGAAGTAATTTAGGTGAGTTTGCCATAGTTTGCAATGGTTAGGAGCATTTTTTTTGTAATTTAAAAGTGATTGGGTTTAGTTTGTTGTGGTAAGGGTTAGTTGGTGATGATTTAGAGTAGCCGAAGTAATTTAGGTGAGTCTGGCATAGTTTGTTATGATTTGTACACCTTTTTTTGTAATTTTAAGCTGATATGGTTTGGTTTGTTGTGGTAAGGGATAGTTGGTGGTGATTTACGGTAGCCGAAGTAATTTAGGTGATTCTGGTATAGTTTGTTATGATTTTTAACATTTTTTTGTAATTTTAAAGTGATTGGGCTTAGTTTGTTGCTGTAAAGTGTAGTTGGGGGTGATTTTTGATAGCCGAAGTAATTTAGGTGAGTTTGGCATAGTTTGCTATGGTTAGTAGAATTTTTTTGTAATTTAAAAGTGATTGGGTTTAGTTTGTTGTGGTAAGGGTTAGTTGGTGATGATTTATGGTAGCCGAAGTAATTTAGGTGAGTTTGGCATAGTTTGCTATGGTTAGTAGCATTTTTTTGTAATTTAAAAGTGATTGGGTTTAGTTTGTTGTGGTAAGGGTTAGTTGGTGATGATTTAGAGTAGCCGAAGTAATTTAGGTGAGTCTGGCATAGTTTGTTATGATTTGTACACCTTTTTTTGTAATTTTAAGATGATATGGTTTGGTTTGTTGTGGTAAGGGATAGTTGGGGGTGATTTACGGTAGCCGAAGTAATTTAGGTGATTCTGGTATAGTTTGTTGTGATTTTTAGCATTTTTTTGTAATTTTAAAGTGATTGGGTTTAGTTTGTTGCTGTAAAGTGTAGTTGGGGGTGATTTTTGATAGCCGAAGTAATTTAGGTGAGTTTGACATAGTTTGCTATGGTTAGTAGCATTTTTTTGTAATTTAAAAGTGATTGGGTTTAGTTTGTTGTGGTAAGGGTTAGTTGGTGATGACTTATGGTAGCCGAAGTAATTTAGGTGAGTTTGGCATAGTTTGCTATGGTTAGGAGCATTTTTTTGTAATTTAAAAGTGATTGGGTTTAGTTTGTTGTTTAAAGGGTTAGTTGGTGATGATTTAGAGTAGCCGAAGTAATTTAGGTGAGTCTGGCATAGTTTGTTATGATTTGTACACCTTTTTTTGTAATTTTAAGATGATATGGCTTGGTTTGATGAGGTAAGGGATAGTTGGGGGTGATTTACGGTAGCCGAAGTAATTTAGGTGATTCTGGTATAGTTTGTTATGATTTTTAGCGTTTTTTTGTAATTTTAAAGTGATTGGGCTTAGTTTGTTGCTGTAAAGTGTAGTTGGGGGTGATTTTTGATAGCCGAAGTAATTTAGGTGAGTTTGGGATAGTTTGCTATGGTTAGTAGCATTTTTTTGTAATTTAAAAGTGATTGGGTTTAGTTTGTTGTGGTAAGGGTTAGTTGGTGATGATTTATGGTAGCCGAAGTAATTTAGGTGAGTTTGGCATAGTTTGCAATGGTTAGGAGCATTTTTTTTGTAATTTAAAAGTGATTGGGTTTAGTTTGTTGTGGTAAGGGTTAGTTGGTGATGATTTAGAGTAGCCGAAGTAATTTAGGTGAGTCTGGCATAGTTTGTTATGATTTGTACACCTTTTTTTGTAATTTTAAGCTGATATGGTTTGGTTTGTTGTGGTAAGGGATAGTTGGTGGTGATTTACGGTAGCCGAAGTAATTTAGGTAATTCTGGTATAGTTTGTTATGATTTTTAACATTTTTTTGTAATTTTAAAATGATTGGGCTTAGTTTGTTGCTGTAAAGTGTAGTTGGGGGTGATTTTTGATAGCCGAAGTAATTTAGGTGAGTTTGGCATAGTTTGCTATGGTTAGTAGAATTTTTTTGTAATTTAAAAGTGATTGGGTTTAGTTTGTTGTGGTAAGGGTTAGTTGGTGATGATTTATGGTAGCCGAAGTAATTTAGGTGAGTTTGGCATAGTTTGCTATGGTTAGTAGCATTTTTTTGTAATTTAAAAGTGATTGGGTTTAGTTTGTTGTGGTAAGGGTTAGTTGGTGATGATTTAGAGTAGCCGAAGTAATTTAGGTGAGTCTGGCATAGTTTGTTATGATTTGTACACCTTTTTTTGTAATTTTAAGATGATATGGTTTGGTTTGTTGTGGTAAGGGATAGTTGGGGGTGATTTACGGTAGCCGAAGTAATTTAGGTGATTCTGGTATAGTTTGTTGTGATTTTTAGCATTTTTTTGTAATTTTAAAGTGATTGGGTTTAGTTTGTTGCTGTAAAGTGTAGTTGGGGGTGATTTTTGATAGCCGAAGTAATTTAGGTGAGTTTGCCATAGTTTGCTATGGTTAGTAGCATTTTTTTGTAATTTAAAAGTGATTGGGTTTAGTTTGTTGTGGTAAGGGTTAGTTGGTGATGACTTATGGTAGCCGAAGTAATTTAGGTGAGTTTGGCATAGTTTGCTATGGTTAGGAGCATTTTTTTGTAATTTAAAAGTGATTGGGTTTAGTTTGTTGTGGAAAGGGTTAGTTGGTGATGATTTAGAGTAGCCGAAGTAATTTAGGTGAGTCTGGCATAGTTTGTTATGATTTGTACACCTTTTTTTGTAATTTTAAGATGATATGGCTTGGTTTGATGAGGTAAGGGATAGTTGGGGGTGATTTACGGTAGCCGAAGTAATTTAGGTGATTCTGGTATAGTTTGTTATGATTTTTAGCGTTTTTTTGTAATTTTAAAGTGATTGGGCTTAGTTTGTTGCTGTAAAGTGTAGTTGGGGGTGGTTTTTGATAGCCGAAGTAATTTAGGAGAGTTTGAGATAGTTTGCTGTGGTTAGTAGCATTTTTTTGTAATTTAAAAGTGATTGGGTTTAGTTTGTTGTGGTAAGGGTTAGTTGGTGATGATTTTTGATAGCCGAAGTAATTTAGGTGAGTTTGGCATAGTTTGCTATGGTTAGTAGCATTTTTTTGTAATTTAAAAGTGATTGGGTTTAGTTTGTTGTGGTAAGGGTTAGTTGGTGATGATTTATGGTAGCCGAAGTAATTGAGGTGAGTTGGAATAGTTTGCTATGGTTACTAGCATTTTTTTGTCATTTAAAAGTGATTGGGTTTAGTTTGTTGTGGTAAGGGTTAGTTGGTGATGATTTAGAGTAGCCGAAGTAATTTAGGTGAGTCTGGCATAGTTTGTTATGATTTGTACACTTTTTTTGTAATTTTAAGATGATATGGTTTGGTTTGTTGTGGTAAGGGATAGTTGGTGATGATTTATGGTAGCCGAAGTAGTTTAGGTGAGTTTGGCCTAGTTTGCTATGGTTAGTAGCATTTTTTTGTAATTTAAAAGTGATTGGGTTTAGTTTGTTGTGGTAAGGGTTAGTTGGTGATGATTTAGAGTAGCCGAAGTAATTTAGGTGAGTCTGGCATAGTTTGTTATGATTTGTACACCTTTTTTTGTAATTTTAAGATGATATGGCTTGGTTTGATGAGGTAAGGGATAGTTGGGGGTGATTTACGGTAGCCGAAGTAATTTAGGTGATTCTGGTATAGTTTGTTATGATTTTTAGCGTTTTTTTGTAATTTTAAAATGATTGGGCTTAGTTTGTTGCTGTAAAGTGTAGTTGGTGATGATTTATGGTAGCCGAAGTAATTTAGGTGAGTTTGGCATAGTTTGCTATGGTTAGTAGCATTTTTTTGTAATTTAAAAGTGATTGGGTTTAGTTTGTTGTGGTAAGGGTTAGTTGGTGATGATTTAGAGTAGCCGAAGTAATTTAGGTGAGTCTGGCATAGTTTGCTATGATTTGTACACCTTTTTTTGTAATTTTAAGATGATATGGTTTGGTTTGTTGTGGTAAGGGATAGTTGGGGGTGATTTACGGTAGCCAAAGTAATTTAGGTGATTCTGGTATAGTTTGTTGTGATTTTTAGCATTTTTTTGTAATTTTAAAGTGATTGGGTTTAGTTTGTTGCTGTAAAGTGTAGTTGGGGGTGATTTTTGATAGCCGAAGTAATTTAGGTGAGTTTGCCATAGTTTGCTATGGTTAGTAGCATTTTATTGTAATTTAAAAGTGATTGGGTTTAGTTTGTTGTGGTAAGGGTTAGTTGGTGATGACTTATGGTAGCCGAAGTAATTTAGGTGAGTTTGGCATAGTTTGCTATGGTTAGGAGCATTTTTTTGTAATTTAAAAGTGATTGGGTTTAGTTTGTTGTGGAAAGGATTAGTTGGTGATGATTTAGAGTAGCCGAAGTAATTTAGGTGAGTCTGGCATAGTTTGTTATGATTTGTACACCTTTTTTTGTAATTTTAAGATGATATGGCTTGGTTTGATGAGGTAAGGGATAGTTGGGGGTGATTTACGGTAGCCGAAGTAATTTAGGTGATTCTGGTATAGTTTGTTATGATTTTTAGCGTTTTTTTGTAATTTTAAAGTGATTGGGCTTAGTTTGTTGCTGTAAAGTGTAGTTGGGGGTGATTTTTGATAGCCGAAGTAATTTAGGTGAGTTTGGGATAGTTTGCTATGGTTAGTAGCATTTTTTTGTAATTTAAAAGTGATTGGGTTTAGTTTGTTGTGGTAAGGGTTAGTTGGTGATGATTTATGGTAGCCGAAGTAATTTAGGTGAGTTTGGCATAGTTTGCTATGGTTAGTAGCATTTTTTTGTAATTTAAAAGTGATTGGGTTTAGTTTTTTGTGGTAAGGGTTAGTTGGTGATGATTTAGAGTAGCCGAAGTAATTTAGGTGAGTCTGGCATAGTTTGTTATGATTTGTACACCTTTTTTTGTAATTTTAAGAAGATATGGTTTGGTTTGTTGTGGTAAGGGATAGTTGAAGGTGATTTACGGTAGCCGAAGTAATTTAGGTGATTCTGGTATAGTTTGTTATGATATTTAGCTTTTTTTTGTAATTTTAAAGTGATTGGGCTTAGTTTGTTGCTGTAAAGTGTAGTTGGGGGTAATTTTTGATAGCCGAAGTAATTTAGGTGAGTTTGGCATAGTTTGCTATGGTTGGTAGCATTTTTTTGTAATTTAAAAGTGATTGGGTTTAGTTTGTTGTGGTAAGGGTTAGTTGGTGACGATTTATGGTAGCCGAAGTAATTTAGGTGAGTTTGGCATAGTTTGCTATGGTTAGGAGAATTTTTTTGTAATTTAAAAGTGATTGGGTTTAGTTTGTTGTGGTAAGGGTTAGTTGGTGATGATTTAGAGTAGCCGAAGTAATTTAGGTGAGTCTGGCATAGTTTGTTATGATTTGTACACCTTTTTTGTAATTTTAAGATGATATGGTTTGGTTTGTTGTGGTAAGGAATAGTTGGGGGTGATTTACGGTAGCCGAAGTAATTTAGGTGATTCTGGTATAGTTTGTTATGATATTTAGCATTTTTTTGTAATTTTAAAGTGATTGGGCTTAGTTTGTTGCTGTAAAGTATAGTTGGGGGTGATTTTTGATAGCCGAAGTAATTTAGGTGAGTTTGGCATAGTTTGCTATGGTTAGTAGCATTTTTTTGTAATTTAAAAGTGATTAGGTTTAGTTTGATGTGGTAAGGGTTAGTTGGTGATGATTTATGGTAGCCGAAGTAATTTAGGTGAGTTTGGCATAGTTTGCTATGGTTAGGAGAATTTTTTTGTAATTTAAAAGTGATTGGGTTTAGTTTGTTGTGGTAAGGGTTAGTTGGTGATGATTTAGAGTAGCCGAAGTAATTTAGGTGAGTCTGGCATAGTTTGTTATGATTTGTACACCTTTTTTGTAATTTTAAGATGATATGGTTTGGTTTGTTGTGGTAAGGAATAGTTGGGGGTGATTTACGGTAGCCGAAGTAATTTAGATGATTCTGGTATAGTTTGTTATGATTTTTAGCATTTTTTTGTAATTTTAAAGTGATTGGGCTTAGTTTGTTGCTGTAAAGTGTAGTTGGGGGTGATTTTTGATAGCCGAAGTAATTTAGGTGAGTTTGGCATAGTTTGCTATGGTTAGTAGCATTTTTTGGTAATTTAAAAGTGATTGGGTTTAGTTTGTTGTGGTAAGGGTTAGTTGGCGATGATTTATGGTAGCCGAAGTAATTTAGGTGAGTTTGGCATAGTTTGCTATTGTTAGTAGCATTTTTTTGTAGTTTAAAAGTGATTGGGTTTACTTTGTTGTGGTAAGGGTTAGTTGGTGATGATTTAGAATAGCCGAAGTAATTTAGGTGAGTCTGGCATAGTTTGTTATGATTTGTACACCTTTTTTTGTAATTTTAAGATGATAAGGTTTGGTTTGTTGTGGTAAGGGATAGTTGGGGGTGATTTACGGTAGCCGAAGTAATTTAGGTGATTCTGGTATAGTTTGTTATGATATTTAGCATTTTTTTGTAATTTTAAAGTGATTGGGCTTAGTTTGTTGCTGTAAAGTATAGTTGGGGGTGATTTTTGATAGCCGAAGTAATTTAGGTGAGTTTGGCATAGTTTGCTATGGTTAGTAGCATTTTTCTGTAATTTTAAAGTGATTGGGTTTAGTTTGTTGTGGTAAGGGTTAGTTGGTGATGATTTATGGTAGCCGAAGTAATTTAGGTGAGTTTGGCATAGTTTGCTATGGTTAGGAGCATTTGTTTGTAATTTAAAAGTGATTGGGTTTAGTTTGTTGTGGTAAGGGTTAGTTGGTGATGATTTAGAGTAGCCGAAGTAATTTAGGTGAGTCTGGCATAGTTTGTTATGGTTTGTACACCTTTTTTTGTAATTTTAAGATGATATGGTTTGGTTTGTTGTGGTAAGGGATAGTTGGGGGTGATTTACGGTAGCCGAAGTAATTTAGATGATTCTGGTATAGTTTGTTATGATTTTTAGCATTTTTTTGTAATTTTAAAGTGATTGGGCTTAGTTTGTTGCTGTAAAGTGTAGTTGGGGGTGATTTTTGATAGCCGAAGTAATTTAGGTGAGTTTGGCATAGTTTGCTATGGTTAGTAGCATTTTTTTGTAATTTAAAAGTGATTAGGTTTAGTTTGATGTGGTAAGGGTTAGTTGGTGATGATTTAGAGTAGCCGAAGTAATTTAGGTGAGTCTGGCATAGTTTGTTATGATTTGTACACCTTTTTTTGTAATTTTAAGATGATTGGTTTGGTTTGTTGTGGTAAGGGATAGTTGGGGGTGATTTACGGTAGCCGAAATAATTTAGGTGATTCTGGTATAGTTTGTTATGATTTTTAGCATTTTTTTGTAATTTTAAAGTGATTGGGCTTAGTTTGATATGGTAAGGGTTAGTTGGTGATGATTTATGGTAGCCGAAGTAATTTAGGTGAGTTTGGCATAGTTTGCTATGGTTAGTAGCATTTTTTGTAATTTAAAAGTGATTGGGTTTAGTTTGTTGTGGTAAGGGTTAGTTGGTGATGATTTAGAGTAGCCGAAGTAGTTTAGGTGAGTCTGGCATAGTTTATTATGATTTGTACACCTTTTTTTGTAATTTTAAGATGATATGGTTTGGTTTGTTGTGGTAAGGGATAGTTGGGGGTGATTTACGGTAGCCGAAGTAATTTAGGTGATTCTGGTATAGTTTGTTATGATATTTAGCATTTTTTTGTAATTTTAAAGTGATTGGGCTTAGTTTGTTGCTGTAAAGTGTAGTTGGGGGTGATTTTTGATAGCCGAAGTAATTTAGGTGAGTTTGGCATAGTTTGCTATGGTTAGTAGCATTTTTTGGTAATTTAAAAGTGATTGTGTTTAGTTTGTTGTGGTAAGGGTTAGTTGGCGATGATTTATGGTAGCCGAAGTAATTTAGGTGAGTTTGGCATAGTTTGCTATTGTTAGTAGCATTTTTTTGTAGTTTAAAAGTGATTGGGTTTACTTTGTTGTGGTAAGGGTTAGTTGGTGATGATTTAGAATCGCCGAAGTAATTTAGGTGAGTCTGGCATAGTTTGTTATGATTTGTACACCTTTTTTTGTAATTTTAAGATGATAAGGTTTGGTTTGTTGTGGTAAGGGATAGTTGGGGGTGATTTACGGTAGCCGAAGTAATTTAGGTGATTCTGGTATAGTTTGTTATGATATTTAGCATTTTTTTGTAATTTTAAAGTGATTGGGCTTAGTTTGTTGCTGTAAAGTATAGTTGGGGGTGATTTTTGATAGCCGAAGTAATTTAGGTGAGTTTGGCATAGTTTGCTATGGTTAGTAGCATTTTTCTGTAATTTTAAAGTGATTGGGTTTAGTTTGTTGTGGTAAGGGTTAGTTGGTGATGATTTATGGTAGCCGAAGTAATTTAGGTGAGTTTGGCATAGTTTGCTATGGTTAGGAGCATTTGTTTGTAATTTAAAAGTTATTGGGTTTAGTTTGTTGTGGTAAGGGTTAGTTGGTGATGATTTAGAGTAGCCGAAGTAATTTAGGTGAGTCTGGCATAGTTTGTTATGGTTTGTACACCTTTTTTTGTAATTTTAAGATGATATGGTTTGGTTTGTTGTGGTAAGGGATAGTTGGGGGTGATTTACGGTAGCCGAAGTAATTTAGATGATTCTGGTATAGTTTGTTATGATTTTTAGCATTTTTTTGTAATTTTAAAGTGATTGGGCTTAGTTTGTTGCTGTAAAGTGTAGTTGGGGGTGATTTTTGATAGCCGAAGTAATTTAGGTGAGTTTGGCATAGTTTGCTATGGTTAGTAGCATTTTTTTGTAATTTAAAAGTGATTAGGTTTAGTTTGATGTGGTAAGGGTTAGTTGGTGATGATTTATGGTAGCCGAAGTAATTTAGGTGAGTTTGGCATAGTTTGCTATGGTTAGTAGCATTTTTTTGTAATTTAAAAGTGATTGGGTTTAGTTGTTGTGGTAAGGGTTAGTTGGTGATGATTTAGAGTAGCCGAAGTAATTTAGGTGAGTCTGGCCTAGTTTGTTATGATTTGTACACCTTTTCTTGTAATTTTAAGATGATATGGTTTGGTTTGTTGTGGTAAGGGATAGTTGGGGGTGATTTACGGTAGCCAAAGTAATTTAGGTGATTCTGGTATAGTTTGTTATGATGTTTAGCATTTTTTTGTAATTTTAAAGTGATTGGGTTTAGTTTGTTGCTGTATAGTGTAGTTGGGGGTGATTTTTGATAGCCGAAGTAATTTAGGTGAGTTTGGCATAGTTTGCTATGGTTAGTAGAATTTTTTTTTAATTTAAAAGTGATTGGGTTTAGTTTGTTGTGGTAAGGGTTAGTTGGTAATGATTTATGGTAGCCGAAGTAATTTAGGTGAGTTTGGCATAGTTTGCTATGGTTACTAGCATTTTTTTGTAATTTAAAAGTGATTGGGTTTAGTTTGTTGTGGTAAGGGTTAGTTGGTGATGATTTAGAGTAGCCGAAGTAATTTAGGTGAGTCTGGCATAGTTTGTTATAATTTGTACACCTTTTTTTGTAATTTTAAGATGATATGGTTTGGTTTGTTGTGGTAAGGGATAGTTGGGGGTGATTTACGGTAGCCGAAGTAATTTAGGTGATTCTGGTATAGTTTGTTATAATTTTTAGCATTTTTTTGTAATTTTAAAGTGATTGGGCTTAGTTAGTTGCTGTAAAGTGTAGTTGGGGGTGATTTTTAATAGCCGAAGTAATTTAGGTGAGTTTGGCATAGTTTGCTATAGTTAGTAGCATTTTTTTGTAATTTAAAAGTGATTGGGTTTAGTTTGTTGTGGTAAGGGTTAGTTGGTGATGATTTATGGTAGCCGAAGTAATTTAGGTGAGTCTGGCATAGTTTGTTATGATTTGTACACCTTTTTTTGTAATTTTAAGATGATATGGTTTGGTTTGTTGTGGTAAGGGATAGTTGGGGGTGATTTACGGTAGCCGAAGTAATTTAGGTGATTCTGGTATAGTTTGTTATGATTTTTAGCATTTTTTTTGTAATTTTAAAGTGATTGAGCTTAGTTTGTTGATGTAAAGTGTAGTTGGGGGTGATTTTTGATAGCCGAAGTAATTTAGGTGAGTTTGGCATAGTTTGCAATGGTTAGTAGAATTTTTTTTTAATTTAAAAGTGATTGGGTTTAGTTTGTTGTGGTAAGGGTTAGTTGGTGATGATTTATGGTAGCCGAAGTAATCTAGGTGAGTTTGGCATAGTTTGCTATGGTTACTAGCATTTTTTTGTAATTTAAAAGTGATTGGGTTTAGTTTGTTGTGGTCAGGGTTAGTTGGTGATGATTTAGAGTAGCCGAAGTAATTTAGGTGAGTCTGGCATAGTTTGTTATGATTTGTACACCTTTTCTTGTAATTTTAAGATGATATGGTTTGGTTTGTTGTGGTAAGGGATAGTTGGGGGTGATTTACGGTAGCCGAAGTAATTTTGGTGATTCTGGTATAGTTTGTTATAATTTTTAGCATTTTTTTGTAATTTTAAAGAGATTGGGTTTAGTTTGTTGCTGTAAAGTGTAGTTGGGGGTGATTTGTGATAGCCGAAGTAATTTAGGTGAGTTTGGCATAGTTTGCTATAGTTAGTAGCATTTTTTTGTAATTTAAAAGTGATTGGGTTTAGTTTGTTGTGGTAAGGGTTAGTTGGTGATGATTTATGATAGCCGAAGTAATTTAGGTGAGTTTGGCATAGTTTGCTATGGTTAGTAGCATTTTTTTGTAATTTAAAAGTGATTGGGTTTAGTTTGTTGTGGTAAGGGTTAGTTGGTGATGATTTAGAGTAGCCAAAGTAATTTAGGTGAGTCTGGCATAGTTTGTTATGATTTGTACACCTTTTTTTGTAATTTTAAGATGATATAGTTTGGTTTGTTGTGGTAAGGGATAGTTGGGGGTGATTTACGGTAGCCGATGTAATTTAGGTGATTCTGGTATAGTTTGTTATGATTTTTAGCATTTTTTTGTAATTTTAAAGTGATTGGGCTTAGTTTGTTGCTGTAAAGTGTAGTTGGGGGTGATTTTTGATAGCCGAAGTAATTTAGGTGAGTTTGGCATAGTTTGCAATGGTTAGTAGCATTTTTTTGTAATTTAAAAGTGATTGGGTTTAGTTTGTTGTGGTAAGGGTTAGTTGGTGATGATTTATGGTAGCCAAAGTAATTTATGTGGGTTTGGCATAGTTTGCTATGGTTAGTAGCATTTTTTTGTAATTTAAAAGTGATTGGGTTTAGTTTGTTGTGGTAAGGGTTAGTTGGTGATGATTTAGAGTAGCCGAAGTAATTTAGGTGAGTCTGGCATAGTTTGTTATGATTTATACACTTTTGATGAGATGAGATGATATGGTTTGGTTTGTTGTGGTAAGGGATAGTTGGGGGTGATTTACGGTAGCCAAAGTAATTTAGGTGATTCTGGTATAGTTTGTTATGATTTTTAGCATTTTTTTGTAAATTTAAAGTGATTGGGCTTAGTTTGTTGCTGTAAAGTGTAGTTGGGGGTGATTTTTGATAGCCGAAGTAATTTAGGTGAACTTGGCATAGTTTGCAATGGTTAGTAGCATTTTTTTGTAATTTAAAAGTGATTGGGTTTAGTTCGTTGTGGTAAGGATTAGTTGGTGATGATTTATGGTAGCCGAAGTAATTTAGGTGACTTTAGCATAGTTTGCTATGGTTAGGAGCATTTTTTTGTAATTTAAAAGTGATTGGGTTTAGTTTGTTGTGGTAAGGGTTAGTTGGTGATGATTTAGAGTAGCCGAAGTAATTTAGGTGAGTCTGGCATAGTTTGTTATGATTTGTACACCTTTTTTTGTAATTTTAAGATGATATGGTTTGGTTTGTTGTGGTAAGGGATAGTTGGGGGTGATTTACGGTAGCCGAAGTAATTTAGGTGATTTTGCCATAGTTTGTTATAATTTTTAGCATTTTTTTGTAAATTTAAAGTGATTGGGCTTTGTTTGTTGCTGTAAAGTATAGTTGGGGGTGATTTTTGATAGCCGAAGTAATTTAGGAGTTTGGCATAGTTTGCTATGGTTAGTAGCATTTTTTTGTAATTTAAAAGTGATTGGGTTTAGTTTGTTGTGGTAAGGGATAGTTGGTGATGATTTATGGTAGCCGAAGTAATTTAGGTGAGTTTGGCATAGTTTGCTATGGTTAGGAACATTTTTTTGTAATTTAAAAGTGATTGGGTTTAGTTTGTTGTGGTAAGGGTTAGTTGGTGATGATTTAGAGTAGCCGAAGTAATTTAGGTGAGTCTGGCATAGTTTGTTATGATTTGTACACCTTTTTTTGTAATTTTAAGATGATATGGTTTGGTTTGTTGTGGTAAGGGATAGTTGGGGGTGATTTACGGTAGCCGAAGTAATTTAGGTGATTTTGGCATAGTTTGTTATAATTTTTAGCATTTTTTTGTAAATTTAAAGTGATTGGGCTTTGTTTGTTGCTGTAAAGTATAGTTGGGGGTGATTTTTGATAGCCGAAGTAATTTAGGAGTTTGGCATAGTTTGCTATGGTTAGTAGCATTTTTTTGTAATTTAAAAGTGATTGGGTTTAGTTTGTTGTGGTAAGGGATAGTTGGTGATGATTTATGGTAGCCGAAGTAATTTAGGTGAGTTTGGCATAGTTTGCTATGGTTAGGAGCATTTTTTTGTAATTTAAAAGTGATTGGGTTTAGTTTGTTGTGGTAAGGGTTAGTTGGTGATGATTTAGAGTAGCCGAAGTAATTTAGGTGAGTCTGGCATAGTTTGTTATGATTTGTACACCTTTTTTTGTAATTTTAAGATGATATGGTTTGTTTTGTTGTGGTAAGGGATAGTTGGTGATGATTTATGGTAGCCGAAGTAATTTAGGTGAGTTTGGCATACTTTGCTATGGTTAGTAGTATTTTTTTGTAATTTAAAAGTGATTGGGTTTAGTTCGTTGTGGTAAGGGTTAGTTGGTGATGATTTAGAGTAGCCGAAGTAATTTAGGTTAGTCTCGCATAGTTTGTTATGATTTGTACACCTTTTTTTGTAATTTTAAAATGATATGGTTTGGTTTGTTGTGGTAAGGGATAGTTGGGGGTGATTTACGGTAGCCGAAGTAATTTAGGTGATTTTGGCATAGTTTGTTATAATTTTTAGCATTTTTTTGTAAATTTAAAGTGATTGGGCTTTGTTTGTTGCTGTAAAGTGTAGTTGGGGGTGATTTTTGATAGCCGAAGTAATTTAGGTGAGTTTGGCATAGTTTGCTATGGTTAGTAGCATTTTTTTGTAATTTAAAAGTGATTGGGTTTAGTTTGTTGTGGTAAGGGATAGTTGGTGATGATTTATGGTAGCCGAAGTAATTTAGGTGAGTTTGGCATAGTTTGCTATGGTTAGGAGCATTTTTTTGTAATTTAAAAGTGATTGGGTTTAGTTTGTTGTGGTAAGGGTTAGTTGGTGATGATTTAGAGTAGCCGAAGTAATTTAGGTGATTCTGGCATAGTTTGTTATGATTTGTACACCTTTTTTTGTAATTTTAAGATGATATGGTTTGTTTTGTTGTGGTAAGGGATAGTTGGGGGTGATTTACGGTAACCGAAGTAATTTAGGTGGTTTTGGTATAGCTTGTTATGATTTTTAGCATTTTTTTGTAATTTTAAAGTGATTGGGCTTAGTTTGTTGCTGTAAAGTGTAGTTGGGGGTGATTTTTGAGAGCCGAAGTAATTTAGGTGAGTTTGGCATAGTTTGCTATGGTTAGTAGCATTTTTTTGTAATTTAAAGTGATTGGGTTTAGTTTGTTGTGGTAAGGGTTATTTGGTGATGATTTAGAGTAGCCGAAGTAATTTAGGTGAGTCTGGCATAGTTTGTTATGATTTGTACACCTTTTTTTGTAATTTTAAGATGATATGGTTTGGTTTGTTGTGGTAAGGGATAGTTGGGGGTGATTTACGGTAGCCGAAGTAATTTGGGTGGTTCTGGTATAGTTTGTTATGATTTTTAGCATTTTTTTGTAATTTTAAAGTGATTGGGCTTAGTTTGTTGCTGTAAAGTGTAGTTGAGGGTGATTTTTGATAGCCGAAGTAATTTAGGTGAGTTTGGCATAGTTTGCTATGGTTAGTAGCATTTTTTTGTAATTAAAAATGATTGGGTTTAGTTTGTTGTGGTAGGGGTTAGTTGGTGATGATTTACAGTAGCCGAAGTAATTTAGGTGAGTCTGGCATAGTTTGTTATGATTTGTACACCTTTTTTGTAATTTTAAGATGATATGGTTTGGTTTGTTGTGGTAAGGAATAGTTGGGGGTGATTTACGGTAGCCGAAGTAATTTAGGTGATTCTGGTATAGTTTGTTATGATTTTTAGCATTTTTTTGTAATTTTAATGTGATTGGGCTTAGTTTGTTGCTGTAAAGTGTAGTTGGGGGTGATTTTTGATAGCCGAAGTAATTTAGGTGAGTTTGGCATAGTTTGCTATGGTTAGTAGCATTTTTTTGTAATTTAAAAGTGATTGGGTTTAGTTTGTTGTGGTAAGGGTTACTTGGTGATGATTTAGAGTAGCCGAAGTAATTTAGGTGAGTCTGGCATAGTTTGTTATGATTTGTACACCTTTTTTTGTAATTTTAAGATGATATGGTTCGGTTTGTTGTGGTAAGGGATAGTTGGGGGTGATTTACGGTAGCCGAAGTAATTTAGGTGATTCTGGTGTAGTTTGTTATGATTTTTAGCATTTTTTGTAATTTTAAAGTGATTGGGCTTAGTTTGTTGCTGTAAAGTGTAGTTGGGGGTGATTTTTGATAGCCGAAGTAATTTAGGTGAGTTTGGCATAGTTTGCTATGGTTAGTAGAATTTTTTTTTAATTTAAAAGTGATTGGGTTTAGTTTGTTGTGGTAAGGGTTAGTTGGTGATGATTTATGGAAGCCAAAGCAATTTAGGTGAGTTTGGCATAGTTTGCTATGGTTAGTAGCATTTTTTTGTAATTTAAAAGTGATTGGGTTTAGTTTGTTGTGGTAAGGGTTAGTTGGTGATGATTTAGAGTAGCCGAAGTAATTTAGGTGAGTCTGGCATAGTTTGTTATGATTTGTACACCTTTTTTTGTAATTTTAAGATGAGATGGTTTGGTTTGTTGTGGTAAGGGATAGTTGGGGGTGATTTACAGTAGCCGATGTAATTTAGGTGTTTCTGGTATCGTTTGTTATGATTTTTAGCATTTTTTTGCGATTTTAAAGTGATTGGGCTTAATTTGTTGCTGTAAAGTGTAGATGGGGGTGATTTTTGATAGCCGAAGTAATTTAGGTGAGTTTGGCATAGTTTACTATGGTTAGTAGCATTTTTTTGTAATTTAAAAGTGGTTGGGTTTAGTTTGTTGTGGTAAGGGATAGTTGGTGATGAATTATGTTAGCCGAAGTAATTTAGGTGAGTTTGGCATAGTTTGCTATGGTTAGAAGCATTTTTTTGTAATTTAAAAGTGATTGGGTTTAGTTTGTTGTGGTAAGGGTTAGTTGGTGATGATTTAGAGTAGCCGAAGTAATTTAGGTGAGTCTGGCATAGTTTGTTATGATTTGTACACCTTTTTTTGTAATTTTAAGATGATATGGTTTGGTTTGTTGTCGTAAGGGATAGTTGGGGGTGATTTACGGTAGCCGAAGTAATTTAGGTGATTCTGGTATAGTTTGTTATGATTTTTAGCATTTTTTGTAATTTTAAAGTGATTGGGCTTAGTTTGTTGCTGTAAAGTGTAGTTGGGGGTGATTTTTAATAACGGAAGTAATTTAGGTGAGTTTGGCATAGTTTGCTATGGTTAGTAGCATTTTTTTGTAATTTAAAAGTGATTGGGTTTAGTTTGTTGCGGTAAGGGTTAGTTGGTGATGATTTATGGTAGCCGAAGTAATTTAGGTGACTTTAGCATAGTTTGCTATGGTTAGGAGCATTTTTTTGTAATTTAAAAGTGATTGGGTTTAGTTTGTTGTGGTAAGGTTTAGTTGGTGATGATTTAGAGTAGGCGAAGTAATTTAGGTGAGTCTGGCATAGTTTGTTATGATTTGTACAATTTTTTTTTTAATTTTAAGATGAAATCATTTGGTTTGTTGTGGTAAGGGATAGTTGGGGGTGATTTACGGTAGCCAAAGTAATTTAGGTGATTCTGGTATAGTTTGTTATGATTTTTAGCATTTTTTTGTAATTTTAATGTGATTGGGCTTAGTTTGTTGCTGTAAAGTGTAGTTGGGGGTGATTTTTGATAGCCGAAGTAATTTAGGTGAGTTTGGCATAGTTTGCTATGGTTAGTAGCATTTATTTGTAATTTAAAAGTGATTGGGTTTAGTTTGATGTGGTAAGGGATATTTGGTGATGATTTATGTTAGCCGAAGTAATTTAGGTGAGTTTGGCATAGTTTGCTATGGTTAGGAGCATTTTTTTGTAATTTAAAAGTGATTGGGTTTAGTTTGTTGTGGTAAGGGTTAGTTGGTGATGATTTAGAGTAGCCGAAGTAATTTAGGTGAGTCTGGCATAGTTTGTTATGATTTGTACACCTTTTTTTGTAATTTTAAGATGATATGGTTTGGTTTGTTGTGGTAAGGGATAGTTGGGGGTGATTTACGGTAGCCGAAGTAATTTAAGTGATTCTGGTATAGTTTGTTATGATTTTTAGCATTGGGTTTAGTTTGTTGTGGTAAGGGTTAGTTGGTGATGATTTAGAGTAGCCGAAGTAATTTAGGTGAGTCTGGCATAGTTTGTTATGATTTGTACACCTTTTTTTGTAATTTTAAGATGAGATGGTTTGGTTTGTTGTGGTAAGGGATAGTTGGGGGTGATTTACGGTAGCCGAAGTAATTTAGGTGATTCTGGTATAGTTTGTTATGATTTTTAGCATTTTTTTGTAATTTTAAAGTGATTGGGCTTAGTTTGTTGCTGTAAAGAGTAGTTGGGGGTGATTTTTGATAGCCGAAGTAATTTAGGTGAGTTTGGCATAGTTTGCTATGGTTAGTAGCATTTTTTTGTTATTTAAAAGTGATTGGGTTTAGTTTGTTGTGGTAAGGGTTAGTTGGTGATGATTTAGAGTAGCCGAAGTAATTTAGGTGAGTCTGGCATAGTTTGTTATGATTTGTACAACTTTTTTTGTAATTTTAAGATGATATGGTTTGGTTTGTTGTGGTAAGGGATAGTTGGGGGTGATTTACGGTAACCGAAGTAATTTAGGTGATTCTGGTATAGTTTGTTATGATTTTTAGCATTTTTTTGTAATTTTAAAGTGATTGGGCTTAGTTTGTTGCTGTAAAGTGTAGTTGGGGGTAATTTTTGATAGCCGAAGTAATTTAGGTGAGTGTGGCATTGTTTGCTATGGTTAGTAGCATTTTTTTGTAACTTAAAAGTGATTGGGTTTAGTTTGTTGTGGTAAGGGTTAGTTGGTGAAGATTTACGGTAGCCGAAGTAATTTAGGTGAGTTTGGCATAGTTTGCTATGGTTAGTAGAATTTTTTTGTAATTTAAATTTGATTGGGTTTAGTTTGTTGTGGTAAGGGTTAGTTGGTGATGATTTAGAGTAGCCGAAGTAATTTAGGTGAGTCTCGCATAGTTTGTTATGATTTGTACACCCTTTTTTGTAATTTTAAGATGATATGGTTTGGTTTGTTGTGGTAAGGGATAGTTGGGGGTGATTTACGGTAACCGAAGTAATTTAGGTGATTCTGGTATAGTTTGTTATGATTTTTAGCATTTTTTTGTAATTTTAAAGTGATTGGGCTTAGTTTGTTGCTGTAAAGAGTAGTTGGGGGTGATTATTGATAGCCGAAGTAATTTAGCTGAGTTTGGCATAGTTTGCTATGGTTAGTAGCATTTTTTTGTAATTTAAAAGTGATTGGGTTTAGTTTGTTGTGGTAAGGGTTAGTTGGTGATGATTTATGGTAGCCGAAGTAATTTAGGTGAGTTTGTCATTGTTTGCTATGGTTAGTAGCATTTTTTTGTAATTTAAAAGTGATTGGGTTTAGTTTGTTGTGGTAAGGATTAGTTGGTGATGATTTAGAGTAGCCGAAGTAATTTAGGTGAGTCTGGCATAGTTTGTTATGATTTGTTCACCTTTTTTGTAATTTTAAGATGATATGGTTTGGTTTGTTGTGGTAAGGGATAGTTGGGGGTGATTTACGGTAGCCGAAGTAATTTAGGTGATTCTGGTATAGTTTGTTATGATTTTTAGCATTTTTTGTAATTTTAAAGTGATTGGGCTTAGTTTGTTGCTGTAAAGTGTAGTTGGGGGTGATTTTTGATAGCCGAAGTAATTTAGGTGAGTTTGGCTTAGTTTGCTATGGTTAGTAGCATTTTTTGGTAATTTAAAAGTGATTGGGTTTAGTTTGTTGTGGTAAGAGTTAGTAGGTGATGATTTATGGTAGCCGAAGTAATTTAGGTGAGTTTGGCATAGTTTGCTATGGTTAGGAGCATTTTTTTGTAATTTAATAGTGATTGGGTTTAGTTTGTTGTGGTAAGGGTTAGTTGGTGATGATTTAGAGTAGCCGAAGTAATTTAGGTCAGTCTGGCATAGTTTGTTATGATTTGTACACCTTTTTTTGTAATTTTAAGATCATATGGTTTGGTTTGTTGTGGTAAGGGATAGTTGGGGGTGATTTACGGTAGCCGAAGTAATTTAGGTGATTCTGGTGTAGTTTGTTATGATTTTTAGCATTTTTTTGTAATTTTAAAGTGATTGGGCTTAGTTTGTTGCTGTAAAGTGTAGTTGGGGGTGATTTTTGATAGCCGAAGTAATTTAGGTGATTTTGGCATAGTTTGCTATGGTTAGTAGCATTTTTTTGTAATTTAATAGTTATTGGGTTTAGTTTGTTGTGGTAAGGAATAGTTGGTAATGATTTATGGTAGCCGAAGTAATTTAGGTGAGTTTGGCATAGTTTGCTATGGTTAGTAGCATTTTTTTGTAATTTAAAAGTGATTGGGTTTAGTTTGTTGTGGTAAGGGTTAGTTGGTGATGATTTAGAGTAGCCGAAGTAATTTAGGTGAGTCTCGCTTAGTTTGTTATGATTTGTACACCTTTTTTTGTAATTTTAAGATGATATGGTTTGGTTTGTTGTGATAAGGGATAGTTGGGGGTGATTTACGGTAGCCGAAGTAATTTAGGTGATTCTGGTATAGTTTGTTACGATTTTTAGCATTTTGTTGTAATTTTAAAGTGATTGGGCTTAGTTTGTTGCTGTAAAGTGTAGTTGGGGGTGATTTTTGATAGCCGAAGTAATTTAGGTGAGTTTGGCATAGTTTGCTATGGTTAGTAGCATTTTTTTGTAATTTAAAAGTGATTGGGTTTAGTTTGTTGTGGTAAGGGTTAGTTGGTGATGATTTAGAGTAGCCGAAGTAATTTAGGTGAGTCTGGCATAGTTTGTTATGATTTGTACACCTTTTTATGTAATTTTAAGATGATATGGTTTGGTATGTTGTGGTAAGGGATAGTTGGGGTTGATTTACGGTAGCCGAAGTAATTTAGGTGATTCTGGTATAGTTTGTTATGATTTTTAGCATTTTTTTGTAATTTTAAAGTGATTGGGCTTAGTTTGTTGCTGTAAAGTGTAGTTGGGGGTGATTTTTGATAGCCGAAGTAATTTAGGTGAGTTTGGCATAGTTTGCTATGGTTAGTAGCATTTTTTTGTAATTTAAAAGTGATTGGGTTTAGTTTGTTGTGAAAAGGGTTAGTTGGTGATGATTTATGATAGCCGAAGTAATTTAGGTGAGTTTGGCATAGTTTGCTATGGTTAGTTGCATTTTTTTGTAATTTAAAAGTGATTGGGTTTAGTTTGTTGTGGTAAGGGTTAGTTGGTGATGATTTAGAGTAGCCGAAGTAATTTAGGTGAGTCTGGCATAGTTTGTTATGATTTGTACACCTTTTTTGTAATTTTAAGATGATATGGTTTGGTTTGTTGTGGTAAGGGATAGTTGGGGGTGATTTACGGTAGCCGAAGTAATTTAGGTGATTCTGGTATAGTTTGTTATGATTTTTTGTAATTTTAAAGTGATTGGGCTTAGTTTGTTGCTGTAAAGTGTAGTTGGGGGTGATTTTTGATAGCCGAAGTAATTTAGGTGAGTTTGGCATAGTTTGCTATGGTTAGTAGCATTTTTTTGTAATTTAAAAGTGATTGGGTTTAGTTTGTTGTGGTAAGGGATAGTTGGTGATGACTTATGGTAGCCGAAGTAATTTAGGTGAGTTTGGCATAGTTTGCTATGGTTAGTAGCATTTTTTTGTAACTTAAAAGTGATTGGGTTTAGTTTGTTGTGGTAAGGGTTAGTTGGTGATGATTTATGGTAGCCGAAGTAATTTAGGTGAGTTTGGCATAGTTTGCTATGGTTAGTAGAATTTTTTTGTAATTTAAAAGTGATTGGGTTTAGTTTGTTGTGGTAAGGGTTAGTTGGTGATGATTTAGAGTAGCCGAAGTAATTTAGGTGAGTCTCGCATAGTTTGTTATGATTTGTACACCTTTTTTTGTAATGTTAAGATAATATGGTTTGGTTTGTTCTGGTAAGGGATAGTTGGAGGTGATTTACGGTAGCCGAAGTAATTTAGGTGATTCTGGTAGAGTTTGTTATGATTTTTAGCATTTTTTTGTAATTTTAAAGTGATTGGGTTTAGTTTGTTGCTGTAAAGAGTAGTTGGGGGTGATTTTTGATAGCCGAAGTAATTTAGGTGAGTTTGGCATAGTTTGCTACGGTTAGTAGCATTTTTTTGTAATTTAAAAGTGATTGGGTTTAGTTTGTTGTGGTAAGGGTTAGTTGGTGATGATTTATGGTAGCCGAAGTAATTTAGGTGAGTTTAGCATAGTTTGCTATGGTTAGTAGCATTTTTTTTTAATTTAAAAGTGATTGGGTTTAGTTTGTTGTGGTAAGGGTTAGTTGGTGATGATTTAGAGTAGCCGAAGTAATTTAGGTGAGTCTGGCATAGTTTGTTATGATTTGTACACCTTTTTTGTAATTTTAAGATGATATGGTTTGGTTTGTTGTGGTAAGGGATAGTTGGGGGTGATTTACGGTAGCCGAAGTAATTTAGGTGATTCTGGTATAGTTTGTTACGATTTTTAGCATTTTGTTGTAATTTTAAAGTGATTGGGCTTAGTTTGTTGCTGTAAAGTGTAGTTGGGGGTGATTTTTGATAGCCGAAGTAATTTAGGTGAGTTTGGCATAGTTTGCTACGGTTAGTAGCATTTTTTTGTAATTTAAAAGTGATTGGGTTTAGTTTGTTGTGGTAAGGGTTAGTTGGTGATGATTTATGGTAGCCGAAGTAATTTAGGTGAGTTTGGCATAGTTTGCTATGGTTAGTAGCATTTTTTTGTAATTTAAAAGTGATTGGGTTTAGTTTGTTGTGGTAAGGGTTAGTTGGTGATGATTTAGAGTAGCCGAAGTAATTTAGGTGAGTCTGGCATAGTTTGTTATGATTTGTACACCTTTTTTTGTAATTTTAAGATCATATGGTTTGGTTTGTTGTGGTAAGGGATAGTTGGGGGTGATTTACGGTAGCCGAAGTAATTTAGGTGATTCTGGTGTAGTTTGTTATGATTTTTAGCATTTTTTTGTAATTTTAAAGTGATTGGGCTTAGTTTGTTGCTGTAAAGTGTAGTTGGGGGTGATTTTTGATAGCCGAAGTAATTTAGGTGATTTTGGCATAGTTTGCTATGGTTAGTAGCATTTTTTTGTAATTTAATAGTTATTGGGTTTAGTTTGTTGTGGTAAGGGATAGTTGGTAATGATTTATGGTAGCCGAAGTAATTTAGGTGAGTTTGGCATAGTTTGCTATGGTTAGTAGCATCTTTTTGTAACTTAAAAGTGATTGGGTTTAGTTTGTTGTGGTAAGGGTTAGTTGGTGATGATTTATGGTAGCCGAAGTAATTTAGGTGAGTTTGGCATAGTTTGCTATGGTTAGTAGCATTTTTTTGTAATTTAAAAGTGATTGGGTTTAGTTTGTTGTGGTAAGGGTTAGTTGGTGATGATTTAGAGTAGCCGAAGTAATTTAGGTGAGTCTCGCTTAGTTTGTTATGATTTGTACACCTTTTTTTGTAATTTTAAGATGATATGGTTTGGTTTGTTGTGATAAGGGATAGTTGGGGGTGATTTACGGTAGCCGAAGTAATTTAGGTGATTCTGGTATAGTTTGTTACGATTTTTAGCATTTTGTTGTAATTTTAAAGTGATTGGGCTTAGTTTGTTGCTGTAAAGTGTAGTTGGGGGTGATTTTTGATAGCCGAAGTAATTTAGGTGAGTTTGGCATAGTTTGCTATGGTTAGTAGCATTTTTTTTTAATTTAAAAGTTATTGGGTTTAGTTTGTTGTGGTAAGGGTTAGTTGGTGATGATTTAGAGTAGCCGAAGTAATTTAGGTGAGTCTGGCATAGTTTGTTATGATTTGTACACCTTTTTATGTAATTTTAAGATGATATGGTTTGGTATGTTGTGGTAAGGGATAGTTGGGGTTGATTTACGGTAGCCGAAGTAATTTAGGTGATTCTGGTATAGTTTGTTATGATTTTTAGCATTTTTTTGTAATTTTAAAGTGATTGGGCTTAGTTTGTTGCTGTAAAGTGTAGTTGGGGGTGATTTTTGATAGCCGAAGTAATTTAGGTGAGTTTGGCATAGTTTGCTATGGTTAGTAGCATTTTTTTGTAATTTAAAAGTGATTGGGTTTAGTTTGTTGTGAAAAGGGTTAGTTGGTGATGATTTATGGTAGCCGAAGTAATTTAGGTGAGTTTGGCATAGTTTGCTATGGTTAGTTGCATTTTTTTGTAATTTAAAAGTGATTGGGTTTAGTTTGTTGTGGTAAGGGTTAGTTGGTGATGATTTAGAGTAGCCGAAGTAATTTAGGTGAGTCTGGCATAGTTTGTTATGATTTGTACACCTTTTTTGTAATTTTAAGATGATATGGTTTGGTTTGTTGTGGTAAGGGATAGTTGGGGGTGATTTACGGTAGCCGAAGTAATTTAGGTGATTCTGGTATAGTTTGTTATGATTTTTTGTAATTTTAAAGTGATTGGGCTTAGTTTGTTGCTGTAAAGTGTAGTTGGGGGTGATTTTTGATAGCCGAAGTAATTTAGGTGAGTTTGGCATAGTTTGCTATGGTTAGTAGCATTTTTTTGTAATTTAAAAGTGATTGGGTTTAGTTTGTTGTGGTAAGGGATAGTTGGTGATGACTTATGGTAGCCGAAGTAATTTAGGTGAGTTTGGCATAGTTTGCTATGGTTAGTAGCATTTTTTTGTAACTTAAAAGTGATTGGGTTTAGTTTGTTGTGGTAAGGGTTAGTTGGTGATGATTTATGGTAGCCGAAGTAATTTAGGTGAGTTTGGCATAGTTTGCTATGGTTAGTAGAATTTTTTTGTAATTTAAAAGTGATTGGGTTTAGTTTGTTGTGGTAAGGGTTAGTTGGTGATGATTTAGAGTAGCCGAAGTAATTTAGGTGAGTCTCGCATAGTTTGTTATGATTTGCACACCTGTTTTTGTAATTTTAAGATAATATGGTTTGGTTTGTTCTGGTAAGGGATAGTTGGAGGTGATTTACGGTAGCCGAAGTAATTTAGGTGATTCTGGTAGAGTTTGTTATGATTTTTAGCATTTTTTTGTAATTTTAAAGTGATTGGGTTTAGTTTGTTGCTGTAAAGAGTAGTTGGGGGTGATTTTTGATAGCCGAAGTAATTTAGGTGAGTTTGGCATAGTTTGCTACGGTTAGTAGCATTTTTTTGTAATTTAAAAGTGATTGGGTTTAGTTTGTTGTGGTAAGGGTTAGTTGGTGATGATTTATGGTAGCCGAAGTAATTTAGGTGAGTTTGGCATAGTTTGCTATGGTTAGTAGCATTTTTTTGTAATTTAAAAGTGATTGGGTTTAGTTTGTTGTGGTAAGGGTTAGTTGGTGATGATTTAGAGTAGCCGAAGTAATTTAGGTGAGTCTGGCATAGTTTGTTATGATTTGTACACCTTTTTTGTAATTTTAAGATGATATGGTTTGGTTTGTTGTGGTAAGGGATAGTTGGGGGTGATTTACGGTAGCCGAAGTAATTTAGGTGATTCTGGTATAGTTTGTTACGATTTTTAGCATTTTGTTGTAATTTTAAAGTGATTGGGCTTAGTTTGTTGCTGTAAAGTGTAGTTGGGGGTGATTTTTGATAGCCGAAGTAATTTAGGTGAGTTTGGCATAGTTTGCTATGGTTAGTAGCATTTTTTTGTTATTTAAAAGTGATTGGGTTTAGTTTGTTGTGGTAAGGGTTAGTTGGTGATGATTTAGAGTAGCCGAAGTAATTTAGGTGAGTCTGGCATAGTTTGTTATGATTTGTACAACTTTTTTTGTAATTTTAAGATGATATGGTTTGGTTTGTTGTGGTAAGGGATAGTTGGGGGTGATTTACGGAAGCCGAAGTAATTTAGGTGATTCTGGTATAGTTTGTTATGATTTTTAGCATTTTTTTGTAATTTTAAAGTGATTGGGCTTAGTTTGTTGCTGTAAAGTGTAGTTGGGGGTAATTTTTGATAGCCGAAGTAATTTAGGTGAGTGTGGCATTGTTTGCTATGGTTAGTAGCATTTTTTTGTAACTTAAAAGTGATTGGGTTTAGTTTGTTGTGGTAAGGGTTAGTTGGTGAAGATTTACGGTAGCCGAAGTAATTTAGGTGAGTTTGGCATAGTTTGCTATGGTTAGTAGCATTTTTTTGTAATTTAAATTTGATTGGGTTTAGTTTGTTGTGGTAAGGGTTAGTTGGTGATGATTTAGAGTAGCCGAAATAATTTAGGTGAGTCTCGCATTGTTTGTTATGATTTGTACACCCTTTTTTGTAATTTTAAGATGATATGGTTTGGTTTGTTGTGGTAAGGGATAGTTGGGGGTGATTTACGGTAACCGAAGTAATTTAGGTGATTCTGGTATAATTTGTTATGATTTTTAGCATTTTTTTGTAATTTTAAAGTGATTGGGCTTAGTTTGTTGCTGTAAAGAGTAGTTGGGGGTGATTATTGATAGCCGAAGTAATTTAGGTGAGTTTGGCATAGTTTGCTATGGTTAGTAGCATTTTTTTGTAATTTAAAAGTGATTGGGTTTAGTTTGTTGTGGTAAGGGTTAGTTGGTGATGATTTATGGTAGCCGAAGTAATTTAGGTGAGTTTGTCATTGTTTGCTATGGTTAGTAGCATTTTTTTGTAATTTAAAAGTGATTGGGTTTAGTTTGTTGTGGTAAGGATTAGTTGGTGATGATTTAGAGTAACCGAAGTAATTTAGGTGAGTCTGGCATAGTTTGTTATGATTTGTTCACCTTTTTTGTAATTTTAAGATGATATGGTTTGGTTTGTTGTGGTAAGGGATAGTTGGGGGTGATTTACGGTAGCCGAAGTAATTTAGGTGATTCTGGTATAGTTTGTTATGATTTTTAGCATTTTTTGTAATTTTAAAGTGATTGGGCTTAGTTTGTTGCTGTAAAGTGTAGTTGGGGGTGATTTTTGATAGCCGAAGTAATTTAGGTGAGTTTGGCTTAGTTTGCTATGGTTAGTAGCATTTTTTGGTAATTTAAAAGTGATTGGGTTTAGTTTGTTGTGGTAAGAGTTAGTAGGTGATGATTTATGGTAGTCGAAGTAATTTAGGTGAGTTTGGCATAGTTTGCTATGGTTAGGAGCATTTTTTTGTAATTTAATAGTGATTGGGTTTAGTTTGTTGTGGTAAGGGTTAGTTGGTGATGATTTAGAGTAGCCGAAGTAATTTAGGTCAGTCTGGCATAGTTTGTTATGATTTGTACACCTTTTTTTGTAATTTTAAGATCATATGGTTTGGTTTGTTGTGGTAAGGGATAGTTGGGGGTGATTTACGGTAGCCGAAGTAATTTAGGTGATTCTGGTGTAGTTTGTTATGATTTTTAGCATTTTTTTGTAATTTTAAAGTGATTGGGCTTAGTTTGTTGCTGTAAAGTGTAGTTGGGGGTGATTTTTGATAGCCGAAGTAATTTAGGTGATTTTGGCATAGTTTGCTATGGTTAGTAGCATTTTTTTGTAATTTAATAGTTATTGGGTTTAGTTTGTTGTGGTAAGGGATAGTTGGTAATGATTTATGGTAGCCGAAGTAATTTAGGTGAGTTTGGCATAGTTTGCTATGGTTAGTAGCATCTTTTTGTAACTTAAAAGTGATTGGGTTTAGTTTGTTGTGGTAAGGGTTAGTTGGTGATGATTTAGAGTAGCCGAAGTAATTTAGGTGAGTCTCGCTTAGTTTGTTATGATTTGTACACCTTTTTTTGTAATTTTAAGATGATATGGTTTGGTTTGGTGTGGTAAGGGATAGTTGGGGGTGATTTACGGTAGCCGAAGTAATTTAGGTAATTCTGGTATAGTTTGTTACGATTTTTAGCATTTTGTTGTAATTTTAAAGTGATTGGGCTTAGTTTGTTGCTGTAAAGTGTAGTTGGGGGGTGATTTTTGATAGCCGAAGTAATTTAGGTGAGTTTGGCATAGTTTGCTATGGTTAGTAGCATTTTTTTGTAATTTAAAAGTGATTGGGTTTAGTTTGTTGTGGTAAGGGTTAGTTGGTGATGATTTAGAGTAGCCGAAGTAATTTAGGTGAGTCTGGCATAGTTTGTTATGATTTGTACACCTTTTTATGTAATTTTAAGATGATATGGTTTGGTATGTTGTGGTAAGGGATAGTTGGGGTTAATTTACGGTAGCCGAAGTAATTTAGGTGATTCTGGTATAGTTTGTTATGATTTTTAGCATTTTTTTGTAATTTTAAAGTGATTGGGCTTAGTTTGTTGCTGTAAAGTGTAGTTGGGGGTGATTTTTGATAGCCGAAGTAATTTAGGTGAGTTTGGCATAGTTTGCTATGGTTAGTAGCATTTTTTTGTAATTTAAAAGTGATTGGGTTTAGTTTGTTGTGAAAAGGGTTAGTTGGTGATGATTTATGGTAGCCGAAGTAATTTAGGTGAGTTTGGCATAGTTTGCTATGGTTAGTTGCATTTTTTTGTAATTTAAAAGTGATTGGGTTTAGTTTGTTGTGGTAAGGGTTAGTTGGTGATGATTTAGAGTAGCCGAAATAATTTAGGTGAGTCTGGCATAGTTTGTTATGATTTGTACACCTTTTTTGTAATTTTAAGATGATATGGTTTGGTTTGTTGTGGTAAGGGATAGTTGGGGGTGATTTACGGTAGCCGAAGTAATTTAGGTGATTCTGGTATAGTTTGTTATGATTTTTTGTAATTTTAAAGTGATTGGGCTTAGTTTGTTGCTGTAAAGTGTAGTTGGGGGTGATTTTTGATAGCCGAAGTAATTTAGGTGAGTTTGGCATAGTTTGCTATGGTTAGTAGCATTTTTTTGTAATTTAAAAGTGATTGGGTTTAGTTTGTTGTGGTAAGGGATAGTTGGTGATGACTTATGGTAGCCGAAGTAATTTAGGTGAGTTTGGCATAGTTTGCTATGGTTAGTAGCATTTTTTTGTAACTTAAAAGTGATTGGGTTTAGTTTGTTGTGGTAAGGGTTAGTTGGTGATGATTTATGGTAGCCGAAGTAATTTAGGTGAGTTTGGCATAGTTTGCTATGGTTAGTAGAATTTTTTTGTAATTTAAAAGTGATTGGGTTTAGTTTGTTGTGGTAAGGGTTAGTTGGTGATGATTTAGAGTAGCCGAAGTAATTTAGGTGAGTCTCGCATAGTTTGTTATGATTTGTACACCTTTTTTTGTAATTTTAAGATAATATGGTTTGGTTTGTTCTGGTAAGGGATAGTTGGAGGTGATTTACGGTAGCCGAAGTAATTTAGGTGATTCTGGTAGAGTTTGTTATGATTTTTAGCATTTTTTTGTAATTTTAAAGTGATTGGGTTTAGTTTGTTGCTGTAAAGAGTAGTTGGGGGTGATTTTTGATAGCCGAAGTAATTTAGGTGAGTTTGGCATAGTTTGCTACGGTTAGTAGCATTTTTTTGTAATTTCAAAGTGATTGGGTTTAGTTTGTTGTGGTAAGGGTTAGTTGGTGATGATTTATGGTAGCCGAAGTAATTTAGGTGAGTTTGGCATAGTTTGCTATGGTAAGTAGCATTTTTTTGTAATTTAAAAGTGATTGGGTTTAGTTTGTTGTGGTAAGGGTTAGTTGGTGATGATTTAGAGTAGCCGAAGTAATTTAGGTGAGTCTGGCATAGTTTGTTATGATTTGTACACCTTTTTTGTAATTTTAAGATGATATGGTTTGGTTTGTTGTGGTAAGGGATAGTTGGGGGTGATTTACGGTAGCCGAAGTAATTTAGGTGATTCTGGTATAGTTCGTTACGATTTTTAGCATTTTGTTGTAATTTTAAAGTGATTGGGCTTAGTTTGTTGCTGTAAAGTGTAGTTGGGGGTGATTTTTGATAGCCGAAGTAATTTAGGTGAGTTTGGCATAGTTTGCTATGGTTAGTAGCATTTTTTTGTAATTTAAAAGTGATTGGGTTTAGTTTGTTGTGGTAAGGGTTAGTTGGTGATGATTTAGAGTAGCCGAAGTAATTTAGGTGAGTCTGGCATAGTTTGTTATGATTTGTACACCTTTTTTTGTAATTTTAAGATGATATGGTTTGGTATGTTGTGGTAAGGGATAGTTGAGGGTGATTTACGGTAGCCGAAGTAATTTAGGTGATTCTGGTATAGTTTGTTATGGTTTTTAGCATTTTTTTTTGTAATTTTAAAGTGATTGGGCTTAGTTTGTTGCTGTAAAGTGTAGTTGGGGGTGATTTTTGATAACCGAAATAATTTAGGTGAGTTTGGCTTAATTTGCTATGGTTAGTAGCATTTTTTTGTAATTTAAAAATGATTGGGTTTAGTTTGTTGTGGTATCGGTTAGTTGGTGATGATTTATGGTAGCCAAAGTAATTTAGGTGAGTTTGGCATAGTTTGCTATGGTTAGGAGCATTTTTTTGTAATTTAAAAGTGATTGGGTTTAGTTTGTTGTGGTAAGGGTTAGTTGGTGATGATTTAGAGTAGCCGAAGTAATTTAGGTGAGTCTGGCATAGTTTGTTATGATTTGTACATCTTTTTTTGTAATTTTAAGATGATATGGTTTGGTTTGTTTTGGTAAGCGATAATTGGGGGTGATTTACGGTAGCCGAAGTAATTTAGGTGATTCTGGTATAGTTTGTTATGATTTTTAGCATTTTTTTGTAATTTTAAAGTGATTGGGCTTAGTTTGTTGCTGTAAAGTGTAGTTGGGGGTGATTTTTGATAGCCGAAGTAATTTAGGTGAGTTTGGCATAGTTTGCTATGGTTAGTAGCATGTTTTTGTAATTTAAAAGTGATTGGGTTTAGTTTGTTGTGGTAAGGGATAGTTGGTGATGACTTATGGTAGCCAAAGTAATTTAGGTGAGTTTGGCATAGTTTGCTATGGTTAGTAGCATTTTTTTGTAACTTAAAAGTGATTGGGTTTAGTTTGTTGTGGTAAGGGTTAGTTGGTGATGATTTATGGTAGCCGAAGTAATTTAGGTGAGTTTGGCATAGTTTGCTATGGTTAGTAGAATTTTTTTGTAATTTAAAAGTGATTGGGTTTAGTTTGTTGTGGTAAGGGTTAGTTGGTGATGATTTAGAGTAGCCGAAGTAATTTAGGTGAGTCTCGCATAGTTTGTTATGATTTGTACACCTTTTTTTGTAATTTTAAGATAATATGGTTTGGTTTGTTGTAGTAAGTGATAGTTGGAGGTGATTTACGGTAGCCGAAGTAATTTAGGTGATTCTGGTAGAGTTTGTTATGATTTTTAGATTTTTTTGTAATTTTAAAGTGATTGGGTTTAGTTTGTTGCTGTAAAGAGTAGTTGGGGGTGATTTTTGATAGCCGAAGTAATTTAGGTGAGTTTGGCATAATTTGCTACGGTTAGTAGCATTTTTTTGTAATTTAAAAGTGATTGGGTTTAGTTTGTTGTGGTAAGGGTTAATTGGTGATGATTTATGGTAGCCGAAGTAATTTAGGTGAGTTTGGCATAGTTTACTATGGTTAGTAGCATTTTTTTGTAATTTAAAAGTGATTGGGTTTAGTTTGTTGTGGTAAGGGTTAGTTGGTGATGATTTAGAGTAGCCGAAGTAATTTAGGTGAGTCTGGCATAGTTTGTTATGATTTGTACACCTTTTTTTGTAATTTTAAAATGATATGGTTTGGTTTGTTGTGGTAAGGGATAGTTGGGGGTGATTTACGGTAGCCGAAGTAATTTAGGTGATTCTGGTATAGTTTTTTATGATTTTTAGCATTTTATTGTAATTTTAAAGTGATAGGGCTTAGTTTGTTGCTGTAAAGTGTAGTTGGGGGTGGTTTTTGATAGCCGAAGTAATTTAGGTGAGTTTGGCATAGTTTGCTATGGTTAATAGAATTTTTTTGTAATTTAAAAGTGATTGGGTTTAGTTTGTTGTGGTAAGGGTTAGTTGGTGATAATTTATGGTAGCCGAAGTAATTTAGGTGAGTTTGGCATAGTTTGCTATGGTTAGTAGCATTTTTTTGTAATTTAAAAGTGATTGGGTTTAGTTTGTTGTGGTAAGGGTTAGTTGTCGATGATTTAGAGTAGCCGAAGTAATTTAGGTGAGTCTGGCATAATTTGTTATGATTTGTACAACTTTTTTTGTAATTTTAAGATGATATGGTTTGGTTTGTTGTGGTAAGGGATAGTTGGGGGTGATTTACGGTAGCCGAAGTAATTTAGGTGATTCTGGTATAGTTTGTTATGATTTTTAGCATTTTTTTGTAATTTTAAAGTGATTGGGCTTAGTTTGTAGCTGTAAAGTGTAGTTGGGGGTAATTTTTGATAGCCGAAGTAATTTAGGTGAGTGTGGCATAGTTTGCTATGGTTAGTAGCATTTTTTTGTAACTTAAAAGTGATTGGGTTTAGTTTGTTGTGGTAAGGGTTAGTTGGTGAAGATTTACGGTAGCCGAAGTAATTTAGGTGAGTTTGGCATAGTTTGCTATGGTTAGTAGCATTTTTTTGTAATTTAAATGTGATTGGGTTTAGTTTGTTGTGGTAAGGGTTAGTTGGTGATGATTTAGAGTAGCCGAAGTAATTTAGGTGAGTCTCGCATAGTTTGTTATGATTTGTACACCCTTTTTTGTAATTTTAAGATGATATTGTTTGGTTTGTTGTGGTAAGGGATAGTTGGGGGTGATTTACGGTAACCGAAGTAATTTAGGTGATTCTGGTATAGTTTGTTATGATTTTTAGCATTTTTTTGTAATTTTAAAGTGATTGGGCTTAGTTTGTTGCTGTAAAGAGTAGTTGGGGGTGATTATTGATAGCCGAAGTAATTTAGGTGAGTTTGGCATAGTTTGCCATGGTTAGTAGCATTTTTTTGTAATTTAAAAGTGATTGGGTTTAGTTTGTTGTGGTAAGGGTTAGTTGGTGATGATTTATGGTAGCCGAAGTAATTTAGGTGAGTTTGTCATTGTTTGCTATGGTTAGTAGCATTTTTTTGTAATTTAAAAGTGATTGGGTTTAGTTTGTTGTGGTAAGGATTAGTTGGTGATGATTTAGAGTAGCCGAAGTAATTTAGGTGAGTCTGGCATAGTTTGTTATGATTTGTTCACCTTTTTTGTAATTTTAAGATGATATGGTTTGGTTTGTTGTGGTAAGGGATAGTTGGGGGTGATTTACGGTAGCCGAAGTAATTTAGGTGATTCTGGTATAGTTTGTTATGATTTTTAGCATTTTTTTGTAATTTTAAAGTGATTGGGCTTAGTTTGTTGCTGTAAAGTGTAGTTGGGGGTGATTTTTGATAGCCGAAGTAATTTAGGTGAGTTTGACTTAGTTTGCTATGGTTAGTAGCATTTTTTTGTAATTTAAAAGTGATTGGGTTTAGTTTGTTGTGGTAAGGGTTAGTAGGTGATGATTTATGGTAGCCGAAGTAATTTAGGTGAGTTTGGCATAGTTTGCTATGGTTAGGAGCATTTTTTTGTAATTTAATAGTGATTGGGTTTAGTTTGTTTTGGTAAGGGTTAGTTGGTGATGATTTAGAGTAGCCGAAGTAATTTAGGTCAGTCTGGCATAGTTTGTTATGATTTGTACACCTTTTTTTGTAATTTTAAGATGATATGGTTTGGTTTGTTGTGGTAAGGGATAGTTGGAGGTGATTTACGGTAGCCGAAGTAATTTAGGTGATTCTGGTGTAGTTTGTTATGATTTTTAGCATTTTTTTGTAATTTTAAAGTGATTGGGCTTAGTTTGTTGCTGTAAAGTGTAGTTGGGGGTGATTTTTGATAGCCGAAGTAATTTAGGTGAGTTTTTCATAGTTTGCTATGGTTAGTAGCATTTTTTTGTAATTTAATAGTGATTGGGTTTAGTTTGTTGTGGTAAGGGATAGTTGGTAATGATTTATGGTAGCCGAAGTAATTTAGGTGAGTTTGGCATAGTTTGCTATGGTTAGTAGCATTTTTTTGTAACTTAAAAGTGATTGTGTTTAGTTTGTTGTGGTAAGGGTTAGTTGGTGATGATTTATGGTAGCCGAAGTAATTTAGGTGAGTTTGGCATAGTTTGCTATGGTTAGTAGCATTTTTTTGTAATTTAAAAGTGATTGGGTTTTATTTTGTTGTGGTAAGGGTTAGTTGGTGATGATTTAGAGTAGCCGAAGTAATTTAGGTGAGTCTCGCATAGTTTGTTATGATTTGTACACCTTTTTTTGTAATTTTAAGATGATATGGTTTGGTTTGTTGTGGTAAGGGATAGTTGGGGGTGATTTACGGTAGCCGAAGTAATTTAGGAGATTCTGGTATAGTTTGTTATGATTTTTAGCATTTTTTTGTAATTTTAAAGTGATTGGGCTTAGTTTGTTGCTGTAAAGTGTAGTTGGGGGTGATTTTTGATAGCCGAAGTAATTTAGGTGAGTTTGGCATAGTTTGCTATGGTTAGTAGCATTTTTTTGTAATTTAAAAGTGATTGGGTTTAGTTTGTTGTGGTAAGGGTTAGTTGGTGATGATTTATGGTAGCCGAAGTAATTTAGGTGAGTTTGTCATTGTTTGCTATGGTTAGTAGCATTTTTTTGTAATTTAAAAGTGATTGGGTTTAGTTTGTTGTGGTAAGGATTAGTTGGTGATAATTTAGAGTAGCCGAAGTAATTTAGGTGAGTCTGGCATAGTTTGTTATGATTTGTTCACCTTTTTTGTAATTTTAAGATGATATGGTTTGGTTTGTTGTGGTAAGGGATAGTTGGGGGTGATTTACGGTAGCCGAAGTAATTTAGGTGATTCTGGGATAGTTTGTTATGATTTTTAGCATTTTTTTGTCATTTTAAAGTGATTGGGCTTAGTTTGTTGCTGTAAAGTGTAGTTGGGGGTGATTTTTGATAGCCGAAGTAATTTAGGTGAGTTTGGCATAGTTTGCTATGGTTAGTAGCATTTTTTTGTAATTTAAAAGTGATTGGGTTTAGTTTGTTGTGGTAAGGGTTAGTTGGTGATGATTTATGGTAGCCGAAGTAATTTAGGTGAGTTTGTCATTGTTTGCTATGGTTAGTAGCATTTTTTTGTAATTTAAAAGTGATTGGGTTTAGTTTGTTGTGGTAAGGATTAGTTGGTGATGATTTAGAGTAGCCGAAGTAATTTAGGTGAGTCTGGCATAGTTAGTTATGATTTGTTCACCTTTTTTGTAATTTTAAGATGATATGGTTTGGTTTGTTGTGGTAAGGGATAGTTGGGGGTGATTTACGGTTGCCGAAGTAATTTAGGTGATTCTGGGATAGTTTGTTATGATTTTTAGCATTTTTTTGTAATTTTAAAGTGATTGGGCTTAGTTTGTTGCTGTAAAGTGTAGTTGGGGGTGATTTTTGATAGCCGAAGTAATTTAGGTGAGTTTGGCTTAGTTTGCTATGGTTAGTAGCATTTTTTTGTAATTTAAAAGTGATTGGGTTTAGTTTGTTGTGGTAAGGGTTAGTAGGTGATGATTTATGGTAGCCGAAGTAATTTAGGTGAGTTTGGCATAGTTTGCTATGGTTAGGAGCATTTTTTTGTAATTTAATAGTGATTGGGTTTAGTTTGTTGTGGTAAGGGTTAGTTGGTGATGATTTAGAGTAGCCGGAGTAATTTAGGTCAGTCTGGCATAGTTTGTTATGATTTGTACACCTTTTTTTGTAATTTTAAGATGATATGGTTTGGTTTGTTGTGGTAAGGGATAGTTGGGGGTGATTTACGGTAGCCGAAGTAATTTAGGTGATTCTGGTGTAGTTTGTTATGATTTTTAGCATTTTTTTGTAATTTTAAAGTGATTGGGCTTAGTTTGTTGCTGTAAAGTGTAGTTGGGGGTGATTTTTGATAGCCGAAGTAATTTAGGTGAGTTTGGCATAGTTTGCTATGGTTAGTAGCATTTTTTTTAAATTTAATAGTGATTGGGTTTAGTTTGTTGTGGTAAGGGATAGTTGGTAATGATTTATGGTAGCCGAAGTAATTTAGGTGAGTTTGGCATAGTTTGCTATGGTTAGTAGCATTTTTTTGTAACTTAAAAGTGATTGGGTTTAGTTTGTTGTGGTAAGGGTTAGTTGGTGATGATTTATGGTAGCCGAAGTAATTTAGGTGAGTTTGGCATAGTTTGCTATGGTTAGTAGCATATTTTTGTAATTTAAAAGTGATTGGGTTTAGTTTGTTGTGGTAAGGGTTAGTTGGTGATGATTTAGAGTATCCGAAGTAATTTAGGTGAGTCTGGCATAGTTTGTTATGATTTGTACACCTTTTTTTGTAATTTTAAGATGATATGGTTTGGTTTGTTGTGGTAAGGGATAGTTGGGGGTGATTTACGGTAGCCGAAGTAATTTAGGTGATTCTGGTATAGTTTGTTATAATTTTTAGCATTTTTTTGTAATTTTAAAGTGATTGGGCTTAGTTTGTTGCTGTAAAGAGTAGTTGGGGGTGATTTTTGATAACCGAAGTAATTTAAGTGAGTTTGGCATAGTTTGCTATAGTTAGTAGCATTTTTTTGTAATTTAAAAGTGATTGGGTTTAGTTTGTTGTGGTAAGGGTTAGTTGGTGATGATTTATGGTAGCCGAAGTAATTTAGGTGAGTTTGGCATTGTTTGCTATGGTTAGTTGCATTTTTTTGTAATTTAAAAGTGATTGGGTTTAGTTTGTTGTGGTTAGGGTTAGTTGGTGATGATTTAGAATAGCCGAAGTAATTTAGGTGAGTCTGGCATAGTTTGTTATGATTTGTACACCTTTTTTTGTAATTTTAAGATGATATGGTTTGGTTTGTTGTGGTAAGGGATAGTTGGGGGTGATTTACGGTAGCCGAAGTAATTTAGGTGATTCTGGTATAGTTTGTTATGATTTTTAGCATTTTTTTGTAATTTTAAAATGATTGGGCATAGTTTGTTGCTGTAAAGTGTAGTTTGGGGTGATTTTTGATAGCCGAAGTAATTTAGGTGAGTTTGGCATAGTTTGCTATGGTTAGTAGCATTTTTTTGTAATTTAAAAGTGATTGGGTTTAATTTGTTGTGGTAAGGGTTAGTTGGTGATGATTTATGGTAGCCGAAGTAATTTAGGTGAGTTTGTCATTGTTTGCTATGGTTAGTAGCATTTTTTTGTAATTTAAAAGTGATTGGGTTTAGTTTGTTGTGGTAAGGATTAGTTGGTGATGATTTAGAGTAGCCGAAGTAATTTAGGTGAGTCTGGCATAGTTTGTTATGATTTGTTCACCTTTTTTGTAATTTTAAGATGATATGGTTTGGTTTGTTGTGGTAAGGGATAGTTGGGGGTGATTTACGGTAGCCGAAGTAATTTAGGTGATTCTGGTATAGTTTGTTATAATTTTTAGCATTTTTTTGTAATTTTAAAGTGATTGGGCTTAGTTTGTTGCTGTAAAGAGTAGTTGGGGGTGATTTTTGATAACCGAAGTAATTTAAGTGAGTTTGGCATAGTTTGCTATGGTTAGTAGCATTTTTTTGTAATTTAAAAGTGATTGGGTTTAGTTTGTTGTGGTAAGGGTTAGTTGGTGATGATTTATGGTAGCCGAAGTAATTTAGGTGAGTTTGGCATTGTTTGCTATGGTTAGTTGCATTTTTTTGTAATTTAAAAGTGATTGGGTTTAGTTTGTTGTGGTTAGGGTTAGTTGGTGATGATTTAGAATAGCCAAAGTAATTTAGGTGAGTCTGGCATAGTTTGTTATGATTTGTACACCTTTTTTGTAATTTTAAGATGATATGGTTTGGTTTGTTGTGGTAAGGGATAGTTGGGGTTGATTTACGGTAGCCGAAGTAATTTAGGTGATTCTGGTATAGTTTGTTACGATTTTTAGCATTTTGTTGTAATTTTAAAGTAATTGGGCTTAGTTTGTTGCTGTAAAGTGTAGTTTGGGGTGATTTTTGATAGCCGAAGTAATTTAGGTGAGTTTGGCATAGTTTGCTATGGTTAGTAGCATTTTTTTGTAATTTAAAAGTGATTGGGTTTAGTTTGTTGTGGTAAGGGTTAGTTGGTGATGATTTAGAGTATCCGAAGTAATTTAGGTGAGTCTGGCATAGTTTGTTATGATTTGTACACCTTTTTTTGTAATTTTAAGATGATATGGTTTGGTTTGTTGTGGTAAGGGATAGTTGGGGGTGATTTACGGTAGCCGAAGTAATTTAGGTGATTCTGGTATAGTTTGTTTTGATTTTTAGCATTTTTTTGTAATTTTAAAGTGATTGGGCATAGTTTGTTGCTGTAAAGTGTAGTTTGGGGTGATTTTTGATAGCCGAAGTAATTTAGGTGAGTTTGGCATAGTTTGCTATGGTTAGTAGCATTTTTTTGTAATTTAAAAGTGATTGGGTTTAGTTTGTTGTGGTAAGGGTTAGTTGGTGATGATTTATGGTAGCCGAAGTAATTTAGGTGAGTTTGTCATTGTTTGCTATGGTTAGTAGCATTTATTTGTAATTTAAAAGTGATTGGGTTTAGTTTGTTGTGGTTAGGGTTAGTTGGTGATGATTTAGAATAGCCGAAGTAATTTAGGTGAGTCTGGCATAGTTTGTTATGATTTGTACACCTTTTTTTGTAATTTTAAGATGATATGGTTTGGTTTGTTGTGGTAAGGGATAGTTGGGGGTGATTTACGGTAGCCGAAGTAATTTAGGTGATTCTGGTATAGTTTGTTATGATTTTTAGCATTTTTTTGTAATTTTAAAATGATTGGGCATAGTTTGTTGCTGTAAAGTGTAGTTTGGGGTGATTTTTGATAGCCGAAGTAATTTAGGTGAGTTTGGCATAGTTTGCTATGGTTAGTAGCATTTTTTTGTAATTTAAAAGTGATTGGGTTTAGTTTGTTGTGGTAAGGGTTAGTTGGTGATGATTTAGAGTATCCGAAGTAATTTAGGTGAGTCTGGCATAGTTTGTTATGATTTGTACACCTTTTTTTGTAATTTTAAGATGATATGGTTTGGTTTGTTGTGGTAAGGGATAGTTGGGGGTGATTTACGGTAGCCGAAGTAATTTAGGTGATTCTGGTATAGTTTGTTTTGATTTTTAGCATTTTTTTGTAATTTTAAAGTGATTGGGCATAGTTTGTTGCTGTAAAGTGTAGTTTGGGGTGATTTTTGATAGCCGAAGTAATTTAGGTGAGTTTGTCATTGTTTGCTATGGTTAGTAGCATTTTTTTGTAATTTAAAAGTGATTGGGTTTAGTTTGTTGTGGTTAGGGTTAGTTGGTGATGATTTAGAATAGCCGAAGTAATTTAGGTGAGTCTGGCATAGTTTGTTATGATTTGTACACCTTTTTTTGTAATTTTAAGATGATATGGTTTGGTTTGTTGTGGTAAGGGATAGTTGGGGTTGATTTACGGTAGCCGAAGTAATTTAGGTGATTCTGGTATAGTTTGTTACGATTTTTAGCATTTTGTTGTAATTTTAAAGTAATTGGGCTTAGTTTGTTGCTGTAAAGTGTAGTTTGGGGTGATTTTTGATAGCCGAAGTAATTTAGGTGAGTTTGGCATAGTTTGCTATGGTTAGTAGCATTTTTTTGTAATTTAAAAGTGATTGGGTTTAGTTTGTTGTGGTAAGGGTTAGTTGGTGATGATTTAGAGTATCCGAAGTAATTTAGGTGAGTCTGGCATAGTTTGTTATGATTTGTACACCTTTTTTTGTAATTTTAAGATGATATGGTTTGGTTTGTTGTGGTAAGGGATAGTTGGGGGTGATTTACGGTAGCCGAAGTAATTTAGGTGATTCTGGTATAGTTTGTTTTGATTTTTAGCATTTTTTTGTAATTTTAAAGTGATTGGGCATAGTTTGTTGCTGTAAAGTGTAGTTTGGGGTGATTTTTGATAGCCGAAGTAATTTAGGTGAGTTTGGCATAGTTTGCTATGGTTAGTAGCATTTTTTTGTAATTTAAAAGTGATTGGGTTTAGTTTGTTGTGGTAAGGGTTAGTTGGTGATGATTTATGGTAGCCGAAGTAATTTAGGTGAGTTTGGCATTGTTTGCTATGGTTAGTTGCATTTTTTTGTAATTTAAAAGTGATTGGGTTTAGTTTGTTGTGGTTAGGGTTAGTTGGTGATGATTTAGAATAGCCGAAGTAATTTAGGTGAGTCTGGCATAGTTTGTTATGATTTGTACACCTTTTTTTGTAATTTTAAGATGATATGGTTTGGTTTGTTGTGGTAAGGGATAGTTGGGGGTGATTTACGGTAGCCGAAGTAATTTAGGTGATTCTGGTATAGTTTGTTATGATTTTTAGCATTTTTTTTGTAATTTTAAAGTGATTGGGCTTAGTTTGTTGCTGTAAAGTGTAGTTGGGGGTGATTTTTGATAGCCGAAGTAATTTAGGTGAGTTTGGCTTAGTTTGCTATGGTTAGTAGCATTTTTTTTAATTTAAAAGTGATTGGGTTTAGTTTGTTGTGGTAAGGGTTAGTAGGTGATGATTTATGGTAGCCGAAGTAATTTAGGTGAGTTTGGCATAGTTTGCTATGGTTAGGAGCATTTTTTTGTAATTTAATAGTGATTGGGTTTAGTTTGTTGTGGTAAGGGTTAGTTGGTGATGATTTAGAGTAGCCGAAGTAATTTAGGTGAGTCTCGCATAGTTTGTTATGATTTGTACACCTTTTTTTGTAATTTTAAGATGATATGGTTTGGTTTGTTGTGGTAAGGGATAGTTGGGGGTGATTTACGGTAGCCGAAGTAATTTAGGTGATTCTGGTATAGTTTGTTATAATTTTTAGCATTTTTTTGTAATTTTAAAGTGATTGGGCTTAGTTTGTTGCTGTAAAGAGTAGTTGGGGGTGATTTTTGATAACCGAAGTAATTTAAGTGAGTTTGGCATAGTTTGCTATAGTTAGTAGCATTTTTTTGTAATTTAAAAGTGATTGGGTTTAGTTTGTTGTGGTAAGGGTTAGTTGGTGATGATTTATGGTAGCCGAAGTAATTTAGGTGAGTTTGGCATTGTTTGCTATGGTTAGTTGCATTTTTTTGTAATTTAAAAGTGATTGGGTTTAGTTTGTTGTGGTTAGGGTTAGTTGGTGATGATTTAGAATAGCCGAAGTAATTTAGGTGAGTCTGGCATAGTTTGTTATGATTTGTACACCTTTTTTTGTAATTTTAAGATGATATGGTTTGGTTTGTTGTGGTAAGGGATAGTTGGGGGTGATTTACGGTAGCCGAAGTAATTTAGGTGATTCTGGTATAGTTTGTTATGATTTTTAGCATTTTTTTGTAATTTTAAAATGATTGGGCATAGTTTGTTGCTGTAAAGTGTAGTTTGGGGTGATTTTTGATAGCCGAAGTAATTTAGGTGAGTTTGGCATAGTTTGCTATGGTTAGTAGCATTTTTTTGTAATTTAAAAGTGATTGGGTTTAATTTGTTGTGGTAAGGGTTAGTTGGTGATGATTTATGGTAGCCGAAGTAATTTAGGTGAGTTTGTCATTGTTTGCTATGGTTAGTAGCATTTTTTTGTAATTTAAAAGTGATTGGGTTTAGTTTGTTGTGGTAAGGATTAGTTGGTGATGATTTAGAGTAGCCGAAGTAATTTAGGTGAGTCTGGCATAGTTTGTTATGATTTGTTCACCTTTTTTGTAATTTTAAGATGATATGGTTTGGTTTGTTGTGGTAAGGGATAGTTGGGGGTGATTTACGGTAGCCGAAGTAATTTAGGTGATTCTGGTATAGTTTGTTATAATTTTTAGCATTTTTTTGTAATTTTAAAGTGATTGGGCTTAGTTTGTTGCTGTAAAGAGTAGTTGGGGGTGATTTTTGATAACCGAAGTAATTTAAGTGAGTTTGGCATAGTTTGCTATGGTTAGTAGCATTTTTTTGTAATTTAAAAGTGATTGGGTTTAGTTTGTTGTGGTAAGGGTTAGTTGGTGATGATTTATGGTAGCCGAAGTAATTTAGGTGAGTTTGGCATTGTTTGCTATGGTTAGTTGCATTTTTTTGTAATTTAAAAGTGATTGGGTTTAGTTTGTTGTGGTTAGGGTTAGTTGGTGATGATTTAGAATAGCCAAAGTAATTTAGGTGAGTCTGGCATAGTTTGTTATGATTTGTACACCTTTTTTGTAATTTTAAGATGATATGGTTTGGTTTGTTGTGGTAAGGGATAGTTGGGGTTGATTTACGGTAGCCGAAGTAATTTAGGTGATTCTGGTATAGTTTGTTACGATTTTTAGCATTTTGTTGTAATTTTAAAGTAATTGGGCTTAGTTTGTTGCTGTAAAGTGTAGTTTGGGGTGATTTTTGATAGCCGAAGTAATTTAGGTGAGTTTGGCATAGTTTGCTATGGTTAGTAGCATTTTTTTGTAATTTAAAAGTGATTGGGTTTAGTTTGTTGTGGTAAGGGTTAGTTGGTGATGATTTAGAGTATCCGAAGTAATTTAGGTGAGTCTGGCATAGTTTGTTATGATTTGTACACCTTTTTTTGTAATTTTAAGATGATATGGTTTGGTTTGTTGTGGTAAGGGATAGTTGGGGGTGATTTACGGTAGCCGAAGTAATTTAGGTGATTCTGGTATAGTTTGTTTTGATTTTTAGCATTTTTTTGTAATTTTAAAGTGATTGGGCATAGTTTGTTGCTGTAAAGTGTAGTTTGGGGTGATTTTTGATAGCCGAAGTAATTTAGGTGAGTTTGGCATAGTTTGCTATGGTTAGTAGCATTTTTTTGTAATTTAAAAGTGATTGGGTTTAGTTTGTTGTGGTAAGGGTTAGTTGGTGATTATTTATGGTAGCCGAAGTAATTTAGGTGAGTTTGTCATTGTTTGCTATGGTTAGTAGCATTTTTTTGTAATTTAAAAGTGATTGGGTTTAGTTTGTTGTGGTAAGGATTAGTTGGTGATGATTTAGAGTAGCCGAAGTAATTTAGGTGAGTCTGGCATAGTTTGTTATGATTTGTTCACCTTTTTTGTAATTTTAAGATGATATGGTTTGGTTTGTTGTGGTAAGGGATAGTTGGGGGTGATTTACGGTAGCCGAAGTAATTTAGGTGATTCTGGTATAGTTTGTTATGATTTTTAGCATTTTTTTTGTAATTTTAAAGTGATTGGGCTTAGTTTGTTGCTGTAAAGTGTAGTTGGGGGTGATTTTTGATAGCCGAAGTAATTTAGGTGAGTTTGGCTTAGTTTGCTATGGTTAGTAGCATTTTTTTTAATTTAAAAGTGATTGGGTTTAGTTTGTTGTGGTAAGGGTTAGTAGGTGATGATTTATGGTAGCCGAAGTAATTTAGGTGAGTTTGGCATAGTTTGCTATGGTTAGGAGCATTTTTTTGTAATTTAATAGTGATTGGGTTTAGTTTGTTGTGGTAAGGGTTAGTTGGTGATGATTTAGAGTAGCCGAAGTAATTTAGGTCAGTCTGGCATAGTTTGTTATGATTTGTACACCTTTTTTTGTAATTTTAAGATGATATGGTTTGGTTTGTTGTGGTAAGGGATAGTTGGGGGTGATTTACGGTAGCCGAAGTAATTTAGGTGATTCTGGTGTAGTTTGTTATGATTTTTAGCATTTTTTTGTAATTTTAAAGTGATTGGGCTTAGTTTGTTGCTGTAAAGTGTAGTTGGGGGTGATTTTTGATAGCCGAAGTAATTTAGGTGAGTTTGGCATAGTTTGCTATGGTTAGTAGCATTTTTTTGTAATTTAATAGTGATTGGGTTTAGTTTGTTGTGGTAAGGGATAGTTGGTAATGATTTATGGTAGCCGAAGTAATTTAGGTGAGTTTGGCATAGTTTGCTATGGTTAGTAGCATTTTTTTGTAATTTAAAAGTGATTGGGTTTAGTTTGTTGTGGTAAGGGTTAGTTGGTGATGATTTAGAGTAGCCGAAGTAATTTAGGTGAGTCTCACATAGTTTGTTATGATTTGTACACCTTTTTTGGTAATTTTAAGATGATATGGTTTGGTTTGTTTTGGTAAGGGATCGTTGGGGGTGATTTACGGTAGCCGAAGTAATTTAGGTGATTCTGGTATAGTTTGTTATGATTTTTAGCATTTTTTTGTAATTTTAAAGTGATTGGGCTTAGTTTGTTGCTGTAAAGAGTAGTTGGAGGGATTTTTGATAACCGAAGTAATTTAAGTGAGTTTGGCATAGTTTGCTATGGTTAGTAGCATTTTTTTGTAATTTAAAAGTGATTGGGTTTAGTTTGTTGTGGTAAGGGTTAGTTGGTGATGATTTATGGTAGCCGAAGTAATTTAGGTGAGTTTGGCATAGTTTGCTATGGTTAGTAGCATTTTTTTGTAATTTAAAAGTGATTGGGATTAGTTTGTTGTGGTAAGGGTTAGTTGGTGATGATTTAGAGTAGCCGAAGTAATTTAGGTGAGTCTGGCATAGTTTGTTATGATTTGTACACCTTTTTTTTGTAATTTTAAGATGATATGGTTTGGTTTGTTGTGGTAAGGGATAGTTGGGGGTGATTTACGGTAGCCGAAGTAATTTAGGTGATTCTGGTATAGTTTGTTATGATTTTTAGCATTTTTTTGTAATTTTAAAGTGATTGGGCTTTGTTTGTTGCTGTAAAGTGTAGTTGGGGGTGATTTTTGATAGCCGAAGTAATTTGGGTGAGTTTGGCATAGTTTGCTATGGTTAGTAGCATTTTTTTGTAATTTAAAAGTGATTGGGTTTAGTTTGTTGTGGTAAGGGTTAGTCGGTGATGATTTATGGTAGCCGAAGTAATTTAGGTGAGTTTGGCATAGTTTGCTATGGTTTAAAAGCATTTTTTTGTAATTTAAATGTGATTTGGTTTAGTTTGTTGTGGTAAGGGTTAGTTGGTGATGATTTAGAGTAGCCGAAGTAATTTAGGTGAGTCTGGCATAGTTTGTTATGATTTGTACACCTTTTTTTGTAATTTTAACATGATATGGTTTGGTTTGTTGTGGTAAGGGATAGTTGGGGGTGATTTACGGTAGCCGAAGTAATTTAGGTGATTCTGGTGTAGTTTGTTATGATTTTTAGCATTTTTTTGTAATTTTAAAGTGATTGGGCTTAGTTTGTTGCTGTAAAGTGTAGTTGGGGGTGATTTTTGATAGCCGAAGTAATTTAGGTGAGTTTGGCATAGTTTGCTATGGTTAGTAGCATTTTTTTGTAATTTAATAGTGATTGGGTTTAGTTTGTTGTGAAAAGGGTTAGTTGGTAATGATTTATGGTAGCCGAAGTAATTTAGGTGAGTTTGGCATAGTTTGCTATGGTTAGTAGCATTTTTTTGTAATTTAAAAGTGATTGGGTTTAGTTTGTTGTGGTAAGGGTTAGTTGGTGATGATTTAGAGTAGCCGAAGTAATTTAGGTGAGTCTCGCATAGTTTGTTATGATTTGTACACCTTTTTTTGTAATTTTAAGATGATATGGTTTGGTTTGTTTTGGTAAGGGATAGTTGGGGGTGATTTACGGTAGCCGAAGTAATTTAGGTGATTCTGGTATAGTTTGTTATGATTTTTAGCATTTTTTTGTAATTTTAAAGTGATTGGGCTTAGTTTGTTGCTGTAAAGAGTAGTTGGAGGGATTTTTGATAACCGAAGTAATTTAAGTGAGTTTGGCATAGTTTGCTATGGTTAGTAGCATTTTTTTGTAATTTAAAAGTGATTGGGTTTAGTTTGTTGTGGTAAGGGTTAGTTGGTGATGATTTATGGTAGCCGAAGTAATTTAGGTGAGTTTGGCATAGTTTGCTATGGTTAGTAGCATTTTTTTGTAATTTAAAAGTGATTGGGATTAGTTTGTTGTGGTAAGGGTTAGTTGGTGATGATTTAGAGTAGCCGAAGTAATTTAGGTGAGTCTGGCATAGTTTGTTATGATTTGTACACCTTTTTTTTGTAATTTTAAGATGATATGGTTTGGTTTGTTGTGGTAAGGGATAGTTGGGGGTGATTTACGGTAGCCGAAGTAATTTAGGTGATTCTGGTATAGTTTGTTATGATTTTTAGCATTTTTTTGTAATTTTAAAGTGATTGGGCTTTGTTTGTTGCTGTAAAGTGTAGTTGGGGGTGATTTTTGATAGCCGAAGTAATTTGGGTGAGTTTGGCATAGTTTGCTATGGTTAGTAGCATTTTTTTGTAATTTAAAAGTGATTGGGTTTAGTTTGTTGTGGTAAGGGTTAGTCGGTGATGATTTATGGTAGCCGAAGTAATTTAGGTGAGTTTGGCATAGTTTGCTATGGTTTAAAAGCATTTTTTTGTAATTTAAATGTGATTTGGTTTAGTTTGTTGTGGTAAGGGTTAGTTGGTGATGATTTAGAGTAGCCGAAGTAATTTAGGTGAGTCTGGCATAGTTTGTTATGATTTGTACACCTTTTTTTGTAATTTTAACATGATATGGATTGGTTTGTTGTGGTAAGGGATAGTTGGGGGTGATTTACGGTAGCCGAAGTAATTTAGGTTATTCTGGTATAGTTTGTTATGATTTTTAGCATTTTTTTGTAATTTTAAAGTGATTGGGCTTAGTTTGTCGCTGTAAAGTGTAGTTGGGGGTGATTTTTGATAGCTGAAGTAATTTAGGTGAGTTTGGCATAGTTTGCTATGGTTAGTAGCATTTTTTTGTATTTTAAAAGTGATTGGGTTTAGTTTGTTGTGAAAAGGGTTAGTTGGTGATGATTTATGGTAGCCGAAGTAATTTAGGTGAGTTTGGCATAGTTTACTATGGTTAGTAGCATTTTTTTGTAATTTAAAAGTGATTGGGTTTAGTTTGTTGTGGTAAGGGTTAGTTGGTGATGATTTAGAGTAGCCGAAGTAATTTAGGTGAGTCTGGCATAGTTTGTTATGATTTGTACACCTTTTTTTGTAATTTTAAGATGATATGGTTTGGTTTGTTGTGGTAAGGGATAGTTGGGGGTGATTTACGGTAGCCGAAGTAATTTAGGTGATTCTGGTATAGTTTGTTTTGATTTTTAGCATTTTTTTGTAATTTTAAAGTGATTGGGCATAGTTTGTTGCTGTAAAGTGTAGTTTGGGGTGATTTTTGATAGCCGAAGTAATTTAGGTGAGTTTGGCATAGTTTGCTATGGTTAGTAGCATTTTTTTGTAATTTAAAAGTGATTGGGTTTAGTTTGTTGTGGTAAGGGTTAGTTGGTGATGATTTAGAGTATCCGAAGTAATTTAGGTGAGTCTGGCATAGTTTGTTATGATTTGTACACCTTTTTTTGTAATTTTAAGATGATATGGTTTGGTTTGTTGTGGTAAGGGATAGTTGGGGGTGATTTACGGTAGCCGAAGTAATTTAGGTGATTCTGGTATAGTTTGTTTTGATTTTTAGCATTTTTTTGTAATTTTAAAGTGATTGGGCATAGTTTGTTGCTGTAAAGTGTAGTTTGGGGTGATTTTTGATAGCCGAAGTAATTTAGGTGAGTTTGGCATAGTTTGCTATGGTTAGTAGCATTTTTTTGTAATTTAAAAGTGATTGGGTTTAGTTTGTTGTGGTAAGGGTTAGTTGGTGATGATTTATGGTAGCCGAAGTAATTTAGGTGAGTTTGGCATTGTTTGCTATGGTTAGTTGCATTTTTTTGTAATTTAAAAGTGATTGGGTTTAGTTTGTTGTGGTTAGGGTTAGTTGGTGATGATTTAGAATAGCCGAAGTAATTTAGGTGAGTCTGGCATAGTTTGTTATGATTTGTACACCTTTTTTTGTAATTTTAAGATGATATGGTTTGGTTTGTTGTGGTAAGGGATAGTTGGGGGTGATTTACGGTAGCCGAAGTAATTTAGGTGATTCTGGTATAGTTTGTTATGATTTTTAGCATTTTTTTTGTAATTTTAAAGTGATTGGGCTTAGTTTGTTGCTGTAAAGTGTAGTTGGGGGTGATTTTTGATAGCCGAAGTAATTTAGGTGAGTTTGGCTTAGTTTGCTATGGTTAGTAGCATTTTTTTTAATTTAAAAGTGATTGGGTTTAGTTTGTTGTGGTAAGGGTTAGTAGGTGATGATTTATGGTAGCCGAAGTAATTTAGGTGAGTTTGGCATAGTTTGCTATGGTTAGGAGCATTTTTTTGTAATTTAATAGTGATTGGGTTTAGTTTGTTGTGGTAAGGGTTAGTTGGTGATGATTTAGAGTAGCCGAAGTAATTTAGGTGAGTCTCGCATAGTTTGTTATGATTTGTACACCTTTTTTTGTAATTTTAAGATGATATGGTTTGGTTTGTTGTGGTAAGGGATAGTTGGGGGTGATTTACGGTAGCCGAAGTAATTTAGGTGATTCTGGTATAGTTTGTTATAATTTTTAGCATTTTTTTGTAATTTTAAAGTGATTGGGCTTAGTTTGTTGCTGTAAAGAGTAGTTGGGGGTGATTTTTGATAACCGAAGTAATTTAAGTGAGTTTGGCATAGTTTGCTATAGTTAGTAGCATTTTTTTGTAATTTAAAAGTGATTGGGTTTAGTTTGTTGTGGTAAGGGTTAGTTGGTGATGATTTATGGTAGCCGAAGTAATTTAGGTGAGTTTGGCATTGTTTGCTATGGTTAGTTGCATTTTTTTGTAATTTAAAAGTGATTGGGTTTAGTTTGTTGTGGTTAGGGTTAGTTGGTGATGATTTAGAATAGCCGAAGTAATTTAGGTGAGTCTGGCATAGTTTGTTATGATTTGTACACCTTTTTTTGTAATTTTAAGATGATATGGTTTGGTTTGTTGTGGTAAGGGATAGTTGGGGGTGATTTACGGTAGCCGAAGTAATTTAGGTGATTCTGGTATAGTTTGTTATGATTTTTAGCATTTTTTTGTAATTTTAAAATGATTGGGCATAGTTTGTTGCTGTAAAGTGTAGTTTGGGGTGATTTTTGATAGCCGAAGTAATTTAGGTGAGTTTGGCATAGTTTGCTATGGTTAGTAGCATTTTTTTGTAATTTAAAAGTGATTGGGTTTAATTTGTTGTGGTAAGGGTTAGTTGGTGATGATTTATGGTAGCCGAAGTAATTTAGGTGAGTTTGTCATTGTTTGCTATGGTTAGTAGCATTTTTTTGTAATTTAAAAGTGATTGGGTTTAGTTTGTTGTGGTAAGGATTAGTTGGTGATGATTTAGAGTAGCCGAAGTAATTTAGGTGAGTCTGGCATAGTTTGTTATGATTTGTTCACCTTTTTTGTAATTTTAAGATGATATGGTTTGGTTTGTTGTGGTAAGGGATAGTTGGGGGTGATTTACGGTAGCCGAAGTAATTTAGGTGATTCTGGTATAGTTTGTTATAATTTTTAGCATTTTTTTGTAATTTTAAAGTGATTGGGCTTAGTTTGTTGCTGTAAAGAGTAGTTGGGGGTGATTTTTGATAACCGAAGTAATTTAAGTGAGTTTGGCATAGTTTGCTATGGTTAGTAGCATTTTTTTGTAATTTAAAAGTGATTGGGTTTAGTTTGTTGTGGTAAGGGTTAGTTGGTGATGATTTATGGTAGCCGAAGTAATTTAGGTGAGTTTGGCATTGTTTGCTATGGTTAGTTGCATTTTTTTGTAATTTAAAAGTGATTGGGTTTAGTTTGTTGTGGTTAGGGTTAGTTGGTGATGATTTAGAATAGCCAAAGTAATTTAGGTGAGTCTGGCATAGTTTGTTATGATTTGTACACCTTTTTTGTAATTTTAAGATGATATGGTTTGGTTTGTTGTGGTAAGGGATAGTTGGGGTTGATTTACGGTAGCCGAAGTAATTTAGGTGATTCTGGTATAGTTTGTTACGATTTTTAGCATTTTGTTGTAATTTTAAAGTAATTGGGCTTAGTTTGTTGCTGTAAAGTGTAGTTTGGGGTGATTTTTGATAGCCGAAGTAATTTAGGTGAGTTTGGCATAGTTTGCTATGGTTAGTAGCATTTTTTTGTAATTTAAAAGTGATTGGGTTTAGTTTGTTGTGGTAAGGGTTAGTTGGTGATGATTTAGAGTATCCGAAGTAATTTAGGTGAGTCTGGCATAGTTTGTTATGATTTGTACACCTTTTTTTGTAATTTTAAGATGATATGGTTTGGTTTGTTGTGGTAAGGGATAGTTGGGGGTGATTTACGGTAGCCGAAGTAATTTAGGTGATTCTGGTATAGTTTGTTTTGATTTTTAGCATTTTTTTGTAATTTTAAAGTGATTGGGCATAGTTTGTTGCTGTAAAGTGTAGTTTGGGGTGATTTTTGATAGCCGAAGTAATTTAGGTGAGTTTGGCATAGTTTGCTATGGTTAGTAGCATTTTTTTGTAATTTAAAAGTGATTGGGTTTAGTTTGTTGTGGTAAGGGTTAGTTGGTGATTATTTATGGTAGCCGAAGTAATTTAGGTGAGTTTGTCATTGTTTGCTATGGTTAGTAGCATTTTTTTGTAATTTAAAAGTGATTGGGTTTAGTTTGTTGTGGTAAGGATTAGTTGGTGATGATTTAGAGTAGCCGAAGTAATTTAGGTGAGTCTGGCATAGTTTGTTATGATTTGTTCACCTTTTTTGTAATTTTAAGATGATATGGTTTGGTTTGTTGTGGTAAGGGATAGTTGGGGGTGATTTACGGTAGCCGAAGTAATTTAGGTGATTCTGGTATAGTTTGTTATGATTTTTAGCATTTTTTTTGTAATTTTAAAGTGATTGGGCTTAGTTTGTTGCTGTAAAGTGTAGTTGGGGGTGATTTTTGATAGCCGAAGTAATTTAGGTGAGTTTGGCTTAGTTTGCTATGGTTAGTAGCATTTTTTTTAATTTAAAAGTGATTGGGTTTAGTTTGTTGTGGTAAGGGTTAGTAGGTGATGATTTATGGTAGCCGAAGTAATTTAGGTGAGTTTGGCATAGTTTGCTATGGTTAGGAGCATTTTTTTGTAATTTAATAGTGATTGGGTTTAGTTTGTTGTGGTAAGGGTTAGTTGGTGATGATTTAGAGTAGCCGAAGTAATTTAGGTCAGTCTGGCATAGTTTGTTATGATTTGTACACCTTTTTTTGTAATTTTAAGATGATATGGTTTGGTTTGTTGTGGTAAGGGATAGTTGGGGGTGATTTACGGTAGCCGAAGTAATTTAGGTGATTCTGGTGTAGTTTGTTATGATTTTTAGCATTTTTTTGTAATTTTAAAGTGATTGGGCTTAGTTTGTTGCTGTAAAGTGTAGTTGGGGGTGATTTTTGATAGCCGAAGTAATTTAGGTGAGTTTGGCATAGTTTGCTATGGTTAGTAGCATTTTTTTGTAATTTAATAGTGATTGGGTTTAGTTTGTTGTGGTAAGGGATAGTTGGTAATGATTTATGGTAGCCGAAGTAATTTAGGTGAGTTTGGCATAGTTTGCTATGGTTAGTAGCATTTTTTTGTAATTTAAAAGTGATTGGGTTTAGTTTGTTGTGGTAAGGGTTAGTTGGTGATGATTTAGAGTAGCCGAAGTAATTTAGGTGAGTCTCACATAGTTTGTTATGATTTGTACACCTTTTTTGGTAATTTTAAGATGATATGGTTTGGTTTGTTTTGGTAAGGGATCGTTGGGGGTGATTTACGGTAGCCGAAGTAATTTAGGTGATTCTGGTATAGTTTGTTATGATTTTTAGCATTTTTTTGTAATTTTAAAGTGATTGGGCTTAGTTTGTTGCTGTAAAGAGTAGTTGGAGGGATTTTTGATAACCGAAGTAATTTAAGTGAGTTTGGCATAGTTTGCTATGGTTAGTAGCATTTTTTTGTAATTTAAAAGTGATTGGGTTTAGTTTGTTGTGGTAAGGGTTAGTTGGTGATGATTTATGGTAGCCGAAGTAATTTAGGTGAGTTTGGCATAGTTTGCTATGGTTAGTAGCATTTTTTTGTAATTTAAAAGTGATTGGGATTAGTTTGTTGTGGTAAGGGTTAGTTGGTGATGATTTAGAGTAGCCGAAGTAATTTAGGTGAGTCTGGCATAGTTTGTTATGATTTGTACACCTTTTTTTTGTAATTTTAAGATGATATGGTTTGGTTTGTTGTGGTAAGGGATAGTTGGGGGTGATTTACGGTAGCCGAAGTAATTTAGGTGATTCTGGTATAGTTTGTTATGATTTTTAGCATTTTTTTGTAATTTTAAAGTGATTGGGCTTTGTTTGTTGCTGTAAAGTGTAGTTGGGGGTGATTTTTGATAGCCGAAGTAATTTGGGTGAGTTTGGCATAGTTTGCTATGGTTAGTAGCATTTTTTTGTAATTTAAAAGTGATTGGGTTTAGTTTGTTGTGGTAAGGGTTAGTCGGTGATGATTTATGGTAGCCGAAGTAATTTAGGTGAGTTTGGCATAGTTTGCTATGGTTTAAAAGCATTTTTTTGTAATTTAAATGTGATTTGGTTTAGTTTGTTGTGGTAAGGGTTAGTTGGTGATGATTTAGAGTAGCCGAAGTAATTTAGGTGAGTCTGGCATAGTTTGTTATGATTTGTACACCTTTTTTTGTAATTTTAACATGATATGGTTTGGTTTGTTGTGGTAAGGGATAGTTGGGGGTGATTTACGGTAGCCGAAGTAATTTAGGTGATTCTGGTGTAGTTTGTTATGATTTTTAGCATTTTTTTGTAATTTTAAAGTGATTGGGCTTAGTTTGTTGCTGTAAAGTGTAGTTGGGGGTGATTTTTGATAGCCGAAGTAATTTAGGTGAGTTTGGCATAGTTTGCTATGGTTAGTAGCATTTTTTTGTAATTTAATAGTGATTGGGTTTAGTTTGTTGTGAAAAGGGTTAGTTGGTAATGATTTATGGTAGCCGAAGTAATTTAGGTGAGTTTGGCATAGTTTGCTATGGTTAGTAGCATTTTTTTGTAATTTAAAAGTGATTGGGTTTAGTTTGTTGTGGTAAGGGTTAGTTGGTGATGATTTAGAGTAGCCGAAGTAATTTAGGTGAGTCTCGCATAGTTTGTTATGATTTGTACACCTTTTTTTGTAATTTTAAGATGATATGGTTTGGTTTGTTTTGGTAAGGGATAGTTGGGGGTGATTTACGGTAGCCGAAGTAATTTAGGTGATTCTGGTATAGTTTGTTATGATTTTTAGCATTTTTTTGTAATTTTAAAGTGATTGGGCTTAGTTTGTTGCTGTAAAGAGTAGTTGGAGGGATTTTTGATAACCGAAGTAATTTAAGTGAGTTTGGCATAGTTTGCTATGGTTAGTAGCATTTTTTTGTAATTTAAAAGTGATTGGGTTTAGTTTGTTGTGGTAAGGGTTAGTTGGTGATGATTTATGGTAGCCGAAGTAATTTAGGTGAGTTTGGCATAGTTTGCTATGGTTAGTAGCATTTTTTTGTAATTTAAAAGTGATTGGGATTAGTTTGTTGTGGTAAGGGTTAGTTGGTGATGATTTAGAGTAGCCGAAGTAATTTAGGTGAGTCTGGCATAGTTTGTTATGATTTGTACACCTTTTTTTTGTAATTTTAAGATGATATGGTTTGGTTTGTTGTGGTAAGGGATAGTTGGGGGTGATTTACGGTAGCCGAAGTAATTTAGGTGATTCTGGTATAGTTTGTTATGATTTTTAGCATTTTTTTGTAATTTTAAAGTGATTGGGCTTTGTTTGTTGCTGTAAAGTGTAGTTGGGGGTGATTTTTGATAGCCGAAGTAATTTGGGTGAGTTTGGCATAGTTTGCTATGGTTAGTAGCATTTTTTTGTAATTTAAAAGTGATTGGGTTTAGTTTGTTGTGGTAAGGGTTAGTCGGTGATGATTTATGGTAGCCGAAGTAATTTAGGTGAGTTTGGCATAGTTTGCTATGGTTTAAAAGCATTTTTTTGTAATTTAAATGTGATTTGGTTTAGTTTGTTGTGGTAAGGGTTAGTTGGTGATGATTTAGAGTAGCCGAAGTAATTTAGGTGAGTCTGGCATAGTTTGTTATGATTTGTACACCTTTTTTTGTAATTTTAACATGATATGGATTGGTTTGTTGTGGTAAGGGATAGTTGGGGGTGATTTACGGTAGCCGAAGTAATTTAGGTTATTCTGGTATAGTTTGTTATGATTTTTAGCATTTTTTTGTAATTTTAAAGTGATTGGGCTTAGTTTGTCGCTGTAAAGTGTAGTTGGGGGTGATTTTTGATAGCTGAAGTAATTTAGGTGAGTTTGGCATAGTTTGCTATGGTTAGTAGCATTTTTTTGTATTTTAAAAGTGATTGGGTTTAGTTTGTTGTGAAAAGGGTTAGTTGGTGATGATTTATGGTAGCCGAAGTAATTTAGGTGAGTTTGGCATAGTTTACTATGGTTAGTAGCATTTTTTTGTAATTTAAAAGTGATTGGGTTTAGTTTGTTGTGGTAAGGGTTAGTTGGTGATGATTTAGAGTAGCCGAAGTAATTTAGGTGAGTCTGGCATAGTTTGTTATGATTTGTACACCTTTTTTTGTAATTTTAAAATGATATGGTTTGGTTTGTTGTGGTAAGGGATAGTTGGGGGTGATTTACGGTAGCCGAAGTAATTTAGGTGATTCTGGTATAGTTTTTTATGATTTTTAGCATTTTATTGTAATTTTAAAGTGATAGGGCTTAGTTTGTTGCTGTAAAGTGTAGTTGGGGGTGGTTTTTGATAGCCGAAGTAATTTAGGTGAGTTTGGCATAGTTTGCTATGGTTAATAGAATTTTTTTGTAATTTAAAATGATTGGGTTTAGTTTGTTGTGGTAAGGGTTAGTTGGTGATAATTTATGGTAGCCGAAGTAATTTAGGTGAGTTTGGCATAGTTTGCTATGGTTAGTAGCATTTTTTTGTAATTTAAAAGTGATTGGGTTTAGTTTGTTGTGGTAAGGGTTAGTTGTCGATGATTTAGAGTAGCCGAAGTAATTTAGGTGAGTCTGGCATAGTTTGTTATGATTTGTACAACTTTTTTTGTAATTTTAAGATGATATGGTTTGGTTTGTTGTGGTAAGGGATAGTTGGGGGTGATTTACGGTAGCCGAAATAATTTAGGTGATTCTGGTATAGTTTGTTATGATTTTTAGCATTTTTTTGTAATTTTAAAGTGATTGGGCTTAGTTTGTAGCTGTAAAGTGTAGTTGGGGGTAATTTTTGATAGCCGAAGTAATTTAGGTGAGTGTGGCATAGTTTGCTATGGTTAGTAGCATTTTTTTGTAACTTAAAAGTGATTGGGTTTAGTTTGTTGTGGTAAGGGTTAGTTGGTGATGATTTATGGTAGCCGAAGTAATTTAGGTGAGTTTGGCATAGTTTGCTATGGTTAGTAGCATTTTTTTGTAATTTAAAAGTGATTGGGTTTAGTTTGTTGTGGTAAGGGTTAGTTGGTGATGATTTAGAGTAGCCGAAGTAATTTAGGTGAGTCTCGCATAGTTTGTTATGATTTGTACACCTTTTTTTGTAATTTTAAGATGATATGGTTTGGTTTGTTGTGGTAAGGGATAGTTGGGGGTGATTTACGGTAGCCGAAGTAATTTAGGAGATTCTGGTATAGTTTGTTATGATTTTTAGCATTTTTTTGTAATTTTAAAGTTATTGGGCTTAGTTTGTTGCTGTAAAGTGTAGTTGGGGGTGATTTTTGATAGCCGAAGTAATTTAGGTGAGTTTGGCATAGTTTGCTATGGTTAGTAGCATTTTTTTGTAATTTAAAAGTGATTGGGTTTAGTTTGTTGTGGTAAGGGTTAGTTGGTGATGATTTATGGTAGCCGAAGTAATTTAGGTGAGTTTGTCATTGTTTGCTATGGTTAGTAGCATTTTTTTGTAATTTAAAAGTGATTGGGTTTAGTTTGTTGTGGTAAGGATTAGTTGGTGATAATTTAGAGTAGCCGAAGTAATTTAGGTGAGTCTGGCATAGTTTGTTATGATTTGTTCACCTTTTTTGTAATTTTAAGATGATATGGTTTGGTTTGTTGTGGTAAGGGATAGTTGGGGGTGATTTACGGTAGCCGAAGTAATTTAGGTGATTCTGGGATAGTTTGTTATGATTTTTAGCATTTTTTTGTAATTTTAAAGTGATTGGGCTTAGTTTGTTGCTGTAAAGTGTAGTTGGGGGTGATTTTTGATAGCCGAAGTAATTTAGGTGAGTTTGGCATAGTTTGCTATGGTTAGTAGCATTTTTTTGTAATTTAAAAGTGATTGGGTTTAGTTTGTTGTGGTAAGGGTTAGTTGGTGATGATTTATGGTAGCCGAAGTAATTTAGGTGAGTTTGTCATTGTTTGCTATGGTTAGTAGCATTTTTTTGTAATTTAAAAGTGATTGGGTTTAGTTTGTTGTGGTAAGGGTTGGTTGGTGATGATTTAGAGTAGCCGAAGTAATTTAGGTGAGTCTCGCATAGTTTGTTATGATTTGTACACCTTTTTTTGTAATTTTAAGATGATATGGTTTGGTTTGTTGTGGTAAGGGATAGTTGGGAATGATTTACGGTAGCCGAAGTAATTTAGGAGATTCTGGTATAGTTTGTTTTGATTTTTAGCATTTTTTTGTAATTTTAAAGTTATTGGGCTTAGTTTGTTGCTGTAAAGTGTAGTTGGGGGTGATTTTTGATAGCCGAAGTAATTTAGGTGAGTTTGGCATAGTTTGCTATGGTTAGTAGCATTTTTTTGTAATTTAAAAGTGATTGGGTTTAGTTTGTTGTGGTAAGGGTTAGTTGGTGATGATTTATGGTAGCCGAAGTAATTTAGGTGAGTTTGTCATTGTTTGCTATGGTTAGTAGCATTTTTTTGTAATTTAAAAGTGATTGGGTTTAGTTTGTTGTTGTAAGGATTAGTTGGTGATAATTTAGAGTAGCCGAAGTAATTTAGGTGAGTCTGGCATAGTTTGTTATGATTTGTTCACCTTTTTTGTAATTTTAAGATGATATGGTTTGGTTTGTTGTGGTAAGGGATAGTTGGGGGTGATTTACGGTAGCCGAAGTAATTTAGGTGATTCTGGGATAGTTTGTTATGATTTTTAGCATTTTTTTGTAATTTTAAAGTGATTGGGCTTAGTTTTTTGCTGTAAAGTGTAGTTGGGGGTGATTTTTGATAGCCGAAGTAATTTAGGTGAGTTTGGCATAGTTTGCTATGGTTAGTAGCATTTTTTTGTAATTTAAAAGTGATTGGGTTTAGTTTGTTGTGGTAAGGGTTAGTTGGTGATGATTTATGGTAGCCGAAGTAATTTAGGTGAGTTTGTCATTGTTTGCTATGGTTAGTAGCATTTTTTTGTAATTTAAAAGTGATTGGGTTTAGTTTGTTGTGGTAAGGATTAGTTGGTGATGATTTAGAGTAGCCGAAGTAATTTAGGTGAGTCTGGCATAGTTTGTTATGATTTGTTCACCTTTTTTGTAATTTTAAGATGATATGGTTTGGTTTGTTGTGGTAAGGGATAGTTGGGGGTGATTTACGGTAGCCGAAGTAATTTAGGTGATTCTGGTATAGTTTGTTATGATTTTTAGCATTTTTTTGTAATTTTAAAGTGATTGGGCTTAGTTTGTTGCTGTAAAGTGTAGTTGGGGGTGATTTTTGATAGCCGAAGTAATTTAGGTGAGTTTGACTTAGTTTGCTATGGTTAGTAGCATTTTTTTGTAATTTAAAAGTGATTGGGTTTAGTTTGTTGTGGTAAGGGTTAGTAGGTGATGATTTATGGTAGCCGAAGTATTTTAGGTGAGTTTGGCATAGTTTGCTATGGTTAGGAGCATTTTTTTGTAATTTAATAGTGATTGGGTTTAGTTTGTTGTGGTAAGGGTTAGTTGGTGATGATTTAGAGTAGCCGAAGTAATTTAGGTCAGTCTGGCATAGTTTGTTATGATTTGTACACCTTTTTTTGTAATTTTAAGATGATATGGTTTGGTTTGTTGTGGTAAGGGATAGTTGGGGGTGATTTACGGTAGCCGAAGTAATTTAGGTGATTCTGGTGTAGTTTGTTATGATTTTTAGCATTTTTTTGTAATTTTAAAGTGATTGGGCTTAGTTTGTTGCTGTAAAGTGTAGTTGGGGGTGATTTTTGATAGCCGAAGTAATTTAGGTGAGTTTTTCATAGTTTGCTATGGTTAGTAGCATTTTTTTGTAATTTAATAGTGATTGGGTTTAGTTTGTTGTGGTAAGGGATAGTTGGTAATGATTTATGGTAGCCGAAGTAATTTAGGTGAGTTTGGCATAGTTTGCTATGGTTAGTAGCATTTTTTTGTAACTTAAAAGTGATTGGGTTTAGTTTGTTGTGGTAAGGGTTAGTTGGTGATGATTTATGGTAGCCGAAGTAATTTAGGTGAGTTTGGCATAGTTTGCTATGGTTAGTAGCATTTTTTTGTAATTTAAAAGTGATTGGGTTTAGTTTGTTGTGGTAAGGGTTAGTTGGTGATGATTTAGAGTAGCCGAAGTAATTTAGGTGAGTCTCGCATAGTTTGTTATGATTTGTACACCTTTTTTTGTAATTTTAAGATGATATGGTTTGGTTTGTTGTGGTAAGGGATAGTTGGGGGTGATTTACGGTAGCCGAAGTAATTTAGGAGATTCTGGTATAGTTTGTTATGATTTTTAGCATTTTTTTGTAATTTTAAAGTTATTGGGCTTAGTTTGTTGCTGTAAAGTGTAGTTGGGGGTGATTTTTGATAGACGAAGTAATTTAGGTGAGTTTGGCATAGTTTGCTATGGTTAGTAGCATTTTTTTGTAATTTAAAAGTGATTGGGTTTAGTTTGTTGTGGTAAGGGTTAGTTGGTGATGATTTATGGTAGCCGAAGTAATTTAGGTGAGTTTGTCATTGTTTGCTATGGTTAGTAGCATTTTTTTGTAATTTAAAAGTGATTGGGTTTAGTTTGTTGTGGTAAGGATTAGTTGGTGATAATTTAGAGTAGCCGAAGTAATTTAGGTGAGTCTGGCATAGTTTGTTATGATTTGTTCACCTTTTTTGTAATTTTAAGATGATATGGTTTGGTTTGTTGTGGTAAGGGATAGTTGGGGGTGATTTACGGTAGCCGAAGTAATTTAGGTGATTCTGGGATAGTTTGTTATGATTTTTAGCATTTTTTTGTAATTTTAAAGTGATTGGGCTTAGTTTGTTGCTGTAAAGTGTAGTTGGGGGTGATTTTTGATAGCCGAAGTAATTTAGGTGAGTTTGGCATAGTTTGCTATGGTTAGTAGCATTTTTTTGTAATTTAAAAGTGATTGGGTTTAGTTTGTTGTGGTAAGGGTTAGTTGGTGATGATTTATGGTAGCCGAAGTAATTTAGGTGAGTTTGTCATTGTTTGCTATGGTTAGTAGCATTTTTTTGTAATTTAAAAGTGATTGGGTTTAGTTTGTTGTGGTAAGGGTTAGTTGGTGATGATTTAGAGTAGCCGAAGTAATTTAGGTGAGTCTCGCATAGTTTGTTATGATTTGTACACCTTTTTTTGTAATTTTAAGATGATATGGTTTGGTTTGTTGTGGTAAGGGATAGTTGGGGGTGATTTACGGTAGCCGAAGTAATTTAGGAGATTCTGGTATAGTTTGTTTTGATTTTTAGCATTTTTTTGTAATTTTAAAGTTATTGGGCTTAGTTTGTTGCTGTAAAGTGTAGTTGGGGGTGATTTTTGATAGCCGAAGTAATTTAGGTGAGTTTGGCATAGTTTGCTATGGTTAGTAGCATTTTTTTGTAATTTAAAAGTGATTGGGTTTAGTTTGTTGTGGTAAGGGTTAGTTGGTGATGATTTATGGTAGCCGAAGTAATTTAGGTGAGTTTGTCATTGTTTGCTATGGTTAGTAGCATTTTTTTGTAATTTAAAAGTGATTGGGATTAGTTTGTTGTGGTAAGGGTTAGTTGGTGATGATTTAGAGTAGCCGAAGTAATTTAGGTGAGTCTGGCATAGTTTGTTATGATTTGTACACCTTTTTTTTGTAATTTTAAGATGATATGGTTTGGTTTGTTGTGGTAAGGGATAGTTGGGGGTGATTTACGGTAGCCGAAGTAATTTAGGTGATTCTGGTATAGTTTGTTATGATTTTTAGCATTTTTTTGTAATTTTAAAGTGATTGGGCTTTGTTTGTTGCTGTAAAGTGTAGTTGGGGGTGATTTTTGATAGCCGAAGTAATTTGGGTGAGTTTGGCATAGTTTGCTATGGTTAGTAGCATTTTTTTGTAATTTAAAAGTGATTGGGTTTAGTTTGTTGTGGTAAGGGTTAGTCGGTGATGATTTATGGTAGCCGAAGTAATTTAGGTGAGTTTGGCATAGTTTGCTATGGTTTAAAAGCATTTTTTTGTAATTTAAATGTGATTTGGTTTAGTTTGTTGTGGTAAGGGTTAGTTGGTGATGATTTAGAGTAGCCGAACTAATTTAGGTGAGTCTGGCATAGTTTGTTATGATTTGTACACCTTTTTTTGTAATTTTAACATGATATGGATTGGTTTGTTGTGGTAAGGGATAGTTGGGGGTGATTTACGGTAGCCGAAGTAATTTAGGTTATTCTGGTATAGTTTGTTATGATTTTTAGCATTTTTTTGTAATTTTAAAGTGATTGGGCTTAGTTTGTCGCTGTAAAGTGTAGTTGGGGGTGATTTTTGATAGCCGAAGTAATTTAGGTGAGTTTGGCATAGTTTGCTATGGTTAGTAGCATTTTTTTGTATTTTAAAAGTGATTGGGTTTAGTTTGTTGTGAAAAGGGTTAGTTGGTGATGATTTATGGTAGCCGAAGTAATTTAGGTGAGTTTGGCATAGTTTACTATGGTTAGTAGCATTTTTTTGTAATTTAAAAGTGATTGGGTTTAGTTTGTTGTGGTAAGGGTTAGTTGGTGATGATTTAGAGTAGCCGAAGTAATTTAGGTGAGTCTGGCATAGTTTGTTATGATTTGTACACCTTTTTTTGTAATTTTAAAATGATATGGTTTGGTTTGTTGTGGTAAGGGATAGTTGGGGGTGATTTACGGTAGCCGAAGTAATTTAGGTGATTCTGGTATAGTTTTTTATGATTTTTAGCATTTTATTGTAATTTTAAAGTGATAGGGCTTAGTTTGTTGCTGTAAAGTGTAGTTGGAGGTGGTTTTTGATAGCCGAAGTAATTTAGGTGAGTTTGGCATAGTTTGCTATGGTTAATAGAATTTTTTTGTAATTTAAAAGTGATTGGGTTTAGTTTGTTGTGGTAAGGGTTAGTTGGTGATAATTTATGGTAGCCGAAGTAATTTAGGTGAGTTTGGCATAGTTTGCTATGGTTAGTAGCATTTTTTTGTAATTTAAAAGTGATTGGGTTTAGTTTGTTGTGGTAAGGGTTAGTTGTCGATGATTTAGAGTAGCCGAAGTAATTTAGGTGAGTCTGGCATAGTTTGTTATGATTTGTACAACTTTTTTTGTAATTTTAAGATGATATGGTTTGGTTTGTTGTGGTAAGGGATAGTTGGGGGTGATTTACGGTAGCCGAAATAATTTAGGTGATTCTGGTATAGTTTGTTATGATTTTTAGCATTTTTTTGTAATTTTAAAGTGATTGGGCTTAGTTTGTTGCTGTAAAGTGTAGTTGGGGGTAATTTTTGATAGCCGGAGTAATTTAGGTGAGTGTGGCATAGTTTGCTATGGTTAGTAGCATTTTTTTGTAACTTAAAAGTGATTGGGTTTAGTTTGTTGTGGTAAGGGTTAGTTGGTGAAGATTTACGGTAGCCGAAGTAATTTAGGTGAGTTTGGCATAGTTTGCTATGGTTAGTAGCATTTTTTTGTAATTTAAATATGATTGGGTTTAGTTTGTTGTGGTAAGGGTTAGTTGGTGATGATTTAGAGTAGCCGAAGTAATTTAGGTGAGTCTCGCATAGTTTGTTATGATTTGTACACCCTTTTTTGTAATTTTAAGATGATATTGTTTGGTTTGTTGTGGTAAGGGATAGTTGGGGGTGATTTACGGTAACCGAAGTAACTTAGGTGATTCTGGTATAGTTTGTTATGATTTTTAGCATTTTTTTGTAATTTTAAAGTGATTGGGCTTAGTTTGTTGCTGTAAAGAGTAGTTGGGGGTGATTATTGATAGCCGAAGTAATTTAGGTGAGTTTGGCATAGTTTGCTATGGTTAGTAGCATTTTTTTGTAATTTAAAAGTGATTGGGTTTAGTTTGTGGTGGTAAGGGTTAGTAGGTGATGATTTATGGTAGCCGAAGTATTTTAGGTGAGTTTGGCATAGTTTGCTATGGTTAGGAGCATTTTTTTGTAATTTAATAGTGATTGGGTTTAGTTTGTTGTGGTAAGGGTTAGTTGGTGATGATTTAGAGTAGCCGAAGTAATTTAGGTCAGTCTGGCATAGTTTGTTATGATTTGTACACCTTTTTTTGTAATTTTAAGATGATATGGTTTGGTTTGTTGTGGTAAGGGATAGTTGGGGGTGATTTACGGTAGCCGAAGTAATTTAGGTGATTCTGGTGTAGTTTGTTATGATTTTTAGCATTTTTTTTAATTTTAAAGTTATTGGGCTTAGTTTGTTGCTGTAAAGTGTAGTTGGGGGTGATTTTTGATAGCCGAAGTAATTTAGGTGAGTTTGGCATAGTTTGCTATGGTTAGTAGCATTTTTTTGTAATTTAAAAGTGATTGGGTTTAGTTTGTTGTGGTAAGGGTTAGTTGGTGATGATTTATGGTAGCCGAAGTAATTTAGGTGAGTTTGTCATTGTTTGCTATGGTTAGTAGCATTTTTTTGTAATTTAAAAGTGATTGGGTTTAGTTTGTTGTGGTAAGGATTAGTTGGTGATAATTTAGAGTAGCCGAAGTAATTTAGGTGAGTCTGGCATAGTTTGTTATGATTTGTTCACCTTTTTTGTAATTTTAAGATGATATGGTTTGGTTTGTTGTGGTAAGGGATAGTTGGGGGTGATTTACGGTAGCCGAAGTAATTTAGGTGATTCTGGGATAGTTTGTTATGATTTTTAGCATTTTTTTGTAATTTTAAAGTGATTGGGCTTAGTTTGTTGCTGTAAAGTGTAGTTGGGGGTGATTTTTGATAGCCGAAGTAATTTAGGTGAGTTTGGCATAGTTTGCTATGGTTAGTAGCATTTTTTTGTAATTTAAAAGTGATTGGGTTTAGTTTGTTGTGGTAAGGGTTAGTTGGTGATGATTTATGGTAGCCGAAGTAATTTAGGTGAGTTTGTCATTGTTTGCTATGGTTAGTAGCATTTTTTTGTAATTTAAAAGTGATTGGGTTTAGTTTGTTGTGGTAAGGGTTAGTTGGTGATGATTTAGAGTAGCCGAAGTAATTTAGGTGAGTCTCGCATAGTTTGTTTTGATTTATACACCTTTTTTTGTAATTTTAAGATGATATGGTTTGGTTTGTTGTGGTAAGGGATAGTTGGGGGTGATTTACGGTAGCCGAAGTAATTTAGGAGATTCTGGTATAGTTTGTTTTGATTTTTAGCATTTTTTTGTAATTTTAAAGTTATTGGGCTTAGTTTGTTGCTGTAAAGTGTAGTTGGGGGTGATTTTTGATAGCCGAAGTAATTTAGGTGAGTTTGGCATAGTTTGCTATGGTTAGTAGCATTTTTTTGTAATTTAAAAGTGATTGGGTTTAGTTTGTTGTGGTAAGGGTTAGTTGGTGATGATTTATGGTAGCCGAAGTAATTTAGGTGAGTTTGTCATTGTTTGCTATGGTTAGTAGCATTTTTTTGTAATTTAAAAGTGATTGGGTTTAGTTTGTTGTTGTAAGGATTAGTTGGTGATAATTTAGAGTAGCCGAAGTAATTTAGGTGAGTCTGGCATAGTTTGTTATGATTTGTTCACCTTTTTTGTAATTTTAAGATGATATGGTTTGGTTTGTTGTGGTAACGGATAGTTGGGGGTGATTTACGGTAGCCGAAGTAATTTAGGTGATTCTGGGATAGTTTGTTATGATTTTTAGCATTTTTTTGTAATTTTAAAGTGATTGGGCTTAGTTTGTTGTTGTAAAGTGTAGTTGGGGGTGATTTTTGATAGCCGAAGTAATTTAGGTGAGTTTGGCATAGTTTGCTATGGTTAGTAGCATTTTTTTGTAATTTAAAAGTGATTGGGTTTAGTTTGTTGTGGTAAGGGTTAGTTGGTGATGATTTATGGTAGCCTAAGTAATTTAGGTGAGTTTGTCATTGTTTGCTATGGTTAGTAGCATTTTTTTGTAATTTAAAAGTGATTGGGTTTAGTTTGTTGTGGTAAGGATTAGTTGGTGATGATTTAGAGTAGCCGAAGTAATTTAGGTGAGTCTGGCATAGTTTGTTATGATTTGTTCACCTTTTTTGTAATTTTAAGATGATATGGTTTGGTTTGTTGTGGTAAGGGATAGTTGGGGGTGATTTACGGTAGCCGAAGTAATTTAGGTGATTCTGGTATAGTTTGTTATGATTTTTAGCATTTTTTTGTAATTTTAAAGTGATTGGGCTTAGTTTGTTGCTGTAAAGTGTAGTTGGGGGTGATTTTTGATAGCCGAAGTAATTTAGGTGAGTTTGACTTAGTTTGCTATGGTTAGTAGCATTTTTTTGTAATTTAAAAGTGATTGGGTTTAGTTTGTTGTGGTAAGGGTTAGTAGGTGATGATTTATGGTAGCCGAAGTATTTTAGGTGAGTTTGGCATAGTTTGCTATGGTTAGGAGCATTTTTTTGTAATTTAATAGTGATTGGGTTTAGTTTGTTGTGGTAAGGGTTAGTTGGTGATGATTTAGAGTAGCCGAAGTAATTTAGGTCAGTCTGGCATAGTTTGTTATGATTTGTACACCTTTTTTTGTAATTTTAAGATGATATGGTTTGGTTTGTTGTGGTAAGGGATAGTTGGGGGTGATTTACGGTAGCCGAAGTAATTTAGGTGATTCTGGAGTAGTTTGTTATGATTTTTAGCATTTTTTTGTAATTTTAAAGTGATTGGGCTTAGTTTGTTGCTGTAATGTGTAGTTGGGGGTGATTTTTGATAGCCGAAGTAATTTAGGTGAGTTTTTCATAGTTTGCTATGGTTAGTAGCATTTTTTTGTAATTTAATAGTGATTGGGTTTAGTTTGTTGTGGTAAGGGATAGTTGGTAATGATTTATGGTAGCCGAAGTAATTTAGGTGAGTTTGGCATAGTTTGCTATGGTTAGTAGCATTTTTTTGTAACTTAAAAGTGATTGGGTTTAGTTTGTTGTGGTAAGGGTTAGTTGGTGATGATTTATGGTAGCCGAAGTAATTTAGGTGAGTTTGGCATAGTTTGCTATGGTTAGTAGCATTTTTTTGTAATTTAAAAGTGATTGGGTTTAGTTTGTTGTGGTAAGGGTTAGTTGGTGATGATTTAGAGTAGCCGAAGTAATTTAGGTGAGTCTCGCATAGTTTGTTATGATTTGTACACCTTTTTTTGTAATTTTAAGATGATATGGTTTGGTTTGTTGTGGTAAGGGTTAGTTGGGGGTGATTTACGGTAGCCGAAGTAATTTAGGAGATTCTGGTATAGTTTGTTATGATTTTTAGCATTTTTTTGTAATTTTAAAGTTATTGGGCTTAGTTTGTTGCTGTAAAGTGTAGTTGGGGGTGATTTTTGATAGCCGAAGTAATTTAGGTGAGTTTGGCATAGTTTGCTATGGTTAGTAGCATTTTTTTGTAATTTAAAAGTGATTGGGTTTAGTTTGTTGTGGTAAGGGTTAGTTGGTGATGATTTATGGTAGCCGAAGTAATTTAGGTGAGTTTGTCATTGTTTGCTATGGTTAGTAGCATTTTTTTGTAATTTAAAAGTGATTGGGTTTAGTTTGTTGTGGTAAGGATTAGTTGGTGATAATTTAGAGTAGCCGAAGTAATTTAGGTGAGTCTGGCATAGTTTGTTATGATTTGTTCACCTTTTTTGTAATTTTAAGATGATATGGTTTGGTTTGTTGTGGTAAGGGATAGTTGGGGGTGATTTACGGTAGCCGAAGTAATTTAGGTGATTCTGGGATAGTTTGTTATGATTTTTAGCATTTTTTTGTAATTTTAAAGTGATTGGGCTTAGTTTGTTGCTGTAAAGTGTAGTTGGGGGTGATTTTTGATAGCCGAAGTAATTTAGGTGAGTTTGGCATAGTTTGCTATGGTTAGTAGCATTTTTTTGTAATTTAAAAGTGATTGGGTTTAGTTTGTTGTGGTAAGGGTTAGTTGGTGATGATTTATGGTAGCCGAAGTAATTTAGGTGAGTTTGTCATTGTTTGCTATGGTTAGTAGCATTTTTTTGTAATTTAAAAGTGATTGGGTTTAGTTTGTTGTGGTAAGGATTAGTTGGTGATGATTTAGAGTAGCCGAAGTAATTTAGGTGAGTCTGGCATAGTTAGTTATGATTTGTTCACCTTTTTTGTAATTTTAAGATGATATGGTTTGGTTTGTTGTGGTAAGGGATAGTTGGGGGTGATTTACGGTAGCCGAAGTAATTTAGGTGATTCTGGGATAGTTTGTTATGATTTTTAGCATTTTTTTGTAATTTTAAAGTGATTGGGCTTAGTTTGTTGCTGTAAAGTGTAGTTGGGGGTGATTTTTGATAGCCGAAGTAATTTAGGTGAGTTTGGCTTAGTTTGCTATGGTTAGTAGCATTTTTTTGTAATTTAAAAGTGATTGGGTTTAGTTTGTTGTGGTAAGGGTTAGTAGGTGATGATTTATGGTAGCCGAAGTAATTTAGGTGAGTTTGGCATAGTTTGCTATGGTTAGGTGCATTTTTTTGTAATTTAATAGTGATTGGGTTTAGTTTGTTGTGGTAAGGGTTAGTTGGTGATGATTTAGAGTAGCCGGAGTAATTTAGGTCAGTCTGGCATAGTTTGTTATGATTTGTACACCTTTTTTTGTAATTTTAAGATGATATGGTTTGGTTTGTTGTGGTAAGGGATAGTTGGGGGTGATTTACGGTAGCCGAAGTAATTTAGGTGATTCTGGTGTAGTTTGTTATGATTTTTAGCATTTTTTTGTAATTTTAAAGTGATTGGGCTTAGTTTGTTGCTGTAAAGTTTAGTTGGGGGTGATTTTTGATAGCCGAAGTAATTTAGGTGAGTTTGGCATAGTTTGCTAAGGTTAGTAGCATTTTTTTGTAACTTAAAAGTGATTGGGTTTAGTTTGTTGTGGTAAGGGTTAGTTGGTGATGATTTATGGTAGCCGAAGTAATTTAGGTGAGTTTGGCATAGTTTGCTATGGTTAGTAGCATTTTTTTGTAATTTAAAAGTGATTGGGTTTAGTTTGTTGTGGTAAGGGTTAGTTGGTGATGATTTAGAGTAGCCGAAGTAATTTAGGTGAGTCTCGCATAGTTTGTTATGATTTGTACACCTTTTTTTGTAATTTTAAGATGATATGGTTTGGTTTGTTGTGGTAAGGGATAGTTGGGGGTGATTTACGGTAGCCGAAGTAATTTAGGTGATTCTGGTATAGTTTGTTATAATTTTTAGCATTTTTTTGTAATTTTAAAGTGATTGGGCTTAGTTTGTTGCTGTAAAGAGTAGTTGGGAGTGATTTTTGATAACCGAAGTAATTTAAGTGAGTTTGGCATAGTTTGCTATGGTTAGTAGCATTTTTTTGTAATTTAAAATTGATTGGGTTTAGTTTGTTGTGGTAAGGGTTAGTTGGTGATGATTTATGGTAGCCGAAGTAATTTAGGTGAGTTTGGCATTGTTTGCTATGGTTAGTTGCATTTTTTTGTAATTTAAAAGTGATTGGGTTTAGTTTGTTGTGGTAAGGGTTAGTTGGTGATGATTTATGGTAGCCGAAGTAATTTAGGTGAGTTTGTCATTGTTTGCTATGGTTAGTAGCATTTTTTTGTAATTTAAAAGTGATTGGGTTTAGTTTGTTGTGGTAAGGATTAGTTGGTGATAATTTAGAGTAGCCGAAGTAATTTAGGTGAGTCTGGCATAGTTTGTTATGATTTGTTCACCTTTTTTGTAATTTTAAGATGATATGGTTTGGTTTGTTGTGGTAAGGGATAGTTGGGGGTGATTTACGGTAGCCGAAGTAATTTAGGTGATTCTGGGATAGTTTGTTATGATTTTTAGCATTTTTTTGTAATTTTAAAGTGATTGGGCTTAGTTTGTTGCTGTAAAGTGTAGTTGGGGGTGCTTTTTGATAGCCGAAGAAATTAGGTTAGTTTGGCATAGTTTGCTATGGTTAGTAGCATTTTTTTGTAATTTAAAAGTGATTGAGTTTAGTTTGTTGTGGTAAGGGTTAGTTGGTGATGATTTAGAGTAGCCGAAGTAATTTAGGTGAGTCTGGCATAGTTTGTTATGATTTGTACACCTTTTTTTGTAATTTTGAGATGATATGGTTTGGTTTGTTGTGGTAGGGGAAAATTGGGGGTGATTTACGGTAGCCGAAGTAATTTAGGTGATTCTGGTATAGTTTGTTCTGATTTTTAGCATTTTTTTGTAATTTTAAAGTGATTGGGCTTAGTTTGTTGCTGTAAAGTGTAGTTGGGGGTGATTTTTGATAGCCGAAGTAATTTAGGTGAGTTTGGCATAGTTTGCTATGGTTAGTAGCATTTTTTTGTAATTTAAAAGTGATTGGGTTTAGTTTGTTGTGGTAAGGGTTAGTTGGTGATGATTTAGAGTAGCCGAAGTAATTTAGGTGAGTCTGGCATAGTTTGTTATGATTTGTACACCTTTTTTTGTAATTTTAAGATGATATGGTTTGGTTTGCTGTGGTAAGGGATAGTTGGGGGTGATTTACGGTAGCCGAAGTAATTTAGGTGATTCTGGTATAGTTTGTTATGATTTTTAGCATTTTTTTGTAATTTTAAAGTGATTGGGCTTAGTTTGTTGCTGTAAAGTGTAGTTGGGGGTGATTTTTGATAGCCGAAGTAATTTAGGTGAGTTTGGCATAGTTTGCTATGGTTAGTAGCATTTTTTTGTAATTTAAAAGTGATTGGGTTTAGTTTGTTGTGGTAAGGGTTAGTTGGTGATGATTTATGGTAGCCGAAGTAATTTAGGTGAGTTTGTCATTGTTTGCTATGGTTAGTAGCATTTTTTTGTAATTTAAAAGTGATTGGGTTTAGTTTGTTGTGGTAAGGATTAGTTGGTGATGATTTAGAGTAGCCGAAGTAATTTAGGTGAGTCTGGCATAGTTAGTTATGATTTGTTCACCTTTTTTGTAATTTTAAGATGATATGGTTTGGTTTGTTGTGGTAAGGGATAGTTGGGGGTGATTTACGGTAGCCGAAGTAATTTAGGTGATTCTGGGATAGTTTGTTATGATTTTTAGCATTTTTTTGTAATTTTAAAGTGATTGGGCTTAGTTTGTTGCTGTAAAGTGTAGTTGGGGGTGATTTTTGATAGCCGAAGTAATTTAGGTGAGTTTGGCTTAGTTTGCTATGGTTAGTAGCATTTTTTTGTAATTTAAAAGTGATTGGGTTTAGTTTGTTGTGGTAAGGGTTAGTAGGTGATGATTTATGGTAGCCGAAGTAATTTAGGTGAGTTTGGCATAGTTTGCTATGGTTAGGTGCATTTTTTTGTAATTTAATAGTGATTGGGTTTAGTTTGTTGTGGTAAGGGTTAGTTGGTGATGATTTAGAGTAGCCGGAGTAATTTAGGTCAGTCTGGCATAGTTTGTTATGATTTGTACACCTTTTTTTGTAATTTTAAGATGATATGGTTTGGTTTGTTGTGGTAAGGGATAGTTGGGGGTGATTTACGGTAGCCGAAGTAATTTAGGTGATTCTGGTGTAGTTTGTTATGATTTTTAGCATTTTTTTGTAATTTTAAAGTGATTGGGCTTAGTTTGTTGCTGTAAAGTTTAGTTGGGGGTGATTTTTGATAGCCGAAGTAATTTAGGTGAGTTTGGCATAGTTTGCTAAGGTTAGTAGCATTTTTTTGTAACTTAAAAGTGATTGGGTTTAGTTTGTTGTGGTAAGGGTTAGTTGGTGATGATTTATGGTAGCCGAAGTAATTTAGGTGAGTTTGGCATAGTTTGCTATGGTTAGTAGCATTTTTTTGTAATTTAAAAGTGATTGGGTTTAGTTTGTTGTGGTAAGGGTTAGTTGGTGATGATTTAGAGTAGCCGAAGTAATTTAGGTGAGTCTCGCATAGTTTGTTATGATTTGTACACCTTTTTTTGTAATTTTAAGATGATATGGTTTGGTTTGTTGTGGTAAGGGATAGTTGGGGGTGATTTACGGTAGCCGAAGTAATTTAGGTGATTCTGGTATAGTTTGTTATAATTTTTAGCATTTTTTTGTAATTTTAAAGTGATTGGGCTTAGTTTGTTGCTGTAAAGAGTAGTTGGGAGTGATTTTTGATAACCGAAGTAATTTAAGTGAGTTTGGCATAGTTTGCTATGGTTAGTAGCATTTTTTTGTAATTTAAAATTGATTGGGTTTAGTTTGTTGTGGTAAGGGTTAGTTGGTGATGATTTATGGTAGCCGAAGTAATTTAGGTGAGTTTGGCATTGTTTGCTATGGTTAGTTGCATTTTTTTGTAATTTAAAAGTGATTGGGTTTAGTTTGTTGTGGTAAGGGTTAGTTGGTGATGATTTATGGTAGCCGAAGTAATTTAGGTGAGTTTGTCATTGTTTGCTATGGTTAGTAGCATTTTTTTGTAATTTAAAAGTGATTGGGTTTAGTTTGTTGTGGTAAGGATTAGTTGGTGATAATTTAGAGTAGCCGAAGTAATTTAGGTGAGTCTGGCATAGTTTGTTATGATTTGTTCACCTTTTTTGTAATTTTAAGATGATATGGTTTGGTTTGTTGTGGTAAGGGATAGTTGGGGGTGATTTACGGTAGCCGAAGTAATTTAGGTGATTCTGGGATAGTTTGTTATGATTTTTAGCATTTTTTTGTAATTTTAAAGTGATTGGGCTTAGTTTGTTGCTGTAAAGTGTAGTTGGGGGTGCTTTTTGATAGCCGAAGAAATTAGGTTAGTTTGGCATAGTTTGCTATGGTTAGTAGCATTTTTTTGTAATTTAAAAGTGATTGAGTTTAGTTTGTTGTGGTAAGGGTTAGTTGGTGATGATTTAGAGTAGCCGAAGTAATTTAGGTGAGTCTGGCATAGTTTGTTATGATTTGTACACCTTTTTTTGTAATTTTGAGATGATATGGTTTGGTTTGTTGTGGTAGGGGAAAATTGGGGGTGATTTACGGTAGCCGAAGTAATTTAGGTGATTCTGGTATAGTTTGTTCTGATTTTTAGCATTTTTTTGTAATTTTAAAGTGATTGGGCTTAGTTTGTTGCTGTAAAGTGTAGTTGGGGGTGATTTTTGATAGCCGAAGTAATTTAGGTGAGTTTGGCATAGTTTGCTATGGTTAGTAGCATTTTTTTGTAATTTAAAAGTGATTGGGTTTAGTTTGTTGTGGTAAGGGTTAGTTGGTGATGATTTAGAGTAGCCGAAGTAATTTAGGTAAGTCTGGCATAGTTTGTTATGATTTGTACACCTTTTTTTGTAATTTTAAGATGATATGGTTTGGTTTGCTGTGGTAAGGGATAGTTGGGGGTGATTTACGGTAGCCGAAGTAATTTAGGTGATTCTGGTATAGTTTGTTATGATTTTTAGCATTTTTTTGTAATTTTAAAGTGATTGGGCTTAGTTTGTTGCTGTAAAGTGTAGTTGGGGGTGATTTTTGATAGCCGAAGTAATTTAGGTGAGTTTGGCATAGTTTGCTATGGTTAGTAGCATTTTTTTCTAATTTAAAAGTGATTGGGTTTAGTTTGTTGTGGTAAGGGTTAGTTGGTGATGATTTATGGTAGCCGAAGTAATTTAGGTGAGTTTGGCATAGTTTGCTATGGTTAGTAGCATTTTTTTGTAATTTAAAAGTGATTGGGTTTAGTTTGTTGTGGTAAGGGTTAGTTGGTGATGATTTAGAGTAGCTGAAGTAATTTAGGTGAGTCTGGCATAGTTTGTTATGATTTGTACACCTTTTTTGTAATTTTAAGATGATATGGTTTGGTTTGTTGTGGTAAGGGATAGTTGGGGGTGATTTACGGTAGCCGAAGTAATTTAGGTGATTCTGGTATAGTTTGTTATGATTTTTAGCATTTTTTTGTAATTTTAAAGTGATTGGGCTAAGTTTGTTGCTGTAAAGTGTAGTTGGGGGTGATTTTTGATAGCCGAAGTAATTTAGGTGAGTTTGGCATAGTTTGCTATGGTTAGTAGCATTTTTTTGTAATTTAAAAGTGATTGGGTTTAGTTTGTTGTGGTAAGGGTTAGTTGGTGATGATTTATGGTAGCCGAAGTAATTTAGGTGCGTTTGGCATAGTTTGCTATGGTTAGTAGCATTTTTTTGTAATTTAAAAGTTATTGGGTTTAGTTTGTTGTGGTAAGGGTTAGTTGGTGATGATTTAGAGTAGCCGAAGTAATTTAGGTGAGTCTGGCATAGTTTGTTATGATTTGTACACCTTTTTTTGTAATTTTAAGATGATATGGTTTGGTTTGTTGTGGTAAGGGATAGTTGGGGGTGATTTACGGTAGCCGAAGTAATTTAGGTGATTCTGGTATAGTTTGTTCTGATTTTTAGCATTTTTTTGTAATTTTAAAGTAATTGGGCTTAGTTTGTTGCTGTAAAGTGTAGTTGGGGGTGATTTTTGATAGCTGAAGTAATTTAGGTGAGTTTGGCATAGTTTGCTATGGTTAGTAGCATTTTTTTGTAATTTAAAAGTGATTGGGTTTAGTTTGTTGCTGTAAAGTGTAGTTGGGGGTGATTTTTGATAGCCGAAGTAATTTAGGTGAGTTTGGCATAGTTTGCTATGGTTAGTAGCATTTTTTTGTAATTTAAAAGTGATTGGGTTTAGTTTGTTGTGGTAAGGGTTAGTTGGTGATGATTTATGGTAGCCGAAGTAATTTAGGTGAGTTTGGGATAGTTTGCTATGGTTAGTAGCATTTTTTTGTAATATAAAACTTATTGGGTTTAGTTTGTTGTGGTAAGGGTTAGTTGGTGATGATTTAGAGTAGCCGAAGTAATTTAGGTGAGTCTGGCATAGTTTGTTATGATTTGTACACCTTTTTTTGTAATTTTAAGATGATATGGTTTGGTTTGTTGTGGTAAGGGATAGTTGGGGGTGACTTACGGTAGCCGAAGTAATTTAGGTGATTCTGGTATAGTTTGTTATGGTTTTTAGCATTTTTTTGTAATTTTAAAGTGATTGGGCTTAGTTTGTTGCTGTAAAGTGTAGTTGGGGGTGATTTTTGATAGCCGAAGAAATTAGGTTAGTTTGGCATAGTTTGCTATGGTTAGTAGCATTTTTTTGTAATTTAAAAGTGATTGGGTTTAGTTTGTTGTGGTAAGGGTTAGTTGGTGATGATTTAGAGTAGCCGAAGTAATTTAGGTGAGTCTGGCATAATTTGTTATGATTTGTACACTTTTTTTTGTAATTTTAAGATGATATGGTTTGGTTTGTTGTGGTAAGGGATAGTGGGGGTGACTTACGGTAGCCGAAGTAATTTAGGTGATTCTGGTATAGTTTGTTATGGTTTTTAGCATTTTTTTGTAATTTTAAAGTGATTGGGCTTAGTTTGTTGCTGTAAAGTGTAGTTGGGGGTGATTTTTGATAGCCGAAGAAATTAGGTTAGTTTGGCATAGTTTGCTATGGTTAGTAGCATTTTTTTGTAATTTAAAAGTGATTGGGTTTAGTTTGTTGTGGTAAGGGTTAGTTGGTGATGATTTAGAGTAGCCGAAGTAATTTAGGTGAGTCTGGCATAGTTTGTTATGATTTGTACACCTTTTTTTGTAATTTTAAGATGATATGATTTGGTTTGTTGTGGTAAGGGATAGTTGGGGGTGATTTACGGTTGCCGAAGTAATTTAGGTGATTCTGGTATAGTTTGTTCTGATTTTTAGCATTTTTTTGTAATTTTAAAGTGATTGGGCTTAGTTTGTTGCTGTAAAGTGTAGTTGGGGGTGATTTTTGATAGCTGAAGTAATTTAGGTGAGTTTGGCATAGTTTGCTATGGTTAGTAGCATTTTTTTGTAATTTAAAAGTGATTGGGTTTAGTTTGTTGCTGTAAAGTGTAGTTGGGGGTGATTTTTGATAGCCGAAGTAATTTAGGTGAGTTTGGCATAGTTTGCTATGGTTAGTAGCATTTTTTTGTAATTTAAAAGTGATTGGGTTTAGTTTGTTGTGGTAAGAGTTAGTTGGTGATGATTTATGGTAGCCGAAGTAATTTAGGTGAGTTTGGCATAGTTTGCTATGGTTAGTAGCATTTTTTTGTAATTTAAAAGTTATTGGGTTTAGTTTGTTGTGGTAAGGGTTAGTTGGTGATGATTTAGAGTAGCCGAAGTAATTTAGGTGAGTCTGGCATAGTTTGTTATGATTTGTACACCTTTTTTTGTAATTTTAAGATGATATGGTTTGGTTTGTTGTGGTAAGGGATAGTTGGGGGTGACTTACGGTAGCCGAAGTAATTTAGGTGATTCTGGTATAGTTTGTTATGGTTTTTAGCATTTTTTTGTAATTTTAAAGTGATTGGGCTTAGTTTGTTGCTGTAAAGTGTAGTTGGGGGTGATTTTTGATAGCCGAAGAAATTAGGTTAGTTTGGCATAGTTTGCTATGGTTAGTAGCATTTTTTTGTAATTTAAAAGTGATTGGGTTTAGTTTGTTGTGGTAAGGGTTAGTTGGTGATGATTTAGAGTAGCCGAAGTAATTTAGGTAAGTCTGGCATAGTTTGTTATGATTTGTACACTTTTTTTTGTAATTTTAAGATGATATGGTTTGGTTTGTTGTGGTAAGGGATAGTTGGGGGTGACTTACGGTAGCCGAAGTAATTTAGGTGATTCTGGTATAGTTTGTTATGGTTTTTAGCATTTTTTTGTAATTTTAAAGTGATTGGGCTTAGTTTGTTGCTGTAAAGTGTAGTTGGGGGTGATTTTTGATAGCCGAAGAAATTAGGTTAGTTTGGCATAGTTTGCTATGGTTAGTAGCATTTTTTTCTAATTTAAAAGTGATTAGGTTTAGTTTGTTGTGGTAAGGGTTAGTTGGTGATGATTTATGGTAGCCGAAGTAATTTAGGTGAGTTTGGCATAGTTTGCTATGGTTAAGAGCATTTTTTTGTAATTTAAAAGTGATTGGGTTTAGTTTGTTGTGGTAAGGGTTAGTTGGTGATGATTTAGAGTAGCCGAAGTAATTTAGGTGAGTCTGGCATAGTTTGTTATGATTTGTACACCTTTTTTTGTAATTTTAAGATGATATGGTTTGGTTTGTTGTGGTAAGGGATAGTTGGGGGTGATTTACGGTAGCCGAAGTAATTTAAGTGATTCTGGTATAGTTTGTTATGATTTTTAGCATTTTTTTGTAATTTTAAAGTGATTGGGCTTAGTTTGTTGCTGTAAAGTGTAGTTGGGGGTGATTTTTAATGGCCGAAGTAATTTATGTAAGTTTGGCATAGTTTGCTATGGTTAGTAGCATTTTTTTTGTTATTTTAAAGTGATTGGGTTTAGTTTGTTGTGGTAAGGGTTAGTTGGTGATGATTTATGGTAGCCGAAGTAATTTAGGTGAGTTTGGCATAGTTTGCCATGGTTAGGAGCATTTTTTTGTAATTTAAAAGTGATTGGGTTTAGTTTGTTGTGGTAAGGGTTAGTTGGTGATGATTTAGAGTAGCCGAAGTAATTTAGGTGAGTCTGGCAGAGTTTGTTATGATTTGTACACTTTTTTTTGTAATTTTAAGATGATATGGTTTGGTTTGTTGTGGTAAGGGATAGTTGGGGGTGATTTACGGTAGCCGAAGTAATTTAGGTGATTCTGGTATAGTTTGTTATGATTTTTAGCATTTTTTTGTAATTTTAAAGTGATTGGGCTTAGTTTGTTGCTGTAAAGTGTAGTTGGGGGTGATTTTTGATAGCCGAAGAAATTAGGTTATTTTGGCATAGTTTGCTATGGTTAATAGCATTTTTTTGTAATTTAAAAGTGGTCGGGTTTAGTTTGTTGTGGTAAGGGTTAGTTGGTGATGATTTAGAGTAGCCGAAGTAATTTAGGTGAGTCTGGCATAGTTTGTTATGATTTGTACACCTTTTTTTTTAATTTTAAGATGATATGGTTTGGTTTGTTGTGGTAAGGGATAGTTGGGGGTGATTTACGGTAGCCGAAGTAATTTAGGTGATTCTGGTGTAGTTTGTTATGATTTTTAGCATTTTTTTGTAATTTTAAAGTGATTGGGCTTAGTTTGTTGCTGTAAAGTGTAGTTGGGGGTGATTTTTGGTAGCCGAAGAAATTAGGTTAGTTTGGCATAGTTTTCTATGGTTAGTAGCATTTTTTTGTAATTTAAAAGTGATTGGGTTTAGTTTGTTGTGGTAAGGGTTAGTTGGTGATGATTTAGAGTAGCCGAAGTAATTTAGGTGAGTCTGGCATAGTTTGTTATGATTTGTACACCTTTTTTTGTAATTTTAAGATGATATGGTTTGGTTTGTTGTGGTAAGGGATAGTTGGGGGTGATTTACGGTATCCGAAGTAATTTAGGTGATTCTGGTATAGATTGTTATGATTTTTGGTATTTTTTTGTAATTTTAAAGTGTTTGGGCTTAGTTTGTTGCTGTAAAGTGTAGTTGGGTGTGATTTTTGATAGCCGAAGTAATTTACGTGAGTTTGGCATAGTTTGCTATGGTTAGTAGTAGTAGTAGTTTGTAATTTAAAAAGTGATTGGGTTTAGTTTGTTGTGGTAAGGGTTAGTTGGTGATGATTTTTGGTAGCCGAAGTAATTTAGGAGAGTTTGGCATAGTTTGCTATGGTTAGGAGCATTTTTTTGTAATTTAAAAGTGATTGGGTTTAGTTTGTTGTGGTAAGGGTTAGTTGGTGATGATTTAGAGTAGCCGAAGTAATTTAGGTGAGTCTGGCAGAGTTTGTTATGATTTGTACACTTTTTTTTGTAATTTTAAGATGATATGGTTTGGTTTGTTGTGGTAAGGGATAGTTGGGGGTGATTTACGGTAGCCGAAGTAATTTAGGTGATTCTGGTATAGTTTGTTATGATTTTTAGCATTTTTTTGTAATTTTAAAGTGATTGGGCTTAGTTTGTTGCTGTAAAGTGTAGTTGGGGGTGATTTTTGATAGCCGAAGAAATTAGGTTATTTTGGCATAGTTTGCTATGGTTAATAGCATTTTTTTGTAATTTAAAAGTGGTCGGGTTTAGTTTGTTGTGGTAAGGGTTAGTTGGTGATGATTTAGAGTAGCCGAAGTAATTTAGGTGAGTCTGGCATAGTTTGTTATGATTTGTACACCTTTTTTTTTAATTTTAAGATGATATGGTTTGGTTTGTTGTGGTAAGGGATAGTTGGGGGTGATTTACGGTAGCCGAAGTAATTTAGGTGATTCTGGTGTAGTTTGTTATGATTTTTAGCATTTTTTTGTAATTTTAAAGTGATTGGGCTTAGTTTGTTGCTGTAAAGTGTAGTTGGGGGTGATTTTTGATAGCCGAAGAAATTAGGTTAGTTTGGCATAGTTTGCTATGGTTAGTAGCATTTTTTTGTAATTTAAAAGTGATTGGGTTTAGTTTGTTGTGGTAAGGGTTAGTTGGTGATGATTTAGAGTAGCCGAAGTAATTTAGGTGAGTCTGGCATAGTTTGTTATGATTTGTACACCTTTTTTTGTAATTTTAAGATGATATGGTTTGGTTTGTTGTGGTAAGGGATAGTTGGGGGTGATTTACGGCAGCCGAAGTAATTTAGGTGATTCTGGTGTAGTTTGTTATGATTTTTAGCATTTTTTTGTAATTTTAAAGTGATTGGGCTTAGTTTGTTGCTGTAAAGTGTAGTTGGGGGTGATTTTTGATAGCCGAAGAAATTAGGTTAGTTTGGCATAGTTTGCTATGGTTAGTAGCATTTTTTTGTAATTTAAAAGTGATTGGGTTTAGTTTGTTGTGGTAAGGGTTAGTTGGTGATGATTTAGAGTAGCCGAAGTAATTTAGGTGAGTCTGGCATAGTTTGTTATGATTTGTACACCTTTTTTTGTAATTTTAAGATGATATGGTTTGGTTTGTTGTGGTAAGGGATAGTTGGGGGTGATTTACGGTATCCGAATTAATTTAGGTGATTCTGGTATAGTTTGTTATGATTTTTGGTATTTTTTTGTAATTTTAAAGTGATTGGGCTTAGTTTGTTGCTGTAAAGTGTAGTTGGGTGTGATTTTTGATAGCCGAAGTAATTTAGGTGAGTTTGGCATAGTTTGCTATGGTTAGTAGTAGTAGTAGTTTGTAATTTAAAAAGTGATTGGGTTTAGTTTGTTGTGGTAAGGGTTAGTTGGTGATGATTTTTGGTAGCCGAAGTAATTTAGGAGAGTTTGGCATAGTTTGCTATGGTTAGGAGCATTTTGTTGTAATTTAAAAGTGATTGGGTTTAGTTTGTTGTGGTAAGGGTTAGTTGGTGATGATTTAGAGTAGCCGAAGTAATTTAGGTGAGTCTGGCAGAGTTTGTTATGATTTGTACACTTTTTTTTGTAATTTTAAGATGATATGGTTTGGTTTGTTGTGGTAGGGGAAAGTTGGGGGTGATTTACGGTAGCCGAAGTAATTTAGGTGATTCTGGTGTAGTTTGTTATGATTTTTAGCATTTTTTTGTAATTTTAAAGTGATTGGGCTTAGTTTGTTGCTGTAAAGTGTAGTTGGGGGTGATTTTTGATAGCCGAAGAAATTAGGTTAGTTTGGCATAGTTTGCTATGGTTAGTAGCATTTTTTTGTAATTTAAAAGTGATTGGGTTTAGTTTGTTGTGGTAAGGGTTAGTTGGTGATGATTTAGAGTAGCCGAAGTAATTTAGGTGAGTCTGGCATAGTTTGTTATGATTTGTACACCTTTTTTTGTAATTTTAAGATGATATGGTTTGGTTTGTTGTGGTAAGGGATAGTTGGGGGTGATTTACGGTAGCCGAAGTAATTTAGGTGATTCTGGTATAGTTTGTTATGATTTTTGGTATTTTTTTGTAATTTTAAAGTGATTGGGCTTAGTTTGTTGCTGTAAAGTGTAGTTGGGTGTGATTTTTGATATCCGAAGTAATTTAGGTGAGTTTGGCATAGTTTGCTATGGTTAGTAGTAGTAGTAGTTTGTAATTTAAAAAGTGATTGGGTTTAGTTTGTTGTGGTAAGGGTTAGTTGGTGATGATTTTTGGTAGCCGAAGTAATTTAGGAGAGTTTGGCATAGTTTGCTATGGTTAGGAGCATTTTGTTGTAATTTAAAAGTGATTGGGTTTAGTTTGTTGTGGTAAGGGTTAGTTGGTGATGATTTAGAGTAGCCGAAGTAATTTAGGTGAGTCTGGCAGAGTTTGTTATGATTTGTACACTTTTTTTTTGTAATTTTAAGATGATATGGTTTGGTTTGTTGTGGTAGGGGAAAGTTGGGGGTGATTTACGGTAGCCGAAGTAATTTAGGTGATTCTGGTATAGTTTGTTATGATTTTTAGCATTTTTTTGTAATTTTAAAGTGATTGGGCTTAGTTTGTTGCTGTAAAGTGTAGTTGGGGGTGATTTTTGATGGCCGAAGTAATTTATGTGAGTTTGGCATAGTTTGCTGTGGTTAGTAGCATTTTTTTTGTAATTTAAAAGTGATTGGGTTTAGTTTGTTGTGGTAAGGGTTAGTTGGTGATGATTTATGGTAGCCGAAGTAATTTAGGTGAGTTTGGCATAGTTTGCCATGGTTAGGAGCATTTTTTTGTAATTTAAAAGTGATTGGGTTTAGTTTGTTGTGGTAAGGGTGATGATTTAGAGTAGCCGAAGTAATTTAGGTGAGTCTGGCATAGTTTGTTATGATTTGTACACCTTTTTTTGTAATTTTAAGATGATATGGTTTGGTTTGTTGTGGTAAGGGATAGTTGGGGGTGATTTACGGTAGCCGAAGTAATTTAGGTGATTCTGGTATAGTTTGTTATGATTTTTGGCATTTTTTTGTAATTTTAAAGTAATTGGGCTTAGTTTGTTGCTGTAAAGTGTAGTTGGGTGTGATTTTTGATAGCCGAAGTAATTTAGGTGAGTTTGGCATAGTTTGCTATGGTTAGTAGCATTTTTTTGTAATTTAAAAAGTGATTGGGTTTAGTTTGTTGTGGTAAGAGTTAGTTGGTGATGATTTTTGGTAGCCGAAGTAATTTAGGTGAGTTTGGCATAGTTTGCTATGGTTAGTAGCATTTTTTTTGTAATTTAAAAGTGATTGGGTTTAGTTTGTTGTGGTAAGGGTTAGTTGGTGATGATTTATGGTAGCCGAAGTAATTTAGGTGAGTTTGGCATAGTTTGCTATGGTTAGTAGCATTTTTTTGTAATTTAAAAGTGATTGGGTTTAGTTTGTTGTGGTAAGGGTTAGTTGGTGATGATTTAGAGTAGCCGAAGTAATTTAGGTGAGTCTGGCATAGTTTGTTATTATTTGTACAACTTTTTTTGTAATTTTAAGATGATATGGTTTGGTTTGTTGTGGTAAGGGATAGTTGGGGGTGATTTACGGTAGCCGAAGTAATTTAGGTGATTCTGGTATAGTTTGTTATGATTTTTAGCATTTTTTTGTAATTTTAATGTGATTGGGCTTAGTTTGTTGCTGTAAAGTGTAGTTGGGGGTGATTTTTGATAGCCGAAGTAATTTAGGTGAGTTTGGCATAGTTTGCTATGGTTAGTAGCATTTTTTTGTAATTTAAAAATGATTGGGTTTAGTTTGTTGTGGTAAGGGTTAGTTGGTGATGATGTATGGTAGCCGAAGTAATTTAGGTGAGTTTGGCATGGTTTGCTATGGATAGTAGCATTTTTTTGTAATTTAAAAGTGATTGGGTTTAGTTTGTTGTGGTAAGGGTTAGTTGGTGATGATTTAGAGTAGCCGAAGTAATTTAGGTGAGTCTGGCATAGTTTGTAATGATTTGTACACCTTTTTTTGTAATTTTAAGATGATATGGTTTGGTTTGTTGTGGTAAGGGATAGTTGGGGGTGATTTACGGTAGCCGATGTAATTTAGGTGATTCTGGTATAGTTTGTTATGATTTTTAGCATTTTTTTGTAATTTTAAAGTGATTGGGCTTAGTTTGTTGCTGTAAAGTGTAGTTGGGGGTGATTTTTGATAGCCGAAGTAATTTAGGTTAGTTTGGCATAGTTTGCTATGGTTAGTAGCATTTTTTTGTAATTTAAAAGTGATCGGGTTTAGTTTGTTGTGGTAAGGGTTAGTTGGTGATGATTTATGGAAGCCGAAGTAATTCAGGTGAGTTTGGCATAGTTTGCTATGGTTAGTAGCATTTTTGTGTAATTTAAAAGTGATTGGGTTTAGTTTGTTGTGGTAAGGGATAGTTGGTGATGATTTAGAGTAGCCGAAGTAATTTAGGTGAGTCTGGCATAGTTTGTTATGATTTTTAGCATTTTTTTGTAATTTTAAAGTGATTGGGCTTAGTTTGTTGCTGTAAAGTGTAGCTGGGGGTGATTTTTGATAGCCGAAGTAATTTAGGTGAGTTTGGCATAGTTTTCTAGGGTTTGTAGCATTTTTTTGTAATTTAAAAGTGATTGGGTTTAGTTTGTTGTGGTAAGGGTTAGTTGGTGATGATTTAGAGTAGCCGAAGTATATTAGGTGAGTCTGGGATAGTTTGTTATGATTTGTACACCTTTTTTTGTAATTTTAAGATGATATGGTTTGGTTTGTTGTGGTAAGGGATAGTTGGGGGTGATTTACGGTAGCCGAAGTAATTTAGGTGATTCTGGTATAGTTTGTTATGAATTTTAGCATTTTTTTGTAATTTTAAAGTGATTGGGCTTAGTTTGTTGCTGTAAAGTGTAGTTGAAGGTGATTTTTGATAGCCGAAGTAATTTAGGTGAGTTTGGCATAGTTTGCTATGGTTAGTAGCATTTTTTTGTAATTTAAAAGTGATTGGGTTTAGTTTGTTGTGGTAAGGGTTAGTTGGTGATGATTTATGGTAGCCGAAGTAATTTAGGTGAGTTTGGCATAGTTTTCTAGGGTTTGTAGCATTTTTTTGTAATTTAAAAGTGATTGGGTTTAGTTTGTTGTGGTAAGGGTTAGTTGGTGATGATTTAGAGTAGCCGAAGTATATTAGGTGAGTCTGGGATAGTTTGTTATGATTTGTACACCTTTTTTTGTAATTTTAAGATGATATGGTTTGGTTTGTTGTGGTAAGGGATAGTTGGGGGTGATTTACGGTAGCCGAAGTAATTTAGGTGATTCTGGTATAGTTTGTTATGATTTTTAGCATTTTTTTGTAATTTTAAAGTGATTGGGCTTAGTTTGTTGCTGTAAAGTGTAGTTGGGGGTGATTTTTGATAGCCGAAGTAATTTAGGTGAGTTTGGCATAGTTTGCTATGGTTAGTAGCATTTTTTTGTAATTTAAAAGTGATTGGGTTTAGTTTGTTGTGGTAAGGGTTAGTTGGTGATGATTTAGAGTAGCCGAAGTAATTTAGGTGAGTCTGGCATAGTTTGTTATGATTTGTACATTTTTTTTTGTAATTTTAAGATGATATGGTTTGGTTTGTTGTGGTAAGGGATAGTTGGGGGTGATTTACGGTAGCCGAAGTAATTTAGGTGATTCTGGTATAGTTTGTTATGATTTTTAGCATTTTTTTGTAATTTTAAAGTGATTGGGCTTAGTTTGTTGCTGTAAAGTGTAGTTGGGGGTGATTTTTGATAGCCGAAGTATTTTAGGTGAGTTTGGCATAGTTTGCTATGGTTAGTAGCATTTTTTTGTAAGTTAAAAGTGATTGGGTTTAGTTTGTTGTGGTAAGGGTTAGTTGGTGATGATTTATGGTAGCCGAAGTTATTTAGGTGAGTTTGGCATAGTTTGCTATGGTTAGTAGCATTTTTTTGTAATTTAAAAGTGATTGGGTTTAGTTTGTTGTGGTAAGGGTTAGTTGGTGATGATTTAGAGTAGCCGAAGTAATTTAGGTGAGTCTGGCATAGTTTGTTATGATTTGTACACCTTTTTTTGTAATTTTAAGATGATATGGTTTGGTTTGTTGTGGTAAGGGATAGTTGGGGGTGATTTACGGTAGCCGAAGTAATTTAGGTGATTCTGGTATAGTTTGTTATGATTTTTAGCATTTTTTTGTAATTTTAAAGTGATTGGGCTTAGTTTGTTGCTGTAAAGTGTTGTTGGGGGTGATTTTTGATAGCCGAAGTAATTTAGGTGGGTTTGGCATAGTTTGCTATGGTTAGTAGCATTTTTTTCTAATTTAAAAGTGATTGGGTTTAGTTTGTTGCGGTAAGGGTTAGTTGGTGATGATTTATGGTAGCCGAAGTAATTTAGGAGAGTTTGGCATAGTTTGCTATGGTTAGTAGCATTTTTTTGTAATTTAAAAGTGATTGGGTTTAGTTTGTTGTGGTAAGGGTTAGTTGGTGATGATTTAGAGTAGCCGAAGTAATTTAGGTGAGTCTGGCATAGTTTGTTATGATTTGTACACCTTTTTTTGTAATTTTAAGATGATATGGTTTGGTTTGTTGTGGTAAGGGATAGTTGGGGGTGATTTACGGTAGCCGAAGTAATTTAGGTGATTCTGGTATAGTTTGTTATGATTTTTAGCATTTTTTTGTAATTTTAAAGTGATTGGGCTTAGTTTGTTGCTGTAAAGTGTAGTTGGGGGTGATTTTTGATAGCCGAAGAAATTAGGTTAGTTTGGCATAGTTTGCTATGGTTAGTAGCATTTTTTTGTAATTTAAAAGTGATTGGGTTTAGTCTGTTGTGGTAAGGGTTAGTTGGTGATGATTTAGAGTAGCCGAAGTAATTTAGGTGAGTCTGGCATAGTTTGTTATGATTTGTACACCTTTTTTTGTAATTTTAAGATGATATGGTTTGGTTTGTTGTGGTAGGGGAAAGTTGGGGGTGATTTACGTTAGCCGAAGTAATTTAGGTGATTCTGGTATAGTTTGTTATGATTTTTAGCATTTTTTTGTAATTTTAAAGTGATTGGGGTTAGTTTGTTGCTGTAAAGTGTAGTTGGGGGTGATTTTTGATAGCCGAAGTAATTTAGGTGAGTTTGGCATAGTTTGCTATGGTTAGTAGCATTTTTTTGTAATTTAAAAGTGATTGGGTTTAGTTTGTTGTGGTAAGGGTTAGTTGGTGATGATTTATGGTAGCCGAAGAAATTTAGGTGAGTTTGGCATAATTTGCTATGGTTAGGAGCATTTTTTTGTAATTTAAAAGTGATTGGGTTTAGTTTGTTGTGGTAAGGGTTAGTTGGTGATGATTTAGAGTAGCCGAAGTAATTTAGGTGATTCTGGCATAGTTTGTTATGATTTGTACACCTTTTTTTGTAATTTTAAGATGATATGGTTTGGTTTGTTGTAGTAAGGGATAGTTGGGGGTGATTTACGGTAGCCGAAGTAATTTAGGTGATTCTGGTATAGTTTGTTATGATTTTTAGCATTTTTTTGTAATTTTAAAGTGATTGGGCTTAGTTTGTTGCTGTAAAGTGTAGTTGGGGGTGATTTTTGATAGCCGAAGTAATTTATGTGAGTTTGGCATAGTTTGCTATGGTTAGTAGCATTTTTTTTGTAATTTAAAAGTGATTGGGTTTAGTTTGTTGTGGTAAGGGTTAGTTGGTGATGATTTATGGTAGCCGAAGTAATTTAGGTGAGTTTGGCATAGTTTGGCATGGTTAGGAGCATTTTTTTGTAATTTAAAAGTGATTGGGTTTAGTTTGTTGTGGTAAGGGTTAGTTGGTGATGATTTAGAGTAGCCGAAGTAATTTAGGTGAGTCTGGCATAGTTTGTTATGATTTGTACACCTTTTTTTGTAATTTTAAGATGATATGGTTTGGTTTGTTGTGGTAAGGGATAGTTGGGGGTGATTTACGGTAGCCGAAGTAATTTAGGTGATTCTGGTATAGTTTGTTATGATTTTTAGCATTTTTTTGTAATTTTAAAGTGATTGGGCTTAGTTTGTTGCTGTAAAGTGTAGTTGGGGGTGATTTTTGATAGCCGAAGAAATTAGGTTAGTTTAGCATAGTTTGCTATGGTTAGTAGCATTTTTTTGTAATTTAAAAGTGATTGGGTTTAGTTTGTTGTGGTAAGGGTTAGTTGGTGATGATTTAGAGTAGCCGAAGTAATTTAGGTGAGTCTGGCATAGTTTGTTATGATTTTTACACCTTTTTTTGTAATTTTAAGATGATATGGTTTGGTTTGTTGTGGTAGGGGAAAGTTGGGGGTGATTTACGGTAGCCGAAGTAATTTAGGTGATTCTGGTATAGTTTGTTATGATTTTTAGCATTTTTTTGTAATTTTAAAGTGATTGGGCTTAGTTTGTTGCTGTAAAGTGTAGTTGGGGGTGATTTTTGATAGCCGAAGTAATTTAGGTGAGTTTGGCATAGTTTGCTATGGTTAGTAGCATTTTTTTGTAATTTAAAAGTGATTGGGTTTAGTTTGTTGTGGTAAGGGTTAGTTGGTGATGATTTATGGTAGCCGAAGAAATTTAGGTGAGTTTGGCATAATTTGCTATGGTTAGGAGCATTTTTTTGTAATTTAAAAGTGATTGGGTTTAGTTTGTTGTGGTAAGGGTTAGTTGGTGATGATTTAGAGTAGCCAAAGTAATTTAGGTGAGTCTGGCATAGTTTGTTATGATTTGTACACCTTTTTTTGTAATTTTAAGATGATATGGTTTGGTTTGTTGTGGTAAGGGATAGTTGGGGGTGATTTACGGTAGCCGAAGTAATTTAGGTAATTCTGGTATAGTTTGTTATGATTTTTAGCATTTTTTTGTAATTTTAAAGTGATTGGGCTTAGTTTGTTGCTGTAAAGTGTAGTTGGGGGTGATTTTTGATAGTCGAAGAAATTAGGTTAGTTTGGCATAGTTTGCTATGGTTAGTAGCATTTTTTTGTAATTTAAAAGTGATTGGGTTTAGTTTGTTGTGGGAAGGGTTAGTTGGTGATGATTTAGAGTAGCCGAAGTAATTTAGGTGAGTCTGGCATAGTTTGTTATGATTTGTACACCTTTTTTGTAATTTTAAGATGATATGGTTTGGTTTGTTGTGGTAAGGGATAGTTGGGGGTGATTTACGGTAGCCGAAGTAATTTAGGTGATTCTGGTATAGTTTGTTCTGATTTTTAGCATTTTTTTGTAATTTTAAAGTGATTGGGCTTAGTTTGTTGCTGTAAAGTGTAGTTGGGGGTGATTTTTGATAGCCGAAGTAATTTAGGTGAGTTAGGCATAGTTTGCTATGGTTAGTAGCATTTTTTTGTAATTTAAAAGTGATTGGGTTTAGTTTGTTGTGGTAAGGGTTAGTTGGTGATGATTTAGAGTAGCCGAAGTAATTTAGGTGAGTCTGGCATAGTTTGTTATGATTTGTACACCTTTTTTTGTAATTTTAAGATGATATGGTTTGGTTTGTTGTGGTAAGGGATAGTTGGGGGTGATTTACGGTAGCCGAAGTAATTTAGGTGATTCTGGTATAGTTTGTTATGATTTTTAGCATTTTTTTGTAATTTTAAAGTGATTGGGCTTAGTTTGTTGCTGTAAAGTGTAGTTGGGGGTGATTTTTGATAGCCGAAGAAATTAGGTTAGTTTGGCATAGTTTGCTATGATTAGTAGCATTTTTTTGTAATTTAAAGATGATTGGGTTTAGTTTGTTGTGGTAAGGGTTAGTTGGTGATAATTTAGAGTAGCCGAAGTAATTTAGGTGAGTCTGGCATAGTTTGTTATGATTTGTACACCTTTTTTTGTAATTTTAAGATGATATGGTTTGGTTTGTTGTGGTAGGGGAAAGTTGGGGGTGATTTAAGGTAGCCGAAGTAATTTAGGTGATTCTGGTATAGTTTGTTATGATTTTTAGCATTTTTTTGTAATTTTAAAGTGATTGGGCTTAGTTTCTTGCTGTAAAGTGTAGTTGGGGGTGATTTACGGTAGCCGAAGTAATTTAGGTGATTCTGGTATAGTTTGTTATCATTTTTAGCATTTTTTTGTAATTTTAAAGTGATTGGGCTTAGTTTGTTGCTGTAAAGTGTAGTTGGGGGTGATTTTAGATAGCCGAAGTAATTTAGGTGAGTTTGGCATAGTTGGCTATGGTTAGTAGCATTTTTTTGTAATTAAAAGTGATTGGGTTTAGTTTGTTGTGGTAAGGGTTAGTTGGTGATGATTTATGGTAGCCGAAGTTATTTAGGTGAGTTTGGCATAGTTTGCTATGGTTAGTAGCATTTTTTTGTAATTTAAAAGTGATTGGGTTTAGTTTGTTGTGGTAAGGGTTAGTTGGTGATGATTTAGAGTAGCCGAAGTAATTTAGGTAAGTCTGGCATAGTTTGTTATGATTTGTACACCTTTTTTTGTAATTTTAAGATGATATGGTTTGGTTTGTTGTGGTAAGGGATAGTTGGGGGTGATTTACGGTAGCCGAAGTAATTTAGGTGATTCTGGTATAGTTTGTTATGATTTTTAGCATTTTTTTGTAATTTTAAAGTGATTGGGCTTAGTTTGTTGCTGTAAAGTGTAGTTGGGGGTGATTTTTGATAGCCGAAGAAATTAGGTTAGTTTGGCATAGTTTGCTATGGTTAGCAGCATTTTTTTGTAATTTAAAAGTGATTGGGTTTAGTTTGTTGTGGTAAGGGTTAGTTGGTGATAATTTAGAGTAGCCGAAGTAATTTAGGTGAGTCTGGCATAGTTTGTTATGATTTGTACACCTTTTTTTGTAATTTTAAGATGATATGGTTTGGTTTGTTGTGGTAGGGGAAAGTTGGGGGTGATTTAAGGTAGCCGAAGTAATTTAGGTGATTCTGGTATAGTTTGTTATGATTTTTAGCATTTTTTTGTAATTTTAAAGTGATTGGGCTTAGTTTGTTGCTGTAAAGTGTAGTTGGGGGTGATTTACGGTAGCCGAAGTAATTTAGGTGATTCTGGTATAGTTTGTTATGATTTTTAGCATTTTTTTGTAATTTTAAAGTGATTGGGCTTAGTTTGTTGCTGTAAAGTGTAGTTGGGGGTGATTTTTGATAGCCGAAGTAATTTAGGTGAGTTTGGCATAGTTTGCTATGGTTAGTAGCATTTTTTTGTAATTAAAAGTGATTGGGTTTAGTTTGTTGTGGTAAGGGTTAGTTGGTGATGATTTATGGTAGCCGAAGTTATTTAGGTGAGTTTGGCATAGTTTGCTATGGTTAGTAGCATTTTTTTGTAATTTAAAAGTGATTGGGTTTAGTTTGTTGTGGTAAGGGTTAGTTGGTGATGATTTAGAGTAGCCGAAGTAATTTAGGTGAGTCTGGCATAGTTTGTTATGATTTGTACACCTTTTTTTGTAATTTTAAGATGATATGGTTTGGTTTGTTGTGGTAACGGATAGTTGGGGGTGATTTACGTTAGCCGAAGTAATTTAGGTGATTCTGGTATAGTTTGTTATGATTTTTAGCATTTTTTTGTAATTTTAAAGTGATTGGGCTTAGTTTGTTGCTGTAAAGTGTTGTTGGGGGTGATTTTTGATAGCCGAAGTAATTTAGGTGAGTTTGGCATAGTTTGCAATGGTTAGTAGCATTTTTTTGTAATTTAAAAGTGATTGGGTTTAGTTTGTTGCGGTAAGGGGTAGTTGGTGATGATTTATGGTAGCCGAAGTAATTTAGGAGAGTTTGGCATAGTTTGCTATGGTTAGTAGCATTTTTTTGTAATTTAAAAGTGATTGGGTTTAGTTTGTTGTGGTAAGGGTTAGTTGGTGATGATTTATGGTAGCCGAAGTAATTTAGGTGAGTCTGGCATAGTTTGTTATGATTTGTACACCTTTTTTTGTAATTTTAAGATGATATGGTTTGGTTTGTTGTGGTAAGGGATAGTTGGGGGTGATTTACGGTAGCCGAAGTAATTTAGGTGATTCTGGTATAGTTTGTTATGATTTTTAGCATTTTTTTGTAATTTTAAAGTGATTGGGCTTAGTTTGTTGCTGTAAAGTGTAGTTGGGGGTGATTTTTGATAGCCGAAGAAATTAGGTTAGTTTGGCATAGTTTGCTATGGTTAGTAGCATTTTTTTGTAATTTAAAAGTGATTGGGTTTAGTTTGTTGTGGTAAGGGTTAGTTGGTGATGATTTAGAGTAGCCGAAGTAATTTAGGTGAGTCTGGCATAGTTTGTTATGATTTGTACACCTTTTTTTGTAATTTTAAGATGATATGGTTTGGTTTGTTGTGGTAGGGGAATGTTGGGGGTGATTTACGTTAGCCGAAGTAATTTAGGTGATTCTGGTATAGTTTGTTATGATTTTTAGCATTTTTTTGTAATTTTAAAGTGATTGGGCTTAGTTTGTTGCTGTAAAGTGTAGTTGGGGGTGATTTTTGATAGCCGAAGTAATTTAGGTGAGTTTGGCATAGTTTGCTATGGTTAGTAGCATTTTTTTGTAATTTAAATGTGATTGGGTTTAGTTTGTTGTGGTAAGGGTTAGTTGGTGATGATTTATGGTAGCCGAAGAAATTTAGGTGAGTTTGGCATAATTTGCTATGGTTAGGAGCATTTTTTTGTAGTTTAAAAGTGATTGGGTTTAGTTTGTTGTGGTAAGGGTTAGTTGGTGATGATTTAGAGTAGCCGAAGTAATTTAGGTGAGTCTGGCATAGTTTGTTATGATTTGTACACCTTTTTTTGTAATTTTAAGATGATATGGTTTGGTTTGTTGTGGTAAGGGATAGTTGGGGGTGATTTACGGTAGCCGAAGTAATTTAGGTGATTCTGGTATAGTTTGTTATGATTTTTAACATTTTTTTGCAATTTTAAAGTGATTGGGCTTAGTTTGTTGCTGTAAAGTGTAGTTGGGGGTGATTTTTGATAGCCGAAGAAATTTATGTGAGTTTGGCATAGTTTGCTATGGTTAGTAGCATTTTTTTGTAATTTAAAAGTGATTGGGTTTAGTTTGTTGTGGTAAGGGTTAGTTGGTGATGATTTATGGTAGCCGAAGTAATTTAGGTGAGTTTGGCATAGTTTGCCATGGTTAGGAGCATTTTTTTGTAATTTAAAAGTGATTGGGTTTAGTTTGTTGTGGTAAGGGTTAGTTGGTGATGATTTAGAGTAGCCGAAGTAATTTAGGTGAGTCTGGCATAGTTTGTTATGATTTGTACACCTTTTTTTGTAATTTTAAGGTGATATGGTTTGGTTTGTTGTGGTAAGGGATAGTAGGGGGTGATTTACGGTAGCCGAAGTAATTTAGGTGATTCTGGTATAGTTTGTTATGATTTTTAGCATTTTTTTGTAATTTTAAAGTGATTGGGCTTAGTTTGTTGCTGTAAAGTGTAGTTGGGGGTGATTTTTGATAGCCGAAGTAATTTAGGTGAGTTTGGCATAGTTTGCTATGGTTAGTAGCATTTTTTTGTAATTTAAATGTGATTGGGTTTAGTTTGTTGTGGTAAGGGTTAGTTGGTGATGATTTATGGTAGCCGAAGAAATTTAGGTGAGTTTGGCATAATTTGCTATGGTTAGGAGCATTTTTTTGTAATTTAAAAGTGATTGGGTTTAGTTTGTTGTGGTAAGGGTTAGTTGGTGATGATTTAGAGTAGCCAAAGTAATTTAGGTGAGTCTGGCATAGTTTGTTATGATTTGTACACCTTTTTTTGTAATTTTAAGATGATATGGTTTGGTTTGTTGTGGTAGGGGAAAGTTGGGGGTGATTTACGGTAGCCGAAGTAATTTAGGTGATTCTGGTATAGTTTGTTATGATTTTTAGCATTTTTTTGTAATTTTGAAGTGATTGGGCTTAGTTTGTTGCTGTAAAGTGTAGTTGGGGGTGATTTTTGATAGCCGAAGTAATTTAGGTGAGTTTGGCATAGTTTGCTATGGTTAGTAGCATTTTTTTTGTAATTTAAAAGTGATTGGGTTTAGTTTGTTGTGGTAAGGGTTAGTTGGTGATGATTTAGAGTAGCCGAAGTAATTTAGGTGAGTCTGGCATAGTTTGTTATGATTTGTACACCTTTTTTTGTAATTTTAAGATGATATGGTTTGGTTTGTGGTGGTAAGGGATAGTTGGGGGTGATTTACGGTAGCCGAAGTAATTTAGGTGATTCTGGTATAGTTTGTTATGATTTTTAGCATTTTTTTGTAATTTTAAAATGATTGGGCTTAGTTTGTTGCTGTAAAGTGTAGTTGGGGGTGATTTTTGATAGCCGAAGTAATTTATGTGAGTTTGGCATAGTTTGCTATGGTTAGTAGCATTTTTTTTGTAATTTAAAAGTGATTGGGTTTAGTTTGTTGTGGTAAGGGTTAGTTGGTGATGATTTATGGTAGCCGAAGTAATTTAGGTGAGTTTGGCATAGTTTGCCATGGTTAGGAGCATTTTTTTGTAATTTAAAAGTGATTGGGTTTAGTTTGTTGTGGTAAGGGTTAGTTGGTGATGATTTATGGTAGCCGAAGTAATTTAGGTGAGTTTGGCATAGTTTGCTAGGGTTAGGAGCATTTTTTTGTAGTTTAAAAGTGATTGGGTTTAGTTTGTTGTGGTAAGGGTTAGTTGGTGATGATTTAGAGTAGCCGAAGTAATTTAGGTGAGTCTGGCATAGTTTGTTATGATTTGTACACCTTTTTTTGTAATTTTAAGATGATATGGTTTGGTTTGTTGTGGTAAGGGATAGTTGGGGGTGATTTACGGTAGCCGAAGTAATTTAGGTGATTCTGGTATAGTTTGTTATGATTTTTAGCATTTTTTTGTAATTTTAAAATGATTGGGCTTAGTTTGTTGCTGTAAAGTGTAGTTGGGGGTGATTTTTGATAGCCGAAGTAATTTATGTGAGTTTGGCATAGTTTGCTATGGTTAGTAGCATTTTTTTTGTAATTTAAAAGTGATTGGGTTTAGTTTGTTGTGGTAAGGGTTAGTTGGTGATGATTTATGGTAGCCGAAGTAATTTAGGTGAGTTTGGCATAGTTTGCCATGGTTAGGAGCATTTTTTTGTAATTTAAAAGTGATTGGGTTTAGTTTGTTGTGGTAAGGGTTAGTTGGTGATGATTTAGAGTAGCCGAAGTAATTTAGGTGAGTCTGGCATAGTTTGTTATGATTTGTACACCTTTTTTTGTAATTTTAAGATGATATGGTTTGGTTTGTTGTGGTAAGGGATAGTTGGGAGTGATTTACGGTAGCCGAAGTAATTTAGGTGATTCTGGTATAGTTTGTTATGATTTTTAGCATTTTTTTGTAATTTTAAAGTGATTGGGCTTAGTTTGTTGCTGTAAAGTGTAGTTGGGGGTGATTTTTTATAGCCGAAGAAATTTGGTTAGTTTGGCATAGTTTGCTATGGTTAGTAGCATTTTTTTGTAATTTAAAAGTGATTGGGTTTAGTTTGTTGTGGTAAGGGTTAGTTGGTGATGATTTAGAATAGCCGAAGTAATTTAGGTGAGTCTGGCATAGTTTGTTATGATTTGTACACCTTTTTTTGTAATTTAAGATGATAAGGTTTGGTTTGTTGTGGTAGGGGAAAGTTGGGGGTGATTTACGGTAGCCGAAGTAATTTAGGTGATTCTGGTATAGTTTGTTATGATTTTTAGCATTTTTTTGTAATTTTAAAGTGATTGGGCTTAGTTTGTTGTGGTAAGGGTTAGTTGGTGATGATTTAGAATAGCCGAAGTAATTTAGGTGAGTCTGGCATAGTTTGTTATGATTTGTACACCTTTTTTTGTAATTTAAGATGATAAGGTTTGGTTTGTTGTGGTAGGGGAAAGTTGGGGGTGATTTACGGTAGCCGAAGTAATTTAGGTGATTCTGGTATAGTTTGTTATGATTTTTAGCATTTTTTTGTAATTTTAAAGTGATTGGGCTTAGTTTGTTGCTGTAAAGTGTAGTTGGGGGTGATTTTTGATAGCCGAAGTAATTTAGGTGAGTTTGGCATAGTTTGCTATGGTTAGTAGAATTTTTTTGTAATTTAAAAGTGATTGGGTTTAGTTTGTTGTGGTAAGGGTTTGTTGGTGATGATTTATGGTAGCCGAAGTAATTTAGGTGAGTTTGGCATAGTTTGCTATGGTTAGTAGCATTTTTTTTGTAATTTAAAAGTGATTGGGTTTAGTTTGTTGTGGTAAGGGTTAGTTGGTGATGATTTAGAATAGCCGAAGTAATTTAGGTGAGTCTGGCATAGTTTGTTATGCTTTGTACACCTTTTTTTGTAATTTTAAGATGATATGGTTTGGATTGTTGTGGTAAGGGATAGTTGGGGGTGATTTACGTTAGCCGAAGTAATTTAGGTGATTCTGGTATAGTTTGTTATGATTTTTAGCATTTTTTTGTAATTTTAAAGTGATTGGGCTTAGTTTGTTGCTGTAAAGTGTAGTTGGGGGTGATTTTTGATAGCCGAAGTAATTTAGGTGAGTTTGGCATAGTTTGCTATGGTTAGTAGAATTTTTTTGTAATTTAAAAGTGATTGGGTTTAGTTTGTTGTGGTAAGGGTTTGTTGGTGATGATTTATGGTAGCCGAAGTAATTTAGGTGAGTTTGGCATAGTTTGCTATGGTTAGTAGCATTTTTTTGTAATTTAAAAGTTATTGGGTTTAGTTTGTTGTGGTAAGGGTTAGTTGGTGATGATTTAGAGTAGCCGAAGTAATTTAGGTGAGTCTGGCATAGTTTGTTATGATTTGTACACCTTTTTTTGTAATTTTAAGATGATATGGTTTGGTTTCTTGTGGTAAGGGATAGTTGGGGGTGATTTACGGTAGCCGAAGTAATTTAGGTGATTCTGGTATAGTTTGTTATGATTTTTAGCATTTTTTTGTAATTTTAAAGTGATTGGGCTTAGTTTGTTGCTGTAAAGTGTAGTTGGGGGTGATTTTTGATAGCCGAAGTAATTTAGGTGAGTTTGGCATTGTTTGCTATGGTTAGTAGCATTTTTTTGTAATTTAAAACTGATTGGGTTTAGTTTGTTGTGGTAAGGGTTAGTTGGTGATGATTTATGGTAGCCGAAGTAATTTAGGTGAGTTTGGCATAGTTTGCTATGGTTAGGAGCATTTTTTTTGTAGTTTAAAAGTGATTGGGTTTAGTTTGTTGTGGTAAGGGTTAGTTGGTGATGATTTAGAGTAGCCGAAGTAATTTAGGTGAGTCTGGCATAGTTTGTTATGATTTGTACACCTTTTTTTGTAATTTTAAGATGATATGGTTTGGTTTGTTGTGGTAAGGGATAGTTGGGGGTGATTTACGGTAGCCGAAGTAATTTAGGTGATTCTGGTATAGTTTGTTATGATTTTTAGCATTTTTTTGTAATTTTAAAGTGATTGGGCTTAGTTTGTTGCTGTAAAGTGTAGTTGGGGGTGATTTTTGATAGCCGAAGAAATTTATGTGAGTTTGGCATAGTTTGCTATGGTTAGTAGCATTTTTTTTGTAATTTAAAAGTGATTGGGTTTAGTTTGTTGTGGTAAGGGTTAGTTGGTGATGATTTATGGTAGCCGAAGTAATTTAGGTGAGTTTGGCATAGTTTGCCATGGTTAGGAGCATTTTTTTGTAATTTAAAAGTGATTGGGTTTAGTTTGTTGTGGTAAGGGTTAGTTGGTGATGATTTAGAGTAGCCGAAGTAATTTAGGTGAGTCTGGCATAGTTTGTTATGATTTGTACACCTTTTTTTGTAATTTTAAGATGATATGGTTTGGTTTGTTGTGGTAAGGGATAGTAGGGGGTGATTTACGGTAGCCGAAGTAATTTAGGTGATTCTGGTATAGTTTGTTATGATTTTTAGCATTTTTTTGTAATTTTAAAGTGATTGGGCTTAGTTTGTTGCTGTAAAGTGTAGTTGGGGGTGATTTTTGATAGCCGAAGTAATTTAGGTGAGTTTGGCATAGTTTGCTATGGTTAGTAGCATTTTTTGTAATTTAAATGTGATTGGGTTTAGTTTGTTGTGGTAAGGGTTAGTTGGTGATGATTTATGGTAGCCGAAGAAATTTAGGTGAGTTTGGCATAATTTGCTATGGTTAGGAGCATTTTTTTGTAATTTAAAAGTGATTGGGTTTAGTTTGTTGTGGTAAGGGTTAGTTGGTGATGATTTAGAGTAGCCAAAGTAATTTAGGTGAGTCTGGCATAGTTTGTTATGATTTGTACACCTTTTTTTGTAATTTTAAGATGATATGGTTTGGTTTGTTGTGGTAGGGGAAAGTTGGGGGTGATTTACGGTAGCCGAAGTAATTTAGGTGATTCTGGTATAGTTTGTTATGATTTTTAGCATTTTTTTGTAATTTTGAAGTGATTGGGCTTAGTTTGTTGCTGTAAAGTGTAGTTGGGGGTGATTTTTGATAGCCGAAGTAATTTAGGTGAGTTTGGCATTGTTTGCTATGGTTAGTAGCATTTTTTTGTAATTTAAAAGTGATTGGGTTTAGTTTGTTGTGGTAAGGGTTAGTTGGTGATGATTTATGGTAACCGAAGTAATTTAGGTGAGTTTGGCATAGTTTGCTAGGGTTAGGAGCATTTTTTTGTAGTTTAAAAGTGATTGGGTTTAGTTTGTTGTGGTAAGGGTTAGTTGGTGATGATTTAGAGTAGCCGAAGTAATTTAGGTGAGTCTGGCATAGTTTGTTATGATTTGTACACCTTTTTTTGTAATTTTAAGATGATATGGTTTGGTTTGTTGTGGTAAGGGATAGTTGGGGGTGATTTACGGTAGCCGAAGTAATTTAGGTGATTCTGGTATAGTTTGTTATGATTTTTAGCATTTTTTTGTAATTTTAAAGTGATTGGGCTTAGTTTGTTGCTGTAAAGTGTAGTTGGGGGTGATTTTTGATAGCCGAAGTAATTTATGTGAGTTTGGCATAGTTTGCTATGGTTAGTAGCATTTTTTTTGTAATTTAAAAGTGATTGGGTTTAGTTTGTTGTGGTAAGGGTTAGTTGGTGATGATTTATGGTAGCCGAAGTAATTTAGGTGAGTTTGGCATAGTTTGCCATGGTTAGGAGCATTTTTTTGTAATTTAAAAGTGATTGGGTTTAGTTTGTTGTGGTAAGGGTTAGTTGGTGATGATTTATGGTAGCCGAAGAAATTTAGGTGAGTTTGGCATAATTTGCTATGGTTAGGAGCATTTTTTTGTAGTTTAAAAGTGATTGGGTTTAGTTTGTTGTGGTAAGGGTTAGTTGGTGATGATTTATGGTAGCCGAAGTAATTTAGGTGAGTCTGGCATAGTTTATTATGATTTGTACACCTTTTTTTGTAATTTTAAGATGATATGGTTTGGTTTGTTGTGGTAAGGGATAGTTGGGGGTGATTTACGGTAGCCGAAGTTATTTAGGTGATTCTGGTATAGTTTGTTATGATTTTTAGCATTTTTTTGTAATTTTAAAGTGATTGGGCTTAGTTTGTTGCTGTAAAGTGTAGTTGGGGGTGATTTTTGATAGCCGAAGTAATTTAGGTGAGTTTGGCATTGTTTGCAATGGTTAGTAGCATTTTTTTGTAATTTAAAAGTGATTGGGTTTAGTTTGTTGTGGTAAGGGTTAGTTGGTGATGATTTATGGTAGCCGAAGTAATTTAGGTGAGTTTGGCATAGTTTGCTAGGGTTAGGAGCATTTTTTTGTAGTTTAAAAGTGATTGGGTTTAGTTTGTTGTGGTAAGGGTTAGTTGGTGATGATTTAGAGTAGCCGAAGTAATTTAGGTGAGTCTGGCATAGTTTGTTATGATTTGTACACCTTTTTTTGTAATTTTAAGATGATATGGTTTGGTTTGTTGTGGTAAGGGATAGTTGGGGGTGATTTACGGTAGCCGAAGTAATTTAGGTGATTCTGGTATAGTTTGTTATGATTTTTAGCATTTTTTTGTAATTTTAAAATGATTGGGCTTAGTTTGTTGCTGTAAAGTGTAGTTGGGGGTGATTTTTGATAGCCGAAGTAATTTATGTGAGTTTGGCATAGTTTGCTATGGTTAGTAGCATTTTTTTTGTAATTTAAAAGTGATTGGGTTTAGTTTGTTGTGGTAAGGGTTAGTTGGTGATGATTTATGGTAGCCGAAGTAATTTAGGTGAGTTTGGCATAGTTTGCCATGGTTAGGAGCATTTTTTTGTAATTTAAAAGTGATTGGGTTTAGTTTGTTGTGGTAAGGGTTAGTTGGTGATGATTTAGAGTAGCCGAAGTAATTTAGGTGAGTCTGGCATAGTTTGTTATGATTTGTACACCTTTTTTTGTAATTTTAAGATGATATGGTTTGGTTTGTTGTGGTAAGGGATAGTTGGGAGTGATTTACGGTAGCCGAAGTAATTTAGGTGATTCTGGTATAGTTTGTTATGATTTTTAGCATTTTTTTGTAATTTTAAAGTGATTGGGCTTAGTTTGTTGCTGTAAAGTGTAGTTGGGGGTGATTTTTTATAGCCGAAGAAATTTGGTTAGTTTGGCATAGTTTGCTATGTTTAGTAGCATTTTTTTGTAATTTAAAAGTGATTGGGTTTAGTTTGTTGTGGTAAGGGTTAGTTGGTGATGATTTAGAATAGCCGAAGTAATTTAGGTGAGTCTGGCATAGTTTGTTATGATTTGTACACCTTTTTTTGTAATTTAAGATGATAAGGTTTGGTTTGTTGTGGTAGGGGAAAGTTGGGGGTGATTTACGGTAGCCGAAGTAATTTAGGTGATTCTGGTATAGTTTGTTATGATTTTTAGCATTTTTTTGTAATTTTAAAGTGATTGGGCTTAGTTTGTTGCTGTAAAGTGTAGTTGGGGGTGATTTTTGATAGCCGAAGTAATTTAGGTGAGTTTGGCATAGTTTGCTATGGTTAGTAGCATTTTTTTTGTAATTTAAAAGTGATTGGGTTTAGTTTGTTGTGGTAAGGGTTAGTTGGTGATGATTTAGAGTAGCCGAAGTAATTTAGGTGAGTCTGGCATAGTTTGTTATGCTTTGTACACCTTTTTTTGTAATTTTAAGATGATATGGTTTGGATTGTTGTGGTAAGGGATAGTTGGGGGTGATTTACGTTAGCCGAAGTAATTTAGGTGATTCTGGTATAGTTTGTTATGATTTTTAGCATTTTTTTGTAATTTTAAAGTGATTGGGCTTAGTTTGTTGCAGTAAAGTGTAGTTGGGGTGATTTTTGATAGCCGAAGTAATTTAGGTGAGTTTGGCATTGTTTGCTATGGTTAGTAGCATTTTTTTGTAATTTAAAAGTGATTGGGTTTAGTTTGTTGTGGTAAGGGTTAGTTGGTGATGATTTATGGTAGCCGAAGTAATTTAGGTGAGTTTGGCATAGTTTGCTATGGTTAGGAGCATTTTTTTGTAGTTTAAAAGTGATTGGGTTTAGTTTGTTGTGGTAAGGGTTAGTTGGTGATGATTTAGAGTAGCCGAAGTAATTTAGGTGAGTCTGGCATAGTTTGTTATGATTTGTACACCTTTTTTTGTAATTTTAAGATGATATGGTTTGGTTTGTTGTGGTAAGGGATAGTTGGGGGTGATTTACGGTAGCCGAAGTAGTTTAGGTGATTCTGGTATAGTTTGTTATGATTTTTAGCATTTTTTTGTAATTTTAAAGTGATTGGGCTTAGTTTGTTGCTGTAAAGTGTAGTTGGGGGTGATTTTTGATAGCCGAAGAAATTTATGTGAGTTTGGCATAGTTTGCTATGGTTAGTAGCATTTTTTTTGTAATTTAAAAGTGATTGGGTTTAGTTTGTTGTGGTAAGGGTTAGTTGGTGATGATTTATGGTAGCCGAAGTAATTTAGGTGAGTTTGGCATAGTTTGCCATGGTTAGGAGCATTTTTTTGTAATTTAAAAGTGATTGGGTTTAGTTTGTTGTGGTAAGGGTTAGTTGGTGATGATTTAGAGTAGCCGAAGTAATTTAGGTGAGTCTGGCATAGTTTGTTATGATTTGTACACCTTTTTTTGTAATTTTAAGATGATATGGTTTGGTTTGTTGTGGTAAGGGATAGTAGGGGGTGATTTACGGTAGCCGAAGTAATTTAGGTGATTCTGGTATAGTTTGTTATGATTTTTAGCATTTTTTTGTAATTTTAAAGTGATTGGGCTTAGTTTGTTGCTGTAAAGTGTAGTTGGGGGTGATTTTTGATAGCCGAAGTAATTTAGGTGAGTTTGGCATAGTTTGCTATGGTTAGTAGCATTTTTTGTAATTTAAATGTGATTGGGTTTAGTTTGTTGTGGTAAGGGTTAGTTGGTGATGATTTATGGTAGCCGAAGAAATTTAGGTGAGTTTGGCATAATTTGCTATGGTTAGGAGCATTTTTTTGTAATTTAAAAGTGATTGGGTTTAGTTTGTTGTGGTAAGGGTTAGTTGGTGATGATTTAGAGTAGCCAAAGTAATTTAGGTGAGTCTGGCATAGTTTGTTATGATTTGTACACCTTTTTTTGTAATTTTAAGATGATATGGTCTGGTTTGTTGTGGTAGGGGAAAGTTGGGGGTGATTTACGGTAGCCGAAGTAATTTAGGTGATTCTGGTATAGTTTGTTATGATTTTTAGCATTTTTTTGTAATTTTGAAGTGATTGGGCTTAGTTTGTTGCTGTAAAGTGTAGTTGGGGGTGATTTTTGATAGCCGAAGTAATTTAGGTGAGTTTGGCATTGTTTGCTATGGTTAGTAGCATTTTTTTGTAATTTAAAAGTGATTGGGTTTAGTTTGTTGTGGTAAGGGTTAGTTGGTGATGATTTATGGTAACCGAAGTAATTTAGGTGAGTTTGGCATAGTTTGCTAGGGTTAGGAGCATTTTTTTGTAGTTTAAAAGTGATTGGGTTTAGTTTGTTGTGGTAAGGGTTAGTTGGTGATGATTTAGAGTAGCCGAAGTAATTTAGGTGAGTCTGGCATAGTTTGTTATGATTTGTACACCTTTTTTTGTAATTTTAAGATGATATGGTTTGGTTTGTTGTGGTAAGGGATAGTTGGGGGTGATTTACGGTAGCCGAAGTAATTTAGGTGATTCTGGTATAGTTTGTTATGATTTTTAGCATTTTTTTGTAATTTTAAAGTGATTGGGCTTAGTTTGTTGCTGTAAAGTGTAGTTGGGGGTGATTTTTGATAGCCGAAGTAATTTATGTGAGTTTGGCATAGTTTGCTATGGTTAGTAGCATTTTTTTTGTAATTTAAAAGTGATTGGGTTTAGTTTGTTGTGGTAAGGGTTAGTTGGTGATGATTTATGGTAGCCGAAGTAATTTAGGTGAGTTTGGCATAGTTTGCCATGGTTAGGAGCATTTTTTTGTAATTTAAAAGTGATTGGGTTTAGTTTGTTGTGGTAAGGGTTAGTTGGTGATGATTTAGAGTAGCCGAAATAATTTAGGTGAGTCTGGCATAGTTTGTATTGATTTGTACACCTTTTTTTGTAATTTTAAGATGATATGGTTTGGTTTGTTGTGGTAAGGGATAGTTGGGAGTGATTTACGGTAGCCGAAGTAATTTAGGTGATTCTGGTATAGTTTGTTATGATTTTTAGCATTTTTTTGTAATTTTAAAGTGATTGGGCTTAGTTTGTTGCTGTAAAGTGTAGTTGGGGGTGATTTTTTATAGCCGAAGAAATTTGGATAGTTTGGCATAGTTTGCTATGGTTAGTAGCATTTTTTTGTAATTTAAAAGTGATTGGGTTTAGTTTGTTGTGGTAAGGGTTAGTTGGTGATGATTTAGAATAGCCGAAGTAATTTAGGTGAGTCTGGCATAGTTTGTTATGATTTGTACACCTTTTTTTGTAATTTAAGATGATAAGGTTTGGTTTGTTGTGGTAGGGGAAAGTTGGGGGTGATTTACGGTAGCCGAAGTAATTTAGGTGATTCTGGTATAGTTTGTTATGATTTTTAGCATTTTTTTGTAATTTTAAAGTGATTGGGCTTAGTTTGTTGCTGTAAAGTGTAGTTGGGGGTGATTTTTGATAGCCGAAGTAATTTAGGTGAGTTTGGCATAGTTTGCTATGGTTAGTAGCATTTTTTTTGTAATTTAAAAGTGATTGGGTTTAGTTTGTTGTGGTAAGGGTTAGTTGGTGATGATTTAGAGTAGCCGAAGTAATTTAGGTGAGTCTGGCATAGTTTGTTATGATTTGTACACCTTTTTTTGTAATTTTAAGATGATATGGTTTGGTTTGTTGTGGTAAGGGATAGTTGGGAGTGATTTACGGTAGCCGAAGTAATTTAGGTGATTCTGGTATAGTTTGTTATGATTTTTAGCATTTTTTTGTAATTTTAAAGTGATTGGGCTTAGTTTGTTGCTGTAAAGTGTAGTTGGGGGTGATTTTTTATAGCCGAAGAAATTTGGTTAGTTTGGCATAGTTTGCTATGGTTAGTAGCATTTTTTTGTAATTTAAAAGTGATTGGGTTTAGTTTGTTGTGGTAAGGGTTAGTTGGTGATGATTTAGAATAGCCGAAGTAATTTAGGTGAGTCTGGCATAGTTTGTTATGATTTGTACACCTTTTTTTGTAATTTAAGATGATAAGGTTTGGTTTGTTGTGGTAGGGGAAAGTTGGGGGTGATTTACGGTAGCCGAAGTAATTTAGGTGATTCTGGTATAGTTTGTTATGATTTTTAGCATTTTTTTGTAATTTTAAAGTGATTGGGCTTAGTTTGTTGCTGTAAAGTGTAGTTGGGGGTGATTTTTGATAGCCGAAGTAATTTAGGTGAGTTTGGCATAGTTTGCTATGGTTAGTAGCATTTTTTTTGTAATTTAAAAGTGATTGGGTTTAGTTTGTTGTGGTAAGGGTTAGTTGGTGATGATTTAGAGTAGCCGAAGTAATTTAGGTGAGTCTGGCATAGTTTGTTATGCTTTGTACACCTTTTTTTGTAATTTTAAGATGATATGGTTTGGATTGTTGTGGTAAGGGATAGTTGGGGGTGATTTACGTTAGCCGAAGTAATTTAGGTGATTCTGGTATAGTTTGTTATGATTTTTAGCATTTTTTTGTAATTTTAAAGTGATTGGGCTTAGTTTGTTGCTGTAAAGTGTAGTTGGGGGTGATTTTTGATAGCCGAAGTAATTTAGGTGAGTTTGGCATAGTTTGCTATGGTTAGTAGAATTTTTTTGTAATTTAAAAGTGATTGGGTTTAGTTTGTTGTGGTAAGGGTTAGTTGGTGATGATTTATGGTAGCCGAAGTAATTTAGGTGAGTTTGGCATAGTTTGCTATGGTTAGTAGCATTTTTTTGTAATTTAAAAGTTATTGGGTTTAGTTTGTTGTGGTAAGGGTTAGTTGGTGATGATTTAGAGTAGCCGAAGTAATTTAGGTGAGTCTGGCATAGTTTGTTATGATTTGTACACCTTTTTTTGTAATTTTAAGATGATATGGTTTGGTTTCTTGTGGTAAGGGATAGTTGGGGGTGATTTACGGTAGCCGAAGTAATTTAGGTGATTCTGGTATAGTTTGTTATGATTTTTAGCATTTTTTTGTAATTTTAAAGTGATTGGGCTTAGTTTGTTGCTGTAAAGTGTAGTTGGGGGTGATTTTTGATAGCCGAAGTAATTTAGGTGAGTTTGGCATTGTTTGCTATGGTTAGTAGCATTTTTTTGTAATTTAAAAGTGATTGGGTTTAGTTTGTTGTGGTAAGGGTTAGTTGGTGATGATTTATGGTAGCCGAAGTAATTTAGGTGAGTTTGGCATAGTTTGCTATGGTTAGGAGCATTTTTTTGTAGTTTAAAAGTGATTGGGTTTAGTTTGTTGTGGTAAGGGTTAGTTGGTGATGATTTAGAGTAGCCGAAGTAATTTAGGTGAGTCTGGCATAGTTTGTTATGATTTGTACACCTTTTTTTGTAATTTTAAGATGATATGGTTTGGTTTGTTGTGGTAAGGGATAGTTGGGGGTGATTTACGGTAGCCGAAGTAATTTAGGTGATTCTGGTATAGTTTGTTATGATTTTTAGCATTTTTTTGTAATTTTAAAGTGATTGGGCTTAGTTTGTTGCTGTAAAGTGTAGTTGGGGGTGATTTTTGATAGCCGAAGAAATTTATGTGAGTTTGGCATAGTTTGCTATGGTTAGTAGCATTTTTTTTGTAATTTAAAAGTGATTGGGTTTAGTTTGTTGTGGTAAGGGTTAGTTGGTGATGATTTATGGTAGCCGAAGTAATTTAGGTGAGTTTGGCATAGTTTGCCATGGTTAGGAGCATTTTTTTGTAATTTAAAAGTGATTGGGTTTAGTTTGTTGTGGTAAGGGTTAGTTGGTGATGATTTAGAGTAGCCGAAGTAATTTAGGTGAGTCTGGCATAGTTTGTTATGATTTGTACACCTTTTTTTGTAATTTTAAGATGATATGGTTTGGTTTGTTGTGGTAAGGGATAGTAGGGGGTGATTTACGGTAGCCGAAGTAATTTAGGTGATTCTGGTATAGTTTGTTATGATTTTTAGCATTTTTTTTTAATTTTAATGTGATTGGGCTTTGTTTGTTGCTGTAAAGTGTAGTTGGGGGTGATTTTTGATAGCCGAAGTAATTTAGGTGAGTTTGGCATAGTTTGCTATGGTTAGTAGCATTTTTTTGTAATTTAAATGTGATTGGGTTTAGTTTGTTGTGGTAAGGGTTAGTTGGTGATGATTTATGGTAGCCGAAGAAATTTAGGTGAGTTTGGCATAATTTGCTATGGTTAGGAGCATTTTTTTGTAATTTAAAAGTGATTGGGTTTAGTTTGTTGTGGTAAGGGTTAGTTGGTGATGATTTAGAGTAGCCAAAGTAATTTAGGTGAGTCTGGCATAGTTTGTTATGATTTGTACACCTTTTTTTGTAATTTTAAGATGATATGGTTTGGTTTGTTGTGGTAGGGGAAAGTTGGGGGTGATTTACGGTAGCCGAAGTAATTTAGGTGATTCTGGTATAGTTTGTTATGATTTTTAGCATTTTTTTGTAATTTTGAAGTGATTGGGCTTAGTTTGTTGCTGTAAAGTGTAGTTGGGGGTGATTTTTGATAGCCGAAGTAATTTAGGTGAGTTTGGCATTGTTTGCTATGGTTAGTAGCATTTTTTTGTAATTTAAAAGTGATTGGGTTTAGTTTGTTGTGGTAAGGGTTAGTTGGTGATGATTTATGGTAACCGAAGTAATTTAGGTGAGTTTGGCATAGTTTGCTAGGGTTAGGAGCATTTTTTTGTAGTTTAAAAGTGATTGGGTTTAGTTTGTTGTGGTAAGGGTTAGTTGGTGATGATTTAGAGTAGCCGAAGTAATTTAGGTGAGTCTGGCATAGTTTGTTATGATTTGTACACCTTTTTTTGTAATTTTAAGATGATATGGTTTGGTTTGTTGTGGTAAGGGATAGTTGGGGGTGATTTACGGTAGCCGAAGTAATTTAGGTGATTCTGGTATAGTTTGTTATGATTTTTAGCATTTTTTTGTAATTTTAAAGTGATTGGGCTTAGTTTGTTGCTGTAAAGTGTAGTTGGGGGTGATTTTTGATAGCCGAAGTAATTTAGGTGAGTTTGGCATTGTTTGCTATGGTTAGTAGCATTTTTTTGTAATTTAAAAGTGATTGGGTTTAGTTTGTTGTGGTAAGGGTTAGTTGGTGATGATTTATGGTAACCGAAGTAATTTAGGTGAGTTTGGCATAGTTTGCTAGGGTTAGGAGCATTTTTTTGTAGTTTAAAAGTGATTGGGTTTAGTTTGTTGTGGTAAGGGTTAGTTGGTGATGATTTAGAGTAGCCGAAGTAATTTAGGTGAGTCTGGCATAGTTTGTTATGATTTGTACACCTTTTTTTGTAATTTTAAGATGATATGGTTTGGTTTGTTGTGGTAAGGGATAGTTGGGGGTGATTTACGGTAGCCGAAGTAATTTAGGTGATTCTGGTATAGTTTGTTATGATTTTTAGCATTTTTTTGTAATTTTAAAGTGATTGGGCTTAGTTTGTTGCTGTAAAGTGTAGTTGGGGGTGATTTTTGATAGCCGAAGTAATTTATGTGAGTTTGGCATAGTTTGCTATGGTTAGTAGCATTTTTTTTGTAATTTAAAAGTGATTGGGTTTAGTTTGTTGTGGTAAGGGTTAGTTGGTGATGATTTATGGTAGCCGAAGTAATTTAGGTGAGTTTGGCATAGTTTGCCATGGTTAGGAGCATTTTTTTGTAATTTAAAAGTGATTGGGTTTAGTTTGTTGTGGTAAGGGTTAGTTGGTGATGATTTAGAGTAGCCGAAGTAATTTAGGTGAGTCTGGCATAGTTTGTTATGATTTGTACACCTTTTTTTGTAATTTTAAGATGATATGGTTTGGTTTGTTGTGGTAAGGGATAGTTGGGAGTGATTTACGGTAGCCGAAGTAATTTAGGTGATTCTGGTATAGTTTGTTATGATTTTTAGCATTTTTTTGTAATTTTAAAGTCATTGGGCTTAGTTTGTTGCTGTAAAGTGTAGTTGGGGGTGATTTTTTATAGCCGAAGAAATTTGGTTAGTTTGGCATAGTTTGCTATGGTTAGTAGCATTTTTTTGTAATTTAAAAGTGATTGGGTTTAGTTTGTTGTGGTAAGGGTTAGTTGGTGATGATTTAGAATACCCGAAGTAATTTAGGTGAGTCTGGCATAGTTTGTTATGATTTGTACACCTTTTTTTGTAATTTAAGATGATAAGGTTTGGTTTGTTGTGGTAGGGGAAAGTTGGGGGTGATTTACGGTAGCCGAAGTAATTTAGGTGATTCTGGTATAGTTTGTTATGATTTTTAGCATTTTTTTGTAATTTTAAAGTGATTGGGCTTATTTTATTGCTGTAAAGTGTAGTTGGGGGTGATTTTTGATAGCCGAAGTAATTTAGGTGAGTTTGGCATAGTTTGCTATGGTTAGTAGCATTTTTTTTGTAATTTAAAAGTGATTGGGTTTAGTTTGTTGTGGTAAGGGTTAGTTGGTGATGATTTAGAGTAGCCGAAGTAATTTAGGTGAGTCTGGCATAGTTTGTTATGCTTTGTACACCTTTTTTTGTAATTTTAAGATGATATGGTTTGGATTGTTGTGGTAAGGGATAGTTGGGGGTGATTTACGTTAGCCGAAGTAATTTAGGTGATTCTGGTATAGTTTGTTATGATTTTTAGCATTTTTTTGTAATTTTAAAGTGATTGGGCTTAGTTTGTTGCTGTAAAGTGTAGTTGGGGGTGATTTTTGATAGCCGAAGTAATTTAGGTGAGTTTGGCATAGTTTGCTATGGTTAGTAGAATTTTTTTGTAATTTAAAAGTGATTGGGTTTAGTTTGTTGTGGTAAGGGTTAGTTGGTGATGATTTATGGTAGCCGAAGTAATTTAGGTGAGTTTGGCATAGTTTGCTATGGTTAGTAGCATTTTTTTGTAATTTAAAAGTTATTGGGTTTAGTTTGTTGTGGTAAGGGTTAGTTGGTGATGATTTAGAGTAGCCAAAGTAATTTAGGTGAGTCTGGCATAGTTTGTTATGATTTGTACACCTTTTTTTGTAATTTTAAGATGATATGGTTTGGTTTCTTGTGGTAAGGGATAGTTGGGGGTGATTTACGGTAGCCGAAGTAATTTAGGTGATTCTGGTATAGTTTGTTATGATTTTTAGCATTTTTTTGTAATTTTAAAGTGATTGGGCTTAGTTTGTTGCAGTAAAGTGCAGTTGGGGGTGATTTTTGATAGCCGAAGTAATTTAGGTTAGTTTGGCATAGTTTGCTATGGTTAGTAGCATTTTTTTGTAATTTAAAAGTGATTGGGTTTAGTTTGTTGTGGTAAGGGTTAGTTGGTGATGATTTATGGTAGCCGAAGTAATTTAGGTGAGTTTGGTATAGTTTGCTATGGTTAGTAGCATTTTTTTGTAATTTAAAAGTGATTGGGTTTAGTTTGTTGTGGTAAGGGTTAGTTGGTGATGATTTATGGTAACCGAAGTAATTTAGGTGAGTTTGGCATAGTTTGCTAGGGTTAGGAGCATTTTTTTGTAGTTTAAAAGTGATTGGGTTTAGTTTGTTGTGGTAAGGGTTAGTTGGTGATGATTTAGAGTAGCCGAAGTAATTTAGGTGAGTCTGGCATAGTTTGTTATGATTTGTACACCTTTTTTTGTAATTTTAAGATGATATGGTTTGGTTTGTTGTGGTAAGGGATAGTTGGGGGTGATTTACGGTAGCCGAAGTAATTTAGGTGATTCTGGTATAGTTTGTTATGATTTTTAGCATTTTTTTGTAATTTTAAAGTGATTGGGCTTAGTTTGTTGCTGTAAAGTGTAGTTGGGGGTGATTTTTGATAGCCGAAGTAATTTATGTGAGTTTGGCATAGTTTGCTATGGTTAGTAGCATTTTTTTTGTAATTTAAAAGTGATTGGGTTTAGTTTGTTGTGGTAAGGGTTAGTTGGTGATGATTTATGGTAGCCGAAGTAATTTAGGTGAGTTTGGCATAGTTTGCCATGGTTAGGAGCATTTTTTTGTAATTTAAAAGTGATTGGGTTTAGTTTGTTGTGGTAAGGGTTAGTTGGTGATGATTTAGAGTAGCCGAAGTAATTTAGGTGAGTCTGGCATAGTTTGTTATGATTTGTACACCTTTTTTTGTAATTTTAAGATGATATGGTTTGGTTTGTTGTGGTAAGGGATAGTTGGGAGTGATTTACGGTAGCCGAAGTAATTTAGGTGATTCTGGTATAGTTTGTTATGATTTTTAGCATTTTTTTGTAATTTTAAAGTCATTGGGCTTAGTTTGTTGCTGTAAAGTGTAGTTGGGGGTGATTTTTTATAGCCGAAGAAATTTGGTTAGTTTGGCATAGTTTGCTATGGTTAGTAGCATTTTTTTGTAATTTAAAAGTGATTGGGTTTAGTTTGTTGTGGTAAGGGTTAGTTGGTGATGATTTAGAATACCCGAAGTAATTTAGGTGAGTCTGGCATAGTTTGTTATGATTTGTACACCTTTTTTTGTAATTTAAGATGATAAGGTTTGGTTTGTTGTGGTAGGGGAAAGTTGGGGGTGATTTACGGTAGCCGAAGTAATTTAGGTGATTCTGGTATAGTTTGTTATGATTTTTAGCATTTTTTTGTAATTTTAAAGTGATTGGGCTTATTTTATTGCTGTAAAGTGTAGTTGGGGGTGATTTTTGATAGCCGAAGTAATTTAGGTGAGTTTGGCATAGTTTGCTATGGTTAGTAGCATTTTTTTTGTAATTTAAAAGTGATTGGGTTTAGTTTGTTGTGGTAAGGGTTAGTTGGTGATGATTTAGAGTAGCCGAAGTAATTTAGGTGAGTCTGGCATAGTTTGTTATGCTTTGTACACCTTTTTTTGTAATTTTAAGATGATATGGTTTGGATTGTTGTGGTAAGGGATAGTTGGGGGTGATTTACGTTAGCCGAAGTAATTTAGGTGATTCTGGTATAGTTTGTTATGATTTTTAGCATTTTTTTGTAATTTTAAAGTGATTGGGCTTAGTTTGTTGCTGTAAAGTGTAGTTGGGGGTGATTTTTGATAGCCGAAGTAATTTAGGTGAGTTTGGCATAGTTTGCTATGGTTAGTAGAATTTTTTTGTAATTTAAAAGTGATTGGGTTTAGTTTGTTGTGGTAAGGGTTAGTTGGTGATGATTTATGGTAGCCGAAGTAATTTAGGTGAGTTTGGCATAGTTTGCTATGGTTAGTAGCATTTTTTTGTAATTTAAAAGTTATTGGGTTTAGTTTGTTGTGGTAAGGGTTAGTTGGTGATGATTTAGAGTAGCCGAAGTAATTTAGGTGAGTCTGGCATAGTTTGTTATGATTTGTACACCTTTTTTTGTAATTTTAAGATGATATGGTTTGGTTTCTTGTGGTAAGGGATAGTTGGGGGTGATTTACGGTAGCCGAAGTAATTTAGGTGATTCTGGTATAGTTTGTTATGATTTTTAGCATTTTTTTGTAATTTTAAAGTGATTGGGCTTAGTTTGTTGCAGTAAAGTGTAGTTGGGGGTGATTTTTGATAGCCGAAGTAATTTAGGTTAGTTTGGCATAGTTTGCTATGGTTAGTAGCATTTTTTTGTAATTTAAAAGTGATTGGGTTTAGTTTGTTGTGGTAAGGGTTAGTTGGTGATGATTTAGAGTAGCCGAAGTAATTTAGGTGTGTCTGGCATAGTTTGTTATGATTTGTACACCTTTTTTTGTAATTTTAAGATGATATGGTTTGTTTTGTTGTGGTAAGGGATAGTTGGGGGTGATTTACGGTAGCCGAAATAATTTAGGTGATTCTGGTATAGTTTGTTATGATTTTTAGCATTTTTTTGAAATTTTAAAGTGATTGGGCTTAGTTTGTTGCTGTAAAGTTTAGCTGGGGGTGATTTTTGATAGCCGAAGTAATTTAGGTGAGTTTGGCATAGTTTGCTATGGTTAGTAGCATTTTTTTGTAATTTAAAAGTGATTGGGTTTAGTTTGTTGTGGTAAGGGTTAGTTGGTGATGATTTATGGTAGCCGAAGTAATTTAGGTGAGTTTGGCATAGTTTGCTATGGTTAGTAGCATTTTTTTGTAATTTAAAAGTGATTGGGTTTAGTTTATTGTGGTAAGGGTTAGTTGGTGATGATTTAGAGTAGCCGAAGTAATTTAGGTGAGTCTGGCATAGTTGGTTATGATTTGTACACCTTTTTTTGTAATTTTAAAATGATATGGTTTGGTTTGTTGTGGTAAGGGATAGTTGGGGGTGATTTACGGTAGCCGAAGTAATTTAGGTAATTCTGGTATAGTTTGTTATGATTTTTAGCATTTTTTTGTAATTTTAAAGTGATTGGGCTTAGTTTGTTGCTGTAAAGTGTAGTTGGGGGTGATTTTTGATAGCCGAAGTAATTTAGGTGAGTTTGGCATAGTTTGCTATGGTTAGTAGCATTTTTTTGTAATTAAAAATTGATTGGGTTTAGTTTGTTGTGGTAAGGGTTAGTTGGTGATGATTTATGGTAGCCGAAGTAATTTAGGTGAGTTTGGCATAGTTTGCTATGGTTAGTAGCATTTTTTTGTAATTTAAAAGTGATTGGGTTTAGTTTGTTGTGGTAAGGGTTAGTTGGTGATGATTTAGAGTAGCCGAAGTAATTTAGGTGAGTCTGGCATAGTTTGTTATGATTTGTACATCTTTTTTTGTAATTTTAAAATGATATGGTTTGGTTTGTTGTGGTAAGGGATAGTTGGGGGTGATTTACGGTAGCCGAAGTAATTTAGGTAATTCTGGTATAGTTTGTTATGATTTTTTGCATTTTTTTGTAATTTTAAAGTGATTGGGCTTAGTTTGTTGCTGTAAAGTGTAGTTGGGGGTGATTTTTGATAGCCGAAGTAATTTATGTGAGTTTGGCATAGTTTGCTATGGTTAGTAGCATTTTTTTTGTAATTTAAAAGTGATTGGGTTTAGTTTGTTGTGGTAAGGGTTAGTTGGTGATGATTTATGGTAGCCGAAGTAATTTAGGTGAGTTTGGCATAGTTTGCCATGGTTAGGAGCATTTTTTTGTAATTTAAAAGTGATTGGGTTTAGTTTGTTGTGGTAAGGGTTAGTTGGTGATGATTTAGAGTAGCCGAAGTAATTTAGGTGAGTCTGGCATAGTTTGTTATGATTTGTACACCTTTTTTTGTAATTTTAAGATGATATGGTTTGGTTTGTTGTGGTAAGGGATAGTTGGGGGTGATTTACGTTAGCCGAAGTTATTTAGGTGATTCTGGTTTAGTTTGTTATGATTTTTAGCATTTTTTTGTATTTTTAAAGTGATTGGGCTTAGTTTGTTGCTGTAAAGTGTAGTTGGGGGTGATTTTTGATAGCCGAAGTAATTTAGGTGAGTTTGGCATAGTTTGCTATGGTTAGTAGCATTTTTTTGTAATTTAAAAGTGATTGGGTTTAGTTTGTTGTGGTAAGGGTTAGTTGGTGATGATTTATGGTAGCCGAAGTAATTTAGGTGAGTTTGGCATAGTTTGCTATGGTTAGTAGCATTTTTTTGTAATTTAAAAGTGATTGGGTTTAGTTTGTTGTGGTAAGGGTTAGTTGGTGATGATTTAGAGTAGCCGAAGTAATTTAGGTGAGTCTGGCATAGTTTGTTATGATTTGTACACCTTTTTTTGTAATTTCAAGATGATATGGTTTGGTTTGTTGTGGTAAGGGATAGTTGGGGGTGATTTACGGTAGCCGAAGTAATTTAGGTGATTCTGGTATAGTTTGTTATGATTTTTAGCATTTTTTGTAATTTTAAAGTGATTGGGCTTAGTTTGTTGCTGTAAAGTGTAGTTGGGGGTGATTTTTGATAGCCGAAGTAATTTAGGTGAGTTTGTCATAGTTTGCTATGGTTAGTAGCATTTTTTTGTAATTTAAAAGTCATTGGGTTTAGTTTGTTGTGGTAAGGGTTAGTTGGTGATGATTTAGAGTAGCCGAAGTAATTTAGGTGAGTCTGGCATAGTTTGTTATGATTTGTACACTTTTTTTTGTAATTTTAAGATGATATGGTTTGGTTTGTTGTGGTAAGGGATAGTTGGGGGTGATTTACGGTAGCCGAAGTAATTTAGGTGATTCTGGTATAGTTTGTTATGATTTTTAGCATTTTTTTGTAATTTTAAAGTGATTGGGCTTAGTTTGTTGCTGTAAAGTGTTGTTGGGGATGATTTTTGATAGCCGAAGTAATTTAGGTGAGTTTGGCATAGTTTGCTATGGTTAGTAGCATTTTTTTGTAATTTAAAAGTGATTGGGTTTAGTTTGTTGCGGTAAGGGTTAGTTGGTGATGATTTATGGTAGCCGAAGTAATTTAGGAGAGTTTGGCATAGTCTGCTATGGTTAGTAGCATTTTTTTGTAATTTAAAAGTGATTGGGTTTAGTTTGTTGATGTAAGGGTTAGTTGGTGATGATTTAGTGTAGCCGAAGTAATTTAGGTGAGTCTGGTATAGTTTGTTATGATTTTTAGCATTTTTTTGTAATTTTAAAGTGATTGGGCTTAGTTTGTTGCTGTAAAGTGTAGCTGGGGGTGATTTTTGATAGCCGAAGTAATTTAGGTGAGTTTGGCATAGTTTGCTATGGTTAGTAGCATTTTTTTGTAATTTAAAAGTGATTGGGTTTAGTTTGTTGTGGTAAGGGTTAGTTGGTGATGATTTATGGTAGCCGAAGTAATTTAGGTGAGTTTGGCATAGTTTGCTATGGTTAGTAGCATTTTTTTGTAATTTAAAAGTGATTGGGTTTAGTTTGTTGTGGTAAGGGTTAGTTGGTGATGATTTATGGTAGCCGAAGTAATTTAGGTGAGTTTGGTATAGTTTGCTATGGTTAGTAGCATTTTTTTGTAATTTAAAAGTGATTGGGTTTAGTTTGTTGTGGTAAGGGTTAGTTGGTGATGATTTAGAGTAGCCGAAGTAATTTAGGTGTGTCTGGCATAGTTTGTTATGATTTGTACACCTTTTTTTGTAATTTTAAGATGATATGGTTTGTTTTGTTGTGGTAAGGGATAGTTGGGGGTGATTTACGGTAGCCGAAATAATTTAGGTGATTCTGGTATAGTTTGTTATGATTTTTAGCATTTTTTTGAAATTTTAAAGTGATTGGGCTTAGTTTGTTGCTGTAAAGTTTAGCTGGGGGTGATTTTTGATAGCCGAAGTAATTTAGGTGAGTTTGGCATAGTTTGCTATGGTTAGTAGCATTTTTTTGTAATTTAAAAGTGATTGGGTTTAGTTTGTTGTGGTAAGGGTTAGTTGGTGATGATTTATGGTAGCCGAAGTAATTTAGGTGAGTTTGGCATAGTTTGCTATGGTTAGTAGCATTTTTTTGTAATTTAAAAGTGATTGGGTTTAGTTTATTGTGGTAAGGGTTAGTTGGTGATGATTTAGAGTAGCCGAAGTAATTTAGGTGAGTCTGGCATAGTTGGTTATGATTTGTACACCTTTTTTTGTAATTTTAAAATGATATGGTTTGGTTTGTTGTGGTAAGGGATAGTTGGGGGTGATTTACGGTAGCCGAAGTAATTTAGGTAATTCTGGTATAGTTTGTTATGATTTTTAGCATTTTTTTGTAATTTTAAAGTGATTGGGCTTAGTTTGTTGCTGTAAAGTGTAGTTGGGGGTGATTTTTGATAGCCGAAGTAATTTAGGTGAGTTTGGCATAGTTTGCTATGGTTAGTAGCATTTTTTTGTAATTAAAAATTGATTGGGTTTAGTTTGTTGTGGTAAGGGTTAGTTGGTGATGATTTATGGTAGCCGAAGTAATTTAGGTGAGTTTGGCATAGTTTGCTATGGTTAGTAGCATTTTTTTGTAATTTAAAAGTGATTGGGTTTAGTTTGTTGTGGTAAGGGTTAGTTGGTGATGATTTAGAGTAGCCGAAGTAATTTAGGTGAGTCTGGCATAGTTTGTTATGATTTGTACACCTTTTTTTGTAATTTTAAAATGATATGGTTTGGTTTGTTGTGGTAAGGGATAGTTGGGGGTGATTTACGGTAGCCGAAGTAATTTAGGTAATTCTGGTATAGTTTGTTATGATTTTTTGCATTTTTTTGTAATTTTAAAGTGATTGGGCTTAGTTTGTTGCTGTAAAGTGTAGTTGGGGGTGATTTTTGATAGCCGAAGTAATTTATGTGGGTTTGGCATAGTTTGCTATGGTTAGTAGCATTTTTTTTGTAATTTAAAAGTGATTGGGTTTAGTTTGTTGTGGTAAGGGTTAGTTGGTGATGATTTATGGTAGCCGAAGTAATTTAGGTGAGTTTGGCATAGTTTGCCATGGTTAGGAGCATTTTTTTGTAATTTAAAAGTGATTGGGTTTAGTTTGTTGTGGTAAGGGTTAGTTGGTGATGATTTAGAGTAGCCGAAGTAATTTAGGTGAGTCTGGCATAGTTTGTTATGATTTGTACACCTTTTTTTGTAATTTTAAGATGATATGGTTTGGTTTGTTGTGGTAAGGGATAGTTGGGGGTGATTTACGTTATCCGAAGTTATTTAGGTGATTCTGGTATAGTTTGTTATGATTTTTAGCATTTTTTTGTATTTTTAAAGTGATTGGGCTTAGTTTGTTGCTGTAAAGTGTAGTTGGGGGTGATTTTTGATAGCCGAAGTAATTTAGGTGAGTTTGGCATAGTTTGCTATGGTTAGTAGCATTTTTTTGTAATTTAAAAGTGATTGGGTTTAGTTTGTTGTGGTAAGGGTTAGTTGGTGATGATTTATGGTAGCCGAAGTAATTTAGGTGAGTTTGGCATAGTTTGCTATGGTTAGTAGCATTTTTTTGTAATTTAAAAGTGATTGGGTTTAGTTTGTTGTGGTAAGGGTTAGTTGGTGATGATTTAGAGTAGCCGAAGTAATTTAGGTGAGTCTGGCATAGTTTGTTATGATTTGTACACCTTTTTTTGTAATTTCAAGATGATATGGTTTGGTTTGTTGTGGTAAGGGATAGTTGGGGGTGATTTACGGTAGCCGAAGTAATTTAGGTGATTCTGGTATAGTTTGTTATGATTTTTAGCATTTTTTGTAATTTTAAAGTGATTGGGCTTAGTTTGTTGCTGTAAAGTGTAGTTGGGGGTGATTTTTGATAGCCGAAGTAATTTAGGTGAGTTTGTCATAGTTTGCTATGGTTAGTAGCATTTTTTTGTAATTTAAAAGTCATTGGGTTTAGTTTGTTGTGGTAAGGGTTAGTTGGTGATGATTTAGAGTAGCCGAAGTAATTTAGGTGAGTCTGGCATAGTTTGTTATGATTTGTACACTTTTTTTTGTAATTTTAAGATGATATGGTTTGGTTTGTTGTGGTAAGGGATAGTTGGGGGTGATTTACGGTAGCCGAAGTAATTTAGGTGATTCTGGTATAGTTTGTTATGATTTTTAGCATTTTTTTGTAATTTTAAAGTGATTGGGCTTAGTTTGTTGCTGTAAAGTGTTGTTGGGGATGATTTTTGATAGCCGAAGTAATTTAGGTGAGTTTGGCATAGTTTGCTATGGTTAGTAGCATTTTTTTGTAATTTAAAAGTGATTGGGTTTAGTTTGTTGCGGTAAGGGTTAGTTGGTGATGATTTATGGTAGCCGAAGTAATTTAGGAGAGTTTGGCATAGTCTGCTATGGTTAGTAGCATTTTTTTGTAATTTAAAAGTGATTGGGTTTAGTTTGTTGATGTAAGGGTTAGTTGGTGATGATTTAGTGTAGCCGAAGTAATTTAGGTGAGTCTGGTATAGTTTGTTATGATTTTTAGCATTTTTTTGTAATTTTAAAGTGATTGGGCTTAGTTTGTTGCTGTAAAGTGTAGCTGGGGGTGATTTTTGATAGCCGAAGTAATTTAGGTGAGTTTGGCATAGTTTGCTATGGTTAGTAGCATTTTTTTGTAATTTAAAAGTGATTGGGTTTAGTTTGTTGTGGTAAGGGTTAGTTGGTGATGATTTATGGTAGCCGAAGTAATTTAGGTGAGTTTGGCATAGTTTGCTATGGTTAGTAGCATTTTTTTGTAATTTAAAAGTGATTGGGTTTAGTTTGTTGTGGTAAGGGTTAGTTGGTGATGATTTAGAGTAGCCGAAGTAATTTAGGTGAGTCTGGCATAGTTTGTTATGATTTGTACACCTTTTTTTGTAATTTTAAAATGATATGGTTTGGTTTGTTGTGGTAAGGGATAGTTGGGGGTGATTTACGGTAGCCGAAGTAATTTAGGTGATTCTGGTATAGTTTGTTATGATTTTTAGCATTTTTTTGTAATTTTAAAGTGATTGGGCTTAGTTTGTTGCTGTAAAGTGTAGTTGGGGGTGATTTTTGATAGCCGAAGTCATTTAGGTGAGTTTGGCATAGTTTGCTATGGTTAGTAGCATTTTTTTGTAATTTAAAAGTGATTGGGTTTAGTTTGTTGTGGTAAGGGTTAGTTGGTGATGATTTAGAGTAGCCGAAGTAATTTAGGTGAGTCTGGCATAGTTTGTTATGATTTGTACACCTTTTTTTGTAATTTTAAAATGATATGGTTTGGTTTGTTGTGGTAAGGGATAGTTGGGGGTGATTTACGGTAGCCGAAGTAATTTAGGTAATTCTGGTATAGTTTGTTATGATTTTTTGCATTTTTTTGTAATTTTAAAGTGATTGGGCTTAGTTTGTTGCTGTAAAGTGTAGTTGGGGGTGATTTTTGATAGCCGAAGTAATTTATGTGAGTTTGGCATAGTTTGCTATGGTTAGTAGCATTTTTTTTGTAATTTAAAAGTGATTGGGTTTAGTTTGTTGTGGTAAGGGTTAGTTGGTGATGATTTATGGTAGCCGAAGTAATTTAGGTGAGTTTGGCATAGTTTGCCATGGTTAGGAGCATTTTTTTGTAATTTAAAAGTGATTGGGTTTAGTTTGTTGTGGTAAGGGTTAGTTGGTGATGATTTAGAGAAGCCGAAGTAATTTAGGTGAGTCTGGCATAGTTTGTTATGATTTGTACACCTTTTTTTGTAATTTTAAGATGATATGGTTTGGTTTGTTGTGGTAAGGGATAGTTGGGGGTGATTTACGTTAGCCGAAGTAATTTAGGTGATTCTGGTATAGTTTGTTATGATTTTTAGCATTTTTTTGTATTTTTAAAGTGATTGGGCTTAGTTTGTTGCTGTAAAGTGTAGTTGGGGGTGATTTTTGATAGCCGAAGTAATTTAGGTGAGTTTGGCATAGTTTGCTATGGTTAGTAGCATTTTTTTGTAATTTAAAAGTGATTGGGTTTAGTTTGTTGTGGTAAGGGTTAGTTGGTGATGATTTAGAGTAGCCGAAGTAATTTAGGTGAGTCTGGCATAGTTTGTTATGATTTGTACACCTTTTTTTGTAATTTTAAAATGATATGGTTTGGTTTGTTGTGGTAAGGTATAGTTGGGGGTGATTTACGGTAGCCGAAGTAATTTAGGTAATTCTGGTATAGTTTGTTATGATTTTTTGCATTTTTTTGTAATTTTAAAGTGATTGGGCTTAGTTTGTTGCTGTAAAGTGTAGTTGGGGGTGATTTTTGATAGCCGAAGTAATTTATGTGAGTTTGGCATAGTTTGCTATGGTTAGTAGCATTTTTTTGTAATTTAAAAGTGATTGGGTTTAGTTTGTTGTGGTAAGGGTTAGTTGGTGATGATTTATGGTAGCCGAAGTAATTTAGGTGAGTTTGGCATAGTTTGCCATGGTTAGGAGCATTTTTTTGTAATTCAAAAGTGATTGGGTTTAGTTTGTTGTGGTAAGGGTTAGTTGGTGATGATTTAGAGTAGCCGAAGTAATTTAGGTGAGTCTGGCATAGTTTGTTATGATTTGTACACCTTTTTTTGTAATTTTAAGATGATATGGTTTGGTTTGTTGTGGTAAGGGATAGTTGGGGGTGATTTACGTTAGCCGAAGTAATTTAGGTGATTCTGGTATAGTTTGTTATGATTTTTAGCATTTTTTTGTAATTTTAAAGTGATTGGGCTTAGTTTGTTGCTGTAAAGTGTAGTTGGGGGTGATTTTTGATAGCCGAAGTAATTTAGGTGAGTTTGGCATAGTTTGCTATGGTTAGTAGCATTTTTTTGTAATTTAAAAGTGATTGGGTTTAGTTTGTTGTGGTAAGGGTTAGTTGGTGATGATTTAGAGTAGCCGAAGTAATTTAGGTGAGTCTGGCATAGTTTGTTATGATTTGTACACCTTTTTTTGTAATTTTAAAATGATATGGTTTGGTTTGTTGTGGTAAGGGATAGTTGGGGGTGATTTACGGTAGCCGAAGTAATTTAGGTAATTCTGGTATAGTTTGTTATGATTTTTTGCATTTTTTTGTAATTTTAAAGTGATTGGGCTTAGTTTGTTGCTGTAAAGTGTAGTTGGGGGTGATTTTTGATAGCCGAAGTAATTTATGTGAGTTTGGCATAGTTTGCTATGGTTAGTAGCATTTTTTTTGTAATTTAAAAGTGATTGGGTTTAGTTTGTTGTGGTAAGGGTTAGTTGGTGATGATTTATGGTAGCCGAAGTAATTTAGGTGAGTTTGGCATAGTTTGCCATGGTTAGGAGCATTTTTTTGTAATTTAAAAGTGATTGGGTTTAGTTTGTTGTGGTAAGGGTTAGTTGGTGATGATTTAGAGAAGCCGAAGTAATTTAGGTGAGTCTGGCATAGTTTGTTATGATTTGTACACCTTTTTTTGTAATTTTAAGATGATATGGTTTGGTTTGTTGTGGTAAGGGATAGTTGGGGGTGATTTACGTTAGCCGAAGTAATTTAGGTGATTCTGGTATAGTTTGTTATGATTTTTAGCATTTTTTTGTATTTTTAAAGTGATTGGGCTTAGTTTGTTGCTGTAAAGTGTAGTTGGGGGTGATTTTTGATAGCCGAAGTAATTTAGGTGAGTTTGGCATAGTTTGCTATGGTTAGTAGCATTTTTTTGTAATTTAAAAGTGATTGGGTTTAGTTTGTTGTGGTAAGGGTTAGTTGGTGATGATTTAGAGTAGCCGAAGTAATTTAGGTGAGTCTGGCATAGTTTGTTATGATTTGTACACCTTTTTTTGTAATTTTAAAATGATATGGTTTGGTTTGTTGTGGTAAGGGATAGTTGGGGGTGATTTACGGTAGCCGAAGTAATTTAGGTAATTCTGGTATAGTTTGTTATGATTTTTTGCATTTTTTTGTAATTTTAAAGTGATTGGGCTTAGTTTGTTGCTGTAAAGTGTAGTTGGGGGTGATTTTTGATAGCCGAAGTAATTTATGTGAGTTTGGCATAGTTTGCTATGGTTAGTAGCATTTTTTTTGTAATTTAAAAGTGATTGGGTTTAGTTTGTTGTGGTAAGGGTTAGTTGGTGATGATTTATGGTAGCCGAAGTAATTTAGGTGAGTTTGGCATAGTTTGCCATGGTTAGGAGCATTTTTTTGTAATTTAAAAGTGATTGGGTTTAGTTTGTTGTGGTAAGGGTTAGTTGGTGATGATTTAGAGAAGCCGAAGTAATTTAGGTGAGTCTGGCATAGTTTGTTATGATTTGTACACCTTTTTTTGTAATTTTAAGATGATATGGTTTGGTTTGTTGTGGTAAGGAATAGTTGGGGGTGATTTACGTTAGCCGAAGTAATTTAGGTGATTCTGGTATAGTTTGTTATGATTTTTAGCATTTTTTTGTATTTTTAAAGTGATTGGGCTTAGTTTGTTGCTGTAAAGTGTAGTTGGGGGTGATTTTTGATAGCCGAAGTAATTTAGGTGAGTTTGGCATAGTTTGCTATGGTTAGTAGCATTTTTTTGTAATTTAAAAGTGATTGGTTTTAGTTTGTTATGGTAAGGGTTAGTTGGTGATGATTTATGGTAGCCGAAGTAATTTAGGTGAGTTTGGCATAGTTTGCTATGGTTAGTAGCATTTTTTTGTAATTTAAAAGTGATTGGGCTTAGTTTGTTGGGGAAAGGGTTCGTTGGTGATGATTTATGGTAGCAGAAGTAATTTAGGTAAGTTTGGCATAGTTTGCTATGGTTAGTAGCATTTTTTTGTCATTTAAAATTGATTGGGTTTAGTTTGTTGTGGTAAGGGTTAGTTGGTGATAATCTAGAGTAGCCGAAGTAATTTAGGTGAGTCTGGCATAGTTTGTTATGATTTGTACACCTTTTTTTGTAATTTTAAGATGATATGGTTTGGTTTGTTGTGGTAAGGGATAGTTGGGGGTGATTTACGGTAGCCGAAGTAACTTAAGTGATTCTGGTATAGTTTGTTATGATTTTTAGCATTTTTTTGTAATTTTAAAGTGATTGGGCTTAGTTTGTTGCTGTAAAGTGTAGTTGGGGGTGATTTTTGATGGCCGAAGTAATTTAGGTGAGTTTGGCATAGTTTGCTTGGTTAGTAGCATTTTTTTGTAATTTAAAAGTGATTGGGTTTAGGTTGTTGTGGTAAGGGTTATTTGGTGATGATTTAGAGTAGCCGAAGTAATTTAGGTCAGTCTGGCATAGTTTGTTATGATTTGTATACTTTTTTTTGTAATTTTAAGATGATATGGTTTGGTTTGTTGTGGTAAGGGATAGTTGGGGGTGATTTACGATAGCCGAAGTAATTTAGGTGATTCTGGTATAGATTGTTATGATTTTTAGCATTTTTTTGTAATTTTAAAGTGATTGGGCTTAGTTTGTTGCTGTAAAGTGTAGTTGGGGGTGATTTTTGATAGCCGAAGTAATTTAGGTGAGTTTGGCATAGTTTGCTATGGTTAGTAGCATTTTTTTGTAATTTAAAAGTGATTGGGTTTAGTTTGTTGTGGTAAGGGTTAGTTGGTGATGATTTATGGTAGCCGAAGTAATTTAGGCGAGTTTGGCATAGTTTGCTATGGTTAGTAGAATTTTTTTGTAATTTAAAAGTGATTGGGTTTAGTTTGTTGTGGTAAGGGTTAGTTGGTGATGATTTATGGTAGCCGAAGTAATTTAGGTGAGTTTGGCATAGTTTGCTATGGTTAGTAGCATTTTTTTTGTAATTTAAAAGTGATTGGGTTTAGTTTGTTGTGGTAAGGGTTAGTTGGTGATGATTTAGAGAAGCCGAAGTAATTTAGGTGAGTCTGGCATAGTTTGTTATGATTTGTACACCTTTTTTTGTAATTTTAAGATGATATGGTTTGGTTTGTTGTGGTAAGGGATAGTTGGGGGTGATTTACGTTAGCCGAAGTAATTTAGGTGATTCTGGTATAGTTTGTTATGATTTTTAGCATTTTTTTGTATTTTTAAAGTGATTGGGCTTAGTTTGTTGCTGTAAAGTGTAGTTGGGGGTGATTTTTGATAGCCGAAGTAATTTAGGTGAGTTTGGCATAGTTTGCTATGGTTAGTAGCATTTTTTTGTAATTTAAAAGTGATTGGTTTTAGTTTGTTATGGTAAGGGTTAGTTGGTGATGATTTATGGTAGCCGAAGTAATTTAGGTGAGTTTGGCATAGTTTGCTATGGTTAGTAGCATTTTTTTGTAATTTAAAAGTGATTGGGCTTAGTTTGTTGGGGAAAGGGTTCGTTGGTGATGATTTATGGTAGCAGAAGTAATTTAGGTAAGTTTGGCATAGTTTGCTATGGTTAGTAGCATTTTTTTGTCATTTAAAATTGATTGGGTTTAGTTTGTTGTGGTAAGGGTTAGTTGGTGATAATCTAGAGTAGCCGAAGTAATTTAGGTGAGTCTGGCATAGTTTGTTATGATTTGTACACCTTTTTTTGTAATTTTAAGATGATATGGTTTGGTTTGTTGTGGTAAGGGATAGTTGGGGGTGATTTACGGTAGCCGAAGTAACTTAAGTGATTCTGGTATAGTTTGTTATGATTTTTAGCATTTTTTTGTAATTTTAAAGTGATTGGGCTTAGTTTGTTGCTGTAAAGTGTAGTTGGGGGTGATTTTTGATGGCCGAAGTAATTTAGGTGAGTTTGGCATAGTTTGCTTGGTTAGTAGCATTTTTTTGTAATTTAAAAGTGATTGGGTTTAGGTTGTTGTGGTAAGGGTTATTTGGTGATGATTTAGAGTAGCCGAAGTAATTTAGGTCAGTCTGGCATAGTTTGTTATAATTTGTATACTTTTTTTTGTAATTTTAAGATGATATGGTTTGGTTTGTTGTGGTAAGGGATAGTTGGGGGTGATTTACGATAGCCGAAGTAATTTAGGTGATTCTGGTATAGATTGTTATGATTTTTAGCATTTTTTTGTAATTTTAAAGTGATTGGGCTTAGTTTGTTGCTGTAAAGTGTAGTTGGGGGTGATTTTTGATAGCCGAAGTAATTTAGGTGAGTTTGGCATAGTTTGCTATGGTTAGTAGCATTTTTTTGTAATTTAAAAGTGATTGGGTTTAGTTTGTTGTGGTAAGGGTTAGTTGGTGATGATTTATGGTAGCCGAAGTAATTTAGGCGAGTTTGGCATAGTTTGCTATGGTTAGTAGCATTTTTTTGTAATTTAAAAGTGATTGGGTTTAGTTTGTTGTGGTAAGGGTTAGTTGGTGATGATTTATGGTAGCCGAAGTAATTTAGGTGAGTTTGGCATAGTTTGCTATGGTTAGTAGCATTTTTTTTGTAATTTAAATGTGATTGGGTTTAGTTTGTTGTGGTAAGGGTTAGTTGGTGATGATTTAGAGTAGCCGAAGTAATTTAGGTGAGTCCGGCATAGTTTGTTATGATTTGTACACTTTTTTTTGTAATTTTAAAATGATATGGTTTGGTTTGTTGTGGTAAGGGATAGTTGGGGGTGATTTACGGTAGCCAAAGTAATTTAGGTGATTCTGGTATAGTTTGTTATGTTTTTTAGCATTTTTTTGTAATTTTAAAGTGATTGGGCTTAGTTTGTTGCTGTAAAGTGTAGTTGGGGGTGATTTTTGATAGCCGAGGTAATTTAGGTGAGTTTGGCATAGTTTGCTATGGTTAGTAGCATTTTTTTGTAATTTAAAAGTGATTTTGGTATAGTTTGTTATGATTTTTAGCATTTTTTTGTAATTTTTAAGTGATTGGGCTTAGTTTCTTGCTGTAAAGTGTAGTTAGGGGTGATTTTTGATAGCCGAAGTAATTTAGGTGAGTTTGGCATAGTTTGCTATGGTTAGTAGCATTTTTTTGTTATTTAAAAGTGATTGGGTTCAGTTTGTTGTGGTAAGGGTTATTTGGTGATGATTTAAAGTAGCCGAAGTAATTTAGGTGAGTCTGGCATAGTTTGTTATGATTTGTACACCTTTTTTTGTAATTTTGAGATGATATGGTTTGGTTTGTTTTGGTAAGGGATAGTTGGGGGTGATTTACGGTAGCCGAAGTAATTTAGGTGATTCTGGTATAGCTTGTTATAATTTTTAGCATTTTTTTGTAATTTTAAAGTGATTGGGCTTAGTTTGTTGCTGTAAAGTGTAGTTGGGGGTGATTTTTGATAGCCGAAGTAATTTAGGTGAGTTTGGCATAGTTTGCTATGGTTAGTAGCATTTATTTGTAATTTAAAAGTGATTGGGCTTAGTTTGTTGTGAAAAGGGTTCGTTGGTGATGATTTATGGTAGCCGAAGTAATTTAGGTAAGTTTGGCATAGTTTGCTATGGTTAGTAGCATTTGTTTGTCATTTAAAAGTGATTGGGTTTAGTTTGTTGTGGTAAGGGTTAGTTGGTGATAATCTAGAGTAGCCGAAGCAATTTAGGTGAGTCTGGCATAGTTTGTTATGATTTGTACACCTTTTTTTGTAATTTTAAGATGATATGGTTTGGTTTGTTGTGGTAAGGGATAGTTGGGGGTGATTTACGGTAGCAGAAGTAACTTAAGTGATTCTGGTATAGTTTGTTATGATTTTTAGCATTTTTTTGTAATTTTAAAGTGATTGGGCTTAGTTTGTTGCTGTAAAGTGTAGTTGGGGGTGATTTTTGATAGCTGAAGTAATTTAGGTGAGTTTGGCATAGTTTGCTATGGCTAGTAGCATTTTTTTGTAATTTAAATCGATTGGGTATAGTTTGTTGTGGTAAGGGTTACTTGGTGATGATTTAGAGTAGCCGAAGTAATTTAGGTGAGTCTGGCATAGTTTTTGTTATGATTTTTAGCATTTTTTTGTAATTTTAAAGTGATTGGGCTTAGTTCGTTGCTGTAAAGTGTAGTTGGGGGTGATTTTTGATGGCCGAAGTAATTTAGGTGAGTTTGGCATAGTTTGCTATGGTTAGTAGCACTTTTTTGTAATTTAAAAGTGATTGGGTTTAGGTTGTTGTGGTAAGGGTTAGTTGGTGATGATTTAGAGTAGCCGAAGTAATTTAGGTGAGTCTGGCATAGTTTGTTATGATTTGTTCACCTTTTTTTGTAATTTTAAGATGATATGGTTTGGTTTGTTGTGGTAAGGGATAGTTGGGGGTGATTTACGGTAGCCGAAGTAATTTAGGTGATTCTGGTATAGTTTGTTATGATTTTTGGCATTTTTTTGTAATTTTAAAGTGATTGGGCTTAGTTTGATGCTGTAAAGTGTAGTTGGGGGTGATTTTTAATAGCCGAAGTAATTTAGGTGAGTTTGGCATAGTTTGCTATGGTTAGTAGCACTTTTTTGTAATTTAAAAGTGATTGGGTTCAGTTTGTTGTGGTAAGGGTTAGTTGGTAATGATTTATGGTAGCCGAAGTAATTTAGGTGAGTTTGGCATAGTTTGCTATGGTTAGTAGCATTTTTTTGTAATTTAAAAGTGATTGGGTTTAGTTTGTTGTGGTAAGGGTTAGTTGGTGAAGATTTAGAGTAGCCGAAGTAATTTAGGAGAGTCTGGCATAGTTTGTTATGATTTGTACACCTTTTTTTGTAATTTTAAGATGATATGGTTTAGTTTGTTGTGGTAAGGGATAGTTGGGGGTGATTTACGGTAGCCGAAGTAATTTAGGTGATTCTGGAATAGTTTGTTATGATTTTTAGCATTTTTTTTGTAATTTTAAAGTGATTGGGCTTAGTTTGTTGCTGTAAAGTGTAGTTGGGGGTGATTTTTGATAGCCGAAGTAATTTAGGTGAGTTTGGCACAGTTTGCTATGGTTAGTAGCATTTTTTTTGTAATTTAAAAGTGATTGGGTTTAGTTTGTTGTGGTAAGGGTTAGTTGGTGATGATTTAGAGTAGCCGAAGTAATTTAGGTGAGTCTGGCATAGTTTGTTATGATTTGTACACCTTTTTTTGTAGTTTTAAGATGATATGGTTTGGTTTGTTGTGGTAGGGGAAAGTTGGGGGTGATTTACGTTAGCCGAAGTAATTTAGGTGATTCTGGTATAGTTTGTTATGATTTTTAGCATTTTTTTGTAATTTTAAAGTGATTGGGCTTAGTTTGTTGCTGTAAAGTGTAGTTGGGGGTGATTTTTGATAGCCGAAGTAATTTAGGTGAGTTTGGCATAGTTTGCTATGGTTAGTAGCATTTTTTTGTAATTTAAATGTGATTGGGTTTAGTTTGTTGTGGTAAGGGTTAGTTGGTGATGATTTATGGTAGCCGAAGAAATTTAGGTGAGTTTGGCATAATTTGCTATGGTTAGGAGCATTTTTTTGTAGTTTAAAAGTGATTGGGTTTAGTTTGTTGTGGTAAGGGTTAGTTGGTGATGATTTAGAGTAGCCGAAGTAATTTAGGTGAGTCTGGCATAGTTTGTTATGATTTGTACACCTTTTTTTGTAATTTTAAGATGATATGGTTTGGTTTGTTGTGGTAAGGGATAGTTGGGGGTGATTTACGGTAGCCGAAGTAATTTAGGTGATTCTGGTATAGTTTGTTATGATTTTTAACATTTTTTTGCAATTTTAAAGTGATTGGGCTTAGTTTGTTGCTGTAAAGTGTAGTTGGGGGTGATTTTTGATAGCCGAAGAAATTTATGTGAGTTTGGCATAGTTTGCTATGGTTAGTAGCATTTTTTTGTAATTTAAAAGTGATTGGGTTTAGTTTGTTGTGGTAAGGGTTAGTTGGTGATGATTTATGGTAGCCGAAGTAATTTAGGTGAGTTTGGCATAGTTTGCCATGGTTAGGAGCATTTTTTTGTAATTTAAAAGTGATTGGGTTTAGTTTGTTGTGGTAAGGGTTAGTTGGTGATGATTTAGAGTAGCCGAAGTAATTTAGGTGAGTCTGGCATAGTTTGTTATGATTTGTACACCTTTTTTTGTAATTTTAAGGTGATATGGTTTGGTTTGTTGTGGTAAGGGATAGTAGGGGGTGATTTACGGTAGCCGAAGTAATTTAGGTGATTCTGGTATAGTTTGTTATGATTTTTAGCATTTTTTTGTAATTTTAAAGTGATTGGGCTTAGTTTGTTGCTGTAAAGTGTAGTTGGGGGTGATTTTTGATAGCCGAAGTAATTTAGGTGAGTTTGGCATAGTTTGCTATGGTTAGTAGCATTTTTTTGTAATTTAAATGTGATTGGGTTTAGTTTGTTGTGGTAAGGGTTAGTTGGTGATGATTTATGGTAGCCGAAGAAATTTAGGTGAGTTTGGCATAATTTGCTATGGTTAGGAGCATTTTTTTGTAATTTAAAAGTGATTGGGTTTAGTTTGTTGTGGTAAGGGTTAGTTGGTGATGATTTAGAGTAGCCAAAGTAATTTAGGTGAGTCTGGCATAGTTTGTTATGATTTGTACACCTTTTTTTGTAATTTTAAGATGATATGGTTTGGTTTGTTGTGGTAGGGGAAAGTTGGGGGTGATTTACGGTAGCCGAAGTAATTTAGGTGATTCTGGTATAGTTTGTTATGATTTTTAGCATTTTTTTGTAATTTTGAAGTGATTGGGCTTAGTTTGTTGCTGTAAAGTGTAGTTGGGGGTGATTTTTGATAGCCGAAGTAATTTAGGTGAGTTTGGCATAGTTTGCTATGGTTAGTAGCATTTTTTTTGTAATTTAAAAGTGATTGGGTTTAGTTTGTTGTGGTAAGGGTTAGTTGGTGATGATTTAGAGTAGCCGAAGTAATTTAGGTGAGTCTGGCATAGTTTGTTATGATTTGTACACCTTTTTTTGTAATTTTAAGATGATATGGTTTGGTTTGTTGTGGTAAGGGATAGTTGGGGGTGATTTACGGTAGCCGAAGTAATTTAGGTGATTCTGGTATAGTTTGTTATGATTTTTAGCATTTTTTTGTAATTTTAAAATGATTGGGCTTAGTTTGTTGCTGTAAAGTGTAGTTGGGGGTGATTTTTGATAGCCGAAGTAATTTATGTGAGTTTGGCATAGTTTGCTATGGTTAGTAGCATTTTTTTTGTAATTTAAAAGTGATTGGGTTTAGTTTGTTGTGGTAAGGGTTAGTTGGTGATGATTTATGGTAGCCGAAGTAATTTAGGTGAGTTTGGCATAGTTTGCCATGGTTAGGAGCATTTTTTTGTAATTTAAAAGTGATTGGGTTTAGTTTGTTGTGGTAAGGGTTAGTTGGTGATGATTTATGGTAGCCGAAGTAATTTAGGTGAGTTTGGCATAGTTTGCTAGGGTTAGGAGCATTTTTTTGTAGTTTAAAAGTGATTGGGTTTAGTTTGTTGTGGTAAGGGTTAGTTGGTGATGATTTAGAGTAGCCGAAGTAATTTAGGTGAGTCTGGCATAGTTTGTTATGATTTGTACACCTTTTTTTGTAATTTTAAGATGATATGGTTTGGTTTGTTGTGGTAAGGGATAGTTGGGGGTGATTTACGGTAGCCGAAGTAATTTAGGTGATTCTGGTATAGTTTGTTATGATTTTTAGCATTTTTTTGTAATTTTAAAATGATTGGGCTTAGTTTGTTGCTGTAAAGTGTAGTTGGGGGTGATTTTTGATAGCCGAAGTAATTTATGTGAGTTTGGCATAGTTTGCTATGGTTAGTAGCATTTTTTTTGTAATTTAAAAGTGATTGGGTTTAGTTTGTTGTGGTAAGGGTTAGTTGGTGATGATTTATGGTAGCCGAAGTAATTTAGGTGAGTTTGGCATAGTTTGCCATGGTTAGGAGCATTTTTTTGTAATTTAAAAGTGATTGGGTTTAGTTTGTTGTGGTAAGGGTTAGTTGGTGATGATTTAGAGTAGCCGAAGTAATTTAGGTGAGTCTGGCATAGTTTGTTATGATTTGTACACCTTTTTTTGTAATTTTAAGATGATATGGTTTGGTTTGTTGTGGTAAGGGATAGTTGGGAGTGATTTACGGTAGCCGAAGTAATTTAGGTGATTCTGGTATAGTTTGTTATGATTTTTAGCATTTTTTTGTAATTTTAAAGTGATTGGGCTTAGTTTGTTGCTGTAAAGTGTAGTTGAGGGTGATTTTTTATAGCCGAAGAAATTTGGTTAGTTTGGCATAGTTTGCTATGGTTAGTAGCATTTTTTTGTAATTTAAAAGTGATTGGGTTTAGTTTGTTGTGGTAAGGGTTAGTTGGTGATGATTTAGAATAGCCGAAGTAATTTAGGTGAGTCTGGCATAGTTTGTTATGATTTGTACACCTTTTTTTGTAATTTAAGATGATAAGGTTTGGTTTGTCGTGGTAGGGGAAAGTTGGGGGTGATTTACGGTAGCCGAAGTAATTTAGGTGATTCTGGTATAGTTTGTTATGATTTTTAGCATTTTTTTGTAATTTTAAAGTGATTGGGCTTAGTTTGTTGCTGTAAAGTGTAGTTGGGGGTGATTTTTGATAGCCGAAGTAATTTAGGTGAGTTTGGCATAGTTTGCTATGGTTAGTAGCATTTTTTTTGTAATTTAAAAGTGATTGGGTTTAGTTTGTTGTGGTAAGGGTTAGTTGGTGATGATTTAGAGTAGCCGAAGTAATTTAGGTGAGTCTGGCATAGTTTGTTATGCTTTGTACATTTTTTTTTGTAATTTTAAGATGATATGGTTTGGATTGTTGTGGTAAGGGATAGTTGGGGGTGATTTACGTTAGCCGAAGTAATTTAGGTGATTCTGGTATAGTTTGTTATGATTTTTAGCATTTTTTTGTAATTTTAAAGTGATTGGGCTTAGTTTGTTGCTGTAAAGTGTAGTTGGGGGTGATTTTTGATAGCCGAAGTAATTTAGGTGAGTTTGGCATAGTTTGCTATGGTTAGTAGAATTTTTTTGTAATTTAAAAGTGATTGGGTTTAGTTTGTTGTGGTAAGGGTTAGTTGGTGATGATTTATGGTAGCCGAAGTAATTTAGGTGAGTTTGGCATAGTTTGCTATGGTTAGTAGCATTTTTTTGTAATTTAAAAGTTATTGGGTTTAGTTTGTTGTGGTAAGGGTTAGTTGGTGATGATTTAGAGTAGCCGAAGTAATTTAGGTGAGTCTGGCATAGTTTGTTATGATTTGTACACCTTTTTTTGTAATTTTAAGATGATATGGTTTGGTTTCTTGTGGTAAGGGATAGTTGGGGGTGATTTACGGTAGCCGAAGTAATTTAGGTGATTCTGGTATAGTTTGTTATGATTTTTAGCATTTTTTTGTAATTTTAAAGTGATTGGGCTTAGTTTGTTGCTGTAAAGTGTAGTTGGGGGTGATTTTTGATAGCCGAAGTAATTTAGGTGAGTTTGGCATTGTTTGCTATGGTTTGTAGCATTTTTTTGTAATTTAAAAGTGATTGGGTTTAGTTTGTTGTGGTAAGGGTTAGTTGGTGATGATTTATGGTAGCCGAAGTAATTTAGGTGAGTTTGGCATAGTTTGCTATGGTTAGGAGCATTTTTTTGTAGTTTAAAAGTGATTGGGTTTAGTTTGTTGTGGTAAGGGTTAGTTGGTGATGATTTAGAGTAGCCGAAGTAATTTAGGTGAGTCTGGCATAGTTTGTTATGATTTGTACACCTTTTTTTGTAATTTTAAGATGATATGGTTTGGTTTGTTGTGGTAAGGGATAGTTGGGGGTGATTTACGGTAGCCGAAGTAATTTAGGTGATTCTGGTATAGTTTGTTATGATTTTTAGCATTTTTTTGTAATTTTAAAGTGATTGGGCTTAGTTTGTTGCTGTAAAGTGTAGTTGGGGGCGATTTTTGATAGCCGAAGAAATTTATGTGAGTTTGGCATAGTTTGCTATGGTTAGTAGCATTTTTTTTGTAATTTAAAAGTGATTGGGTTTAGTTTGTTGTGGTAAGGGTTAGTTGGTGATGATTTATGGTAGCCAAAGTAATTTAGGTGAGTTTGGCATAGTTTGCCATGGTTAGGAGCATTTTTTTGTAATTTAAAAGTGATTGGGTTTAGTTTGTTGTGGTAAGGGTTAGTTGGTGATGATTTAGAGTAGCCGAAGTAATTTAGGTGAGTCTGGCATAGTTTGTTATGATTTGTACACCTTTTTTTGTAATTTTAAGATGATATGGTTTGGTTTGTTGTGGTAAGGGATAGTAGGGGGTGATTTACGGTAGCCGAAGTAATTTAGGTGATTCTGGTATAGTTTGTTATGATTTTTAGCATTTTTTTGTAATTTTAAAGTGATTGGGCTTAGTTTGTTGCTGTAAAGTGTAGTTGGGGGTGATTTTTGATAGCCGAAGTAATTTAGGTGAGTTTGGCATAGTTTGCTATGGTTAGTAGCATTTTTTGTAATTTAAATATGATTGGGTTTAGTTTGTTGTGGTAAGGGTTAGTTGGTGATGATTTATATTAGCCGAAGAAATTTAGGTGAGTTTGGCATAATTTGCTATGGTTAGGAGCATTTTTTTGTAATTTAAAAGTGATTGGGTTTAGTTTGTTGTGGTAAGGGTTAGTTGGTGATGATTTAGAGTAGCCAAAGTAATTTAGGTGAGTCTGGCATAGTTTGCCATGGTTAGGAGCATTTTTTTGTAATTTAAAAGTGATTGGGTTTAGTTTGTTGCGGTAAGGGTTAGTTGGTGATGATTTATGGTAGCCGAAGTAATTTAGGAGAGTTTGGCATAGTTTGCTATGGTTAGTAGCATTTTTTTGTAATTTAAAAGTGATTGGGTTTAGTTTGTTGTGGTAAGGGTTAGTTGGTGATGATTTAGAATAGCCGAAGTAATTTAGGTGAGTCTGGCATAGTTTGTTATGATTTGTACACCTTTTTTTGTAATTTTAAGATGATATGGTTTGGTTTGTTGTGGTAGGGGAAAGTTGGGGGTGATTTACGTTAGCCGAAGTAATTTAGGTGATTCTGGTATAGTTTGTTATGATTTTTAGCATTTTTTTGTAATTTTAAAGTGATTGGGCTTAGTTTGTTGCTGTAAAGTGTAGTTGGGGGTGATTTTTGATAGCCGAAGTAATTTAGGTGAGTTTGGCATAGTTTGCTATGGTTAGTAGCATTTTTTTGTAATTTAAAAGTGATTGGGTTTAGTTTGTTGCGGTAAGGGTTAGTTGGTGATGATTTATGGTAGCCGAAGTAATTTAGGAGAGTTTGGCATAGTTTGCTATGGTTAGTAGCATTTTTTTGTAATTTAAAAGTGATTGGGTTTAGTTTGTTGTGGTAAGGGTTAGTTGGTGATGATTTATGGTAGCCGAAGTAATTTAGGTGAGTCTGGCATAGTTTGTTATGATTTGTACACCTTTTTTTGTAATTTTAAGATGATATGGTTTGGTTTGTTGTGGTAAGGGATAGTTGGGGGTGATTTACGGTAGCCGAAGTAATTTAGGTGATTCTGGTATAGTTTGTTATGATTTTTAGCATTTTTTTGTAATTTTAAAGTGATTGGGCTTAGTTTGTTGCTGTAAAGTGTAGTTGGGGGTGATTTTTGATAGCCGAAGAAATTAGGTTAGTTTGGCATAGTTTGCTATGGTTAGTAGCATTTTTTTGTAATTTAAAAATGATTGGGTTTAGTTTGTTGTGGTAAGGGTTAGTTGGTGATGATTTAGAGTAGCCGAAGTAATTTAGGTGAGTCTGGCATAGTTTGTTATGATTTGTACACCTTTTTTTGTAATTTTAAGATGATATGGTTTGGTTTGTTGTGGTAGGGGAAAGTTGGGGGTGATTTACGTTAGCCGAAGTAATTTAGGTGATTCTGGTATAGTTTGTTATGATTTTTAGCATTTTTTTGTAATTTTAAAGTGATTGGGCTTAGTTTGTTGCTGTAAAGTGTAGTTGGGGGTGATTTTTGATAGCCGAAGTAATTTAGGTGAGTTTGGCATAGTTTGCTATGGTTAGTAGCATTTTTTTGTAATTTAAATGTGATTGGGTTTAGTTTGTTGTGGTAAGGGTTAGTTGGTGATGATTTATGGTAGCCGAAGAAATTTAGGTGAGTTTGGCATAATTTGCTATGGTTAGGAGCATTTTTTTGTAGTTTAAAAGTGATTGGGTTTAGTTTGTTGTGGTAAGGGTTAGTTGGTGATGATTTAGAGTAGCCGAAGTAATTTAGGTGAGTCTGGCATAGTTTGTTATGATTTGTACACCTTTTTTTGTAATTTTAAGATGATATGGTTTGGTTTGTTGTGGTAAGGGAGAGTGGGGGTGATTTACGGTAGCCGAAGTAATTTAGGTGATTCTGGTATAGTTTGTTATGATTTTTAGCATTTTTTTGCAATTTTAAAGTGATTGGGCTTAGTTTGTTGCTGTAAAGTGTAGTTGGGGGTGATTTTTGATAGCCGAAGAAATTTATGTGAGTTTGGCATAGTTTGCTATGGTTAGTAGTATTTTTTTGTAATTTAAATGTGATTGGGTTTAGTTTGTTGTGGTAAGGGTTAGTTGGTGATGATTTATGGTAGCCGAAGTAATTTAGGTGAGTTTGGCATAGTTTGCCATGGTTAGGAGCATTTTTTTGTAATTTAAAAGTGATTGGGTTTAGTTTGTTGTGGTAAGGGTTAGTTGGTGATGATTTAGAGTAGCCGAAGTAATTTAGGTGAGTCTGGCATAGTTTGTTATGATTTGTACACCTTTTTTTGTAATTTTAAGGTGATATGGTTTGGTTTGTTGTGGTAAGGGATAGTAGGGGGTGATTTACGGTAGCCGAAGTAATTTAGGTGATTCTGGTATAGTTTGTTATGATTTTTAGCATTTTTTTGTAATTTTAAAGTGATTGGGCTTAGTTTGTTGCTGTAAAGTGTAGTTGGGGGTGATTTTTGATAGCCGAAGTAATTTAGGTGAGTTTGGCATAGTTTGCTATGGTTAGTAGCATTTTTTTGTAATTTAAATGTGATTGGGTTTAGTTTGTTGTGGTAAGGGTTAGTTGGTGATGATTTATGGTAGCCGAAGAAATTTAGGTGAGTTTGGCATAATTTGCTATGGTTAGGAGCATTTTTTTGTAATTTAAAAGTGATTGGGTTTAGTTTGTTGTGGTAAGGGTTAGTTGGTGATGATTTAGAGTAGCCAAAGTAATTTAGGTAAGTCTGGCATAGTTTGTTATGATTTGTACACCTTTTTTTGTAATTTTAAGATGATATGGTTTGGTTTGTTGTGGTAGGGGAAAGTTGGGGGTGATTTACGGAAGCCGAAGTAATTTAGGTGATTCTGGTATAGTTTGTTATGATTTTTAGCATTTTTTTGTAATTTTGAAGTGATTGGGCTTAGTTTGTTGCTGTAAAGTGTAGTTGGGGGTGATTTTTGATAGCCGAAGTAATTTAGGTGAGTTTGGCATTGTTTGCTATGGTTAGTAGCATTTTTTTGTAATTTAAAAGTGATTGGGTTTAGTTTGTTGTGGTAAGGGTTAGTTGGTGATGATTTATGGTAGCCGAAGTAATTTAGGTGAGTTTGGCATAGTTTGCTAGGGTTAGGAGCATTTTTTTGTAGTTTAAAAGTGATTGGGTTTAGTTTGTTGTGGTAAGGGTTAGTTGGTGATGATTTAGAGTAGCCGAAGTAATTTAGGTGAGTCTGGCATAGTTTGTTATGATTTGTACACCTTTTTTTGTAATTTTAAGATGATATGGTTTGGTTTGTTGTGGTAAGGGAGAGTTGGGGGTGATTTACGGTAGCCGAAGTAATTTAGGTGATTCTGGTATAGTTTGTTATGATTTTTAGCATTTTTTTGCAATTTTAAAGTGATTGGGCTTAGTTTGTTGCTGTAAAGTGTAGTTGGGGGTGATTTTTGATAGCCGAAGAAATTTATGTGAGTTTGGCATAGTTTGCTATGGTTAGTAGTATTTTTTTGTAATTTAAATGTGATTGGGTTTAGTTTGTTGTGGTAAGGGTTAGTTGGTGATGATTTATGGTAGCCGAAGTAATTTAGGTGAGTTTGGCATAGTTTGCCATGGTTAGGAGCATTTTTTTGTAATTTAAAAGTGATTGGGTTTAGTTTGTTGTGGTAAGGGTTAGTTGGTGATGATTTAGAGTAGCCGAAGTAATTTAGGTGAGTCTGGCATAGTTTGTTATGATTTGTACACCTTTTTTTGTAATTTTAAGGTGATATGGTTTGGTTTGTTGTGGTAAGGGATAGTAGGGGGTGATTTACGGTAGCCGATGTAATTTAGGTGATTCTGGTATAGTTTGTTATGATTTTTAGCATTTTTTTGTAATTTTAAAGTGATTGGGCTTAGTTTGTTGCTGTAAAGTGTAGTTGGGGGTGATTTTTGATAGCCGAAGTAATTTAGGTGAGTTTGGCATAGTTTGCTATGGTTAGTAGCATTTTTTTGTAATTTAAATGTGATTGGGTTTAGTTTGTTGTGGTAAGGGTTAGTTGGTGATGATTTATGGTAGCCGAAGAAATTTAGGTGAGTTTGGCATAATTTGCTATGGTTAGGAGCATTTTTTTGTAATTTAAAAGTGATTGGGTTTAGTTTGTTGTGGTAAGGGTTAGTTGGTGATGATTTAGAGTAGCCAAAGTAATTTAGGTGAGTCTGGCATAGTTTGTTATGATTTGTACACCTTTTTTTGTAATTTTAAGATGATATGGTTTGGTTTGTTGTGGTAGGGGAAAGTTGGGGGTGATTTACGGTAGCCGAAGTAATTTAGGTGATTCTGGTATAGTTTGTTATGATTTTTAGCATTTTTTTGTAATTTTGAAGTGATTGGGCTTAGTTTGTTGCTGTAAAGTGTAGTTGGGGGTGATTTTTGATAGCCGAAGTAATTTAGATGAGTTTGGCATTGTTTGCTATGGTTAGTAGCATTTTTTTGTAATTTAAAAGTGATTGGGTTTAGTTTGTTGTGGTAAGGGTTAGTTGGTGATGATTTATGGTAGCCGAAGTAATTTAGGTGAGTTTGGCATAGTTTGCTAGGGTTAGGAGCATTTTTTTGTAGTTTAAAAGTGATTGGGTTTAGTTTGTTGTGGTAAGGGTTAGTTGGTGATGATTTAGAGTAGCCGAAGTAATTTAGGTGAGTCTGGCATAGTTTGTTATGATTTGTACACCTTTTTTTGTAATTTTAAGATGATATGGTTTGGTTTGTTGTGGTAAGGGATAGTTGGGGGTGATTTACGGTAGCCGAAGTAATTTAGGTGATTCTGGTATAGTTTGTTATGATTTTTAGCATTTTTTTGTAATTTTAAAATGATTGGGCTTAGTTTGTTGCTGTAAAGTGTAGTTGGGGGTGATTTTTGATAGCCGAAGTAATTTATGTGAGTTTGGCATAGTTTGCTATGGTTAGTAGCATTTTTTTTGTAATTTAAAAGTGATTGGGTTTAGTTTGTTGTGGTAAGGGTTAGTTGGTGATGATTTATGGTAGCCGAAGTAATTTAGGTGAGTTTGGCATAGTTTTCCATGGTTAGGAGCATTTTTTTGTAATTTAAAAGTGATTGGGTTTAGTTTGTTGTGGTAAGGGTTAGTTGGTGATGATTTAGAGTAGCCGAAGTAATTTAGGTGAGTCTGGCATAGTTTGTTATGATTTGTACACCTTTTTTTGTAATTTTAAGATGATATGGTTTGGTTTGTTGTGGTAAGGGATAGTTGGGAGTGATTTACGGTAGCCGAAGTAATTTAGGTGATTCTGGTATAGTTTGTTATGATTTTTAGCATTTTTTTGTAATTTTAAAGTGATTGGGCTTAGTTTGTTGCTGTAAAGTGTAGTTGGGGGTGATTTTTTATAGCCGAAGAAATTTGGTTAGTTTGGCATAGTTTGCTATGGTTAGTAGCATTTTTTTGTAATTTAAAAGTGATTGGGTTTAGTTTGTTGTGGTAAGGGTTAGTTGGTGATGATTTAGAATAGCCGAAGTAATTTAGGTGAGTCTGGCATAGTTTGTTATGATTTGTACACCTTTTTTTGTAATTTAAGATGATAAGGTTTGGTTTGTTGTGGTAGGGGAAAGTTGGGGGTGATTTACGGTAGCCGAAGTAATTTAGGTGATTCTGGTATAGTTTGTTATGATTTTTAGCATTTTTTTGTAATTTTAAAGTGATTGGGCTTAGTTTGTTGCTGTAAAGTGTAGTTGGGGGTGATTTTTGATAGCCGAAGTAATTTAGGTGAGTTTGGCATAGTTTGCTATGGTTAGTAGCATTTTTTTTGTAATTTAAAAGTGATTGGGTTTAGTTTGTTGTGGTAAGGGTTAGTTGGTGATGATTTAGAGTAGCCGAAGTAATTTAGGTGAGTCTGGCATAGTTTGTTATGCTTTGTACACCTTTTTTTGTAATTTTAAGATGATATGGTTTGGATTGTTGTGGTAAGGGATAGTTGGGGGTGATTTACGTTAGCCGAAGTAATTTAGGTGATTCTGGTATAGTTTGTTATGATTTTTAGCATTTTTTTGTAATTTTAAAGTGATTGGGCTTAGTTTGTTGCTGTAAAGTGTAGTTGGGGGTGATTTTTGATAGCCGAAGTAATTTAGGTGAGTTTGGCATAGTTTGCTATGGTTAGTAGAATTTTTTTGTAATTTAAAAGTGATTGGGTTTAGTTTGTTGTGGTAAGGGTTAGTTGGTGATGATTTATGGTAGCCGAAGTAATTTAGGTGAGTTTGGCATAGTTTGCTATGGTTAGTAGCATTTTTTTGTAATTTAAAAGTTATTGGGTTTAGTTTGTTGTGGTAAGGGTTAGTTGGTGATGATTTAGAGTAGCCGAAGTAATTTAGGTGAGTCTGGCATAGTTTGTTATGATTTGTACACCTTTTTTTGTAATTTTAAGATGATATGGTTTGGTTTCTTGTGGTAAGGGATAGTTGGGGGTGATATACGGTAGCCGAAGTAATTTAGGTGATTCTGGTATAGTTTGTTATGATTTTTAGCATTTTTTTGTAATTTTAAAGTGATTGGGCTTAGTTTGTTGCTGTAAAGTGTAGTTGGGGGTGATTTTTGATAGCCGAAGTAATTTAGGTGAGTTTGGCATAGTTTGCTATGGTTAGTAGCATTTTTTGTAATTTAAATGTGATTGGGTTTGGTTTGTTGTGGTAAGGGTTAGTTGGTGATGATTTATGGTAGCCGAAGAAATTTAGGTGAGTTTGGCATAATTTGCTATGGTTAGGAGCATTTTTTTGTAATTTAAAAGTGATTGGGTTTAGTTTGTTGTGGTAAGGGTTAGTTGGTGATGATTTAGAGTAGCCGAAGTAATTTAGGTGAGTCTGGCATAGTTTGTTATGATTTGTACACCTTTTTTTGTAATTTTAAGATGATATGGTTTGGTTTGTTGTGGTAAGGGATAGTAGGGGGTGATTTACGGTAGCCGAAGTAATTTAGGTGATTCTGGTATAGTTTGTTATGATTTTTAGCATTTTTTTTGTAATTTTAAAGTGATTGGGCTTAGTTTGTTGCTGTAAAGTGTAGTTGGGGGTGATTTTTGATAGCCGAAGTAATTTAGGTGAGTTTGGCATAGTTTGCTATGGTTAGTAGCATTTTTTGTAATTTAAATGTGATTGGGTTTGGTTTGTTGTGGTAAGGGTTAGTTGGTGATGATTTATGGTAGCCGAAGAAATTTAGGTGAGTTTGGCATAATTTGCTATGGTTAGGAGCATTTTTTTGTAATTTAAAAGTGATTGGGTTTAGTTTGTTGTGGTAAGGGTTAGTTGGTGATGATTTAGAGTAGCCAAAGTAATTTAGGTGAGTCTGGCATAGTTTGTTATGATTTGTACACCTTTTTTTGTAATTTTAAGATGATATGGTCTGGTTTGTTGTGGTAGGGGAAAGTTGGGGGTGATTTACGGTAGCCGAAGTAATTTAGGTGATTCTGGTATAGTTTGTTATGATTTTTAGCATTTTTTTGTAATTTTGAAGTGATTGGGCTTAGTTTGTTGCTGTAAAGTGTAGTTGGGGGTGATTTTTGATAGCCGAAGTAATTTAGGTGAGTTTGGCATTGTTTGCTATGGTTAGTAGCATTTTTTTGTAATTTAAAAGTGATTGGGTTTAGTTTGTTGTGGTAAGGGTTAGTTGGTGATGATTTATGGTAACCGAAGTAATTTAGGTGAGTTTGGCATAGTTTGCTAGGGTTAGGAGCATTTTTTTGTAGTTTAAAAGTGATTGGGTTTAGTTTGTTGTGGTAAGGGTTAGTTGGTGATGATTTAGAGTAGCCGAAGTAATTTAGGTGAGTCTGGCATAGTTTGTTATGATTTGTACACCTTTTTTTGTAATTTTAAGATGATATGGTTTGGTTTGTTGTGGTAAGGGATAGTTGGGGGTGATTTACGGTAGCCGAAGTAATTTAGGTGATTCTGGTATAGTTTGTTATGATTTTTAGCATTTTTTTGTAATTTTAAAGTGATTGGGCTTAGTTTGTTGCTGTAAAGTGTAGTTGGGGGTGATTTTTGATAGCCGAAGTAATTTATGTGAGTTTGGCATAGTTTGCTATGGTTAGTAGCATTTTTTTTGTAATTTAAAAGTGATTGGGTTTAGTTTGTTGTGGTAAGGGTTAGTTGGTGATGATTTATGATAGCCGAAGTAATTTAGGTGAGTTTGGCATAGTTTGCCATGGTTAGGAGCATTTTTTTGTAATTTAAAAGTGATTGGGTTTAGTTTGTTGTGGTAAGGGTTAGTTGGTGATGATTTAGAGTAGCCGAAGTAATTTAGGTGAGTCTGGCATAGTTTGTATTGATTTGTACACCTTTTTTTGTAATTTTAAGATGATATGGTTTGGTTTGTTGTGGTAAGGGATAGTTGGGAGTGATTTACGGTAGCCGAAGTAATTTAGGTGATTCTGGTATAGTTTGTTATGATTTTTAGCATTTTTTTGTAATTTTAAAGTGATTGGGCTTAGTTTGTTGCTGTAAAGTGTAGTTGGGGGTGATTTTTTATAGCCGAAGAAATTTGGATAGTTTGGCATAGTTTGCTATGGTTAGTAGCATTTTTTTGTAATTTAAAAGTGATTGGGTTTAGTTTGTTGTGGTAAGGGTTAGTTGGTGATGATTTAGAATAGCCGAAGTAATTTAGGTGAGTCTGGCATAGTTTGTTATGATTTGTACACCTTTTTTTGTAATTTAAGATGATAAGGTTTGGTTTGTTGTGGTAGGGGAAAGTTGGGGGTGATTTACGGTAGCCGAAGTAATTTAGGTGATTCTGGTATAGTTTGTTATGATTTTTAGCATTTTTTTGTAATTTTAAAGTGATTGGGCTTAGTTTGTTGCTGTAAAGTGTAGTTGGGGGTGATTTTTGATAGCCGAAGTAATTTAGGTGAGTTTGGCATAGTTTGCTATGGTTAGTAGCATTTTTTTTGTAATTTAAAAGTGATTGGGTTTAGTTTGTTGTGGTAAGGGTTAGTTGGGGGTGATTTACGGTAGCCGAAGTAATTTATCTGATTCTGGTATAGTTTGTTATGATTTTTAGCATTTTTTGTAATTTTAAAGTGATTGGGCTTAGTTTGTTGCTGTAAAGTGTAGTTGGGGGTGATTTTTGATAGCCGAAGTAATTTAGGTGAGTTTGTCATAGTTTGCTATGGTTAGTAGCATTTTTTTGTAATTTAAAAGTCATTGGGTTTAGTTTGTTGTGGTAAGGGTTAGTTGGTGATGATTTAGAGTAGCCGAAGTAATTTAGGTGAGTCTGGCATAGTTTGTTATGATTTGTACACTTTTTTTTGTAATTTTAAGATGATATGGTTTGGTTTGTTGTGGTAAGGGATAGTTGGGGGTGATTTACGGTAGCCGAAGTAATTTAGGTGATTCTGGTATAGTTTGTTATGATTTTTAGCATTTTTTTGTAATTTTAAAGTGATTGGGCTTAGTTTGTTGCTGTAAAGTGTTGTTGGGGATGATTTTTGATAGCCGAAGTAATTTAGGTGAGTTTGGCATAGTTTGCTATGGTTAGTAGCATTTTTTTGTAATTTAAAAGTGATTGGGTTTAGTTTGTTGCGGTAAGGGTTAGTTGGTGATGATTTATGGTAGCCGAAGTAATTTAGGAGAGTTTGGCATAGTCTGCTATGGTTAGTAGCATTTTTTTGTAATTTAAAAGTGATTGGGTTTAGTTTGTTGATGTAAGGGTTATTTGGTGATGATTTAGTGTAGCCGAAGTAATTTAGGTGAGTCTGGTATAGTTTGTTATGATTTTTAGCATTTTTTTGTAATTTTAAAGTGATTGGGCTTAGTTTGTTGCTGTAAAGTGTAGCTGGGGGTGATTTTTGATAGCCGAAGTAATTTAGGTGAGTTTGGCATAGTTTGCTATGGTTAGTAGCATTTTTTTGTAATTTAAAAGTGATTGGGTTTAGTTTGTTGTGGTAAGGGTTAGTTGGTGATGATTTATGGTAGCCGAAGTAATTTAGGTGAGTTTGGCATAGTTTGCTATGGTTAGTAGCATTTTTTTGTAATTTAAAAGTGATTGGGTTTAGTTTGTTGTGGTAAGGGTTAGTTGGTGATGATTTAGAGTAGCCGAAGTAATTTAGGTGAGTCTGGCATAGTTTGTTATGATTTGTACACCTTTTTTTGTAATTTTAAAATGATATGGTTTGGTTTGTTGTGGTAAGGGATAGTTGGGGGTGATTTACGGTAGCCGAAGTAATTTAGGTAATTCTGGTATAGTTTGTTATGATTTTTTGCATTTTTTTGTAATTTTAAAGTGATTGGGCTTACTTTGTTGCTGTAAAGTGTAGTTGGGGGTGATTTTTGATAGCCGAAGTAATTTATGTGAGTTTGGCATAGTTTGCTATGGTTAGTAGCATTTTTTTGTAATTTAAAAGTGATTGGGTTTAGTTTGTTGTGGTAAGGGTTAGTTGGTGATGATTTATGGTAGCCGAAGTAATTTAGGTGAGTTTGGCATAGTTTGCCATGGTTAGGAGCATTTTTTTGTAATTCAAAAGTGATTGGGTTTAGTTTGTTGTGGTAAGGGTTAGTTGGTGATGATTTAGAGTAGCCGAAGTAATTTAGGTGAGTCTGGCATAGTTTGTTATGATTTGTACACCTTTTTTTGTAATTTTAAGATGATATGGTTTGGTTTGTTGTGGTAAGGGATAGTTGGGGGTGATTTACGTTAGCCGAAGTAATTTAGGTGATTCTGGTATAGTTTGTTATGATTTTTAGCATTTTTTTGTAATTTTAAAGTGATTGGGCTTAGTTTGTTGCTGTAAAGTGTAGTTGGGGGTGATTTTTGATAGCCGAAGTAATTTAGGTGAGTTTGGCATAGTTTGCTATGGTTAGTAGCATTTTTTTGTAATTTAAAATTGATTGGGTTTAGTTTGTTGTGGTAAGGGTTAGTTGGTGATGATTTAGAGTAGCCGAAGTAATTTAGGTGAGTCTGGCATAGTTTGTTATGATTTGTACACCTTTTTTTGTAATTTTAAAATGATATGGTTTGGTTTGTTGTGGTAAGGGATAGTTGGGGGTGATTTACGGTAGCCGAAGTAATTTAGGTAATTCTGGTATAGTTTGTTATGATTTTTTGCATTTTTTTGTAATTTTAAAGTGATTGGGCTTAGTTTGTTGCTGTAAAGTGTAGTTGGGGGTGATTTTTGATAGCCGAAGTAATTTATGTGAGTTTGGCATAGTTTGCTATGGTTAGTAGCATTTTTTTTGTAATTTAAAAGTGATTGGGTTTAGTTTGTTGTGGTAAGGGTTAGTTGGTGATGATTTATGGTAGCCGAAGTAATTTAGGTGAGTTTGGCATAGTTTGCCATGGTTAGGAGCATTTTTTTGTAATTTAAAAGTGATTGGGTTTAGTTTGTTGTGGTAAGGGTTAGTTGGTGATGATTTAGAGAAGCCGAAGTAATTTAGGTGAGTCTGGCATAGTTTGTTATGATTTGTACACCTTTTTTTGTAATTTTAAGATGATATGGTTTGGTTTGTTGTGGTAAGGGATAGTTGGGGGTGATTTACGTTAGCCGAAGTAATTTAGGTGATTCTGGTATAGTTTGTTATGATTTTTAGCATTTTTTTGTATTTTTAAAGTGATTGGGCTTAGTTTGTTGCTGTAAAGTGTAGTTGGGGGTGATTTTTGATAGCCGAAGTAATTTAGGTGAGTTTGGCATAGTTTGCTATGGTTAGTAGCATTTTTTTGTAATTTAAAAGTGATTGGGTTTAGTTTGTTGTGGTAAGGGTTAGTTGGTGATGATTTAGAGTAGCCGAAGTAATTTAGGTGAGTCTGGCATAGTTTGTTATGATTTGTACACCTTTTTTTGTAATTTTAAAATGATATGGTTTGGTTTGTTGTGGTAAGGGATAGTTGGGGGTGATTTACGGTAGCCGAAGTAATTTAGGTAATTCTGGTATAGTTTGTTATGATTTTTTGCATTTTTTTGTAATTTTAAAGTGATTGGGCTTAGTTTGTTGCTGTAAAGTGTAGTTGGGGGTGATTTTTGATAGCCGAAGTAATTTATGTGAGTTTGGCATAGTTTGCTATGGTTAGTAGCATTTTTTTGTAATTTAAAAGTGATTGGGCTTAGTTTGTTGGGGAAAGGGTTCGTTGGTGATGATTTATGGTAGCAGAAGTAATTTAGGTAAGTTTGGCATAGTTTGCTATGGTTAGTAGCATTTTTTTGTCATTTAAAATTGATTGGGTTTAGTTTGTTGTGGTAAGGGTTAGTTGGTGATAATCTAGAGTAGCCGAAGTAATTTAGGTGAGTCTGGCATAGTTTGTTATGATTTGTACACCTTTTTTTGTAATTTTAAGATGATATGGTTTGGTTTGTTGTGGTAAGGGATAGTTGGGGGTGATTTACGGTAGCCGAAGTAACTTAAGTGATTCTGGTATAGTTTGTTATGATTTTTAGCATTTTTTTGTAATTTTAAAGTGATTGGGCTTAGTTTGTTGCTGTAAAGTGTAGTTGGGGGTGATTTTTGATGGCCGAAGTAATTTAGGTGAGTTTGGCATAGTTTGCTTGGTTAGTAGCATTTTTTTGTAATTTAAAAGTGATTGGGTTTAGGTTGTTGTGGTAAGGGTTATTTGGTGATGATTTAGAGTAGCCGAAGTAATTTAGGTCAGTCTGGCATAGTTTGTTATGATTTGTATACTTTTTTTTGTAATTTTAAGATGATATGGTTTGGTTTGTTGTGGTAAGGGATAGTTGGGGGTGATTTACGATAGCCGAAGTAATTTAGGTGATTCTGGTATAGATTGTTATGATTTTTAGCATTTTTTTGTAATTTTAAAGTGATTGGGCTTAGTTTGTTGCTGTAAAGTGTAGTTGGGGGTGATTTTTGATAGCCGAAGTAATTTAGGTGAGTTTGGCATAGTTTGCTATGGTTAGTAGCATTTTTTTGTAATTTAAAAGTGATTGGGTTTAGTTTGTTGTGGTAAGGGTTAGTTGGTGATGATTTATGGTAGCCGAAGTAATTTAGGCGAGTTTGGCATAGTTTGCTATGGTTAGTAGCATTTTTTTGTAATTTAAAAGTGATTGGGTTTAGTTTGTTGTGGTAAGGGTTAGTTGGTGATGATTTATGGTAGCCGAAGTAATTTAGGTGAGTTTGGCATAGTTTGCTATGGTTAGTAGCATTTTTTTTGTAATTTAAATGTGATTGGGTTTAGTTTGTTGTGGTAAGGGTTAGTTGGTGATGATTTAGAGTAGCCGAAGTAATTTAGGTGAGTCCGGCATAGTTTGTTATGATTTGTACACTTTTTTTTGTAATTTTAAAATGATATGGTTTGGTTTGTTGTGGTAAGGGATAGTTGGGGGTGATTTACGGTAGCCAAAGTAATTTAGGTGATTCTGGTATAGTTTGTTATGTTTTTTAGCATTTTTTTGTAATTTTAAAGTGATTGGGCTTAGTTTGTTGCTGTAAAGTGTAGTTGGGGGTGATTTTTGATAGCCGAGGTAATTTAGGTGAGTTTGGCATAGTTTGCTATGGTTAGTAGCATTTTTTTGTAATTTAAAAGTGATTTTGGTATAGTTTGTTATGATTTTTAGCATTTTTTTGTAATTTTAAAGTGATTGGGCTTAGTTTCTTGCTGTAAAGTGTAGTTAGGGGTGATTTTTGATAGCCGAAGTAATTTAGGTGAGTTTGGCATAGTTTGCTATGGTTAGTAGCATTTTTTTGTTATTTAAAAGTGATTGGGTTTAGTTTGTTGTGGTAAGGGTTATTTGGTGATGATTTAAAGTAGCCGAAGTAATTTAGGTGAGTCTGGCATAGTTTGTTATGATTTGTACACCTTTTTTTGTAATTTTGAGATGATATGGTTTGGTTTGTTTTGGTAAGGGATAGTTGGGGGTGATTTACGGTAGCCGAAGTAATTTAGGTGATTCTGGTATAGCTTGTTATAATTTTTAGCATTTTTTTGTAATTTTAAAGTGATTGGGCTTAGTTTGTTGCTGTAAAGTGTAGTTGGGGGTGATTTTTGATAGCCGAAGTAATTTAGGTGAGTTTGGCATAGTTTGCTATGGTTAGTAGCATTTATTTGTAATTTAAAAGTGATTGGGCTTAGTTTGTTGTGGAAAGGGTTCGTTGGTGATGATTTATGGTAGCCGAAGTAATTTAGGTAAGTTTGGCATAGTTTGCTATGGTTAGTAGCATTTGTTTGTCATTTAAAAGTGATTGGGTTTAGTTTGTTGTGGTAAGGGTTAGTTGGTGATAATCTAGAGTAGCCGAAGCAATTTAGGTGAGTCTGGCATAGTTTGTTATGATTTGTACACCTTTTTTTGTAATTTTAAGATGATATGGTTTGGTTTGTTGTGGTAAGGGATAGTTGGGGGTGATTTACGGTAGCAGAAGTAACTTAAGTGATTCTGGTATAGTTTGTTATGATTTTTAGCATTTTTTTGTAATTTTAAAGTGATTGGGCTTAGTTTGTTGCTGTAAAGTGTAGTTGGGGGTGATTTTTGATAGCTGAAGTAATTTAGGTGAGTTTGGCATAGTTTGCTATGGCTAGTAGCATTTTTTTGTAATTTAAATAGATTGGGTATAGTTTGTTGTGGTAAGGGTTACTTGGTGATGATTTAGAGTAGCCGAAGTAATTTAGGTGAGTCTGGCATAGTTTTTGTTATGATTTTTAGCATTTTTTTGTAATTTTAAAGTGATTGGGCTTAGTTCGTTGCTGTAAAGTGTAGTTGGGGGTGATTTTTGATGGCCGAAGTAATTTAGGTGAGTTTGGCATAGTTTGCTATGGTTAGTAGCACTTTTTTGTAATTTAAAAGTGATTGGGTTTAGGTTGTTGTGGTAAGGGTTAGTTGGTGATGATTTAGAGTAGCCGAAGTAATTTAGGTGAGTCTGGCATAGTTTGTTATGATTTGTTCACCTTTTTTTGTAATTTTAAGATGATATGGTTTGGTTTGTTGTGGTAAGGGATAGTTGGGGGTGATTTACGGTAGCCGAAGTAATTTAGGTGATTCTGGTATAGTTTGTTATGATTTTTGGCATTTTTTTGTAATTTTAAAGTGATTGGGCTTAGTTTGATGCTGTAAAGTGTAGTTGGGGGTGATTTTTAATAGCCGAAGTAATTTAGGTGAGTTTGGCATAGTTTGCTATGGTTAGTAGCACTTTTTTGTAATTTAAAAGTGATTGGGTTCAGTTTGTTGTGGTAAGGGTTAGTTGGTAATGATTTATGGTAGCCGAAGTAATTTAGGTGAGTTTGGCATAGTTTGCTATGGTTAGTAGCATTTTTTTGGAATTTAAATGTGAATGGGTTTAGTTTGTTGTGGTAAGGGTTAGTTGGTGATGATTTATAGTAGCCGAAGTAATTTAGGTCAGTGTGGCATAGTTTGTTATGATTTGTACACCTTTTTTTGTAATTTTAAGATGATATGGTTTGGTTTGTTGTGGTAAGGGATAGTTGGGGGTGATTTACGATAGCCGAAGTAATTTAGGTGATTCTGGTATAGATTGTTATGATTTTTAGCATTTTTTTGTAATTTTAAAGTGATTGGGCTTAGTTTGTTGCTGTAAAGTGTAGTTGGGGGTGATTTTTATAGCCGAAGTAATTTTGGTGAGTTTGGCATAGTTTGCTATGGTTAGTAGCATTTTTTTGTAATTTAAAAGTGATTGGGTTTAGTTTGTTGTGGTAAGGGTTAGTTGGTGATGATTTATGGTAGCCGAAGTAATTTAGGCGAGTTTGGCATAGTTTGCTATGGTTAGTAGCATTTTTTTGTAATTTAAAAGTGATTGGGTTTAGTTTGTTGTGGTAAGGGTTAGTTGGTGATGATTTATGGTAGCCGAAGTAATTTAGGTGAGTTTGGCATAGTTTGCTATGGTTAGTAGCATTTTTTTGTAATTTAAAAGTGATTGGGTTTAGTTTGTTGTGGTAAGGGTTAGTTGGTGAAGATTTAGAGTAGCCGAAGTAATTTAGGAGAGTCTGGCATAGTTTGTTATGATTTGTACACCTTTTTTTGTAATTTTAAGATGATATGGTTTAGTTTGTTGTGGTAAGGGATAGTTGGGGGTGATTTACGGTAGCCGAAGTAATTTAGGTGATTCTGGAATAGTTTGTTATGATTTTTAGCATTTTTTTTGTAATTTTAAAGTGATTGGGCTTAGTTTGTTGCTGTAAAGTGTAGTTGGGGGTGATTTTTGATAGCCGAAGTAATTTAGGTGAGTTTGGCACAGTTTGCTATGGTTAGTAGCATTTTTTTTGTAATTTAAATGTGATTGGGTTAAGTTTGTTGTGGTAAGGGTTAGCTGGTAATGATTTAGAGTAGCCGAAGTAATTTAGGTGAGTCCGGCATAGTTTGTTATGATTTGTACACTTTTTTTTGTAATTTTAAAATGATATGGTTTGGTTTGTTGTGGTAAGGGATAGTTGGGGGTGATTTACGGTAGCCAAAGTAATTTAGGTGATTCTGGTATAGTTTGTTATGTTTTTTAGCATTTTTTTGTAATTTTAAAGTGATTGGGCTTAGTTTGTTGCTGTAAAGTGTAGTTGGGGGTGATTTTTGATAGCCGAGGTAATTTAGGTGAGTTTGGCATAGTTTGCTATGGTTAGTAGCATTGTTTTGTAATTTAAAAGTGATTTTGGTATAGTTTGTTATGATTTTTAGCATTTTTTTGTAATTTTAAAGTGATTGGGCTTAGTTTGTTGCTGTAAAGTGTAGTTAGGGGTGATTTTTGATAGCCGAAGTAATTTAGGTGAGTTTGGCATAGTTTGCTATGGTTAGTAGCATTTTTTTGTAATTTAAAAGTGATTGGGTTTAGTTTGTTGTGGTAAGGGTTAGTTGGTGATGATTTATGGTAGCCGAAGTAATTTAGGTGAGTTTGGCATAGTTTGCTATGGTTAGGAGCATTTTTTTGTAATTTAAAAGTGATTGGGTTTAATTTGTTGTGGTAAGGGTTCGTTGGTGATGATTTAGAGTAGCCGAAGTAATTTAGGTGAGTCTGGCATAGTTTGTTATGATTTGTACACCTTTTTTTGTAATTCTAAGATGATATGGTTTGGTTTGTTGTGGTAAGGGATAGTTGGGGGTGATTTACGGTAGCCGAAGTAATTTAGGTGATTCTGGTATAGTTTGTTATGATTTTTAGCATTTTTTTTGTAATTTTAAAGTGATTGGGCTTAGTTTGTTGCTGTAAAGTGTAGTTGGGGGTGATTTTTGATAGCCAAAGTAATTTAGGTGAGTTTGGCATAGTTTGCTATGGTTAGTAGCATTGTTTTGTAATTTAAAAGTGATTTTGGTATAGTTTGTTATGATTTTTAGCATTTTTTTGTAATTTTAAAGTGATTGGGCTTAGTTTGTTGCTGTAAAGTGTAGTTAGGGGTGATTTTTGATAGCCGAAGTAATTTAGGTGAGTTTGGCATAGTTTGCTATGGTTAGTAGCATTTTTTTGTAATTTAAAAGTGATTGGGTTTAGTTTGTTGTGGTAAGGGTTAGTTGGTGATGATTTATGGTAGCCGAAGTAATTTAGGTGAGTTTGGCATAGTTTGCTATGGTTAGGAGCATTTTTTTGTAATTTAAAAGTGATTGGGTTTAATTTGTTGTGGTAAGGGTTCGTTGGTGATGATTTAGAGTAGCCGAAGTAATTTAGGTGAGTCTGGCATAGTTTGTTATGATTTGTACACCTTTTTTTGTAATTCTAAGATGATATGGTTTGGTTTGTTGTGGTAAGGGATAGTTGGGGGTGATTTACGGTAGCCGAAGTAATTTAGGTGATTCTGGTATAGTTTGTTATGATTTTTAGCATTTTTTTTGTAATTTTAAAGTGATTGGGCTTAGTTTGTTGCTGTAAAGTGTAGTTGGGGGTGATTTTTGATAGCCAAAGTAATTTAGGTGAGTTTGGCATAGTTTGCTATGGTTAGTAGCATTTTTTTGTAATTTAAAAGTAATTTGGTTTAGTTTGTTGTGGTAAGGGTTAGTTGGTGATGATTTATGGTAGTCGAATTAATTTAGGTAAGTTTGGCATAGTTTGCTATGGTTAGTAGCATTTTTTTGTAATTTAAAAGTGATTGGGTTTAGTTTGTTGTGGTAAGGGTTAGTTGGTGATGATTTAGAGTAGCCGAAGTAATTTAGGTGAGTCTGGCATAGTTTGTTATGATTTGTACACCTTTTTTTGTAATTTTAAGATGAAATGGTTTGGTTTGTTGTGGTAAGGGATAGTTGGGGGTGATTTACAGTAGCCGAAGTAGTTTAGGTGATTCTGGTATAGTTTGTTATGATTTTTAGCATTTTTTTGTAATTTTAAAGTGATTGGGCTCAGTTTGTTGCTGCAAAGTGTAGTTGGGGGTGATTTTTGATAGCCGAAGTAATTTAGGTGAGTTTGGCATAGTTTGTTATGATTTGTACACCTTTTTTTGTAATTTTAAGATGATATGGTTTAGTTTGTTGTGGTAAGGGATAGTTGGGGGTGATTTACGGTAGCCGAAGTAATTTAGGTGATTCTGGAATAGTTTGTTATGATTTTTAGCATTTTTTTTGTAATTTTAAAGTGATTGGGCTTAGTTTGTTGCTGTAAAGTGTAGTTGGGGGTGATTTTTGATAGCCGAAGTAATTTAGGTGAGTTTGGCACAGTTTGCTATGGTTAGTAGCATTTTTTTTGTAATTTAAATGTGATTGGGTTAAGTTTGTTGTGGTAAGGGTTAGCTGGTAATGATTTAGAGTAGCCGAAGTAATTTAGGTGAGTCCGGCATAGTTTGTTATGATTTGTACACTTTTTTTTGTAATTTTAAAATGATATGGTTTGGTTTGTTGTGGTAAGGGATAGTTGGGGGTGATTTACGGTAGCCAAAGTAATTTAGGTGATTCTGGTATAGTTTGTTATGTTTTTTAGCATTTTTTTGTAATTTTAAAGTGATTGGGCTTAGTTTGTTGCTGTAAAGTGTAGTTGGGGGTGATTTTTGATAGCCGAGGTAATTTAGGTGAGTTTGGCATAGTTTGCTATGGTTAGTAGCATTGTTTTGTAATTTAAAAGTGATTTTGGTATAGTTTGTTATGATTTTTAGCATTTTTTTGTAATTTTAAAGTGATTGGGCTTAGTTTGTTGCTGTAAAGTGTAGTTAGGGGTGATTTTTGATAGCCGAAGTAATTTAGGTGAGTTTGGCATAGTTTGCTATGGTTAGTAGCATTTTTTTGTAATTTAAAAGTGATTGGGTTTAGTTTGTTGTGGTAAGGGTTAGTTGGTGATGATTTATGGTAGCCGAAGTAATTTAGGTGAGTTTGGCATAGTTTGCTATGGTTAGGAGCATTTTTTTGTAATTTAAAAGTGATTGGGTTTAATTTGTTGTGGTAAGGGTTCGTTGGTGATGATTTAGAGTAGCCGAAGTAATTTAGGTGAGTCTGGCATAGTTTGTTATGATTTGTACACCTTTTTTTGTAATTCTAAGATGATATGGTTTGGTTTGTTGTGGTAAGGGATAGTTGGGGGTGATTTACGGTAGCCGAAGTAATTTAGGTGATTCTGGTATAGTTTGTTATGATTTTTAGCATTTTTTTTGTAATTTTAAAGTGATTGGGCTTAGTTTGTTGCTGTAAAGTGTAGTTGGGGGTGATTTTTGATAGCCAAAGTAATTTAGGTGAGTTTGGCATAGTTTGCTATGGTTAGTAGCATTTTTTTGTAATTTAAAAGTAATTTGGTTTAGTTTGTTGTGGTAAGGGTTAGTTGGTGATGATTTATGGTAGTCGAATTAATTTAGGTAAGTTTGGCATAGTTTGCTATGGTTAGTAGCATTTTTTTGTAATTTAAAAGTGATTGGGTTTAGTTTGTTGTGGTAAGGGTTAGTTGGTGATGATTTAGAGTAGCCGAAGTAATTTAGGTGAGTCTGGCATAGTTTGTTATGATTTGTACACCTTTTTTTGTAATTTTAAGATGAAATGGTTTGGTTTGTTGTGGTAAGGGATAGTTGGGGGTGATTTACAGTAGCCGAAGTAGTTTAGGTGATTCTGGTATAGTTTGTTATGATTTTTAGCATTTTTTTGTAATTTTAAAGTGATTGGGCTCAGTTTGTTGCTGCAAAGTGTAGTTGGGGGTGATTTTTGATAGCCGAAGTAATTTAGGTGAGTTTGGCATAGTTTGTTATGATTTGTACACCTTTTTTTGTAATTCTAAGATGATATGGTTTGGTTTGTTGTGGTAAGGGATAGTTCGGGGTGATTTACGGTAGCCGAAGTAATTTAGGTGTTTCTGGTGTAGTTTGTTATGATTTTTGCATTTTTTTGTAATTTTAAAGTGATTCGGCTTAGTTTGTTGCTGTAAAGTGTAGTTGGGGGTGATTTTTGATAGCCAAAGTAATTTAGGTGAGTTTGGCATAGTTTGCTATGGTTAGTAGCATTTTTTTGTAATTTAAAAGTAATTTGGTTTAGTTTGTTGTGGTAAGGGTTAATTGGTGATGATTTATGGTAGCCGAATTAATTTAGGTGAGTTTGGCATAGTTTGCTATGATTTTTAGCATTTTTTTGTAATTTTAAAGTGATTGGGCTTAGTTTGTTGCTGTAAAGTGTAGTTGGGGGTGATTTTTGATAGCCGAAGTAATTTAGGTGAGTTTGGCATAGTTTGCTATGGTTAGTAGCATTTTTTTGTAATTTAAAAATTATTGGGTTTAGTTTGTTGTGGTAAGGGTTAGTTGGTGATGATTTATGGTAGCCGAAGTAATTAAGGTGAGTTTGGCTTAGTTTGTTATGATTTGTACACCTTTTTTTGTAATTTTAAGATGATATGGTTTGGTTTGTTGTGGTAAGGGATAGTTGGGGGTGATTTACGGTAGCCGAAGTAATTTAGGTGATTCTGGTATAGTTTGTTATGATTTTTAGCATTTTTGGTGTAATTTTAAAGTGATTGGGCTTAGTTTGTTGCTGTAAAGTGTAGTTGGGGGTGATTTTTGATAACCGAAGTAATTTAGGTGAGTTTGGCATAGTTTGCTATGGTTAGTTGCATTTTTTTGTAATTTAAAAGTGATTGGGTTTAGTTTGTTGTGGTAAGGGTTAGTTGGTGATGATTTATGGTTTCCGAAGTAATTTAGGTGGGTTTGGCATAGTTTGCTATGGTTAGTAGCATTTTTTTGTAATTTAAAAGTGATTGGGTTTAGTTTGTTGTGGTAAGGGTTAGTTGGTGATGATTTAGAGTAGCCGAAGTAATTTAGGTAAGTCTGGCATAGTTTGTTATGATTTGTACAACTTTTTTTGTAATTTTAAGATGATATGGTTTGGTTTGTTGTGGTAAGGGATAGTTGGGGGTGATTTACGGTAGCCGAAGTAATTTAGGTGATTCTGGTTATATTTGTTATGATTTTTATCATTTTTTTGTAATTTTAAAGTGATTGGGCTTAATTTGTTGCTGTGAAGTGTAGTTGGGGTGATTTTTGATAGCCAAAGTAATTTAGGTGAGTTTGGCATAGTTTGCTATGGTTAGTAGCATTTTTTTGTAATTTAAAAGTAATTTGGTTTAGTTTGTTGTGGTAAGGGTTAGTTGGTGATGATTTATGGTAGTCGAATTAATTTAGGTAAGTTTGGCATAGTTTGCTATGGTTAGTAGCATTTTTTTGTAATTTAAAAGTGATTGGGTTTAGTTTGTTGTGGTAAGGGTTAGTTGGTGATGATTTAGAGTAGCCGAAGTAATTTAGGTGAGTCTGGCATGGTTTGTTATGATTTGTACACCTTTTTTTGTAATTTTAAGATGAAATGGTTTGGTTTGTTGTGGTAAGGGATAGTTGGGGGTGATTTACAGTAGCCGAAGTAGTTTAGGTGATTCTGGTATAGTTTGTTATGATTTTTAGCATTTTTTTGTAATTTTAAAGTGATTGGGCTCAGTTTGTTGCTGCAAAGTGTAGTTGGGGGTGATTTTTGATAGCCAAAGTAATTTAGGTGAGTTTGGCATAGTTTGTTATGATTTGTACACCTTTTTTTGTAATTCTAAGATGATATGGTTTGGTTTGTTGTGGTAAGGGATAGTTCGGGGTGATTTACGGTAGCCGAAGTAATTTAGGTGTTTCTGGTGTAGTTTGTTATGATTTTTGCATTTTTTTGTAATTTTAAAGTGATTCGGCTTAGTTTGTTGCTGTAAAGTGTAGTTGGGGGTGATTTTTGATAGCCAAAGTAATTTAGGTGAGTTTGGCATAGTTTGCTATGGTTAGTAGCATTTTTTTGTAATTTAAAAGTAATTTGGTTTAGTTTGTTGTGGTAAGGGTTAATTGGTGATGATTTATGGTAGCCGAATTAATTTAGGTGAGTTTGGCATAGTTTGCTATGATTTTTAGCATTTTTTTGTAATTTTAAAGTGATTGGGCTTAGTTTGTTGCTGTAAAGTGTAGTTGGGGGTGATTTTTGATAGCCGAAGTAATTTAGGTGAGTTTGGCATAGTTTGCTATGGTTAGTAGCATTTTTTTGTAATTTAAAAATTATTGGGTTTAGTTTGTTGTGGTAAGGGTTAGTTGGTGATGATTTATGGTAGCCGAAGTAATTAAGGTGAGTTTGGCTTAGTTTGTTATGATTTGTACACCTTTTTTTGTAATTTTAAGATGATATGGTTTGGTTTGTTGTGGTAAGGGATAGTTGGGGGTGATTTACGGTAGCCGAAGTAATTTAGGTGATTCTGGTATAGTTTGTTATGATTTTTAGCATTTTTGGTGTAATTTTAAAGTGATTGGGCTTAGTTTGTTGCTGTAAAGTGTAGTTGGGGGTGATTTTTGATAACCGAAGTAATTTAGGTGAGTTTGGCATAGTTTGCTATGGTTAGTTGCATTTTTTTGTAATTTAAAAGTGATTGGGTTTAGTTTGTTGTGGTAAGGGTTAGTTGGTGATGATTTATGGTTTCCGAAGTAATTTAGGTGGGTTTGGCATAGTTTGCTATGGTTAGTAGCATTTTTTTGTAATTTAAAAGTGATTGGGTTTAGTTTGTTGTGGTAAGGGTTAGTTGGTGATGATTTAGAGTAGCCGAAGTAATTTAGGTAAGTCTGGCATAGTTTGTTATGATTTGTACAACTTTTTTTGTAATTTTAAGATGATATGGTTTGGTTTGTTGTGGTAAGGGATAGTTGGGGGTGATTTACGGTAGCCGAAGTAATTTAGGTGATTCTGGTTATATTTGTTATGATTTTTATCATTTTTTTGTAATTTTAAAGTGATTGGGCTTAATTTGTTGCTGTGAAGTGTAGTTGGGGTGATTTTTGATAGCCGAAGTAATTTAGGTGAATTTGGCATAGTTTGCTATGGTTAGTAGCATTTTTTTGTAATTTAAAACTGATTGGGTTTAGTTTGTTGTGGTAAGGGTTAGTTGGTGATGATTTATGGTAGCCGAAGTAATTTAGGTGAGTTTGGCATAGTTTGCTATGGTTAGTAGCATTTTTTTGTAATTTAAAAGTGCCTGGGTTTAGGTTGTTGTGGTAAGGGTTAGTTGGTGATGATTTAGAGTAGCCGAAGTAATTTAGGTAAATCTGGCATAGTTTGTTATGATTTGTACACCTTGTTTTGTAATTTTAAGGTGATATGGTTTGGTTTGTTGTGGTTAGGGATAGCTGGGGGTGATTTACGGTAGCCGAAGTAATTTAGGTGATTCTGGTATAGTTTGTTATGATTTTTAGCATTTTTTTGTAATTTTAAAGTGATTGGGCTTAGTTTGTTGCTGTAAAGTGTAGTTGGGGGTGATTTTTGATAGCCGAAGTAATTTAGGTGAGTTTGGCATAGTTTGCTATGGTTAGTTGCATTTTTTTGTAATTTAAAAGTGATTGGGTTTAGTTTGTTGTGGTAAGGGTTAGTTGGTGATGATTTATGGTAGCCGAAGTAATTTAGGTGAGTTTGGCATAGTTTGCTATGGTTAGTAGCATTTTTTTGTAATTTAAAAGTGCCTGGGTTTAGGTTGTTGTGGTAAGGGTTAGTTGGTGATGATTTAGAGTAGCCGAAGTAATTTAGGTGAGTCTGGCATTGTTTGTTATGATTTGTACACCTTTTTTTGTAATTTTAAGATGATGTGGTTTGGTTTGTTGTGGTAAGGTCTAGTTGGGGTTGATTTACGGTAGCCGAAGTAATTTAGGTGATTCTGGTTAAGTTTGTTATTATTTTTATCATTTTTTTGTAATTTTAAAGTGATTGGGCTTAGTTTGTTGCTGTAAAGTGTAGTTGGGGGTGATTTTTGATAGCCGAAGTAATTTAGGTGAGTTTGGCATAGTTTGCTATGGTTAGTTGCATTTTTTTGTAATTTAAAAGTGATTGGGTTTAGTTTGTTGTGGTAAGGGTTAGTTGGTGATGATTTATGGTTTCCGAAGTAATTTAGGTGAGTTTGGCATAGTTTGCCATGGTTAGTAGCATTTTTTTGTAATTTAAAAGTGATTGGGTTTAGTTTGTTGTGGTAAGGGTTAGTTGGTGATGATTTAGAGTAGCCGAAGTAATTTAGGTAAGTCTGGCATAGTTTGTTATGATTTGTACAACTTTTTTTGTAATTTTAAGATGATATGGTTTGGTTTGTTGTGGTAAGGGATAGTTGGGGGTGATTTACGGTAGCCGAAGTAATTTAGGTGATTCTGGTTAAGTTTGTTATGATTTTTATCATTTTTTTGTAATTTTAAAGTGATTGGGCTTAATTTGTTGCTGTGAAGTGTAGTTGGGGTGATTTTTGATAGCCGAAGTAATTTAGGTGAGTTTGGCATAGTTTGCTATGGTTAGTAGCATTTTTTTGTAATTTAAAAGTGATTGGGTTTAGTTTGTTGTGGTAAGGGTTAGTTGGTGATGATTTATGGTAGCCGAAGTAATTTAGGTGAGTTTGGCATAGTTTGCTATGGTTAGTAGCATTTTTTTGTAATTTAAAAGTGACTGGGTTTAGGTTGTTGTGGTAAGGGTTAGTTGGTGATGATTTAGAGTAGCCGAAGTAATTTAGGTAAATCTGGCATAGTTTGTTATGATTTGTACACCTTGTTTTGTAATTTTAAGGTGATATGGTTTGGTTTGTTGTGGTAAGGGATAGTTGGGGGTGATTTACGGTAACCGAAGTAATTTAGGTGATTCTGGTATAGTTTGTTATGATTTTTAGCATTTTTTTGTAATTTTAAAGTGATTGGGCTTAATTTGTTGCTTTAAAGTGTAGTGGAGTGTGATTTTTGATAGCCGAAGTAATTTAGGTGAGTTTGGCATAGTTTGCTATGGTTAGTAGCATTTTTTTGTAATTTAAAAGTGATTGGGTTTAGTTTGTTGTGGTAAGGTTTAGTTGGTGATCATTTATGGTAGCCGAAGTAATTTAGGTGAGTTTGGCATAGTTTGCTATGGTTACTAGCATTTTTTTGTAATTTAAAATTGATTGGGTTTAGTTTGTTGTGGTAAGGGTTAGTTGGTGATGATTTAGAGTAGCCGAAGTAATTTAGGTGAGTCTGGCATAGTTTGTTATGATTTGTACACCTTTTTTTGTAATTTTAAGATGATAAGGTTTGGTTTGTTGTGGTAAGGGATAGTTGGGGTGATTTTTGATAACCGAAGTAATTTAGGTGAGTTTGGCATAGTTTGCTATGGTTAGTAGCATTTTTTTGTAATTTAAAAGTGATTGGGTTTAGTTTGTTGTGGTAAGGGTTAGTTGGTGATGATTTATGGTAGCCGAAGTAATTTAGGTGAGTTTGGCATAGTTTGCTATGGTTAGTAGCATTTTTTTGAAATTTAAAAGTGATTGGGTTTAGTTTGTTGTGGTAAGGGTTAGTTGGTGACGATCTAGAGTAGCCGAAGTAATTTAGGTGAGTCTGGCATAGTTTGTTATGATTTGTACACCTTTTTTTGTAATTTTAGGATGATATAGTTTGGTTTGTTGTGGTAAGGGATAGTTGGGGGTGATTTTTGATAACCGAAGTAATTTAGGTGAGTTTGGCATAGTTTGCTATGGTTAGTTGCATTTTTTTGTAATTTAAAAGTGATTGGGTTTAGTTTGTTGTGGTAAGGGTTAGTTGGTGATGATTTATGGTTTCCGAAGTAATTTAGGTGGGTTTGGCATAGTTTGCTATGGTTAGTAGCATTTTTTTGTAATTTAAAAGTGATTGGGTTTAGTTTGTTGTGGTAAGGGTTAGTTGGTGATGATTTAGAGTAGCCGAAGTAATTTAGGTAAGTCTGGCATAGTTTGTTATGATTTGTACAACTTTTTTTGTAATTTTAAGATGATATGGTTTGGTTTGTTGTGGTAAGGGATAGTTGGGGGTGATTTACGGTAGCCGAAGTAATTTAGGTGATTCTGGTTAAGTTTGTTATGATTTTTATCATTTTTTTGTAATTTTAAAGTGATTGGGCTTAATTTGTTGCTGTGAAGTGTAGTTGGGGTGATTTTTGATAGCCGAAGTAATTTAGGTGAATTTGGCATAGTTTGCTATGGTTAGTAGCATTTTTTTGTAATTTAAAAGTGATTGGGTTTAGTTTGTTGTGGTAAGGGTTAGTTGGTGATGATTTATGGTAGCCGAAGTAATTTAGGTGAGTTTGGCATAGTTTGCTATGGTTAGTTGCATTTTTTTGTAATTTAAAAGTGATTGGGTTTAGTTTGTTGTGGTAAGGGTTAGTTGGTGATGATTTATGGTTTCCGAAGTAATTTAGGTGGGTTTGGCATAGTTTGCTATGGTTAGTAGCATTTTTTTGTAATTTAAAAGTGATTGGGTTTAGGTTGTTGTGGTAAGGGTTAGTTGGTGATGATTTAGAGTAGCCGAAGTAATTTAGGTAAATCTGGCATAGTTTGTTATGATTTGTACACCTTGTTTTGTAATTTTAATGTGATATGGTTTGGTTTGTTGTGGTTAGGGATAGCTGGGGGTGATTTACGGTAGCCGAAGTAATTTAGGTGATTCTGGTATAGTTTGTTATGATTTTTAGCATTTTTTTTAATTTTAAAGTGATTGGGCTTAATTTGTTGCTTTAAAGTGTAGTTGGGGGTGATTTTTGATAGCCGAAGTAATTTAGGTGAGTTTGGCATAGTTTGCTATGGTTAGTAGCATTTTTTTGTAATTTAAAAGTGATTGGGTTTAGTTTGTTGTGGTAAGGTTTAGTTGGTGATCATTTATGGTAGCCGAAGTAATTTAGGTGAGTTTGGCATAGTTTGCTATGGTTAGTAGCATTTTTTTGTAATTTAAATGTGATTGGGTTTAGTTTGTTGTGGTAAGGGTTAGTTGGTGATGATTTAGAGTAGCCGAAGTAATTTAGGTGAGTCTGGCATTGTTTGTTATGATTTGTACACCTTTTTTTGTAATTTTAAGATCATGTGGTTTGGTTTGTTGTGGTAAGGTATAGTTGGGGGTGATTTACGGTAGCCGAAGTAATTTAGGTGATTCTGGTTGAGTTTGTTATGATTTTTATCATTTTTTTGTAATTTTAAAGTGATTGGGCTTAGTTTGTTGCTGTAAAGTGTAGTTGGGGGTGATTTTTGATAGCCGAAGTAATTTAGGTGAGTTTGGCATAGTTTGCTATTGTTAGTTGCATTTTTTTGTAATTTAAAAGTGATTGGGTTTAGTTTGTTGTGGTAAGGGTTAGTTGGTGATGATTTATGGTTTCCGAAGTAATTTAGGTGAGTTTGGCATAGTTTGCTATGGTTAGTAGCATTTTTTTGTAATTTAAAAGTGATTGGGTTTAGTTTGTTGTGGTAAGGGTTAGTTGGTGATGATTTAGAGTAGCCGAAGTAATTTAGGTAAGTCTGGTATAGTTTGTTATGATTTGTACAACTTTTTTTGTAATTTTAAGATGATATGGTTTGGTTTGTTGTGGTAAGGGATAGTTGGGGGTGATTTACGGTAGCCGAAGTAATTTAGGTGATTCTGGTTAAGTTTGTTATGATTTTTATCATTTTTTTGTAATTTTAAAGTGATTGGGCTTAATTTGTTGCTGTGAAGTGTAGCTGGGGTGATTTTTGATAGCCGAAGTAATTTAGGTGAGTTTGGCATAGTTTGCTATGGTTAGTAGCATTTTTTTGTAATTTAAAAGTGATTGGGTTTAGTTTGTTGTGGTAAGGTTTAGTTGGTGATCATTTATGGTAGCCGAAGTAATTTAGGTGAGTTTGGCATAGTTTGCTATGGTTACTAGCATTTTTTTGTAATTTAAAATTGATTGGGTTTAGTTTGTTGTGGTAAGGGTTAGTTGGTGATGATTTAGAGTAGCCGAAGTAATTTAGGTGAGTCTGGCATAGTTTGTTATGATTTGTACACCTTTTTTTGTAATTTTAAGATGATAAGGTTTGGTTTGTTGTGGTAAGGGATAGTTGGGGTGATTTTTGATAACCGAAGTAATTTAGGTGAGTTTGGCATAGTTTGCTATGGTTAGTAGCATTTTTTTGTAATTTAAAAGTGATTGGGTTTAGTTTGTTGTGGTAAGGGTTAGTTGGTGATGATTTATGGTAGCCGAAGTAATTTAGGTGAGTTTGGCATAGTTTGCTATGGTTAGTAGCATTTTTTTGAAATTTAAAAGTGATTGGGTTTAGATTGTTGTGGTAAGGGTTAGTTGGTGACGATCTAGAGTAGCCGAAGTAATTTAGGTGAGTCTGGCATAGTTTGTTATGATTTGTACACCTTTTTTTGTAATTTTAGGATGATATAGTTTGGTTTGTTGTGGTAAGGGATAGTTGGGGGTGATTTTTGATAGCCGAAGTAATTTAGGTGAGTTTGGCATAGTTTGCTATGGTTAGTAGCATTTTTTTGTAATTTAAAAGTGATTGGGTTTAGTTTGTTGTGGTAAGGTTTAGTTGGTGATCATTTATGGTAGCCGAAGTAATTTAGGTGAGTTTGGCATAGTTTGCTATGGTTAGTAGCATTTTTTTGTAATTTAAATGTGATTGGGTTTAGTTTGTTGTGGTAAGGGTTAGTTGGTGATGATTTAGAGTAGCCGAAGTAATTTAGGTGAGTCTGGCATTGTTTGTTATGATTTGTACACCTTTTTTTGTAATTTTAAGATCATGTGGTTTGGTTTGTTGTGGTAAGGTATAGTTGGGGGTGATTTACGGTAGCCGAAGTAATTTAGGTGATTCTGGTTGAGTTTGTTATGATTTTTATCATTTTTTTGTAATTTTAAAGTGATTGGGCTTAGTTTGTTGCTGTAAAGTGTAGTTGGGGGTGATTTTTGATAGCCGAAGTAATTTAGGTGAGTTTGGCATAGTTTGCTATTGTTAGTTGCATTTTTTTGTAATTTAAAAGTGATTGGGTTTAGTTTGTTGTGGTAAGGGTTAGTTGGTGATGATTTATGGTTTCCGAAGTAATTTAGGTGAGTTTGGCATAGTTTGCTATGGTTAGTAGCATTTTTTTGTAATTTAAAAGTGATTGGGTTTAGTTTGTTGTGGTAAGGGTTAGTTGGTGATGATTTAGAGTAGCCGAAGTAATTTAGGTAAGTCTGGTATAGTTTGTTATGATTTGTACAACTTTTTTTGTAATTTTAAGATGATATGGTTTGGTTTGTTGTGGTAAGGGATAGTTGGGGGTGATTTACGGTAGCCGAAGTAATTTAGGTGATTCTGGTTAAGTTTGTTATGATTTTTATCATTTTTTTGTAATTTTAAAGTGATTGGGCTTAATTTGTTGCTGTGAAGTGTAGTTGGGGTGATTTTTGATAGCCGAAGTAATTTAGGTGAGTTTGGCATAGTTTGCTATGGTTAGTAGCATTTTTTTGTAATTTAAAAGTGATTGGGTTTACTTTGTTGTGGTAAGGGTTAGTTGGTGATGATTTATGGTAGCCGAAGTAATTTAGGTGAGTTTGGCATAGTTTGCTATGGTTAGTAGCATTTTTTTGTAATTTAAAAGTGACTGGGTTTAGGTTGTTGTGGTAAGGGTTAGTTGGTGATGATTTAGAGTAGCCGAAGTAATTTAGGTAAATCTGGCATAGTTTGTTATGATTTGTACACCTTGTTTTGTAATTTTAAGGTGATATGGTTTGGTTTGTTGTGGTAAGGGATAGTTGGGGGTGATTTACGGTAGCCGAAGTAATTTAGGTGATTCTGGTATAGTTTGTTATGATTTTTAGCATTTTTTTGTAATTTTAAAGTGATTGGGCTTAATTTGTTGCTTTAAAGTGTAGTTGGGGGTGATTTTTGATAGCCGAAGTAATTTAGGTGAGTTTGGCATAGTTTGCTATGGTTAGTAGCATTTTTTTGTAATTTAAAAGTAATTGGGTTTAGTTTGTTGTGGTAAGGTTTAGTTGGTGATCATTTATGGTAGCCGAAGTAATTTAGGTGAGTTTGGCATAGTTTGCTATGGTTACTAGCATTTTTTTGTAATTTAAAATTGATTGGGTTTAGTTTGTTGTGGTAAGGGTTAGTTGGTGATGATTTAGAGTAGCCGAAGTAATTTAGGTGAGTCTGGCATAGTTTGTTATGATTTGTACACCTTTTTTTGTAATTTTAAGATGATAAGGTTTGGTTTGTTGTGGTAAGGGATAGTTGGGGTGATTTTTGATAACCGAAGTAATTTAGGTGAGTTTGGCATAGTTTGCTATGGTTAGTAGCATTTTTTTGTAATTTAAAATTGATTGGGTTTAGTTTGTTGTGGTAAGGGTTAGTTGGTGATGATTTATGGTAGCCGAAGTAATTTAGGTGAGTTTGGCATAGTTTGCTATGGTTAGTAGCATTTTTTTGAAATTTAAAAGTGATTGGGTTTAGTTTGTTGTGGTAAGGGTTAGTTGGTGACGATCTAGAGTAGCCGAAGTAATTTAGGTGAGTCTGGCATAGTTTATTATGATTTGTACACCTTTTTTTGTAATTTTAGGATGATATAGTTTGGTTTGTTGTGGTAAGGGATAGTTGGGGGTGATTTTTGATAACCGAAGTAATTTAGGTGAGTTTGGCATAGTTTGCTATGGTTAGTTGCATTTTTTTGTAATTTAAAAGTGATTGGGTTTAGTTTGTTGTGGTAAGGGTTAGTTGGTGATGATTTATGGTTTCCGAAGTAATTTAGGTGGGTTTGGCATAGTTTGCTATGGTTAGTAGCATTTTTTTGTAATTTAAAAGTGATTGGGTTTAGTTTGTTGTGGTAAGGGTTAGTTGGTGATGATTTAGAGTAGCCGAAGTAATTTAGGTAAGTCTGGCATAGTTTGTTTTGATTTGTACAACTTTTTTTGTAATTTTAAGATGATATGGTTTGGTTTGTTGTGGTAAGGGATAGTTGGGGTTGATTTACGGTAGCCGAAGTAATTTAGGTGATTCTGGTTAAGTTTGTTATGATTTTTATCATTTTTTTGTAATTTTAAAGTGATTGGGCTTAATTTGTTGCTGTGAAGTGTAGTTGGGGTGATTTTTGATAGCCGAAGTAATTTATGTGAATTTGGCATAGTTTGCTATGGTTAGTAGCATTTTTTTGTAATTTAAAAGTGATTGGGTTTAGTTTGTTGTGGTAAGGGTTAGTTGGTGATGATTTATGGTAGCCGAAGTAATTTAGGTGAGTTTGGCATAGTTTGCTATGGTTAGTAGCATTTTTTTGTAATTTAAAAGTGCCTGGGTTTAGGTTGTTGTGGTAAGGGTTAGTTGGTGATGATTTAGAGTAGCCGAAGTAATTTAGGTAAATCTGGCATAGTTTGTTATGATTTGTACACCTTGTTTTGTAATTTTAAGGTGATATGGTTTGGTTTGTTGTGGTTAGGGATAGCTGGGGGTGATTTACGGTAGCCGAAGTAATTTAGGTGATTCTGGTATAGTTTGTTATGATTTTTAGCATTTTTTTGTCATTTTAAAGTGATTGGGCTTAATTTGTTGCTTTAAAGTGTAGTTGGGGGTGATTTTTGATAGCCGAAGTAATTTAGGTGAGTTTGGCATAGTTTGCTATGGTTAGTAGCATTTTTTTGTAATTTAAAAGTGATTGGGTTTAGTTTGTTGTGGTAAGGTTTAGTTGGTGATCATTTATGGTAGCCGAAGTAATTTAGGTGAGTTTGGCATAGTTTGCTATGGTTAGTAGCATTTTTTTGTAATTTAAATGTGATTGGGTTTAGTTTGTTGTGGTAAGGGTTAGTTGGTGATGATTTAGAGTAGCCGAAGTAATTTAGGTGAGTCTGGCATTGTTTGTTATGATTTGTACACCTTTTTTTGTAATTTTAAGATCATGTGGTTTGGTTTGTTTTGGTAAGGTATAGTTGGGGATGATTTACGGTAGCCGAAGTAATTTAGGTGATTCTGGTTGAGTTTGTTATGATTTTTATCATTTTTTTGTAATTTTAAAGTGATTGGGCTTAGTTTGTTGCTGTAAAGTGTAGTTGGGGGTGATTTTTGATAGCCAAAGTAATTTAGGTGAGTTTGGCATAGTTTGCTATTGTTAGTTGCATTTTTTTGTAATTTAAAAGTGATTGGGTTTAGTTTGTTGTGGTAAGGGTTAGTTGGTGATGATTTATGGTTTCCGAAGTAATTTAGGTGAGTTTGGCATAGTTTGCTATGGTTAGTAGCATTTTTTTGTAATTTAAAAGTGATTGGGTTTAGTTTGTTGTGGTAAGGGTTAGTTGGTGATGATTTAGAGTAGCCGAAGTAATTTAGGTAAGTCTGGTATAGTTTGTTATGATTTGTACAACTTTTTTTGTAATTTTAAGATGATATGGTTTGGTTTGTTGTGGTAAGGGATAGTTGGGGGTGATTTACGGTAGCCGAAGTAATTTAGGTGATTCTGGTTAAGTTTGTTATGATTTTTATCATTTTTTTGTAATTTTAAAGTGATTGGGCTTAATTTTTTGCTGTGAAGTGTAGTTGGGGTGATTTTTGATAGCCGAAGTAATTTAGGTGAGTTTGGCATAGTTTGCTATGGTTAGTAGCATTTTTTTGTAATTTAAAAGTGATTGGGTTTACTTTGTTAAGGTAAGAGTTAGTTGGTGATGATTTATGGTAGCCGAAGTAATTTAGGTGAGTTTGGCACAGTTTGCTATGGTTAGTAGCATTTTTTTGTAATTTAAAAGTGACTGGGTTTAGGTTGTTGTGGTAAGGGTTAGTTGGTGATGATTTAGAGTAGCCGAAGTAATTTAGGTAAATCTGGCATAGTTTGTTATGATTTGTACACCTTGTTTTGTAATTTTAAGGTGATATGGTTTGGTTTGTTGTGGTAAGGGATAGTTGGGGGTGATTTACGGTAGCCGAAGTAATTTAGGTGATTCTGGTATAGTTTGTTATGATTTTTAGCATTTTTTTGTAATTTTAAAGTGATTGGGCTTAATTTGTTGCTTTAAAGTGTAGTTGGGGGTGATTTTTGATAGCCGAAGTAATTTAGGTGAGTTTGGCATAGTTTGCTATGGTTAGTAGCATTTTTTTGTAATTTAAAAGTGATTGGGTTTAGTTTGTTGTGGTAAGGTTTAGTTGGTGATCATTTATGGTAGCCGAAGTAATTTAGGTGAGTTTGGCATAGTTTGCTATAGTTACTAGCATTTTTTTGTAATTTAAAATTGATTGGGTTTAGTTTGTTGTGGTAAGGGTTAGTTGGTGATGATTTAGAGTAGCCGAAGTAATTTAGGTGAGTCTGGCATAGTTTGTTATGATTTGTACACCTTTTTTTGTAATTTTAAGATGATAAGGTTTGGTTTGTTGTGGTAAGGGATAGTTGGGGGTGATTTACGGTAGCCGAAGTAATTTAGGTGATTCTGGTATAGTTTGTTATAATTTTTAGCATTTTTTTGTAATTTTAAAGTGATTGGGCTTAGTTTGTTGCTGTAAAGTGTAGTTGGGGGTGATTTTTGATAGCCGAAGTAATTTAGGTGAGTTTGGCATAGTTTGCTATGGTTAGTAGCATTTTTTTGTAATTTAAATGTGATTGGGTTTAGTTTGTTGTGGTAAGGGTTAGTTGGTGATGATTTAGAGTAGCCGAAGTAATTTAGGTGAGTCTGGCATTGTTTGTTATGATTTGTACACCTTTTTTTGTAATTTTAAGATGATGTGGTTTGGTTTGTTGTGGTAAGGTATAGTTGGGGGTGATTTACGGTAGCCGAAGTAATTTAGGTGATTCTGGTATAGTTTGTTATGATTTTTAGCATTTTTTTGTAATTTTAAAGTGATTGGGCTTAGTTTGTTGCTGTAAAGTGTAGTTGGGGTGATTTTTGATAACCGAAGTAATTTAGGTAAGTTTGGCATAGTTTGCTATGGTTAGTAGCATTTTTTTGTAATTTAAAAGTGATTGGGTTTAGTTTGTTGTGGTAAGGGTTAGTTGGTGATGATTTATGGTAGCCGAAGTAATTTAGGTGAGTTTGGCATAGTTTGCTATGGTTAGTAGCATTTTTTTGAAATTTAAAAGTGATTGGGTTTAGTTTGTTGTGCTAAGGGTTAGTTGGTGACGATCTAGAGTAGCCGAAGTAATTTAGGTGAGTCTGGCATAGTTTGTTATGATTTGTACACCTTTTTTTGTAATTTTAGGATGATATAGTTTGGTTTGTTGTGGTAAGGGATAGTTGGGGGTGATTTACGGTAGCCGAAGTAATTTAGGTGATTCTGGTATAGTTTGTTATGATTTTTAGCATTTTTTTGTAATTTTAAAGTGATTGGGCTTAGTTTGTTGCTGTAAAGTGTAGTTGGGGGTGATTTTTAATAGCCGAAGTAATTTAGGTGAGTTTGGCATAGTTTGCTATGGTTAGTAGCATTTTTTTGTAATTTAAAAGTGATTGGGTTTAGTTTGTTGTGGTAAGGGTTAGTTGGTGATGATTTATGGTAGCCGAAGTAATTTAGGTAAGTTTGGCATAGTTTGCTATGGTTAGTAGCATTTTTTTGTAATTTAAAAGTGATTGGGTTTAGTTTGTTGTGTTAAGGGTTATTTGGTGATGATTTAGAGTAGCCGAAGTAATTTAGGTGAGTCTGGCATAGTTTGTTATGAATTGTACACCTTTTTTTGTAATTTTAAGATGATATGGTTTGGTTTGTTTTGGTAAGGGATAGTTGGGGATGATTTACGGTAGCCGAAGTAATTTAGGTGATTCTGGTATAGTTTGTTATGATTTTTAGCATTTTTTTGTAATTTTAAAGTTAGTGGGCTTAGTTTGTTGCTGTAAAGTGTAGTTGGGGGTGATTTTTGATAGCCGAAGTAATTTAGGTGAGTTTGGCATAGTTTGCTATGGTTAGTAGCATTTTTTTGTAATTTAAAAGTGATTGGTTTTAGTTTGTTGTGGTAAGGGTTAGTTGGTGATGATTTATGGTAGCCGAAGTAATTTCGGTGATTTTGGCATAGTTTGCTATGGTTAGTAGCATTTTTTTGTAATTTAAAAGTGATTGGGCTTAGTTTGTTGTGGTAAGGGTTAGTTGGTGATGATTTATGGTAGCCGAAGTAATTTAGGTAAGTTTGGCATAGTTTGCTATGGTTAGTAGCATTTTTTTGGAATTTAAAAGTGATTGGGTTTAGTTTGTTGTGGTAAGGGTTTAGTTGGTGATGATTTAGAGTAGCCGAAGTAATTTAGGTGAGTCTGGCATAGTTTGTTATGATTTGTACACCTTTTTTTGTAATTTTAAGATGATATGGTTTGGTTTGTTTTGGTAAGGGATAGTTGGGGGTGATTTACGGTAGCCGAAGTAATTTAGGTGATTCTGGTATAGTTTGTTATGATTTTTAGCATTTTTTTGTAATTTTAAAGTGATTGGGCTTAGGTTGTTGCTGTAAAGTGTAGTTGAAGGTGATTTTTGATATCCGAAGTAATTTAGGTGAGTTTGGCATAGTTTGCTATGGTTAGTTGCATTTTTTTGTAATTTAAAAGTGATTGGGTTTAGTTTGTTGTGGTAAGGGTTAGTTGGTGATGATTTATGGTTTCCGAAGTAATTTAAGTGAGTTTGGCATAGTTTGCTATGGTTAGTAGCATTTTTTTGTAATATAAAAGTGATTGGGTTTAGTTTGTTGTGGTAAGGGTTAGTTGGTGATGATTTAGAGTAGCCGAAGTAATTTAGGTAAGTCTGGCATAGTTTGTTATGATTTGTAAAACTTTTTTTGTAATTTTAAGATGATATGGTTTGGTTTGTTGTGGTAAGGGATAGTTGGGGGTGATTTATGGTAGCCGAAGTAATTTAGGTGATTCTGGTATAGTTTGTTATGATTTTTATCATTTTTTTGTAATTTTAAAGTGATTGGGCTTAATTTGTTGCTGTAAAGTGTAGTTGGGGGTGATTTTTAATAGCCGAAGTAATTTAGGTGAGTTTGGCATAGTTTGCTATGGTTAGTAGCATTTTTTTGTAATTTAAATGTGATTGGGTTTAGTTTGTTGTGGTAAGGGTTAGTTGGTGATGATTTAGAGTAGCCGAAGTAATTTAGGTAAGTCTGGCATAGTTTGTTATGATTTGTAAAACTTTTTTTGTAATTTTAAGATGATATTGTTTGGTTTGTTGTGGTAAGGGATAGTTGGGGGTGATTTACGGTAGCCGAAGTAATTTAGGTGATTCTGGTATAGTTTGTTATGATTTTTATCATTTTTTTGTAATTTTAAAGTGATTGGGCTTAATTTGTTGCTGTAAAGTGTAGTTGGGGGTGATTTGTGATAGCCGAAGTAATTTAGGTGAGTTTGGCATAGTTTGCTATGGTTAGTAGCATTTTTTTGTAATTTAAATGTGATTGGGTTTAGTTTGTTGTGGTAAGGGTTAGTTGGTGATGATTTATGGTTGCCGAAGTAATTTAGGTGAGTCTGGCATAGTTTGCTATGGTTAGTAGCATTTTTTTGTAATTTAAAAGTGATTGGATTTAGTTTGTTGTGGTAAGGGTTAGTTGGTGATGATTTAGAGTTGCCGAAGTAATTTAGGTGAGTCTGGCATAGTTTGTTATGATTTGTACACCTTTTTTTGTAATTTTAAGATGATATGGTTTGGTTTGTTGTGGTAAGGGATAGTTGGGGGTGATTTACGGTAGCCGAAGTAATTTAGGTGATTCTGGTATAGTTTGTTATGATTTTTAGCATTTTTCTGTAATTTTAAATTGTTTGGGCTTAGTTTATTGCTGTAAAGTGTAGCTGGGGGTGATTTTTGATAGCCGAAGTAATTTAGGTGAGTTTGGCATAGTTTGCTATGGTTAGTAGCATTTTTTTGTAATTTAAAAGTGATTGGGTTTAGTTTGTTGTGGTAAGGGTTAGTTGGTGATGATTTATGGTAGCCGAAGTAATTTAGGTGAGTTTGGCATAGTTTTCTAGGGTTAGTAGCATTTTTTTGCAATTTAAAAGTGATTGGGTTTAGTTTGTTGTGGTAAGGGTTAGTTGGTGATGATTTAGAGTAGCCGAAGTAATTTAGGTGAGTCTGGCATAGTTTGTTATGATTTGTACACCTTTTTTTGTAATTTTAAGATGATATGGTTTGGTTTGTTGTGGTAAGGGATAGTTGGGGGTGATTTACGGTAGCCGAAGTAATTTAGGTGATTCTGGTATAGTTTGTTATGATTTTTAGCATTTTTTTGTAATTTTAAAGTGATTGGGCTTAGTTTGTTGCTGTAAAGTGTAGTTGGGGGTGATTTTTGATAGCCGAAGTAATTTAGGTGAGTTTGGCATAGTTTGCTATGGTTAGTAGCATTTTTTTGTAATTTAAGTGTGATTGGGTTTAGTTTGTTGTGGTAAGGGTTAGTTGGTGATGATTTAGAGTAGCCGAAGTAATTTAGGTGAGTCTGGCATTGTTTGTTATGATTTGTACACCTTTTTTTGTAATTTTAAGATGATGTGGTGTGGTTTGTTGTGGTAAGGTATAGTTGGGGGTGATTTACGGTAGCCGAAGTAATTTAGGTGATTCTGGTATAGTTTGTTATGATTTTTAGCATTTTTTTGTAATTTTAAAGTGATTGGGTTTAGTTTGTTGTTGTAAAGTGTAGTTGGGGTGATTTTTGATAACCGAAGTAATTTAGGTAAGTTTGGCATAGTTTGCTATGGTTAGTAGCATTTTTTTGTAATTTAAAAGTGATTGGGTTTAGTTTGTTGTGGTAAGGGTTAGTTGGTGATGATTTATGGTAGCCGAAGTAATTTAGGTGAGTTTGGCATAGTTTGCTATGGTTAGTAGCATTTTTTTGAAATTTAAAAGTGATTGGGTTTAGTTTGTTGTGGTAAGGGTTAGTTGGTGACGATCTAGAGTAGCCGAAGTAATTTAGGTGAGTCTGGCATAGTTTGTTATGATTTGTACACCTTTTTTTGTAATTTTAGGATGATATAGTTTGGTTTGTTGTGGTAAGGGATAGTTGGGGGTGATTTACGGTAGCCGAAGTAATTTAGGTGATTCTGGTATAGTTTGTTATGATTTTTAGCATTTTTTTGTAATTTTAAAGTGATTGGGCTTAGTTTGTTGCTGTAAAGTGTAGTTGGGGGTAATTTTTGATAGCCGAAGTAATTTAGGTGAGTTTGGCATAGTTTGCTATGGTTAGTAGCATTTTTTTGTAATTTAAAAGTGATTGGGTTTAGTTTGTTGTGGTAAGGGTTAGTTGGTGATGATTTATGGTAGCCGAAGTAATTTAGGTAAGTTTGGCATAGTTTGCTATGGTTAGTAGCATTTTTTTGTAATTTAAAAGTGATTGGGTTTAGTTTGTTGTGGTAAGGGTTATTTGGTGATGATTTAGAGTAGCCGAAGTAATTTAGGTGAGTCTGACATAGTTTGTTATGAATTGTACACCTTTTTTTGTAATTTTAAGATGATATGGTTTGGATTGTTTTGGTAAGGGATAGTTGGGGGTGATTTACGGTAGCCGAAGTAATTTAGGTGATTCTGGTATAGTTTGTTATGATTTTTAGCATTTTTTTGTAATTTTAAAGTTAGTGGGCTTAGTTTGTTGCTGTAAAGTGTAGTTGGGGGTGATTTTTGATAGCCGAAGTAATTTAGGTGAGTTTGGCATAGTTTGCTATGGTTAGTAGCATTTTTTTGTAATTTAAAAGTGATTGGTTTTAGTTTGTTGTGGTAAGGGTTAGTTGGTGATGATTTATGGTAGCCGAAGTAATTTCGGTGATTTTGGCATAGTTTGCTATGGTTAGTAGCATTTTTTTGTAATTTAAAAGTGATTGGGCTTAGTTTGTTGTGGTAAGGGTTAGTTGGTGATGATTTATGGTAGCCGAAGTAATTTAGGTAAGTTTGGCATAGTTTGCTATGGTTAGTAGCATTTTTTTGGAATTTAAAAGTGATTGGGTTTAGTTTGTTGTGGTAAGGGTTTAGTTGGTGATGATTTAGAGTAGCCGAAGTAATTTAGGTGAGTCTGGCATAGTTTGTTATGATTTGTACACCTTTTTTTGTAATTTTAAGATGATATGGTTTGGTTTGTTTTGGTAAGGGATAGTTGGGGGTGATTTACGGTAGCCGAAGTAATTTAGGTGATTCTGGTATAGTTTGTTATGATTTTTAGCATTTTTTTGTAATTTTAAAGTGATTGAGTTTAGTTTGTTGCTGTAAAATGTAGTTGGGGGTGATTTTTGATAGCCGAAGTAATTTAGGTGAGTTTGGCATAGTTTGCTATGGTTAGTAGCATTTTTTTGTAATTTAAACTGATTGGTTTTAGTTTATTGTGGTAAGGGTTAGTTGGTGATGATTTATGGTAGCCGAAGTAATTTAGGTGAGTTTGGCATAGTTTGCTATGGTTAGTAGCATTTTTTTGTAATTTAAAAGTGATTGGGCTTAGTTTTTTGCTATAAAGTGTAGTTGGGGGTGATTTTTGATAGCCGAAGTAATTTAGGTGAGTTTGGCATAGTTTGCTATGGTTAGTAGCATTTTTTTGTAATTTAAAAGTGATTGGGTTTAGTTTGTTATGGTAAGTGTTAGTTGGTGATGATTTATGGTAGCCGAAGTAATTTAGGTGAGTTTGGCATAGTTTGCTATGGTTAGTAGCATTTTTTTGTAATTTAAAAGTGATTGGGTTTAGTTTGTTTTGGTAAGGGTTAGTTGGTGATGATTTATGGTAGCCGAAGTAATTTAGGTGAGTTTGGCATAGTTTGCTATGGTTAGAAGCATTTTTTTGTAATTTAAAAGTGATTGGATTTAGTTTGTTGTGGTAAGTGTTAGTTGGTGATGATTTATGGTAGCCGAAGTAATTTAGGTGAGTTTGGCATAGTTTGCTATGGTTAGCAGCATTTTTTTGTAATGTAAAAGTGATTGGGTTTAGTTTGTTGTGGTAAGTGTTAGTTGGTGATGATTTATGGTAGCCGAAGTAATTCAGGTGAGTTTGGCATAGTTTGCTATGGTTAGTAGCATTTTTTGTAATTTAAAAGTGATTGGGTTTAGTTTGTTGTTGTAAGGGTTAGTTGGTGATGATTTAGAGTAGCCGAAGTAATTTAGGTGAGTCTGGCATAGTTTGTTATGATTTGTACACCTTTTTTTGTAATTTTAAGATGATATGGTTTGGTTTGTTGTGGTAAGGGATAGTTGGGGGTGATTTACGGTAGCCGAAGTAATTTAGGTGATTCTGGTATAGTTTGTTATGATTTTTAGCATTTTTTTGTAATTTTAAAGTGATTGGGCTTAGGTTGTTGCTGTAAAGTGTAGTTGGGTGTGATTTTTGATATCCGAAGTAATTTAGGTGAGTTTGGCATAGTTTGCTATGGTTAGTTGCATTTTTTTGTAATTTAAAAGTGATTGGGTTTAGTTTGTTGTGGTAAGGGTTAGTTGGTGATGATTTAGAGTAGCCGAAGTAATTTAGGTAAGTCTGGCATAGTTTGTTATGATTTTTAAAACTTTTTTTGTAATTTTAAGATGATATGGTTTGGTTTGTTGTGGTAAGGGATAGTTGGGGGTGATTTACGGTAGCCAAAGTAATTTAGGTGATTCTGGTATAGTTTGTTATGATTTTTATCATTTTTTTGTAATTTTAAAGTGATTGGGCTTAATTTGTTGCTGTAAAGTGTAGTTGGGGGTGATTTGTGATAGCCGAAGTAATTTAGGTGAGTTTGGCATAGTTTGCTATGGTTAGTAGCATTTTTTTGTAATTTAAATGTGATTGGGTTTAGTTTGTTGTGGTAAGGGTTAGTTGGTGATGATTTATGGTTGCCGAAGTAATTTAGGTGAGTCTGGCATAGTTTGCTATGGTTAGTAGCATTTTTTTGTAATTTAAAAGTGATTGGATTTAGTTTGTTGTGGTAAGGGTTAGTTGGTGATGATTTAGAGTTGCCGAAGTAATTTAGGTGAGTCTGGCATAGTTTGTTATGATTTGTACACCTTTTTTTGTAATTTTAAGATGATATGGTTTGGTTTGTTGTGGTAAGGGATAGTTGGGGGTGATTTACGGTAGCCGAAGTAATTTAGGTGATTCTGGTATAGTTTGTTATGATTTTTAGCATTTTTTTGTAATTTTAAAGTGATTGGGCTTAGTTTGTTGCTGTAAAGTGTAGTTGGGGGTAATTTTTGATAGCCGAAGTAATTTAGGTGAGTTTGGCATAGTTTGCTATGGTTAGTAGCATTTTTTTGTAATTTAAAAGTGATTGGGTTTAGTTTGTTGTGGTAAGGGTTAGTTGGTGATGATTTATGGTAGCCGAAGTAATTTAGGTAAGTTTGGCATAGTTTGCTATGGTTAGTAGCATTTTTTTGTAATTTAAAAGTGATTGGGTTTAGTTTGTTGTGGTAAGGGTTATTTGGTGATGATTTAGAGTAGCCGAAGTAATTTAGGTGAGTCTGACATAGTTTGTTATGAATTGTACACCTTTTTTTGTAATTTTAAGATGATATGGTTTGGATTGTTTTGGTAAGGGATAGTTGGGGGTGATTTACGGTAGCCGAAGTAATTTAGGTGATTCTGGTATAGTTTGTTATGATTTTTAGCATTTTTTTGTAATTTTAAAGTTAGTGGGCTTAGTTTGTTGCTGTAAAGTGTAGTTGGGGGTGATTTTTGATAGCCGAAGTAATTTAGGTGAGTTTGGCATAGTTTGCTATGGTTAGTAGCATTTTTTTGTAATTTAAAAGTGATTGGTTTTAGTTTGTTGTGGTAAGGGTTAGTTGGTGATGATTTATGGTAGCCGAAGTAATTTCGGTGATTTTGGCATAGTTTGCTATGGTTAGTAGCATTTTTTTGTAATTTAAAAGTGATTGGGCTTAGTTTGTTGTGGTAAGGGTTAGTTGGTGATGATTTATGGTAGCCGAAGTAATTTAGGTAAGTTTGGCATAGTTTGCTATGGTTAGTAGCATTTTTTTGGAATTTAAAAGTGATTGGGTTTAGTTTGTTGTGGTAAGGGTTTAGTTGGTGATGATTTAGAGTAGCCGAAGTAATTTAGGTGAGTCTGGCATAGTTTGTTATGATTTGTACACCTTTTTTTGTAATTTTAAGATGATATGGTTTGGTTTGTTTTGGTAAGGGATAGTTGGGGGTGATTTACGGTAGCCGAAGTAATTTAGGTGATTCTGGTATAGTTTGTTATGATTTTTAGCATTTTTTTGTAATTTTAAAGTGATTGAGTTTAGTTTGTTGCTGTAAAATGTAGTTGGGGGTGATTTTTGATAGCCGAAGTAATTTAGGTGAGTTTGGCATAGTTTGCTATGGTTAGTAGCATTTTTTTGTAATTTAAACTGATTGGTTTTAGTTTATTGTGGTAAGGGTTAGTTGGTGATGATTTATGGTAGCCGAAGTAATTTAGGTGAGTTTGGCATAGTTTGCTATGGTTAGTAGCATTTTTTTGTAATTTAAAAGTGATTGGGCTTAGTTTTTTGCTATAAAGTGTAGTTGGGGGTGATTTTTGATAGCCGAAGTAATTTAGGTGAGTTTGGCATAGTTTGCTATGGTTAGTAGCATTTTTTTGTAATTTAAAAGTGATTGGGTTTAGTTTGTTATGGTAAGTGTTAGTTGGTGATGATTTATGGTAGCCGAAGTAATTTAGGTGAGTTTGGCATAGTTTGCTATGGTTAGTAGAATTTTTTTGTAATTTAAAAGTGATTGGGTTTAGTTTGTTTTGGTAAGGGTTAGTTGGTGATGATTTATGGTAGCCGAAGTAATTTAGGTGAGTTTGGCATAGTTTGCTATGGTTAGAAGCATTTTTTTGTAATTTAAAAGTGATTGGATTTAGTTTGTTGTGGTAAGTGTTAGTTGGTGATGATTTATGGTAGCCGAAGTAATTTAGGTGAGTTTGGCATAGTTTGCTATGGTTAGCAGCATTTTTTTGTAATGTAAAAGTGATTGGGTTTAGTTTGTTGTGGTAAGTGTTAGTTGGTGATGATTTATGGTAGCCGAAGTAATTCAGGTGAGTTTGGCATAGTTTGCTATGGTTAGTAGCATTTTTTGTAATTTAAAAGTGATTGGGTTTAGTTTGTTGTTGTAAGGGTTAGTTGGTGATGATTTAGAGTAGCCGAAGTAATTTAGGTGAGTCTGGCATAGTTTGTTATGATTTGTACACCTTTTTTTGTAATTTTAAGATGATATGGTTTGGTTTGTTGTGGTAAGGGATAGTTGGGGGTGATTTACGGTAGCCGAAGTAATTTAGGTGATTCTGGTATAGTTTGTTATGATTTTTAGCATTTTTTTGTAATTTTAAAGTGATTGGGCTTAGGTTGTTGCTGTAAAGTGTAGTTGGGGGTGATTTTTGATATCCGAAGTAATTTAGGTGAGTTTGGCATAGTTTGCTATGGTTAGTTGCATTTTTTTGTAATTTAAAAGTGATTGGGTTTAGTTTGTTGTGGTAAGGGTTAGTTGGTGATGATTTATGGTTTCCGAAGTAATTTAAGTGAGTTTGGCATAGTTTGCTATGGTTAGTAGCATTTTTTTGTAATATAAAAGTGATTGGGTTTAGTTTGTTGTGGTAAGGGTTAGTTGGTGATGATTTAGAGTAGCCGAAGTAATTTAGGTAAGTCTGGCATAGTTTGTTATGATTTGTAAAACTTTTTTTGTAATTTTAAGATGATATGGTTTGGTTTGTTGTGGTAAGGGATAGTTGGGGGTGATTTACGGTAGCCGAAGTAATTTAGGTGATTCTGGTATAGTTTGTTATGATTTTTATCATTTTTTTGTAATTTTAAAGTGATTGGGCTTAATTTGTTGCTGTAAAGTGTAGTTGGGGGTGATTTTTGATAGCCGAAGTAATTTAGGTGAGTTTGGCATAGTTTGCTATGGTTAGTAGCATTTTTTTGTAATTTAAATGTGATTGGGTTTAGTTTGTTGTGGTAAGGGTTAGTTGGTGATGATTTAGAGTAGCCGAAGTAATTTAGGTAAGTCTGGCATAGTTTGTTATGATTTTTAAAACTTTTTTTGTAATTTTAAGATGATATGGTTTGGTTTGTTGTGGTAAGGGATAGTTGGGGGTGATTTACGGTAGCCGAAGTAATTTAGGTGATTCTGGTATAGTTTGTTATGATTTTTATCATTTTTGTAATTTTAAAGTGATTGGGCTTAATTTGTTGCTGTAAAGTGTAGTTGGGGGTGATTTGTGATAGCCGAAGTAATTTAGGTGAGTTTGGCATAGTTTGCTATGGTTAGTAGCATTTTTTGTAATTTAAATGTGATTGGGTTTAGTTTGTTGTGGTAAGGGTTAGTTGGTGATGATTTATGGTTGCCGAAGTAATTTAGGTGAGTCTGGCATAGTTTGCTATGGTTAGTAGCATTTTTTTGTAATTTAAAAGTGATTGGATTTAGTTTGTTGTGGTAAGGGTTAGTTGGTGATGATTTAGAGTTGCCGAAGTAATTTAGGTGAGTCTGGCATAGTTTGTTATGATTTGTACACCTTTTTTTGTAATTTTAAGATGATATGGTTTGGTTTGTTGTGGTAAGGGATAGTTGGGGGTGATTTACGGTAGCCGAAGTAATTTAGGTGATTCTGGTATAGTTTGTTATGATTTTTAGCATTTTTCTGTAATTTTAAATTGTTTGGGCTTAGTTTGTTGCTGTAAAGTGTAGCTGGGGGTGATTTTTGATAGCCGAAGTAATTTAGGTGAGTTTGGCATAGTTTGCTATGGTTAGTAGCATTTTTTTGTAATTTAAAAGTGATTGGGTTTAGTTTGTTGTGGTAAGGGTTAGTTGGTGATGATTTATGGTAGCCGAAGTAATTTAGGTGAGTTTGGCATAGTTTTCTAGGGTTAGTAGCATTTTTTTGCAATTTAAAAGTGATTGGGTTTAGTTTGTTGTGGTAAGGGTTAGTTGGTGATGATTTAGAGTAGCCGAAGTAATTTAGGTGAGTCTGGCATAGTTTGTTATGATTTGTACACCTTTTTTTGTAATTTTAAGATGATATGGTTTGGTTTGTTGTGGTAAGGGATAGTTGGGGGTGATTTACGGTAGCCGAAGTAATTTAGGTGATTCTGGTATAGTTTGTTATGATTTTTAGCATTTTTTTGTAATTTTAAAGTGATTGGGCTTAGTTTGTTGCTGTAAAGTGTAGTTGGGGGTGATTTTTGATAGCCGAAGTAATTTAGGTGAGTTTGGCATAGTTTGCTATGGTTAGTAGCATTTTTTTGTAATTTAAGTGTGATTGGGTTTAGTATGTTGTGGTAAAGGTTAGTTGGTGATGATTTATGGTTGCCGAAGTAATTTAGGTGAGTTTGGCATAGTTTGCTATGGTTAGTAGCATTTTTTTGTAATTTGAAAGTGATTGGGTTTAGTTTGTTGTGGTAAGGGTTAGTTGGTGATGATTTATGGTTGCCGAAGTAATTTAGGTGAGTTTGGCATAGTTTGATATGGTTAGTAGTATTTTTTTGTAATTTAAAAGTGATTGGGTTTATTTTGTTGTGGTAAGTGTTAGTTGGTGATGATTTAGAGTAGCCGAAGTAATTTAGGTAAGTCTGGCATAGTTTGTTATGATTTGTACAACTTTTTTTGTAATTTTAAGATGATATGGTTTGGTTTGTTGTGGTAAGGGATAGTTGGGGGTGATTTACGGTAGCCGAAGTAATTTAGGTGATTCTGGTATAGTTTGTTACGATTTTTATCATTTTTTTGTAATTTTAAAGTGATTGGGCTTAATTTGTTGCTGTAAAGTGTAGTTGGGGGTGATTTTTGATAGCCGAAGTAATTTAGGTGAGTTTGGCATAGTTTGCTATGGTTAGTAGCATTTTTTTGTAATTTAAAAGTGATTGGGTTTAGTTTGTTGTGGTAAGGGTTAGTTGGTGATGATTTATGGTAGCCGAAGTAATTTAGGTGAGTTTGGCATAGTTTGCTATGGTTAGTAGCATTTTTTTGTAATTTAAAAGTGACTGGGTTTAGGTTATTGTGGTAAGGGTTAGTTGGTGATGATTTAGAGTAGCCGAAGTAATTTAGGTAAATCTGGCATAGTTTGTTATGATTTGTACACCTTGTTTTGTAATTTTAAGGTGATATGGTTTGGCTTGTTGTGGTAAGGGATAGTTGGGGGTGATTTACGGTAGCCGAAGTAATTTAGGTGATTCTGGTATAGTTTGTTATGATTTTTAGCATTTTTTTGTAATTTTAAAGTGATTGGGCTTAGTTTGTTGCTCTAAAGTGTAGTTGGGGGTGATTTTTGATAGCCGAAGTAATTTATGTGAGTTTGGCATAGTTTGCTATGGTTAGTAGCATTTTTTTGTAATTTAAAATTGATTGGGTTTAGTTTGTTGTGGTAAGGGTTAGTTGGTGATGATTTATGGTTGCCGAAGTAATTTAGGTGAGTTTGGCATAGTTTGCTATGGTTAGTAGCATTTTTTTGTAATTTAAAAGTGATTGGGTTTAGTTTGTTGTGGTAAGGGTTAGTTGGTGATGATTTAGAGCAGCCGAAGTAATTTAGGTGAGTCTGGCATAGTTTGTTATGATTTGTACACCTTTTTTTGTAATTTTAAGATGATATGGTTTGGTTTGTTGTGGTAAGGGATAGGTGGGGGTGATTTACGGTAGCCGAAGTAATTTAGGTGAGTTTGGCATAGTTTGCAATGGTTAGTAGCATTTTTTTAAATTTAAAAGTGATTGGGTTTAGTTTGTTGTGGTAAGGGTTAGTTGGTGATGATTTATGGTAGCCGAAGTAATTTAGGTGAGTTTGGCATAGTTTGCTATGGTTAGAAGCATTTTTTTGTAATTTAAAAGTGATTGGATTTAGTTTGTTGTGGTAAGTGTTAGTTGGTGATGATTTATGGTAGCCGAAGTAATTTAGGTGAGTTTGGCATAGTTTGCTATGGTTAGTAGCATTTTTTTGTAATTTAAGTGTGATTGGGTTTAGTATGTTGTGGTAAAGGTTAGTTGGTGATGATTTATGGTTGCCGAAGTAATTTAGGTGAGTTTGGCATAGTTTGCTATGGTTAGTAGCATTTTTTTGTAATTTGAAAGTGATTGGGTTTAGTTTGTTGTGGTAAGGGTTAGTTGGTGATGATTTATGGTTGCCGAAGTAATTTAGGTGAGTTTGGCATAGTTTGCTATGGTTAGTAGCATTTTTTTGTAATTTAAAAGTGATTGGGTTTATTTTGTTGTGGTAAGTGTTAGTTGGTGATGATTTAGAGTAGCCGAAGTAATTTAGGTAAGTCTGGCATAGTTTGTTATGATTTGTACAACTTTTTTTGTAATTTTAAGATGATATGGTTTGGTTTGTTGTGGTAAGGGATAGTTGGGGGTGATTTACGGTAGCCGAAGTAATTTAGGTGATTCTGGTATAGTTTGTTACGATTTTTATCATTTTTTTGTAATTTTAAAGTGATTGGGCTTAATTTGTTGCTGTAAAGTGTAGTTGGGGGTGATTTTTGATAGCCGAAGTAATTTAGGTGAGTTTGGCATAGTTTGCTATGGTTAGTAGCATTTTTTTGTAATTTAAAAGTGATTGGGTTTAGTTTGTTGTGGTAAGGGTTAGTTGGTGATGATTTATGGTAGCCGAAGTAATTTAGGTGAGTTTGGCATAGTTTGCTATGGTTAGTAGCATTTTTTTGTAATTTAAAAGTGACTGGGTTTAGGTTATTGTGGTAAGGGTTAGTTGGTGATGATTTAGAGTAGCCGAAGTAATTTAGGTAAATCTGGCATAGTTTGTTATGATTTGTACACCTTGTTTTGTAATTTTAAGGTGATATGGTTTGGTTTGTTGTGGTAAGGGATAGTTGGGGGTGATTTACGGTAGCCGAAGTAATTTAGGTGATTCTGGTATAGTTTGTTATGATTTTTAGCATTTTTTTGTAATTTTAAAGTGATTGGGCTTAGTTTGTTGCTGTAAAGTGTAGTTGGGGGTGATTTTTGATAGCCGAAGTAATTTATGTGAGTTTGGCATAGTTTGCTATGGTTAGTAGCATTTTTTTGTAATTTAAAATTGATTGGGTTTAGTTTGTTGTGGTAAGGGTTAGTTGGTGATGATTTATGGTTGCCGAAGTAATTTAGGTGAGTTTGGCATAGTTTGCTATGGTTAGTAGCATTTTTTTGTAATTTAAAAGTGATTGGGTTTAGTTTGTTGTGGTAAGGGTTAGTTGGTGATGATTTAGAGCAGCCGAAGTAATTTAGGTGAGTCTGGCATAGTTTGTTATGATTTGTACACCTTTTTTTGTAATTTTAAGATGATATGGTTTGGTTTGTTGTGGTAAGGGATAGGTGGGGGTGATTTACGGTAGCCGAAGTAATTTAGGTGAGTTTGGCATAGTTTGCAATGGTTAGTAGCATTTTTTTAAATTTAAAAGTGATTGGGTTTAGTTTGTTGTGGTAAGGGTTAGTTGGTGATGATTTATGGTAGCCGAAGTAATTTAGGTGAGTTTGGCATAGTTTGCTATGGTTAGAAGCATTTTTTTGTAATTTAAAAGTGATTGGATTTAGTTTGTTGTGGTAAGTGTTAGTTGGTGATGATTTATGGTAGCCGAAGTAATTTAGGTGAGTTTGGCATAGTTTGCTATGGTTAGCAGCATTTTTTTGTAATGTAAAAGTGATTGGGTTTAGTTTGTTGTGGTAAGTGTTAGTTGGTGATGAATTATGGTAGCCGAAGTAATTCAGGTGAGTTTGGCATAGTTTGCTATGGTTAGTAGCATTTTTTGTAATTTAAAAGTGATTGAGTTTAGTTTGTTGTTGTAAGGGTTAGTTGGTGATGATTTAGAGTAGCCGAAGTAATTTAGGTGAGTCTGGCATAGTTTGTTATGATTTGTACACCTTTTTTTGTAATTTTAAGATGATATGGTTTGGTTTGTTGTGGTAAGGGATAGTTGGGGGTGATTTACGGTAGCCGAAGTAATTTAGGTGATTCTGGTATAGTTTGTTATGATTTTTAGCATTTTTTTGTAATTTTAAAGTGATTGGGCTTAGGTTGTTGCTGTAAAGTGTAGTTGGGGGTGATTTTTGATATCCGAAGTAATTTAGGTGAGTTTGGCATAGTTTGCTATGGTTAGTTGCATTTTTTTGTAATTTAAAAGTGATTGGGTTTAGTTTGTTGTGGTAAGGGTTAGTTGGTGATGATTTATGGTTTCCGAAGAAATTTAAGTGAGTTTGGCATAGTTTGCTATGGTTAGTAGCATTTTTTTGTAATATAAAAGTGATTGGGTTTAGTTTGTTGTGCTAAGGGTTAGTTGGTGATGATTTAGAGTAGCCGAAGTAATTTAGGTAAGTCTGGCATAGTTTGTTATAATTTGTAAAACTTTTTTTGTAATTTTAAGATGATATGGTTTGGTTTGTTGTGGTAAGGGATAGTTGGGGGTGATTTACGGTAGCCGAAGTAATTTAGGTGATTCTGGTATAGTTTGTTATGATTTTTATCATTTTTTTGTAATTTTAAAGTGATTGGGCTTAATTTGTTGCTGTAAAGTGTAGTTGGGGGTGATTTTTGATAGCCGAAGTAATTTAGGTGAGTTTGGCATAGTTTGCTATGGTTAGTAGCATTTTTTTGTAATTTAAAATTGATTGGGTTTAGTTTGTTGTGGTAAGGGTTAGTTGGTGATGATTTATGGTTGCCGAAGTAATTTAGGTGAGTTTGGCATAGTTTGCTATGGTTAGTAGCATTTTTTTGTAATTTAAAAGTGATTGGGTTTAGTTTGTTGTGGTAAGGGTTAGTTGGTGATGATTTAGAGCAGCCGAAGTAATTTAGGTGAGTCTGGCATAGTTTGTTATGATTTGTACACCTTTTTTTGTAATTTTAAGATGATATGGTTTGGTTTGTTGTGGTAAGGGATAGGTGGGGGTGATTTACGGTAGCCGAAGTAATTTAGGTGAGTTTGGCATAGTTTGCAATGGTTAGTAGCATTTTTTTAAATTTAAAAGTGATTGGGTTTAGTTTGTTGTGGTAAGGGTTAGTTGGTGATGATTTATGGTAGCCGAAGTAATTTAGGTGAGTTTGGCATAGTTTGCTATGGTTAGAAGCATTTTTTTGTAATTTAAAAGTGATTGGATTTAGTTTGTTGTGGTAAGTGTTAGTTGGTGATGATTTATGGTAGCCGAAGTAATTTAGGTGAGTTTGGCATAGTTTGCTATGGTTAGTAGCATTTTTTTGTAATTTAAGTGTGATTGGGTTTAGTATGTTGTGGTAAAGGTTAGTTGGTGATGATTTATGGTTGCCGAAGTAATTTAGGTGAGTTTGGCATAGTTTGCTATGGTTAGTAGCATTTTTTTGTAATTTGAAAGTGATTGGGTTTAGTTTGTTGTGGTAAGGGTTAGTTGGTGATGATTTATGGTTGCCGAAGTAATTTAGGTGAGTTTGGCATAGTTTGCTATGGTTAGTAGCATTTTTTTGTAATTTAAAAGTGATTGGGTTTATTTTGTTGTGGTAAGTGTTAGTTGGTGATGATTTAGAGTAGCCGAAGTAATTTAGGTAAGTCTGGCATAGTTTGTTATGATTTGTACAACTTTTTTTGTAATTTTAAGATGATATGGTTTGGTTTGTTGTGGTAAGGGATAGTTGGGGGTGATTTACGGTAGCCGAAGTAATTTAGGTGATTCTGGTATAGTTTGTTACGATTTTTATCATTTTTTTGTAATTTTAAAGTGATTGGGCTTAATTTGTTGCTGTAAAGTGTAGTTGGGGGTGATTTTTGATAGCCGAAGTAATTTAGGTGAGTTTGGCATAGTTTGCTATGGTTAGTAGCATTTTTTTGTAATTTAAAAGTGATTGGGTTTAGTTTGTTGTGGTAAGGGTTAGTTGGTGATGATTTATGGTAGCCGAAGTAATTTAGGTGAGTTTGGCATAGTTTGCTATGGTTAGTAGCATTTTTTTGTAATTTAAAAGTGACTGGGTTTAGGTTATTGTGGTAAGGGTTAGTTGGTGATGATTTAGAGTAGCCGAAGTAATTTAGGTAAATCTGGCATAGTTTGTTATGATTTGTACACCTTGTTTTGTAATTTTAAGGTGATATGGTTTGGTTTGTTGTGGTAAGGGATAGTTGGGGGTGATTTACGGTAGCCGAAGTAATTTAGGTGATTCTGGTATAGTTTGTTATGATTTTTAGCATTTTTTTGTAATTTTAAAGTGATTGGGCTTAGTTTGTTGCTGTAAAGTGTAGTTGGGGGTGATTTTTGATAGCCGAAGTAATTTATGTGAGTTTGGCATAGTTTGCTATGGTTAGTAGCATTTTTTTGTAATTTAAAATTGATTGGGTTTAGTTTGTTGTGGTAAGGGTTAGTTGGTGATGATTTATGGTTGCCGAAGTAATTTAGGTGAGTTTGGCATAGTTTGCTATGGTTAGTAGCATTTTTTTGTAATTTAAAAGTGATTGGGTTTAGTTTGTTGTGGTAAGGGTTAGTTGGTGATGATTTAGAGCAGCCGAAGTAATTTAGGTGAGTCTGGCATAGTTTGTTATGATTTGTACACCTTTTTTTGTAATTTTAAGATGATATGGTTTGGTTTGTTGTGGTAAGGGATAGGTGGGGGTGATTTACGGTAGCCGAAGTAATTTAGGTGAGTTTGGCATAGTTTGCAATGGTTAGTAGCATTTTTTTAAATTTAAAAGTGATTGGGTTTAGTTTGTTGTGGTAAGGGTTAGTTGGTGATGATTTATGGTAGCCGAAGTAATTTAGGTGAGTTTGGCATAGTTTGCTATGGTTAGAAGCATTTTTTTGTAATTTAAAAGTGATTGGATTTAGTTTGTTGTGGTAAGTGTTAGTTGGTGATGATTTATGGTAGCCGAAGTAATTTAGGTGAGTTTGGCATAGTTTGCTATGGTTAGCAGCATTTTTTTGTAATGTAAAAGTGATTGGGTTTAGTTTGTTGTGGTAAGTGTTAGTTGGTGATGAATTATGGTAGCCGAAGTAATTCAGGTGAGTTTGGCATAGTTTGCTATGGTTAGTAGCATTTTTTGTAATTTAAAAGTGATTGAGTTTAGTTTGTTGTTGTAAGGGTTAGTTGGTGATGATTTAGAGTAGCCGAAGTAATTTAGGTGAGTCTGGCATAGTTTGTTATGATTTGTACACCTTTTTTTGTAATTTTAAGATGATATGGTTTGGTTTGTTGTGGTAAGGGATAGTTGGGGGTGATTTACGGTAGCCGAAGTAATTTAGGTGATTCTGGTATAGTTTGTTATGATTTTTAGCATTTTTTTGTAATTTTAAAGTGATTGGGCTTAGGTTGTTGCTGTAAAGTGTAGTTGGGGGTGATTTTTGATATCCGAAGTAATTTAGGTGAGTTTGGCATAGTTTGCTATGGTTAGTTGCATTTTTTTGTAATTTAAAAGTGATTGGGTTTAGTTTGTTGTGGTAAGGGTTAGTTGGTGATGATTTATGGTTTCCGAAGAAATTTAAGTGAGTTTGGCATAGTTTGCTATGGTTAGTAGCATTTTTTTGTAATATAAAAGTGATTGGGTTTAGTTTGTTGTGCTAAGGGTTAGTTGGTGATGATTTAGAGTAGCCGAAGTAATTTAGGTAAGTCTGGCATAGTTTGTTATAATTTGTAAAACTTTTTTTGTAATTTTAAGATGATATGGTTTGGTTTGTTGTGGTAAGGGATAGTTGGGGGTGATTTACGGTAGCCGAAGTAATTTAGGTGATTCTGCTATAGTTTGTTATGATTTTTATCATTTTTTTGTAATTTTAAAGTGATTGGGCTTAATTTGTTGCTGTAAAGTGTAGTTGGGGGTGATTTTTGATAGCCGAAGTAATTTAGGTGAGTTTGGCATAGTTTGCTATGGTTAGTAGCATTTTTTTGTAATTTAAATGTGATTGGGTTTAGTTTGTTGTGGTAAGGGTTAGTTGGTGATGATTTATGGTTGCCGAAGTAATTTAGGTGAGTCTGGCATAGTTTGCTATGGCTAGTAGCATTTTTTTGTAATTTAAAAGTGATTGGGTTTAGTTTGTTGTGGTAAGGGTTAGTTGGTGATGATTTAGAGTAGCCGAAGTAATTTATGTGAGTCTGGCATAGTTTGTTATGATTTGTACACCTTGTTTTGTAATTTTAAGGTGATATGGTTTGGTTTGTTGTGGTAAGGGATAGTTGGGGGTGATTTACGGTAGCCGAAGTAATTTAGGTGATTCTGGTATAGTTTGTTATGATTTTTAGCATTTTTTTGTAATTTTAAAGTGATTGGGCTTAGTTTGTTGCTGTAAAGTGTAGTTGGGGGTGATTTTTGATAGCCGAAGTAATTTAGGTGAGTTTGGCATAGTTTGCTATGGTTAGTAGCATTTTTTTGTAATTTAAATGTGATTGGGTTTAGTTTGTTGTGGTAAGGGTTAGTTGGTGATGATTTATGGTTGCCGAAGTAATTTAGGTGAGTCTGGCATAGTTTGCTATGGTTAGTAGCATTTTTTTGTAATTTAAAAGTGATTGGATTTAGTTTGTTGTGGTAAGGGTTAGTTGGTGATGATTTAGAGTTGCCGAAGTAATTTAGGTGAGTCTGGCATAGTTTGTTATGATTTGTACACTTTTTTTTGTAATTGTAAGATGATATGGTTTGGTTTGTTGTGGTAAGGGATAGTTGGGGGTGATTTACGGTAGCCGAAGTAATTTAGGTGATTCTGGTATAGTTTGTTATGATTTTTAGCATTTTTCTGTAATTTTAAATTGTTTGGGCTTAGTTTGTTGCTGTAAAGTGTAGCTGGGGGTGATTTTTGATAGCCGAAGTAATTTAGGTGAGTTTGGCATAGTTTGCTATGGTTAGTAGCATTTTTTTGTAATTTAAAAGTGATTGGGTTTAGTTTGTTGTGGTAAGGGTTAGTTGGTGATGATTTATGGTAGCCGAAGTAATTTAGGTGAGTTTGGCATAGTTTTCTAGGGTTAGTAGCATTTTTTTGCAATTTAAAAGTGATTGGGTTTAGTTTGTTGTGGTAAGGGTTAGTTGGTGATGATTTAGAGTAGCCGAAGTAATTTAGGTGAGTCTGGCATAGTTTGTTATGATTTGTACACCTTTTTTTGTAATTTTAAGATGATATGGTTTGGTTTGTTGTGGTAAGGGATAGTTGGGGGTGATTTACGGTAGCCGAAGTAATTTAGGTGATTCTGGTATAGTTTGTTATGATTTTTAGCATTTTTTTGTAATTTTAAAGTGATTGGGCTTAGTTTGTTGCTGTAAAGTGTAGTTGGGGGTGATTTTTGATAGCCGAAGTAATTTAGGTGAGTTTGGCATAGTTTGCTATGGTTAGTAGCATTTTTTTGTAATTTAAGTGTGATTGGGTTTAGTTTGTTGTGGTAAGGTTTAGTTGGTGATGATTTATGGTTGCCGAAGTAATTTAGGTGAGTTTGGCATAGCTTGCTATGATTAGTAGCATTTTTTTGTAATTTGAAAGTGATTGGGTTTAGTTTGTTGTGGTAAGGGTTAGTTGGTGATGATTTATGGTTGCCGAAGTAATTTAGGTGAGTTTGGCATAGTTTGCTATGGTTAGTAGCATTTTTTTGTAATTTAAAAGTGATTGGGTTTATTTTGTTGTGGTAAGTGTTAGTTGGTGATGATTTAGAGTAGCCGAAGTAATTTAGGTAAGTCTGGCATAGTTTGTTATGATTTGTACAACTTTTTTTGTAATTTTAAGATGATATGGTTTGGTTTGTTGTGGTAAGGGATAGTTGGGGGTGATTTACGGTAGCCGAAGTAATTTAGGTGATTCTGGTATAGTTTGTTACGATTTTTATCATTTTTTTGTAATTTTAAAGTGATTGGGCTTAATTTGTTGCTGTAAAGTGTAGTTGGGGGTGATTTTTGATAGTCGAAGTAATTTAGGTGAGTTTGGCATAGTTTGCTATGGTTAGTAGCATTTTTTTGTAATTTAAAAGTGATTGGGTTTAGTTTGTTGTGGTAAGGGTTAGTTGGTGATGATTTATGGTAGCCGAAGTAATTTAGGTGAGTTTGGCATAGTTTGCTATGGTTAGTAGCATTTTTTTGTAATTTAAAAGTGACTGGGTTTAGGTTATTGTGGTAAGGGTTAGTTGGTGATGATTTAGAGTAGCCGAAGTAATTTAGGTAAATCTGGCATAGTTTGTTATGATTTGTACACCTTGTTTTGTAATTTTAAGGTGATATGGTTTGGTTTGTTGTGGTAAGGGATAGTTGGGGGTGATTTACGGTAGCCGAAGTAATTTAGGTGATTCTGGTATAGTTTGTTATGATTTTTAGCATTTTTTTGTAATTTTAAAGTGATTGGGCTTAGTTTGTTGCTGTAAAGTGTAGTTGGGGGTGATTTTTGATAGCCGAAGTAATTTATGTGAGTTTGGCATAGTTTGCTATGGTTAGTAGCATTTTTTTGTAATTTAAAATTGATTGGGTTTAGTTTGTTGTGGTAAGGGTTAGTTGGTGATGATTTATGGTTGCCGAAGTAATTTAGGTGAGTTTGGCATAGTTTGCTATGGTTAGTAGCATTTTTTTGTAATTTAAAAGTGATTGGGTTTAGTTTGTTGTGGTAAGGGTTAGTTGGTGATGATTTAGAGCAGCCGAAGTAATTTAGGTGAGTCTGGCATAGTTTGTTATGATTTGTACACCTTTTTTTGTAATTTTAAGATGATATGGTTTGGTTTGTTGTGGTAAGGGATAGGTGGGGGTGATTTACGGTAGCCGAAGTAATTTAGGTGAGTTTGGCATAGTTTGCAATGGTTAGTAGCATTTTTTTTAATTTAAAAGTGATTGGGTTTAGTTTGTTGTGGTAAGGGTTAGTTGGTGATGATTTAGAGCAGCCGAAGTAATTTAGGTGAGTCTGGCATAGTTTGTTATGATTTGTACACCTTTTTTTGTAATTTTAAGATGATATGGTTTGGTTTGTTGTGGTAAGGGATAGGTGGGGGTGATTTACGGTAGCCGAAGTAATTTAGGTGAGTTTGGCATAGTTTGCAATGGTTAGTAGCATTTTTTTTAATTTAAAAGTGATTGGGTTTAGTTTGTTGTGGTAAGGGTTAGTTGGTGATGATTTAGAGTAGCCGAAGTAATTTAGGTAAATCTGGCATAGTTTGTTATGATTTGTACACCTTGTTTTGTAATTTTAAGGTGATATGGTTTGGTTTGTTGTGGTAAGGGATAGTTGGGGGTGATTTACGGTAGCCGAAGTAATTTAGGTGATTCTGGTATAGTTTGTTATGATTTTTAGCATTTTTTTGTAATTTTAAAGTGATTGGGCTTAGTTTGTTGCTGTAAAGTGTAGTTGGGGGTGATTTTTGATAGCCGAAGTAATTTATGTGAGTTTGGCATAGTTTGCTATGGTTATTACTTGGTGATGATTTATGGTTGCCGAAGTAATTTAGGTGAGTTTGGCATAGTTTGCTATGGTTAGTAGCATTTTTTTGTAATTTAAAAGTGATTGGGTTTAGTTTGTTGTGGTAAGGGTTAGTTGGTGATGATTTAGAGCAGCCGAAGTAATTTAGGTGAGTCTGGCATAGTTTGTTATGATTTGTACACCTTTTTTTGTAATTTTAAGATGATATGGTTTGGTTTGTTGTGGTAAGGGATAGGTGGGGGTGATTTACGGTAGCCGAAGTAATTTAGGTGAGTTTGGCATAGTTTGCTATGGTTAGTAGCATTTTTTTGTAATTTAAAAGTGATTGGGTTTAGTTTGTTGTGGTAAGGGTTAGTTGGTGATGATTTAGAGTAGCCGAAGTAATTTATGTGAGTCTGGCATAGTTTGTTATGATTTCTAGCATTTTTTTGTAATTTTAAAGTGATTGGGCTTAGTTTGTTGCTGTAAAGTGTAGTTGGGAGTGATTTTTGATAGCCGAAGTAATTTAGGTGAGTTTGGCATAGTTTGCTATGGTTAGTAGCATTTTTTTGTAATTTAAAAGTGATTGGGTTTAGTTTGTTGTGGTAAGGGTTAGTTGGTGATGATTTATGGTAGCCGAAGTAATTTAGGTGAGTTTGGCATAGTTTGCTATGGTTAGTAGCATTTTTTTGTAATTTAAAAGTGATTGGGTTTAGTTTGTTGTGGTAAGGGTTAGTTGGTGATGATTTATGGTAGCCAAAGTAATTTAGGTGAGTTTGGCATAGTTTGCTATGATTTATGATTTGTACACCTTTTTTTGTTATTTTAAGATGATATGATTTGGTTTGTTGTGGTAAGGGATAGTTGGGGGTGATTTACGGTAGCCGAAGTAATTTAGGTGATTCTGGTATAGTTTGTTATGATTTTTAGCATTTTTTTGTAATTTTAAAATAATTGGGCTTAGTTTGTTGCTGTAAAGTGTAGTTGGGGGTGACTTTTGATAGCCGAAGTAATTTAGGTTAGTTTCGCATAGTTTGCTATGGTTAGTAGCATTTTTTTGTAATTTAAAAGTGATTGGGTTTAGTTTGTTTTGGTAAGGGTTAGTTGGTGATGATTTATGGTAGCCGAAGTAATTTAGGTGAGTTTGGCATAGTTTGCTATGGTTAGTAGCATTTTTTTGTAATTTAAAAGTGATTGGGTTTAGTTTGTTGTGGTAAGGGTTAGTTGGTGATGATTTAGAGTAGCCGAAGTAATTTAGGTGAGTCTGGCATAGTTTGTTATGATTTGTACACCTTTTTTTGTAATTTTAAGATGATATGGTTTGGTTTGTTGTGGTAAGGGATAGTTGGGGGTGATTTACGGTAGCCGAAGTAATTTAGGTGATTCTGGTATAGTTTGTTATGATTTTTAGCATTTTTTTGTAATTTTAAAGTGATTGGGCTTAGTTTGTTGCTGTAAAGTGTAGTTGGGGGTGATTTTTGATAGCCGAAGTAATTTTGGTGATTTTGGCATAGTTTGCTATGGGTAGTAGAATTTTTTTGTAATTTAAAAGTGATTGGGTTTAGTTTGTTGTGGTAAGGGTTAGTTGGTGATGATTTATAGTAGCCGAAGTAATTTAGGTGAGTTTGACATAGTTTGCTATGGTTAGTAGCATTTTTTTGTAATTTAAAAGTGATTGGGTTTAGTTTGTTGTGGTAAGGGTTAGTTGGTGATGATTTAGAGTAGCCGAAGTAATTTAGGTGAGTCTGGCATAGTTTGTTATGATTTGTACACCTTTTTTGTAATTTTAAGATGATATGGTTTGGTTTGTTGTGGTAAGGGATAGTTGGGGGTGATTTACGGTAGCCGAAATAATTTAGGTGATTCTGGTATAGTTTGTTATGATTTTTAGCATTTTTTTGTAATTTTAAAGTGATTGGGCTTAGTTTGTTGCTGTAAAGTGTAGTTGGGGGTGATTTTTGATAGCCGAAGTAATTTAGGTGAGTTTGGCATAGTTTGCTATGGTTAGTAGCATTTTTTTGTAATTTAAATTGATTGGGTTTAGTTTGTTGTGGTAAGGGTTAGTTGGTGATGATTTAGAGTAGCCGAAGTAATTTAGGTGAATCTGGCATAGTTTGTTATGATTTGTACACCTTTATTTGTAATTTTAAGATGATATGGTTTGGTTTATTGTGGAAAGGAATAGTTGGGGGTAATTTACGGTAGCCGAAGTAATTTAGGTGATTCTGGTATAGTTTGTTATGATTTTTAGCATTTTTTTGTAATTTTAAAGTGATTGGGCTTAGTTTGTTGCTGTAAAGTGTAGTTGGGGGTGATTTTTGATAGCCGAAGTAATTTAGGTGAGTTTGGCATAGTTTGTTATGGTTAGTAGCATTTTTTTGTAATTTAAATTGATTGGGTTTAGTTTGTTGTGGTAAGGGTTAGTTGGTGATGATTTATGGTAGCCGAAGTAATTTAGGTGAGTTTGGCATAGTTTGCTATGGTTAGTAGCATTTTTTTGTAATTTAAAAGTGATTGGGTTTAGTTTGTTGTGGTAAGGGTTAGTTGGTGATGATTTAGAGTAGCCGAAGTAATTTAGGTGAGTATGGCATAGTTTGTTATGATTTGTACACCTTTTTTTGTAATTTTAAGATGATATGGTTTGGTTTGTTGTGGTAAGGGATAGTTGGGGGTGATTTACGGTAGCCGAAGTAATTTAGGTGATTCTGGTATAGCTTGTTATGATTTTTAGCATTTTTTTGTAATTTTAAAGTGATTGGGCTTAGTTTGTTGCTGTAAAGTGTAGTTGGGGGTGATTTTTGATAGCCGAAGTAATTTAGGTGAGTTTGGCATAGTTTGCTATGGTTAGTAGCATTTTTTTGTAATTTAAAAGTGATTGGGTTTAGTTTGTTGTGGTAAGGGTTAGTTGGTGATGATTTATGGTAGCCGAAGTAATTTAGGTGAGTTTGGCATAGTTTGCTATGGTTAGTAGCACTTTTTTGTAACTTAAATTGATTGGGTTTAGTTTGTTGTGGTAAGGGTTAGTTGGTGATGATTTACGGTAGCCGAAGTAATTTAGGTGATTCTGGTATAGTTTGTTAAGATTTTTAGCATTTTTTTGTAATTTTAAAGTTATTGGGCTTAGTTTGTTGCTGTAAAGTGTAGTTGGGGGTGACTTTTGATAGCCGAAGTAATTTAGGTGAGTTTGGCATAGTTTGCTATGGTTAGTAGCATTTTTTTGTAATTTAAAAGTAATTGGGTTTAGTTTGTGGTGGTAAGGGTTAGTTGGTGATGATTTAGAGTAGCCGAAGTAATTTAGGTGAGTCTGGCATAGTTTGTTATAATTTGTACACCTTTTTTTGTAATTTTAAGATGATATGGTTTGGTTTATTGTGGTAAGGGATAGTTGGGGGTAATTTACGGTAGCCGAAGTAATTTAGGTGATTCTGGTATAGTTTGTTATGATTTTTAGCATTTTTTTGTAATTTTAAAGTGATTGGGCTTAGTTTGTTGCTGTAAAGTTTAGTTGGGGGTGATTTTTGATAGCCGAAGTAATTTAGGTGAGTTTGGCATAGTTTGCTATGGTTAGTAGCATTTTTTTGTAATTTAAAAGTGATTGGGTTTAGTTTGTTGTGGTAAGGGTTAGTTGGTGATGATTTATGGTAGCCGAAGTAATTTAGGTGAGTTTGGCATAGTTTGCTATAGTTAGTAGCATTTTTTTGTAATTTAAAAGTGATTAGGTTTAGTTTGTTGTGGTAAGGGTTAGTTGGTGATGATTTAGAGTAGCCGAAGTAATTTAGGTAAGTCTGGCATAGTTTGTTATGATTTGTACACTTTTTTTGTAATTTTAAGATGATATGGTTTGGTTTGTTGTGGTAAGGGATAGTTGGGGGTGATTTACGGTAGCCGAAGTAATTTAGGTGATTCTGGTATAGTTTGTTATGATTTTTAGCATTTTTTTGTAATTTTAAAGTGATTGGGCTTGGTTTGTTGCTGTAAAGTGTAGTTGGGGGTGATTTTTGATAGCCGAAGTAATTTAGGTGAGTTTGGCATAGTTTGCTATGGTTAGTAGCATTTTTTTGTAATTTAAAAGTGATTGGGTTTAGTTTGTTGTGGTAAGGGTTAGTTGGTGATGATTTATGGTAGCCGATGTAATTTAGGTGAGTTTGGCTTAGTTTGTTATGGTTAGTAGCATTTTTTTGTAATTTAAAAGTGATTGGGTTTAGTTTGTTGTGGTAAGGGTTAGTTGGTGATGATTTAGAGTAGCCGAAGTAATTTAGGTGAGTCTGGCATAGTTTGTTATGATTTGTACACCTTTTTTTTGTTATTTTAAGATGATATGGTTTGGTTTGTTGTGGTAAGGGATAGTTGGGGGTGATTTACGGTAGCCGAAGTAATTTAGGTGATTCTGGTATAGTTTGTTATGATTTTTAGCATTTTTTTGTAATTTTAAAATAATTGGGCTTAGTTTGTTGCTGTAAAGTGTAGTTGGGGGTGACTTTTGATAGCCGAAGTAATTTAGGTTAGTTTCGCATAGTTTGCTATGGTTAGTACCATTTTTTTGTAATTTAAAAGTGATTGGGTTTAGTTTGTTTTGGTAAGGGTTAGTTGGTGATGATTTATGGTAGCCGAAGTAATTTAGGTGAGTTTGGCATAGTTTGCTATGGTTAGTAGCATTTTTTTGTAATTTAAAAGTGATTGGGTTTAGTTTGTTGTGGTAAGGGTTAGTTGGTGATGATTTAGAGTAGCCGAAGTAATTTAGGTGAGTCTGGCATAGTTTGTTATGATTTGTACACCTTTTTTTGTAATTTTAAGATGATATGGTTTGGTTTGTTGTGGTAAGGGATAGTTGGGGGTGATTTACGGTAGCCGAAGTAATTTAGGTGATTCTGGTATATTTTGTTATGATTTTTAGCATTTTTTTGTAATTTTAAAGTGATTGGGCTTAGTTTGTTGCAGTAAAGTGTAGTTGGGGGTGATTTTTGATAGCCGAAGTAATTTAGGTGATTTTGGCATAGTTTGCTATGGTTAGTAGAATTTTTTTGTAATTTAAAAGTGATTGGGTTTAGTTTGTTGTGGTAAGGGTTAGTTGGTGATGATTTATGGTAGCTGAAGTAATTTAGGTGAGTTTGGCATAGTTTGCTATGGTTAGTAGCATTTTTTTGTAATTTAAAAGTGATTGGGTTTAATTTGTTGTGGTAAGGGTTAGTTGGTGATGATTTAGAGTAGCCGAAGTAATTTAGGTGAGTCTGGCATAGTTTGTTATGATTTGTACACCTTTTTTTGTTATTTTAAGATAATATGGTTTGGTTTGTTGTGGTAAGGGATAGTTGGGGGTGATTTACGGTAGCCGAAGTAATTTAGGTGATTCTGGTATAGTTTGTTATGATTTTTAGCATTTTTTTGTAATTTTAAAGTATTTGGGCTTAGTTTGTTGCTGTAAAGTGTAGTTGGGGGTTCCTTTTGATAGCCGAAGTAATTTAGGTTAGTTTCGCATAGTTTGCTATGGTTAGTAGCATTTTTTTGTAATTTAAAAGTGATTGGGTTTAGTTTGTTTTGGTAAGGGTTAGTTGATGATGATTTTTGGTAGCCGAAGTAATTTAGGTGAGTTTGGCATAGTTTGCTATGGTTAGTAGCATTTTTTTGTAATTTAAAAGTGATTGGGTTTAGTTTGTTGTGGTAAGGGTTAGTTGGTGATGATTTAGAGTAGCCGAAGTAATTTAGGTGAGTCTGGCATAGTTTGTTATGATTTGTACACCTTTTTTTGTAATTTTAAGATGATATGGTTTGGTTTGTTGGGGTAAGGGATAGTTGGGGGTGATTTACGGTAGCCGAAGTAATTTAGGTGATTCTGGTATAGTTTGTTATGATTTTTAGCATTTTTTTGTAATTTTAAAGTGATTGGGCTTAGTTTGTTGCTGTAAAGTGTAGTTGGGGGTGATTTTTGATAGCCGAAGTAATTTAGGTGATTTTGGCATAGTTTGCTATGGTTAGTAGAATTTTTTTGTAATTTAAAAGTGATTGGGTTTAGTTTGTTGTGGTAAGGGTTAGTTGGTGATGATTTATGGTAGCCGAAGTAATTTAGGTGAGTTTGGCATAGTTTGCTATGGTTAGTAGCATTTTTTTGTAATTTAAAAGTGATTGGGTTTAGTTTGTTGTGGTAAGGGTTAGATGGTGATGATTTAGAGTAGCCGAAGTAATTTAGGTGAGTCTGGCATAGTTTGTTATGATTTGTACACTTTTTTTTGTAATTTTAAGATGATATGGTTTGGTTTGTTGTGGTAAGGGATAGTTGGGTGTGATTTACGGTAGCCGAAGTAATTTAGGTGATTCTGGTATAGTTTGTTAAGATTTTTAGCATTTTTTTGTAATTTTAAAGTGATTGGGCTTAGTTTGTTGCTGTAAAGTGTAGTTGGGGGTGATTTTTGATAGCCGAAGTAATTTAGGTGAGTTTGGCATAGTTTGCTATGGTTAGTAGCATTTTTTTGTAATTCAAAATTGATTGGCTTTAGTTTGTTGTAGTAAGGGTTAGTTGGTGATGATTTAGAGTAGCCGAAGTAATTTAGGTGAGTCTGGCATAGTTTGTTATGATTTGTACACCTTTTTTTGTAATTTTAAGATGATATGGTTTGGTTTATTGTGGAAAGGAATAGTTGGGGGTAATTTACGGTAGCCGAAGTAATTTAGGAGATTCTGGTATAGTTTGTTATGATTTTTAGCATTTTTTTGTAATTTTAAAGTGATTGGGCTTAGTTTGTTGCTGTAAAGTGTAGTTGGGGGTGATTTTTGATAGCCGAAGTAATTTAGGTGTGTTTGTCATAGTTTGCTATGGTCAGTAGCATTTTTTTGTAATTTAAAAGTGATTGGGTTTAGTTTGCTGTGGTAAGGGTTAGTTGGTGATGATTTATGGTAGCCGAAGTAATTTAGGTGAGTTTGGCATAGTTTGCTATGGTTAGTAGCATTTTTTTGTAATTTAAATTGATTGGGTTTAGTTTGTTGTGGTAAGGGTTAGTTGGTGATGATTTAGAGTAGCCGAAGTAATTTAGGTGAGTCTGGCATAGTTTGTTATGATTTGTACACCTTTTTTGTAATTTTAAAATGATATGGTTTGGTTTGTTGTGGTAAGGGATAGTTGGGGGTGATTTACGGTAGCCGAAGTAATTTAGGTGATTCTGGTATAGTTTGTTATGATTTTTAGCATTTTTTTGTAATTTTAAAGTGATTGGGCTTAGTTTGTTGCTGTAAAGTGTAGTTGGGGGTGATTTTTGATAGCCGAAGTAATTTAGGTGAGTTTGGCATAGTTTGCTATGGTTAGTAGCATTTTTTTGTAATTTAAAAGTGATTGGGTTTAGTTTGTTGTGGTAAGGGTTAGTTGGTGATGATTTATGGTAGCCGAAGTAATTTAGGTGAGTTTGGCATAGTTTGCTATGGTTAGTAGCATTTTTTTGTAATTTGAAAGTGATTGGGTTTAGTTTGTTGTGGTAAGGGTTAGTTGGTGATGATTTAGAGTAGCCGAAGTAATTTAGGTGAGTCTGGCATAGTTTGTTATGATTTGTACACCTTTTTTTGTAATTTTAAGATGATATGGTTTGGTTTGTTGTGGTAAGGGATAGTTGGGGGTGATTTACGGTAGCCGAAGTAATTTAGGTGATTCTGGTATAGTTTGTTATGATTTTTAGCATTTTTTTGTAATTTTAAAGTGATTGGGCTTAGTTTGTTGCTGTAAAGTGTAGTTGGGGGTGATTTTTGATAGCCGAAGTAATTTAGGTGAGTTTGGCATAGTTTGCTATGGTTAGTAGCATTTTTTTGTAATTTAAAAGTGATTGGGTTTAGTTTGTTGTGGTAAGGGTTAGTTGGTGATGATTTATGGTAGCCGAAGTAATTTAGGTGAGTTTGGCATAGTTTGCTATGGTTAGTAGCATTTTTTTGTAACTTAAATTGATTGGGTTTAGTTTGTTGTGGTAAGGGTTAGTTGGTGATGATTTACGGTAGCCGAAGTAATTTAGGTGATTCTGGTATAGTTTGTTAAGATTTTTAGCATTTTTTTGTAATTTTAAAGTGATTGGGCTTAGTTTGTTGCTGTAAAGTGTAGTTGGGGGTCATTTTTGATAGCCGAAGTAATTTAGGTGAGTTTGGCATAGTTTGCTATGGTTAGTAGCATTTTTTTGTAATTTAAAAGTAATTGGGTTTAGTTTGTTGTGGTAAGGGTTAGTTGGTGATGATTTAGAGTAGCCGAAGTAATTTAGGTGAGTCTGGCATAGTTTGTTATGATTTGTACACCTTTTTTTGTAATTTTTAGATGATATGGTTTGGTTTATTGTGGTAAGGGATAGTTGGGGGTAATTTACGGTAGCCGAAGTAATTTAGGTGATTCTGGTATAGTTTGTTATGATTTTTCGCATTTTTTTGTAATTTTAAAGTGATTGGGCTTAGTTTGTTGCTGTAAAGTTTAGTTGGGGGTGATTTTTGATAGCCGAAGTAATTTAGGTGAGTTTGGCATAGTTTGCTATGGTTAGTAGCATTTTTTTGTAATTTAAAAGTGATTGGGTTTAGTTTGTTGTGGTAAGGGTTAGTTGGTGATGATTTATGGTAGCCGAAGTAATTTAGGTGAGTTTGGCATAGTTTGCTATGGTTAGTAGCATTTTTTTGTAATTTAAATTGATTGGGTTTAGTTTGTTGTGGTAAGGGTTAGTTGGTGATGATTTAGAGTAGCCGAAGTAATTTAGGTGAGTCTGGCATAGTTTGTTATGATTTGTACATTTTTTTTGTAATTTTAAGATGATATGGTTTGGTTTGTTGTGGTAATGGATAGTTGGGGGTGATTTACGGTAGCCGAAGTAATTTAGGTGATTCTGGTATAGTTTGTTATGATTTTTAGCATTTTTTTGTAATTTTAAAGTCATTGGGCTTAGTTTGTTGCTGTAAAGAGTAGCTGGGGGTGATTTTTGATAGCCGAAGTAATTTAGGTGTGTTTGGCATAGTTTGCTATGGTTAGTAGCATTTTTTTGTAATTTAAAAATGATTGGGTTTAGTTTGTTGTGGTAAGGGTTAGTTGGTGATGATTTAGAGTAGCCGAAGTAATTTAGGAGATTCTGGTATAGTTTGTTATGATTTTTAGCATTTTTTTGTAATTTTAAAGTGATTGGGCTTAGTTTGTTGCTGTAAAGTGTAGTTGGGGGTGATTTTTGATAGCCGAAGTAATTTAGGTGAGTTTGGCATAGTTTGCTACGGTTAGTAGCATTTTTTTGTAATTTAGAAGTGATTGGGTTTAGTTTGTTGTGGTAAGGGTCAGTTGGTGATGATTTATGGTAGCCGAAGTAATTTAGGTGAGTTTGGCATAGTTTGCTATGGTTAATAGCATTTTTTTGTAATTTAAAATTGATTGGGTTTAGTTTGTTGTGGTAAGGGTTAGTTGGTGATGATTTAGAGTAGCCGAAGTAATTTAGGTGAGTCTGGCATAGTTTGTTATGATTTGTACACCTTTTTTGTAATTTTAAGATGATATGGTTTGGTTTGTAGTGGTAAGGGATAGTTGGGGGTGATTTACGGTAGCCGAAGTAATTTAGGTGATTCTGGTATAGTTTGTTATGATTTTTAGCATTTTTTTGTAATTTTAAAGTGATTGGGCTTAGTTTGTTGCTGTAAAGTGTAGTTGGGGGTGATTTTTGATAGCCGAAGTAATTTAGGTGAGTTTGGCAGAGTTTGCTATGGTTAGTAGCATTTTTTTTAATTTAAAAGTGATTGGGTTTAGTTTGTTGTGGTAAGGGTTAGTTGGTGATGATTTATGGTAGCCGAAGTAATTTAGGTGAGTTTGGCATAGTTTGCTATGGTTAGTAGCATTTTTTTGTAATTTAAAAGTTATTGGGTTTAGTTTGTTGTGGTAAGGGTTAGTTGGTGATGATTTAGAGTAGCCAAAGTAATTTAGGTGAGTCTGGCATAGTTTGTTATGATTTGTACACCTTTTTTTGTAATTTTAAGATGATATGGTTTGGTTTATTGTGGTAAGGGATAGTTGGGGGTTATTTACGGTAGCCGAAGTAATTTAGGTGATTCTGGTATAGTTTGTTATGATTTTTAGCATTTTTTTGTAATTTTAAAGCGATTGGGCTTAGTTTGTTGCTGTAAAGTGTAGTTGGGGGTGATTTTTGATAGCCGAAGTAATTTAGGTGAGTTTGGCATAGTTTGCTATGGTTAGTAGCATTTTTTTGTAATTTAAAAGTGATTGGGTTTAGTTTGTTGTGGTAAGGGTTAGTTGGTGATGATTTATGGTAGCCGAAGTAATTTAGGTGAGTTTGGCATAGTTTGCTATGGTTAGTAGCATTTTTTTGTAACTTAAATTGATTGGGTTTAGTTTGTTGTGGTAAGGGTTAGTTGGTGATGATTTACGGTAGCCGAAGTAACTTAGGTGATTCTGGTATAGTTTGTTAAGATTTTTAGCATTTTTTTGTAATTTTAAAGTGATTGGGCTTAGTTTGTTGCTGTAAAGTGTAGTTGGGGGTGATTTTTGATAGCCGAAGTAATTTAGGTGAGTTTGGCATAGTTTGCTATGGTTAGTAGCATTTTTTTGTAATTTAAAAGTAATTGGGTTTAGTTTGTTGTGGTAAGGGTTAGTTGGTGATGATTTAGAGTAGCCGAAGTAATTTAGGTGAGTCTGGCATAGTTTGTTATGATTTGTACACCTTTTTTTGTAATTTTAAGATGATATGGTTTGGTTTATTGTGGTAAGGGATAGTTGGGGGTAATTTACGGTAGCCGAAGTAATTTAGGTGATTCTGGTATAGTTTGTTATGATTTTTAGCATTTTTTTGTAATTTTAAAGTGATTGGGCTTAGTTTGTTGCTGTAAAGTTTAGTTGGGGGTGATTTTTGATAGCCGAAGTAATTTAGGTGAGTTTGGCATAGTTTGCTATGGTTAGTAGCATTTTTTTGTAATTTAAAAGTGATTGGGTTTAGTTTGTTGTGGTAAGGGTTAGTTGGTGATGATTTATGGTAGCCGAAGTAATTTAGGTGAGTTTGGCATAGTTTGCTATGGTTAGTAGCATTTTTTTGTAATTTAAATTGATTGGGTTTAGTTTGATGTGGTAAGGGTTAGTTGGTGATGATTTAGAGTAGCCGAAGTAATTTAGGTGAGTCTGGCATAGTTTGTTATGATTTGTACATTTTTTTTGTAATTTTAAGATGATATGGTTTGGTTTGTTGTGGTAATGGATAGTTGGGGGTGATTTACGGTAGCCGAAGTAATTTAGGTGATTCTGGTATAGTTTGTTATGATTTTTAGCATTTTTTTGTAATTTTAAAGTCATTGGGCTTAGTTTGTTGCTGTAAAGTGTAGCTGGGGGTGATTTTTGATAGCCGAAGTAATTTAGGTGTGCTTGGCATAGTTTGCTATGGTTAGTAGCATTTTTTTGTAATTTAAAAATGATTGGGTTTAGTTTGTTGTGGTAAGGGTTAGTTGGTGATGATTTAGAGTAGCCGAAGTAATTTAGGTGATTCTGGTATAGTTTGTTATGATTTTTAGCATTTTTTTGTAATTTTAAAGTGATTGGGCTTAGTTTGTTGCTGTAAAGTGTAGTTGGGGGTGATTTTTGATAGCCGAAGTAATTTAGGTGAGTTTGGTACAGTTTGCTACGGTTAGTAGCATTTTTTTGTAATTTAAAAGTGATTGGGTTTAGTTTGTTGTGGTAAGGGTCAGTTGGTGATGATTTATGGTAGCCGAAGTAATTTAGGTGAGTTTGGCATAGTTTGCTATGGTTAATAGCATTTTTTTGTAATTTAAAATTGATTGGGTTTAGTTTGTTGTGGTAAGGGTTAGTTGGTGATGATTTAGAGTAGCCGAAGTAATTTAGGTGAGTCTGGCATAGTTTGTGTTGATTTGTACACCTTTTTTGTAATTTTAAGATGATATGGTTTGGTTTGTAGTGGTAAGGGATAGTTGGGGGTGATTTACGGTAGCCGAAGTAATTTAGGTGATTCTGGTATAGTTTGTTATGATTTTTAGCATTTTTTTGTAATTTTAAAGTGATTGGGCTTAGTTTGTTGCTGTAAAGTGTAGTTGGGGGTGATTTTTGATAGCCGAAGTAATTTAGGTGAGTTTGGCAGAGTTTGCTATGGTTAGTAGCATTTTTTTGTAATTTAAAAGTGATTGGGTTTAGTTTGTTGTGGTAAGGGTTAGTTGGTGATGATTTATGGTAGCCGAAGTAATTTAGGTGAGTTTGGCATAGTTTGCTATAGTTAGTAGCATTTTTTTGTAATTTAAAAGTTATTGGGTTTAGTTTGTTGTGGTAAGGGTTAGTTGGTGATGATTTAGAGTAGCCGAAGTAATTTAGGTGAGTCTGGCATAGTTTGTTATGATTTGTACACCTTTTTTTGTAATTTTAAGATGATATGGTTTGGTTTATTGTGGTAAGGGATAGTTGGGGGTTATTTACGGTAGCCGAAGTAATTTAGGTGATTCTGGTATAGTTTGTTATGATTTTTAGCATTTTTTTGTAATTTTAAAGCGATTGGGCTTAGTTTGTTGCTGTAAAGTGTAGTTGGGGGTGATTTTTGATAGCCGAAGTAATTTAGGTGAGTTTGGCATAGTTTGCTATGGTTAGTAGCATTTTTTTGTAATTTAAAAGTGATTGGGTTTAGTTTGTTGTGGTAAGGGTTAGTTGGTGATGATTTATGGTAGCCGAAGTAATTTAGGTGAGTTTGGCATAGTTTGCTATGGTTAGTAGCATTTTTTTGTAACTTAAATTGATTGGGTTTAGTTTGTTGTGGTAAGGGTTAGTTGGTGATGATTTACGGTAGCCGAAGTAACTTAGGTGATTCTGGTATAGTTTGTTAAGATTTTTAGCATTTTTTTGTAATTTTAAAGTGATTGGGCTTAGTTTGTTGCTGTAAAGTGTAGTTGGGGGTGATTTTTGATAGCCGAAGTAATTTAGGTGAGTTTGGCATAGTTTGCTATGGTTAGTAGCATTTTTTTGTAATTTAAAAGTAATTGGGTTTAGTTTGTTGTGGTAAGGGTTAGTTGGTGATGATTTAGAGTAGCCAAAGTAATTTAGGTGAGTCTGGCATAGTTTGTTATGATTTGTACACCTTTTTTTGTAATTTTAAGATGATATGGTTTGGTTTATTGTGGTAAGGGACAGTTGGGGGTAATTTACGGTAGCCGAAGTAATTTAGGTGATTCTGGTATAGTTTGTTATGATTTTTAGCATTTTTTTGTAATTTTAAAGTGATTGGGCTTAGTTTGTTGCTGTAAAGTTTAGTTGGGGGTGATTTTTGATAGCCGAAGTAATTTAGGTGAGTTTGGCATAGTTTGCTATGGTTAGTAGCATTTTTTTGTAATTTAAAAGTGATTGGGTTTAGTTTGTTGTGGTAAGGGTTAGTTGGTGATGATTTATGGTAGCCGAAGTAATTTAGGTGAGTTTGGCATAGTTTGCTATGGTTAGTAGCATTTTTTTGTAATTTAAACTGATTGGGTTTAGTTTGTTGTGGTAAGGGTTAGTTGGTGATGATTTAGAGTAGCCGAAGTAATTTAGGTGAGTCTGGCATAGTTTGTTATGATTTGTACATTTTTTTTGTAATTTTAAGATGATATGGTTTGGTTTGTTGTGGTAATGGATAGTTGGGGGTGATTTACGGTAGCCGAAGTAATTTAGGTGATTCTGGTATAGTTTGTTATGATTTTTAGCATTTTTTTGTAATTTTAAAGTCATTGGGCTTAGTTTGTTGCTGTAAAGTGTAGCTGGGGGTGATTTTTGATAGCCGAAGTAATTTAGGTGTGCTTGGCATAGTTTGCTATGGTTAGTAGCATTTTTTTGTAATTTAAAAATGATTGGGTTTAGTTTGTTGTGGTAAGGGTTAGTTGGTGATGATTTAGAGTAGCCGAAGTAATTTAGGTGATTCTGGTATAGTTTATTATGATTTTTAGCATTTTTTTGTAATTTTAAAGTGATTGGGCTTAGTTTGTTGCTGTAAAGTGTAGTTGGGGGTGATTTTTGATAGCCGAAGTAATTTAGGTGAGTTTGGCATAGTTTGCTACGGTTAGTAGCATTTTTTTGTAATTTAAAAGTGATTGGGTTTAGTTTGTTGTGGTAAGGGTCAGTTGGTGATGATTTATGGTAGCCGAAGTAATTTAGGTGAGTTTGGCATAGTTTGCTATGGTTAATAGCATTTTTTTGTAATTTAAAATTGATTGGGTTTAGTTTGTTGTGGTAAGAGTTAGTTGGTGATGATTTAGAGTAGCCGAAGTAATTTAGGTGAGTCTGGCATAGTTTGTTATGATTTGTACACCTTTTTTGTAATTTTAAGATGATATGGTTTGGTTTGTAGTGGTAAGGGATAGTTGGGGGTGATTTACGGTAGCCGAAGTAATTTAGGTGATTCTGGTATAGTTTGTTATGATTTTTAGCATTTTTTTGTAATTTTAAAGTGATTGGGCTTAGTTTGTTGCTGTAAAGTGTAGTTGGGGGTGATTTTTGATAGCCGAAGTAATTTAGGTGAGTTTGGCATAGTTTGCTACGGTTAGTAGCATTTTTTTGTAATTTAAAAGTGATTGGGTTTAGTTTGTTGTGGTAAGGGTCAGTTGGTGATGATTTATGGTAGCCGAAGTAATTTAGGTGAGTTTGGCATAGTTTGCTATGGTTAATAGCATTTTTTTGTAATTTAAAATTGATTGGGTTTAGTTTGTTGTGGTAAGAGTTAGTTGGTGATGATTTAGAGTAGCCGAAGTAATTTAGGTGAGTCTGGCATAGTTTGTTATGATTTGTACACCTTTTTTGTAATTTTAAGATGATATGGTTTGGTTTGTAGTGGTAAGGGACAGTTGGGGGTGATTTACGGTAGCCGAAGTAATTTAGGTGATTCTGGTATAGTTTGTTATGATTTTTAGCATTTTTTTGTAATTTTAAAGTGATTGGGCTTAGTTTGTTGCTGTAAAGTGTAGTTGGGGGTGATTTTTGATAGCCGAAGTAATTTAGGTGAGTTTGGCAGAGTTTGCTATGGTTAGTAGCATTTTTTTGTAATTTAAAAGTGATTGGGTTTAGTTTGTTGTGGTAAGGGTTAGTTGGTGATGATTTATGGTAGCCGAAGTAATTTAGGTGAGTTTGGCATAGTTTGCTATAGTTAGTAGCATTTTTTTGTAATTTAAAAGTTATTGGGTTTAGTTTGTTGTGGTAAGGGTTAGTTGGTGATGATTTAGAGTAGCCGAAGTAATTTAGGTGAGTCTGGCATAGTTTGTTATGATTTGTACACCTTTTTTTGTAATTTTAAGATGATATGGTTTGGTTTATTGTGGTAAGGGATAGTTGGGGGTTATTTACGGTAGCCGAAGTAATTTAGGTGATTCTGGTATAGTTTGTTATGATTTTTAGCATTTTTTTGTAATTTTAAAGCGATTGGGCTTAGTTTGTTGCTGTAAAGTGTAGTTGGGGGTGATTTTTGATAGCCGAAGTAATTTAGGTGAGTTTGGCATAGTTTGCTATGGTTAGTAGCATTTTTTTGTAATTTAAAAGTGATTGGGTTTAGTTTGTTGTGGTAAGGGTTAGTTGGTGATGATTTATGGTAGCCGAAGTAATTTAGGTGAGTTTGGCATAGTTTGCTATGGTTAGTAGCATTTTTTTGTAACTTAAATTGATTGGGTTTAGTTTGTTGTGGTAAGGGTTAGTTGGTGATGATTTACGGTAGCCGAAGTAACTTAGGTGATTCTGGTATAGTTTGTTAAGATTTTTAGCATTTTTTTGTAATTTTAAAGTGATTGGGCTTAGTTTGTTGCTGTAAAGTGTAGTTGGGGGTGATTTTTGATAGCCGAAGTAATTTAGGTGAGTTTGGCATAGTTTGCTATGGTTAGTAGCATTTTTTTGTAATTTAAAAGTAATTGGGTTTAGTTTGTTGTGGTAAGGGTTAGTTGGTGATGATTTAGAGTAGCCAAAGTAATTTAGGTGAGTCTGGCATAGTTTGTTATGATTTGTACACCTTTTTTTGTAATTTTAAGATGATATGGTTTGGTTTATTGTGGTAAGGGACAGTTGGGGGTAATTTACGGTAGCCGAAGTAATTTAGGTGATTCTGGTATAGTTTGTTATGATTTTTAGCATTTTTTTGTAATTTTAAAGTGATTGGGCTTAGTTTGTTGCTGTAAAGTTTAGTTGGGGGTGATTTTTGATAGCCGAAGTAATTTAGGTGAGTTTGGCATAGTTTGCTATGGTTAGTAGCATTTTTTTGTAATTTAAAAGTGATTGGGTTTAGTTTGTTGTGGTAAGGGTTAGTTGGTGATGATTTATGGTAGCCGAAGTAATTTAGGTGAGTTTGGCATAGTTTGCTATGGTTAGTAGCATTTTTTTGTAATTTAAACTGATTGGGTTTAGTTTGTTGTGGTAAGGGTTAGTTGGTGATGATTTAGAGTAGCCGAAGTAATTTAGGTGAGTCTGGCATAGTTTGTTATGATTTGTACATTTTTTTTGTAATTTTAAGATGATATGGTTTGGTTTGTTGTGGTAATGGATAGTTGGGGGTGATTTACGGTAGCCGAAGTAATTTAGGTGATTCTGGTATAGTTTGTTATGATTTTTAGCATTTTTTTGTAATTTTAAAGTCATTGGGCTTAGTTTGTTGCTGTAAAGTGTAGCTGGGGGTGATTTTTGATAGCCGAAGTAATTTAGGTGTGCTTGGCATAGTTTGCTATGGTTAGTAGCATTTTTTTGTAATTTAAAAATGATTGGGTTTAGTTTGTTGTGGTAAGGGTTAGTTGGTGATGATTTAGAGTAGCCGAAGTAATTTAGGTGATTCTGGTATAGTTTATTATGATTTTTAGCATTTTTTTGTAATTTTAAAGTGATTGGGCTTAGTTTGTTGCTGTAAAGTGTAGTTGGGGGTGATTTTTGATAGCCGAAGTAATTTAGGTGAGTTTGGCATAGTTTGCTACGGTTAGTAGCATTTTTTTGTAATTTAAAAGTGATTGGGTTTAGTTTGTTGTGGTAAGGGTCAGTTGGTGATGATTTATGGTAGCCGAAGTAATTTAGGTGAGTTTGGCATAGTTTGCTATGGTTAATAGCATTTTTTTGTAATTTAAAATTGATTGGGTTTAGTTTGTTGTGGTAAGAGTTAGTTGGTGATGATTTAGAGTAGCCGAAGTAATTTAGGTGAGTCTGGCATAGTTTGTTATGATTTGTACACCTTTTTTGTAATTTTAAGATGATATGGTTTGGTTTGTAGTGGTAAGGGATAGTTGGGGGTGATTTACGGTAGCCGAAGTAATTTAGGTGATTCTGGTATAGTTTGTTATGATTTTTAGCATTTTTTTGTAATTTTAAAGTGATTGGGCTTAGTTTGTTGCTGTAAAGTGTAGTTGGGGGTGATTTTTGATAGCCGAAGTAATTTAGGTGAGTTTGGCAGAGTTTGCTATGGTTAGTAGCATTTTTTTGTAATTTAAAAGTGATTGGGTTTAGTTTGTTGTGGTAAGGGTTAGTTGGTGATGATTTATGGTAGCCGAAGTAATTTAGGTGAGTTTGGCATAGTTTGCTATGGTTAGTAGCATTTTTTTGTAATTTAAAAGTTATTGGGTTTAGTTTGTTGTGGTAAGGGTTAGTTGGTGATGATTTAGAGTAGCCGAAGTAATTTAGGTGAGTCTGGCATAGTTTGTTATGATTTGTACACCTTTTTTTGTAATTTTAAGATGATATGGTTTGGTTTATTGTGGTAAGGGATAGTTGGGGGTTATTTACGGTAGCCGAAGTAATTTAGGTGATTCTGGTATAGTTTGTTATGATTTTTAGCATTTTTTTGTAATTTTAAAGCGATTGGGCTTAGTTTGTTGCTGTAAAGTGTAGTTGGGGGTGATTTTTGATAACCGAAGTAATTTAGGTGAGTTTGGCATAGTTTGCTATGGTTAGTAGCATTTTTTTGTAATTTAAAAGTGATTGGGTTTAGTTTGTTGTGGTAAGGGTTAGTTGGTGATGATTTATGGTAGCCGAAGTAATTTAGGTGAGTTTGGCATAGTTTGCTATGATTAGTAGCTTTTTTTTGTAATTTAAAAGTGATTGGATTTAGTTTGTTGTGGTAAGGGTTAGTTGGTGATGATTTAGAGTAGCCGAAGTAATTTAGGTGAGTTTGGCATAGTTTGCTATGGTTAGTAGCATTTTTTTGTAACTTAAATTGATTGGGTTTAGTTTGTTGTGGTAAGGGTTAGTTGGTGATGATTTACGGTAGCCGAAGTAACTTAGGTGATTCTGGTATAGTTTGTTAAGATTTTTAGCATTTTTTTGTAATTTTAAAGTGATTGGGCTTAGTTTGTTGCTGTAAAGTGTAGTTGGGGGTGATTTTTGATAGCCGAAGTAATTTAGGTGAGTTTGGCATAGTTTGCTATGGTTAGTAGCATTTTTTTGTAATTTAAAAGTAATTGGGTTTAGTTTGTTGTGGTAAGGGTTAGTTGGTGATGATTTAGAGTAGGCGAAGTAATTTAGGTGAGTCTGGCATAGTTTGTTATGATTTGTACACCTTTTTTGTAATTTTAAGATGATATGGTTTGGTTTATTGTGGTAAGGGATAGTTGGGGGTAATTTACGGTAGCCGAAGTAATTTAGGTGATTCTGGTATAGTTTGTTATGATTTTTAGCATTTTTTTGTAATTTTAAAGTGATTGGGCTTAGTTTGTTGCTGTAAAGTTTAGTTGGGGGTGATTTTTGATAGCCGAAGTAATTTAGGTGAGTTTGGCATAGTTTGCTATGGTTAGTAGCATTTTTTTGTAATTTAAAAGTGATTGGGTTTAGTTTGTTGTGGTAAGGGTTAGTTGGTGATGATTTATGGTAGCCGAAGTAATTTAGGTGAGTTTGGCATAGTTTGCTATGGTTAGTAGCATTTTTTTGTAATATAAATTGATTGGGTTTAGTTTGTTGTGGTAAGGGTTAGTTGGTGATGATTTAGAGTAGCCGAAGTAATTTAGGTGAGTCTGGCATAGTTTGTTATGATTTGTAAATTTTTTTTGTAATTTTAAGATGATATGGTTTGGTTTGTTGTGGTAATGGATAGTTGGGGGTGATTTACGGTAGCCGAAGTAATTTAGGTGATTCTGGTATAGTTTGTTATGATTTTTAGCATTTTTTTGTAATTTTAAAGTCATTGGGCTTAGTTTGTTGCTGTAAAGTGTAGCTGGGGGTGATTTTTGATAGCCGAAGTAATTTAGGTGTGCTTGGCATAGTTTGCTATGGTTAGTAGCATTTTTTTGTAATTTAAAAATGATTGGGTTTAGTTTGTTGTGGTAAGGGTTAGTTGGTGATGATTTAGAGTAGCCGAAGTAATTTAGGTGATTCTGGTATAGTTTGTTATGATTTTTAGCATTTTTTTGTAATTTTAAAGTGATTGGGCTTAGTTTGTTGCTGTAAAGTGTAGTTGGGGGTGATTTTTGATAGCCGAAGTAATTTAGGTGAGTTTGGCATAGTTTGCTACGGTTAGTAGCATTTTTTTGTAATTTAAAAGTGATTGGGTTTAGTTTGTTGTGGTAAGGGTCAGTTGGTGATGATTTATGGTAGCCGAAGTAATTTAGGTGAGTTTGGCATAGTTTGCTATGGTTAATAGCATTTTTTTGTAATTTAAAATTGATTGGGTTTAGTTTGTTGTGGTAAGAGTTAGTTGGTGATGATTTAGAGTAGCCGAAGTAATTTAGGTGAGTCTGGCATAGTTTGTTATGATTTGTACACCTTTTTTGTAATTTTAAGATGATATGGTTTGGTTTGTAGTGGTAAGGGATAGTTGGGGGTGATTTACGGTAGCCGAAGTAATTTAGGTGATTCTGGTATAGTTTGTTATGATTTTTAGCATTTTTTTGTAATTTTAAAGTGATTGGGCTTAGTTTGTTGCTGTAAAGTGTAGTTGGGGGTGATTTTTGATAGCCGAAGTAATTTAGGTGAGTTTGGCAGAGTTTGCTATGGTTAGTAGCATTTTTTTGTAATTTAAAAGTGATTGGGTTTAGTTTGTTGTGGTAAGGGTTAGTTGGTGATGATTTATGGTAGCCGAAGTAATTTAGGTGAGTTTGGCATAGTTTGCTATGGTTAGTAGCATTTTTTTGTAATTTAAAAGTTATTGGGTTTAGTTTGTTGTGGTAAGGGTTAGTTGGTGATGATTTAGAGTAGCCGAAGTAATTTAGGTGAGTCTGGCATAGTTTGTTATGATTTGTACACCTTTTTTTGTAATTTTAAGATGATATGGTTTGGTTTATTGTGGTAAGGGATAGTTGGGGGTTATTTACGGTAGCCGAAGTAATTTAGGTGATTCTGGTATAGTTTGTTATGATTTTTAGCATTTTTTTGTAATTTTAAAGCGATTGGGCTTAGTTTGTTGCTGTAAAGTGTAGTTGGGGGTGATTTTTGATAACCGAAGTAATTTAGGTGAGTTTGGCATAGTTTGCTATGGTTAGTAGCATTTTTTTGTAATTTAAAAGTGATTGGGTTTAGTTTGTTGTGGTAAGGGTTAGTTGGTGATGATTTATGGTAGCCGAAGTAATTTAGGTGAGTTTGGCATAGTTTGCTATGATTAGTAGCTTTTTTTTGTAATTTAAAAGTGATTGGATTTAGTTTGTTGTGGTAAGGGTTAGTTGGTGATGATTTAGAGTAGCCGAAGAAATTTAGGTGAGTCTGGCATAGTTTGTTATGATTTGTACACCTTTTTTAGTAATTTTAAGATGATATGGTTTGGTTTGTTGTGGTAAGGGATAGTTGGGGGTGATTTACGGTAGCCGAAGTAATTTAGGTGATTCTGGTATAGTTTGTTATGATTTTTAGCATTTTTTTGTAATTTTAAAGTGATTGGGCTAAGTTTGTTGCTATAAAGTGTAGTTGGGGGTGATTTTTGATAGCCGAAGTAATTTAGGTGAATTTGGCAGAGTTTGCTATGGTTAGTAGCATTTTTTTGTAATTTAAAAGTGATTGGGTTTAGTTTGTTGTGGTAAGGGTTAGTTGGTGATGATTTAGAGTAGCCGAAGTAATTTAAGTGAGTCTGGCATAGTTTGTTATGATTTGTACACCTTTTTTGTAATTTTAAGATGATATGGTTTGGTTTATTGTGGTAAGGGATAGTTGGGGGTTATTTACGGTAGCCGAAGTAATTTAGGTGATTCTGGTATAGTTTGTTATGATTTTTAGCATTTTTTTGTAATTTTAAAGCGATTGGGCTTAGTTTGTTGCTGTAAAGTGTAGTTGGGGGTGATTTTTGATAGCCGAAGTAATTTAGGGAAGTTTGGCATAGTTTGCTACGGTTAGTAGCATTTTTTTGTAATTTAAAAGTGATTGGGTTTTGTTTGTTGTGGTAAGGGTCAGTTGGTGATGATTTATGGTAGCCGAAGTAATTTAGGTGAGTTTGGCATAGTTTGCTATGGTTAATAGCATTTTTTTGTAATTTAAAATTGATTGGGTTTAGTTTGTTGTGGTAAGGGTTAGTTGGTGATGATTTAGAGTAGCCGAAGTAATTTAGGTGAGTCTGGCATAGTTTGTTATGATTTGTACACCTTTTTTTGTAATTTTAAGATGATATGGTTTGGTTTGTAGTGGTAAGGGATAGTTGGGGGTGATTTACGGTAGCCGAAGTAATTTAGGTGATTCTGGTATAGTTTGTTGTGATTTTTAGCATTTTTTTGTAATTTTAAAGTGATTGGGCTTAGTTTGTTGCTGTAAAGTGTAGTTGGGGGTGATTTTTGATAGCCGAAGTAATTTAGGTGAGTTTGGCAGAGTTTGCTATGGTTAGTAGCATTTTTTTGTAATTTAAAAGTGATTGGGTTTAGTTTGTTGTGGTAAGGGTTAGTTGGTGATGATTTAGAGTAGCCGAAGTAATTTAAGTGAGTCTGGCATAGTTTGTTATGATTTGTACACCTGTTTTGTAATTTTAAGATGATATGGTTTGGTTTATTGTGGTAAGGGATAGTTGGGGGTTATTTACGGTAGCCGAAGTAATTTAGGTGATTCTGGTATAGTTTGTTATGATTTTTAGCATTTTTTTGTAATTTTAAAACGATTGGGCTTAGTTTGTTGCTGTAAAGTGTAGTTGGGGGTGATTTTTGATAGCCGAAGTAATTTAGGTGAGTTTGGCATAGTTTGCTATGGTTAGTAGCATTTTTTTGTAACTTAAAAGTGATTGGGTTTAGTTTGTTGTGGTAAGGGTTAGTTGGCGACGATTTATGGTAGCCGAAGTAATTTAGGTGAGTTTGGCATAGTTTGCTATGATTAGTAGCTTTTTTTTGTAATTTAAAAGTGATTGGGTTTAGTTTTTTGTGGTAAGGGTTAGTTGGTGATGATTTAGAGAAGCCGAAGTAATTTAGGTGAGTCTGGCATAGTTTGTTATGATTTGTACACCTTTTTTTGTAATTTTAAGATGATATGGTTTGGTTTGTTGTGGTAAGGGATAGTTGGGGGTGATTTACGGTAGCCGAAGTAATTTAGGTGATTCTGGTATAGTTTGTTATGATTTTTAGCATTTTTTTGTAATTTTAAAGTGATTGGGCTAAGTTTGTTGCTGTAAAGTGTAGTTGGGGGTGATTTTTGATAGCCGAAGTAATTTAGGTGAGTTTGGCATAGTTTGCTACGGTTAGTAGCATTTTTTTGTAATTTAAAAGTGATTGGGTTTAGTTTGTTGTGGTAAGGGTCAGTTGGTGATGATTTATGGTAGCCGAAGTAATTTAGGTGAGTTTGGCATAGTTTGCTATGGTTAATAGCATTTTTTTGTAACTTAAAATTGATTGGGTTTAGTTTGTTGTGGTAAGGGTTAGTTGGTGATGATTTAGAGTAGCCGAAGTAATTTAGGTGAGTCTGGCATAGTTTGTTATGATTTGTACACCTTTTTTTGTAATTTTAAGATGATATGGTTTGGTTTGTAGTGGTAAGGGATAGTTGGGGGTGATTTACGGTAGCCGAAGTAATTTAGGTGATTCTGGTATAGTTTGTTATGATTTTTAGCATTTTTTTGTAATTTTAAAGCGATTGGGCTTAGTTTGTTGCTGTAAAGTGTAGTTGGGGGTGATTTTTGATAGCCGAAGTAATTTAGGTGAGTTTGGCATAGTTTGCTATGGTTAGTAGCATTTTTTTGTAATTTAAAAGTGATTGGGTTTAGTTTGTTGTGGTAAGGGTTAGTTGGTGATGATTTATGGTAGCCGAAGTAATTTAGGTGAGTTTGGCATAGTTTGCTATGGTTAGTAGCATTTTTTTGTAACTTAAATTGATTGGGTTTAGTTTGTTGTGGTAAGGGTTAGTTGGTGATGATTTACGGTAGCCGAAGTAACTTAGGTGATTCTGGTATAGTTTGTTAAGATTTTTAGCATTTTTTTGTAATTTTAAAGTGATTGGGCTTAGTTTGTTGCTGTAAAGTGTAGTTGGGGGTGATTTTTGATAGCCGAAGTAATTTAGGTGAGTTTGGCATAGTTTGCTATGGTTAATAGCATTTTTTTGTAATTTAAAAGTAATTGGGTTTAGTTTGTTGTGGTAAGGGTTAGTTGGTGATGATTTAGAGTAGGCGAAGTAATTTAGGTGAGTCTGGCATAGTTTGTTATGATTTGTACACCTTTTTTTGTAATTTTAAGATGATATGGTTTGGTTTATTGTGGTAAGGGATAGTTGGGGGTAATTTACGGTAGCCGAAGTAATTTAGGTGATTCTGGTATAGTTTGTTATGATTTTTAGCATTTTTTTGTAATTTTAAAGTGATTGGGCTTAGTTTGTTGCTGTAAAGTTTAGTTGGGGGTGATTTTTGATAGCCGAAGTAATTTAGGTGAGTTTGGCATAGTTTGCTATGGTTAGTAGCATTTTTTTGTAATTTAAAAGTGATTGGGTTTAGTTTGTTGTGGTAAGGGTTAGTTGGTGATGATTTATGGTAGCCGAAGTAATTTAGGTGAGTTTGGCATAGTTTGCTATGGTTAGTAGCATTTTTTTGTAATTTAAATTGATTGGGTTTAGTTTGTTGTGGTAAGGGTTAGTTGGTGATGATTTAGAGTAGCCGAAGTAATTTAGGTGAGTCTGGCATAGTTTGTTATGATTTGTAAATTTTTTTTGTAATTTTAAGATGATATGGTTTGGTTTGTTGTGGTAATGGATAGTTGGGGGTGATTTACGGTAGCCGAAGTAATTTAGGTGATTCTGGTATAGTTTGTTATGATTTTTAGCATTTTTTTGTAATTTTAAAGTCATTGGGCTTAGTTTGTTGCTGTAAAGTGTAGCTGGGGGTGATTTTTGATAGCCGAAGTAATTTAGGTGTGCTTGGCATAGTTTGCTATGGTTAGTAGCATTTTTTTGTAATTTAAAACTGATTGGGTTTAGTTTGTTGTGGTAAGGGTTAGTTGGTGATGATTTAGAGTAGCCGAAGTAATTTAGGTGATTCTGGTATAGTTTGTTATGATTTTTAGCATTTTTTTGTAATTTTAAAGTGATTGGGCTTAGTTTGTTGCTGTAAAGTGTAGTTGGGGGTGATTTTTGATAGCCGAAGTAATTTAGGTGAGTTTGGCATAGTTTGCTACGGTTAGTAGCATTTTTTTGTAATTTAAAAGTGATTGGGTTTAGTTTGTTGTGGTAAGGGTCAGTTGGTGATGATTTATGGTAGCCGAAGTAATTTAGGTGAGTTTGGCATAGTTTGCTATGGTTAATAGCATTTTTTTGTAATTTAAAATTGATTGGGTTTAGTTTGTTGTGGTAAGAGTTAGTTGGTGATGATTTAGAGTAGCCGAAGTAATTTAGGTGAGTCTGGCATAGTTTGTTATGATTTGTACACCTTTTTTGTAATTTTAAGATGATATGGTTTGGTTTGTAGTGGTAAGGGATAGTTGGGGGTGATTTACGGTAGCCGAAGTAATTTAGGTGATTCTGGTATAGTTTGTTATGATTTTTAGCATTTTTTTGTAATTTTAAAGTGATTGGGCTTAGTTTGTTGCTGTAAAGTGTAGTTGGGGGTGATTTTTGATAGCCGAAGTAATTTAGGTGAGTTTGGCAGAGTTTGCTATGGTTAGTAGCATTTTTTTGTAATTTAAAAGTGATTGGGTTTAGTTTGTTGTGGTAAGGGTTAGTTGGTGATGATTTATGGTAGCCGAAGTAATTTAGGTGAGTTTGGCATAGTTTGCTATGGTTAGTAGCATTTTTTTGTAATTTAAAAGTTATTGGGTTTAGTTTGTTGTGGTAAGGGTTAGTTGGTGATGATTTAGAGTAGCTGAAGTAATTTAGGTGAGTCTGGCATAGTTTGTTATGATTTGTACACCTTTTTTTGTAATTTTAAGATGATATGGTTTGGTTTATTGTGGTAAGGGATAGTTGGGGGTTATTTACGGTAGCCGAAGTAATTTAGGTGATTCTGGTATAGTTTGTTATGATTTTTAGCATTTTTTTGTAATTTTAAAGCGATTGGGCTTAGTTTGTTGCTGTAAAGTGTAGTTGGGGGTGATTTTTGATAGCCGAAGTAATTTAGGTGAGTTTGGCATAGTTTGCTATGGTTAGTAGCATTTTTTTGTAATTTAAAAGTGATTGGGTTTAGTTTGTTGTGGTAAGGGTTAGTTGGTGATGATTTATGGTAGCCGAAGTAATTTAGGTGAGTTTGGCATAGTTTGCTATGATTAGTAGCTTTTTTTTGTAATTTAAAAGTGATTGGATTTAGTTTGTTGTGGTAAGGGTTAGTTGGTGATGATTTAGAGTAGCCGAAGAAATTTAGGTGAGTCTGGCATAGTTTGTTATGATTTGTACACCTTTTTTAGTAATTTTAAGATGATATGGTTTGGTTTGTTGTGGTAAGGGATAGTTGGGGGTGATTTACGGTAGCCGAAGTAATTTAGGTGATTCTGGTATAGTTTGTTTTGATTTTTAGCATTTTTTTGTAATTTTAAAGTGATTGGGCTAAGTTTGTTGCTATAAAGTGTAGTTGGGGGTGATTTTTGATAGCCGAAGTAATTTAGGTGAATTTGGCAGAGTTTGCTATGGTTAGTAGCATTTTTTTGTAATTTAAAAGTGATTGGGTTTAGTTTGTTGTGGTAAGGGTTAGTTGGTGATGATTTAGAGTAGCCGAAGTAATTTAAGTGAGTCTGGCATAGTTTGTTATGATTTGTACACCTTTTTTGTAATTTTAAGATGATATGGTTTGGTTTATTGTGGTAAGGGATAGTTGGGGGTTATTTACGGTAGCCGAAGTAATTTAGGTGATTCTGGTATAGTTTGTTATGATTTTTAGCATTTTTTTGTAATTTTAAAGCGATTGGGCTTAGTTTGTTGCTGTAAAGTGTAGTTGGGGGTGATTTTTGATAGCCGAAGTAATTTAGGTGAGTTTGGCATAGTTTGCTACGGTTAGTAGCATTTTTTTGTAATTTAAAAGTGATTGGGTTTTGTTTGTTGTGGTAAGGGTCAGTTGGTGATGATTTATGGTAGCCGAAGTAATTTAGGTGAGTTTGGCATAGTTTGCTATGGTTAATAGCATTTTTTTGTAATTTAAAATTGATTGGGTTTAGTTTGTTGTGGTAAGGGTTAGTTGGTGATGATTTAGAGTAGCCGAAGTAATTTAGGTGAGTCTGGCATAGTTTGTTATGATTTGTACACCTTTTTTTGTAATTTTAAGATGATATGGTTTGGTTTGTAGTGGTAAGGGATAGTTGGGGGTGATTTACGGTAGCCGAAGTAATTTAGGTGATTCTGGTATAGTTTGTTGTGATTTTTAGCATTTTTTTGTAATTTTAAAGTGATTGGGCTTAGTTTGTTGCTGTAAAGTGTAGTTGGGGGTGATTTTTGATAGCCGAAGTAATTTAGGTGAGTTTGGCAGAGTTTGCTATGGTTAGTAGCATTTTTTTGTAATTTAAAAGTGATTGGGTTTAGTTTGTTGTGGTAAGGGTTAGTTGGTGATGATTTAGAGTAGCCGAAGTAATTTAAGTGAGTCTGGCATAGTTTGTTATGATTTGTACACCTTTTTTGTAATTTTAAGATGATATGGTTTGGTTTATTGTGGTAAGGGATAGTTGGGGGTTATTTACGGTAGCCGAAGTAATTTAGGTGATTCTGGTATAGTTTGTTATGATTTTTAGCATTTTTTTGTAATTTTAAAACGATTGGGCTTAGTTTGTTGCTGTAAAGTGTAGTTGGGGGTGATTTTTGATAGCCGAAGTAATTTAGGTGAGTTTGGCATAGTTTGCTATGGTTAGTAGCATTTTTTTGTAACTTAAAAGTGATTGGGTTTAGTTTGTTGTGGTAAGGGTTAGTTGGTGATGATTTATGGTAACCGAAGTAATTTAGGTGAGTTTGGCATAGTTTGCTATGATTAGTAGCTTTTTTTTGTAATTTAAAAGTGATTGGATTTAGTTTGTTGTGGTAAGGGTTAGTTGGTGATGATTTAGAGTAGCCGAAGAAATTTAGGTGAGTCTGGCATAGTTTGTTATGATTTGTACACCTTTTTTAGTAATTTTAAGATGATATGGTTTGGTTTATTGTGGTAAGGGATAGTTGGGGGTTATTTACGGTAGCCGAAGTAATTTAGGTGATTCTGGTATAGTTTGTTATGATTTTTAGCATTTTTTTGTAATTTTAAAGCGATTGGGCTTAGTTTGTTGCTGTAAAGTGTAGTTGGGGGTGATTTTTGATAGCCGAAGTAATTTAGGTGAGTTTGGCATAGTTTGCTATGGTTAGTAGCATTTTTTTGTAATTTAAAAGTGATTGGGTTTAGTTTGTTGTGGTAAGGGTTAGTTGGTGATGATTTATGGTAGCTGAAGTAATTTAGGTGAGTTTGGCATAGTTTGCTATGATTAGTAGCTTTTTTTTGTAATTTAAAAGTGATTGGATTTAGTTTGTTGTGGTAAGGGTTAGTTGGTGATGATTTAGAGTAGCCGAAGAAATTTAGGTGAGTCTGGCATAGTTTGTTATGATTTGTACACCTTTTTTAGTAATTTTAAGATGATATGGTTTGGTTTGTTGTGGTAAGGGATAGTTGGGGGTGATTTACGGTAGCCGAAGTATATTAGGTGATTCTGGTATAGTTTGTTATGATTTTTAGCATTTTTTTGTAATTTTAAAGTGATTGGGCTAAGTTTGTTGCTATAAAGTGTAGTTGGGGGTGATTTTTGATAGCCGAAGTAATTTAGGTGAGTTTGGCATAGTTTGCTATGGTTAATAGCATTTTTTTGTAATTTAAAATTGATTGGGTTTAGTTTGTTGTGGTAAGGGTTAGTTGGTGATGATTTAGAGTAGCCGAAGTAATTTAGGTGAGTCTGGCATAGTTTGTTATGATTTGTACACCTTTTTTTGTAATTTTAAGATGATATGGTTTGGTTTGTAGTGGTAAGGGATAGTTGGGGGTAATTTACGGTAGCCGAAGTAATTTAGGTGATTCTGGTATAGTTTGTTATGATTTTTAGCATTTTTTTGTAATTTTAAAGTGATTGGGCTTAGTTTGTTGCTGTAAAGTGTAGTTGGGGGTGATTTTTGATAGCCGAAGTAATTTAGGTGAGTTTGGCATAGTTTGCTATGGTTAGTAGCATTTTTTTGTAATTTAAAAGTGATTGGGTTTAGTTTGTTGTGGTAAGGGTTAGTTGGTGATGATTTATGGTAGCCGAAGTAATTTAGGTGAGTTTGGCATAGTTTGCTATGGTTAGTAGCATTTTTTTGTAATTTAAAAATAATTGGGTATAGTTTGTTGTGGTAAGGGTTAGTTGGTGATGATTTAGAGTAGCCGAAGTAATTTAGGTGAGTCTGGCATAGTTTGTTATGATTTGTACACCTTTTTTTGTAATTTTAAGATGATATGGTTTGGTTTGTTGTGGTAAGGGATAGTTGGGGGTGATTTACGGTAGCCGAAGTAATTTAGGTGATTCTGGTATAGTTTGTTATGATTTTTAGCATTTTTTTGTAATTTTAAAGTTATTGGGCTAAGTTTGTTGCTGTAAAGTGTAGTTGGGGGTGATTTTTGATAGCCGAAGTAATTTAGGTGAGTTTGGCAGAGTTTGCTACGGTTAGTAGATTTTTTTGTAATTTAAAAGTGATTGGGTTTAGTTTGTTGTGGTAAGGGTTAGTTGGTGAGGATTTATGGTAGCCGAAGTAATTTAGGTGAGTTTGGCATAGTTTGCTATGGTTAGTAGCATTTTTTTGTAATTTAAAAATGATTGGGTATAGTTTGTTGTGGTAAGGGTTAGTTGGTGATGATTTAGAGTAGCCGGTGTAATTTAGGTGAGTCTGGCATAGTTTGTTATGATTTGTACACCTTTTTTTGTAATTTTAAGATGATATGGTTTGGTTTGTTGTGGTAAGGGATAGTTGGGGGTGATTTACGGTAGCCGAAGTAATTTAGGTGATTCTGGTATAGTTTGTTATGATTTTTAGCATTTTTTTGTAATTTTAAAGTAATTGGGCTAAGTTTGTTGCTGTAAAGTGTAGTTGGGGGTGATTTTTGATAGCCGAAGTAATTTAGGTGAGTTTGGCAGAGTTTGCTATGGTTAGTAGCATTTTTTTGTAATTTAAAAGTGATTGGGTTTAGTTTGTTGTGGTAAGGGTTAGTTGGTGATGATTTATTGTAGCCGAAGTAATTTAGGTGAGTTTGGCATAGTTTGCTATGGTTAGTAGCATTTTTTTGTAACTTAAAAGTGATTGGGTTTAGTTTGTTGTGGAAAGGGTTAGTTGGTGATGATTTAGAGTAGCCGAAGTAATTTAGGTGAGTCTGGCATAGTTTGTTATGATTTGTACACCTTTTTTTGTAATTTTAAGATGATATGGTTTGGTTTATTGTGGTAAGGGATAGTTGGGGGTGATTTACGGTAGCCGAAGTAATTTAGGTGATTCTGGTATAGTTTGTTATGATTTTTAGCATTTTTTTGTAATTTTAAAGTGATTGGGCTTAGTTTGTTGCTGTAAAGTGTAGTTGGGGGTGATTTTTGATAGCCGAAGTAATTTAGGTGAGTTTGGCATAGTTTGCTATGGTTAGTAGCATTTTTTTGTAATTTAAAAGTGATTGGGTTTAGTTTGTTGTGGTAAGGGTTAGTTGGTGATGATTTATGGTAGCCGAAGTAATTTAGGTGAGTTTGGCATAGTTTGCTATGGTTAGTAGCATTTTTTTGTAACTTAAATTGATTGGGTTTAGTTTGTTGTGGTAAGGGTTAGTTGGTGATGATTTAGAGTAGCCGAAGTAATTTAGGTGAGTCTGGCATAGTTTGTTATGATTTGTACACCTTTTTTTGTAATTTTAAAATGATATGGTTTGGTTTATTGTGGTAAGGGATAGTTGGGGGTGATTTACGGTAGCCGAAGTAATTTAGGTGATTCTGGTATAGTTTGTTATGATTTTAAGCATTTTTTTGTAATTTTAAAGTGATTGGGCTTAGTTTGTTGCTGTAAAGTGTAGTTGGGGGTGATTTTTGATAGCCGAAGTAATTTAGGTGAGTTTGGCATAGTTTGCTATGGTTAGTAGCATTTTTTTGTAACTTAAATTGATTTTGTTTAGTTTGTTGTGGTAAGGGTTAGTTGGTGATGATTTAGAGTAGCCGAAGTAATTTAGGTGAGTCTGGCATAGTTTGTTATGATTTGTACACCTTTTTTGTAATTTTAAGATGATATGGTTTGGTTTGTTGTGGTAAGGGATAGTTGGGGGTGATTTACGGTAGCCGAAGTAATTTAGGTGATTCTGGTATAGTTTGTTATGATTTTTAGCATTTTTTTGTAATTTTAAAGCGATTGGGCTTAGTTTGTTGCTGTAAAGTGTAGTTGGGGGTGATTTTTGATAGCCGAAGTAATTTAGGTGAGTTTGGCATAGTTTGCTATGGTTAGTAGCATTTTTTTGTAATTTAAAAGTGATTGGGTTTAGTTTGTTGTGGTAAGGGTTAGTTGGTGATGATTTATGGTAACCGAAGTAATTTAGGTGAGTTTGGCATAGTTTGCTATGATTAGTAGCTTTTTTTTGTAATTTAAAAGTGATTGGGTTTAGTTTGTTGTGGTAAGGGTTAGTTGGTGATGATTTAGAGTAGCCGAAGAAATTTAGGTGAGTCTGGCATAGTTTGTTATTATTTGTACACCTTTTTTTGTAATTTTAAGATGATATGGTTTGGTTTGTTGTGGTAAGGGATAGTTGGGGGTGATTTACGGTAGCCGAAGTAATTTAGGTAATTCTGGTATAGTTTGTTATGATTTTTAGCATTTTTTTGTAATTTTAAAGTGATTGGGCTAAGTTTGTTGCTGTAAAGTGTAGTTGGGGGTGATTTTTGATAGCCGAAGTAATTTAGGTGAGTTTGGCATAGTTTGCTATGGTTAGTAGCATTTTTTTGTAATTTAAAAGTGATTGGGTTTAGTTTGTTGTGGTAAGGGTTAGTTGGTGATGATTTATGGTAGCCGAAGTAATTTAGGTGAGTTTGGCATAGTTTGCTATGGTTAGCAGCATTTTTTTGTAATTTAAAAGTGATTGGGTTTAGTTTGTTGTGGTAAGGGTTAGTTGGTGATGATTTAGAGTAGCCGAAATAATTTAGGTGAGTCTGGCATAGTTTGTTATGATTTGTACACCTTTTTTGTAATTTTAAGATGATATGGTTTGGTTTGTTGTGGTAAGGGATAGTTGGGGGTGATTTACGGTAGCCGAAGTAATTTAGGTGATTCTGGTATAGTTTGTTATGATTTTTAGCATTTTTTTGTAATTTTAAAGTGATTGAGCTTAGTTTGCTTCTGTAAAGTGTAGTTGGGGGTGATTTTTGATAGCCGAAGTAATTTAGGTGGGTTTGGCATAGTTTGCTATGGTTAGTAGCATTTTTTTGTAATTTAAAAGTGATTGGGTTTAGTTTGTTGTGGTAAGGGTTAGTTGGTGATGATTTATGATAGCCGAAGTAATTTAGGTGAGTTTGGCATAGTTTGCTATGGTTAGTAGCATTTTTTTGTAATTTAAAAGTGATTGGGTTTAGTTTGTTGTGGTAAGGGTTAGTTAGTGATGATTTAGAGTAGCCGAAGTAATTTAGGTGAGTCTGGCAAAGTTTGTTATGATTTGTACATCTTTTTTGTAATTTTAAGATGATATGGTTTGGTTTGTTGTGGTAAGGGATAGTTGGGGGTGATTTACGGTAGCCGAAGTAATTTAGGTGATTCTGGTATAGTTTGTTATGATTTTTAGCATTTTTTTGTAATTTTAAAGTGATTGGGCTTAGCTTGTTGCTGTAAAGTGTAGTTGGGGGTGATTTTTGATAGCTGAAGTTTTTAGGTGAGTTTGGCATAGTTTGCTATGGTTAGTAGCATTTTTTTGTAATTTAAAAGTGATTGGGTTTAGTTTGTTGTGGTAAGGGTTAGTTGGTGATGATTTATGGTAGCCGAAGTAATTTAGGTGAGTCTGGCATAGTTTGCTATGGTTAGTAGCATTTTTTTGTAATTTAAAAATGATTGGGTTTAGTTTGTTGTGGTAAGGGTTAGTTGGTGATGATTTAGAGTAGCCGAAGTAATTTAGGTGAGTCTGGCATAGTTTTTTATGATTTGTACACCTTTTTTTGTAATTTTAAGATGATATGGTTTGGTTTGTTGTGGTAAGGGATAGTTGGGGGTGATTTACGGTAGCCGAAGTAATTTAGGTGATTCTGGTATAGTTTGTTATGATTTTTAGCATTTTTTTGTAATTTTAAAGTGATTGGGCTTAGTTTGTTTATGTAAAGTGTAGTTGGGGGTGATTTTGGATAGCCGAAGTAATTTATATGAGTTTGGCATAGTTTGCTATGGTTAGTAGCATTTTTTTGTAATTTAAAAGTGATTGGGTTTTGTTTGTTGTAGTAAGTGTTAGTTGGTGATGATTTATGGTAGCCGAAGTAATTTAAGTGAGTTTGGCATAGTTATCTCTGGTCAGTAGCATTTTTTTGTGATTTAAAAGTGATTGGGCTTAGTTTGTTGTGGTAAGGGTAAGTTGGTGATGATTTATGGTAGCCGAAGTAATTTAGGTGAGTTTGGCATAGTTTGCAATGGTTAGTATCATTTTTTTGGAATTTAAATGTGATTGGGTTTAGTTTGTTGTGGTAAGGGTTAGTTGGTGATGACTTAGAGTAGCCGAAGTAATTTCGGTGAGTCTGGCATAGTTTGTTATGATTTGTACACCTTTTTTTGTAATTTTAAGATGATATGGTTAGGTTTGTTGTGGTAAGAGATAGTTGGGGGTGATTTACGGTAGCCGAAGTAATTTAGGTGATTCTGGTATAGTTTGTTATGATTTTTAGCATTTTTTTGTAATTTTAAAGTGATTGGGCTTAGTTTGTTGCTGTAAAGTGTAGTTGGTGGTGATTTTTGATAGCCTAAGTAATTTAGGTGAGTTTGGCATAGTTTGCTATGGTTAGTAGCATTTTTTTGTAATTTAAAAGTGATTGGGTTTAGTTTGTTGTGGTAAGGGTTAGTTGGTGATGATTTATGGTAGCCGAAGTAATTTAGGTGAGTCTGGCATAGTTTGCTATGGTTAATAGCATTTTTTTGTAATTTAAAAATGATTGGGTTTAGTTTGTTGTGGTAAGGGTTAGTTGGTGATGATTTAGAGTAGCCGAAGTAATTTAGGTGAGTCTGGCATAGTTTGTTATGATTTGTACACTTTTTTTGTAATTTTAAGATGATATGGTTTGGTTTGTTGTGGTAAGGGATAGTTGGGGGTGATTTACGGTAGCCGAAGTAATTTAGGTGATTCTGGTATAGTTTGTTATGATTTTTAGCATTTTTTTGTAATTTTAAAGCGATTGGGCTTAGTTTGTTGCTGTAAAGTGTAGTTGGGGGTGATTTTTGATAGCCGAAGTAATTTAGGTGGGTTTGGCATAGTTTGCTATGGTTAGTAGCATTTTTTTGTAATTTAAAAGTGATTGGGTTTAGTTTGTTGTGGTAAGGGTTAGTTGGTGATGATTTATGGTAGCCGAAGTAATTTAGGTGAGTTTGGCATAGTTTGCTATGATTAGTAACTTTTTTTTGTAATTTAAAAGTGATTGGGTTTAGTTTGTTGTGGTAAGGGTTAGTTGGTGATGATTTAGAGTAGCCGAAGAAATTTAGGTGAGTCTGGCATAGTTTGTTATGATTTGTACACCTTTTTTTGTAATTTTAAGATGATATGGTTTGGTTTGTTGTGGTAAGGGATAGTTGGGGGTGATTTACGGTAGCCGAAGTAATTTAGGTGATTCTGGTATAGTTTGTTATGATTTTTAGCATTTTTTTGTAATTTTAAAGTGATTGGGCTAAGTTTGTTGCTGTAAAGTGTAGTTAGGGGTGATTTTTGATAGCCGAAGTAATTTAGGTGAGTTTGGCATAGTTTGCTATGGTTAGTAGCATTTTTTTGTAATTTAAAAGTGATTGGGTTTAGTTTGTTGTGGTAAGGGTTAGTTGGTGATGATTTATGGTAGCCGAAGTAATTTAGGTGAGTTTGGCATAGTTTGCTATGGTTAGCAGCATTTTTTTGTAATTTAAAAGTGATTGGGTTTAGTTTGTTGTGGTAAGGGTTAGTTGGTGATGATTTAGAGTAGCCGAAATAATTTAGGTGAGTCTGGCATAGTTTGTTATGATTTGAACACCTTTTTTTGTAATTTTAAGATGATATGGTTTGGTTTGTTGTGGTAAGGGATAGTTGGGGGTGATTTACGGTAGCAGAAGTAATTTAGGTGATTCTGGTATAGTTTGTTATGATTTTTAGCATTTTTTTGTAATTTTAAAGTGATTGGGCTTAGTTTGCTGCTGTAAAGTGTAGTTGGGTGTGATTTTTGATAGCCGAAGTAATTTAGGTGAGTTTGGCATAGTTTGCTATTGTTAGTAGCATTTTTTTGTAATTTAAAAGTGATTGGGTTTAGTTTGTTGTGGTAAGGGTTAGTTGGTGATGATTTATGGTAGCCGAAGTAATTTAGGTGAGTTTGGCATAGTTTGCTATGGTTAGTAGCATTTTTTTGTAATTTAAAAGTGATTGGGTTTAGTTTGTTGTGGTAAGGGTTAGTTAGTGATGATTTAGAGTAGCCGAAGTAATTTAGGTGAGTCTGGCATAGTTTGTTATGATTTGTACATCTTTTTTGTAATTTTAAGATGATATGGTTTGGCTTGTTGTGGTAAGGGATAGTTGGGGGTAATTTACGGTAGCCGAAGTAATTTAGGTGATTCTGGTATAGTTTGTATATGATTTTTAGCATTTTTTTGTAATTTTAAAGTGATTGGGCTTAGTTTGTTGCTGTAAAGTGTAGTTGGGGGTGATTTTTGATAGCCAAAGTAATTTAGGTAAGTTTGGCATAGTTTGCTATGGTTAGTAGCATTTTTTTGTAATTTAAAAGTGATTGAAATTTGTTTGTTGTGGTAAGGGTTAGTTGGTGATGATTTATGGTAGCCGAAGTAATTTAGGTGAGCTTGGCATAGCTAGCTATGGTTAGTAGCATTTTTTTGTAATTTAAAATTGATTGGGTTTAGTTTGTTGTGGTAAGGGTTAGTTGGTGATGATTTAGAGTAGCCGAAGTAATTTAGGTGAGTCTGGCATAGTTTGTTATGATTTGTACACCTTTTTTTGTAATTTTAAGATGATATGGTTTGGTTTGTTGTGGTAAGGGATAGTTGGGGGTGATTTACGGTAGCCGAAGTAATTTAGGTGATTCTGGTATAGTTTGTTATGATTTTTAGCATTTTTTTGTAATTTTAAAGTGATTGGGCTAAGTTTGTTGCTGTAAAGTGTAGTTGGGGGTGATTTTTGATAGCCGAAGTAATTTAGGTGAGTTTGGCATAGTTTGCTATGGTTAGTAGCATTTTTTTGTAATTTAAAAGTGATTGGGCTTAGTTTGTTGCTGTAAAGTGTAGTTGGTGGTGATTTTTGATAGCCTAAGTAATTTAGGTGGGTTTGGCATAGTTTGCTATGGTTAGTAGCATTTTTTTTGTAATTTAAAAGTGATTGGGTTTAGTTTGTTGTGGTAAGGGTTAGTTGGTGATGATTTATGGTAGCCGAAGTAATTTAGGTGAGTCTGGCATAGTTTGCTATGGTTAATAGCATTTTTTTGTAATTTAAAAATGATTGGGTTTAGTTTGTTGTGGTAAGGGTTAGTTGGTGATGATTTAGAGTAGCCGAAGTAATTTAGGTGAGTCTGGCATAGTTTGTTATGATTTGTACACTTTTTTTGTAATTTTAAGATGATATGGTTTGGTTTGTTGTGGTAAGGGATAGTTGGGGGTGATTTACGGTAGCCGAAGTAATTTAGGTGATTCTGGTATAGTTTGTTATGATTTTTAGCATTTTTTTGTAATTTTAAAGCGATTGGGCTTAGTTTGTTGCTGAAAAGTGTAGTTGGGGGTGATTTTTGATAGCCGAAGTAATTTAGGTGAGTTTGGCATAGTTTGCTATGGTTAGTAGCATTTTTTTGTAATTTAAAAGTGATTGGGTTTAGTTTGTTGTGGTAAGGGTTAGTTGGTGATGATTAATGGTAGCCGAAGTAATTTAGGTGAGTTTGGCATAGTTTGCTATGATTAGTAACTTTTTTTTGTAATTTAAAAGTGATTGGGTTTTGTTTGTTGTGGTAAGGGTTAGTTGGTGATGATTTAGAGTAGCCGAAGAAATTTAGGTGAGTCTGGCATAGTTTGTTATGATTTGTACACCTTTTTTTGTAATTTTAAGATGATATGGTTTGGTTTGTTGTGGTAAGGGATAGTTGGGGGTGATTTACGGTAGCCGAAGTAATTTAGGTGATTCTGGTATAGTTTGTTATGATTTTTAGCATTTTTTTGTAATTTTAAAGTGATTGGGCTAAGTTTGTTGCTGTAAAGTGTAGTTAGGGGTGATTTTTGATAGCCGAAGTAATTTAGGTGAGTTTGGCTTAGTTTGCTATGGTTAGTAGCATTATTTTGTAATTTAAAAGTGATTGGGTTTAGTTTGTTGTGGTAAGGGTTAGTTGGTGATGATTTATGGTAGCCGAAGTAATTTAGGTGAGTTTGGCATAGTTTGCTATGGTTAGCAGCATTTTTTTGTAATTTAAAAGTGATTGGGTTTAGTTTGTTGTGGTAAGGGTTAGTTGGTGATGATTTAGAGTAGCCGAAATAATTTAGGTGAGTCTGGCATAGTTTGTTATGATTTGAACACCTTTTTTTGTAATTTTAAGATGATATGGTTTGGTTTGTTGTGGTAAGGGATAGTTGGGGGTGATTTACGGTAGCCGAAGTAATTTAGGTGATTCTGGTATAGTTTGTTATGATTTTTAGCATTTTTTTGTAATTTTAAAGTGATTGGGCTTAGTTTGCTGCTGTAAAGTGTAGTTGGGGGTGATTTTTGATAGCCGAAGTAATTTAGGTGAGTTTGGCATAGTTTGCTATTGTTAGTAGCATTTTTTTTAATTTAAAAGTGATTGGGTTTAGTTTGTTGTGGTAAGGGTTAGTTGGTGATGATTTATGGTAGCCGAAGTAATTTAGGTGAGTTTGGCATAGTTTGCTATGGTTAGTAGCATTTTTTTGTAATTTAAAAGTGATTGGGTTTAGTTTGTTGTGGTAAGGGTTAGTTAGTGATGATTTAGAGTAGCCGAAGTAATTTAGGTGAGTCTGGCATAGTTTGTTATGATTTGTACATCTTTTTTGTAATTTTAAGATGATATGGTTTGGTTTGTTGTGGTAAGGGATAGTTGGGGGTAATTTACGGTAGCCGAAGTAATTTAGGTGATTCTGGTATAGTTTGTATATGATTTTTAGCATTTTTTTGTAATTTTAAAGTGATTGGGCTTAGTTTGTTGCTGTAAAGTGTAGTTGGGGGTGATTTTTGATAGCCAAAGTAATTTAGGTAAGTTTGGCATAGTTTGCTATGGTTAGTAGCATTTTTTTGTAATTTAAAAGTGATTGAAATTTGTTTGTTGTGGTAAGGGTTAGTTGGTGATGATTTATGGTAGCCGAAGTAATTTAGGTGAGTTTGGCATAGTTAGCTATGGTTAGTAGCATTTTTTTGTAATTTAAAAGTGATTGGGTTTAGTTTGTTGTGGTAAGGGTTAGTTGGTGATGATTTAGAGTAGCCGAAGTAATTTAGCTGAGTCTGGCATAGTTTGTTATGATTTGTACACCTTTTTTTGTAATTTTAAGATGATATGGTTTGGTTTGTTGTGGTAAGGGATAGTTGGGGGTGATTTACGGTAGCCGAAGTAATTTAGGTGATTCTGGTGTAGTTTGTTATGATTTTTAGCATTTTTTTGTAATTTTAAAGTGATTGGGCTAAGTTTGTTGCTGTAAAGTGTAGTTGGGGGTGATTTTTGATAGCCGAAGTAATTTAGGTGAGTTTGGCATAGTTTGCTATGGTTAGTAGCATTTTTTTGTAATTTAAAAGTGATTGGGTTTAGTTTGTTATGGTAAGGGTTAGTTAGTGATGATTTAGAGTAGCCGAAGTAATTTAGGTGAGTCTGGCATAGTTTGTTATGATTTGTACATCTTTTTTGTAATTTTAAGATGATATGGTTTGGTTTGTTGTGGTAAGGGATAGTTGGGGGTAATTTACGGTAGCCGAAGTAATTTAGGTGATTCTGGTATAGTTTGTATATGATTTTTAGCATTTTTTTGTAATTTTAAAGTGATTGGGCTTAGTTTGTTGCTGTAAAGTGTAGTTGGGGGTGATTTTTGATAGCCAAAGTAATTTAGGTAAGTTTGGCATAGTTTGCTATGGTTAGTAGCAATTTTTTGTAATTTAAAAGTGATTGAAATTTGTTTGTTGTGGTAAGGGTTAGTTGGTGATGATTTATGGTAGCCGAAGTAATTTAGGTGAGTTTGGCATAGTTAGCTATGGTTAGTAGCATTTTTTTGTAATTTAAAAGTGATTGGGTTTAGTTTGTTGTGGTAAGGGTTAGTTGGTGATGATTTATGGTAGCCGAAGTAATTTAGGTGAGTTTGGCATAGTTTGCTATGGTCAGTAACATTTTGTTGTGATTTAAAAGTGATTGGGTTTAGTTTGTTGTGGTAAGGGTTAGTTGGTGATGATTTAGAGTAGCCGAAATAATTTAGGTGAGTCTGGCATAGTTTGTTATGATTTGAACACCTTTTTTTGTAATTTTAAGATGATATGGTTTGGTTTGTTGTGGTAAGGGATAGTTGGGGGTGATTTACGGTAGCCGAAGTAATTTAGGTGATTCTGGTATAGTTTGTTATGATTTTTAGCATTTTTTTGTAATTTTAAAGTGATTGGGCTTAGTTTGCTGCTGTAAAGTGTAGTTGGGGGTGATTTTTGATAGCCGAAGTAATTTAGGTGAGTTTGGCATAGTTTACTATTGTTAGTAGCATTTTTTTGTAATTTAAAAGTGATTGGGTTTAGTTTGTTGTGGTAAGGGTTAGTTGGTGATGATTTATGGTAGCCGAAGTAATTTAGGTGAGTTTGGCATAGTTTGCTATGGTTAGTAGCATTTTTTTGTAATTTAAAAGTGATTGGGTTTAGTTTGTTGTGGTAAGGGTTAGTTAGTGATGATTTAGAGTAGCCGAAGTAATTTAGGTGAGTCTGGCATAGTTTGTTATGATTTGTACATCTTTTTTGTAATTTTAAGATGATATGGTTTGGTTTGTTGTGGTAAGGGATAGTTGGGGGTAATTTACGGTAGCCGAAGTAATTTAGGTGATTCTGGTATAGTTTGTATATGATTTTTAGCATTTTTTTGTAATTTTAAAGTGATTGGGCTTAGTTTGTTGCTGTAAAGTGTAGTTGGGGGTGATTTTTGATAGCCAAAGTAATTTAGGTAAGTTTGGCATAGTTTGCTATGGTTAGTAGCATTTTTTTGTAATTTAAAAGTGATTGAAATTTGTTTGTTGTGGTAAGGGTTAGTTGGTGATGATTTATGGTAGCCGAAGTAATTTAGGTGAGTTTGGCATAGTTAGCTATGGTTAGTAGCATTTTTTTGTAATTTAAAAGTGATTGGGTTTAGTTTGTTGTGGTAAGGGTTAGTTGGTGATGATTTAGAGTAGCCGAAGTAATTTAGGTGAGTCTGGCATAGTTTGTTATGATTTGTACACCTTTTTTTGTAATTTTAAGTTGATATGGTTTGGTTTGTTGTGGTAAGGGATAGTTGGGGGTTATTTACGGTAGCCGAAGTAATTTAGGTGATTCTGGTATAGTTTGTTTTGATTTTTAGCATTTTTTTGTAATTTTAAAGTGATTGGGCTAAGTTTGTTGCTGTAAAGTGTAGTTGGGGGTGATTTTTGATAGCCGAAGTAATTTAGGTGAGTTTGGCATAGTTTGCTATGGTTAGTAGCATTTTTTTGTAATTTAAAAGTGATTGGGTTTAGTTTGTTTTGGTAAGGGTTAGTTGGTGATGATTTATGGTAGCCGAAGTAATTTAGGTGAGTTTGGCATAGTTTGCTATGGTTAGCAGCATTTTTTTGTAATTTAAAAGTGATTGGGTTTAGTTTGTTGTGGTAAGGGTTAGTTGGTGATGATTTAGAGTAGCCGAAATAATTTAGGTGAGTCTGGCATAGTTTGTTATGATTTGTACACCTTTTTTTGTAATTTTAAGATGATATGGTTTGGTTTGTTGTGGTAAGGGATAGTTGGGGGTGATTTATGGTAGCCGAAGTAATTTAGGTGATTCTGGTATAGTTTGTTATGATTTTAACATTTTTTTGTAATTTTAAAGTGATTGGGCTTAGTTTATTTATGTAAAGTGTAGTTGGGGGTGATTTTGGATAGCCGAAGTAATTTATATGAGTTTGGCATTGTTTGCTATGGTTAGTAGCATTTTTTTGTAATTTAAATGTGATTGGGTTTTGTTTGTTGTGGTAAGTGTTAGTTGGTGATGATTTATGGTAGCCGAAGTAATTTAGGTGAGTTTGGCATAGTTTGCTATGGTCAGTAGCATTTTGTTGTGATTTAAAAGTGATTGGGTTTAGTTTGTTGTGGTAAGGGTTAGTTGGTGATGATTTAGAGTAGCCGAAGTAATTTAGGTGAGTCTGGCATAATTTGTTATGATTTGTACACCTTTTTTTGTAATTTTAAGATGATATGGTTTGGTTTGTTGTGGTAAGGGATATTTGGGGGCGATTTACGGTAGCCGAAGTAATTTAGGTGATTCTGGTATAGTTTGTTATAATTTTTAGCATTTTTTTGTAATTTTAAAGTGATTGGGCTTAGTTTGTTGCTGTAAAGTGTAGTTGGGGCTGATTTTTGATAGCCGAAGTAATTTAGGTGAGTTTGGCATAGTTTGCTATGATTAGTAGCATTTTTTTGTAGTTTTAAAGTGATTGGGCTTAGTTTGTTGTGGTAAGGGTAAGTTGGTGATGATTTATGGTAGCCGAAGTAATTTAGGTGAGTTTGGCATAGTTTGCTATGGTTAGTATCATTTTTTTGTAATTTAAATGTGATTGGGTTTAGTTTGTTGTGGTAAGGGTTAGTTGGTGATGATTTAGAGTAGCCGAAGTAATTTAGATGAGTCTGGCATAGTTTGTAATGATTTGTACACCTTTTTTTGTAATTTTAAGATGATATGGTTTGGTTTGTTGTGGTAAGGGATAGTTGGGGGTAATTTACGGTAGCCGAAGTAATTTAGGTGATTCTGGTATAGTTTGTTATGATTTTTAGCATTTTTTTGTAATTTTAAAGTGATTGGGTTTAGTTTGTTGTGGTAAGGGTTAGTTGGTGATGATTTTAAATAGCCGAAGTAATTTAGGTGAGTCTGGCATAGTTTGTTATAATTTGTTCACCTTTTTTTGTAATTTGAAGATGATATGGTTAGGTTTGTTGTGGTAAGGGATTTTTGGGGGCGATTTACGGTAGCCGAAGTAATTTAGGTAATTCTGGTATAGTTTGTTATGATTTTTAGCATTTTTTTGTAATTTTAAAGTGATTGGGCTTAGTTTGTTGCTGTAAAGTGTAGTTGGGGGTGATTTTTGATAGCCGAAGTAATTTAGGTGAGTTTGGCATAGTTTGCTATGATTAGTAGCATTTTTTTGTAGTTTTAAAGTGATTGGGCTTAGTTTGTTGTGGTAAGGGTAAGTTGGTGATGATTTATGGTAGTTGAAGTAATTTAGGTGAGTTTGGCATAGTTTGCTATGGTTAGTAGCATTTTTTTGTAATTTAAAAGTGATTGGGTTTAGTTTGTTGTGGTAAGGGTTAGTTGGTGATGATTTAGAGTAGCCGAAGTAATTTCGGTGAGTCTGGCATAGTTTGTTATGATTTCTACACCTTTTTTTGTAATTTTAAGATGATATGGTTTGGTTTGTTGTGGTAAGGGATAGTTGGGGGTGATTTACGTTTGCCGAAGTAATTTAGGTGATTCTGGTATAGTTTGTTATGATTTTTAGCATTTTTTTGTAATTTTAAAGTGATTGGGTTTAGTTTGTTGTGGTAATGGTTAGTTGGTGATGATTTAGAATAGCCGAAGTAATTTAGGTGAGTCTGGCATAGTTTGTTATAATTTGTTCACCTTTTTTTGTAATTTTAAGATGATATGGTTAGGTTTGTTGTGGTAAGGGATAGTTGGGGGTGATTTACGGTAGCCGAAGTAATTTAGGTGATTCTGGTATAGTTTGTTATGATTTTTAGCATTTTTTGTAATTTTAAAGTGATTGGGCTTAGTTTGTAGCTGTAAAGTGTAGTTGGGGGTGATTTTTGATAGCCAAAGTAATTTAGGTGAGTTTGGCATAGTTTGCTATGGTTAGTAGCATTTTTTTGTAATTTAAAAGTGATTGGGTTTAGTTTGTTGTGGTAAGGGTTAGTTGGTGATGATTTATGGTAGCCGAAGTAATTTAGGTGAGTTTGGCATAGTTTGCTATGGTTAGTAGCATTTTTTTGTAATTTAAATGTGATTGGGTTTAGTTTGTTGTGGTAAGGGTTAGTTGGTGATGATTTAGAGTAGCCGAAGTAATTTCGGTGAGTCTGGCAAAGTTTGTTATGATTTGTACACCTTTTTTTGTAATTTTAAGATGATATGGTTTGGTTTGTTGTGGTAAGGGATAGTTGGGGGTGATTTAGAGTAGCCGAAGTAATTTAGGTGAGTCTGGCATAGTTTGTTATGATTTGTTCACCTTTTTTGTAATTTTAAGATGATATGGTTAGGTTTGTTGTGGTAAGGGATAGTTGGGGGTGATTTACGGTAGCCGAAGTAATTTAGGTGATTCTGGTATAGTTTGTTATGATTTTAACATTTTTTTGTAATTTAAAAGTGATTGGGTTTTGTTTGTTGTGGTAAGTGTTAGTTGGTGATGATTTATGGTAGCCGAAGTAATTTAGGTGAGTTTGGCATAGTTTGCTATGGTCAGTAGCATTTTTTTGTGATTTAAAAGTGATTGGGTTTAGTTTGTTGTGGTAAGGGTTAGTTGGTGATGATTTAGAGTAGCCGAAGTAATTTAGGTGAGTCTGGCATAATTTGTTATGATTTGTACACCTTTTTTTGTAATTTTAAGATGATATGGTTTGGTTTGTTGTGGTAAGGGGTATTTGGGGGCGATTTACGGTAGCCGAAGTAATTTAGGTGATTCAGGTGTAGTTTGTTATAATTTTTAGCATTTTTTTGTAATTTTAAAGTGATTGGGCTTAGTTTGTTGCTGTAAAGTGTAGTTGGGGCTGATTTTTGATAGCCGAAGTAATTTAGGTGAGTTTGGCATAGTTTGCTATGGTTAGTAGCATTTTTTTGTAATTTTAAAGTGATTGGGCTTAGTTTGTTGTGCTAAGGGTAAGTTGGTAATGATTTATGGTAGCCGAAGTAATTTAGGTGAGTTTGGCATAGTTTGCTATGGTTAGTATCATTTTTTTGTAATTTAAATGTGATTGGGTTTAGTTTGTTGTGGTAAGGGTTAGTTGGTGATGATTTAGAGTAGCCGAAGTAATTTAGGTGAGTCTGGCATAGTTTGTTATGATTTGTACACCTTTTTTTGTAATTTTAAGATGATATGGTTTGGTTTGTTGTGGTAAGGGATAGTTGGGGGTGATTTACGGTAGCCGAAGTAATTTAGGTGATTCTGGTATAGTTTGTTATGATTTTTAGCATTTTTTTGTAATTTTAAAGTGATTGGGCTTAGTTTGTTGCTGTAAAGTGTAGTTGGGGGTGATTTTTGATAGCCGAAGTAATTTAGGTGTGTTTGGCATAGTTTGCTATGGTTAGTAGCATTTTTTTGTAATTTAAAAGTGATTGGGTTTAGTTTGTTGTGGTAAGGGTTAGTTGGTGATGATTTAGAGTAGCCGAAGTAATTTCGGTGAGTCTGGCATAGTTTGTTATGATTTGTACACCTTTTTTTGTAATTTTAAGATGATATGGTTTGGTTTGTTGTGGTAAGGGATAGTTGGGGGTGATTTACGTTTGCCGAAGTAATTTAGGTGATTCTGGTATAGTTTGTTATGATTTTTAGCATTTTTTTGTAATTTTAAAGTGATTGGGTTTAGTTTGTTGTGGTAAGGGTTAGTTGGTGATGATTTAGAATAGCCGAAGTAATTTAGGTGAGTCTGGCATAGTTTGTTATAATTTGTTCACCTTTTTTTGTAATTTTAAGATGATATGGTTAGGTTTGTTGTGGTAAGGGATAGTTGGGGGTGATTTACGGTAGCCGAAGTAATTTAGGTGATTCTGGTATAGTTTGTTATGATTTTTAGCATTTTTTGTAATTTTAAAGTGATTGGGCTTAGTTTGTAGCTGTAAAGTGTAGTTGGGGGTGATTTTTGATAGCCGAAGTAATTTAGGTGAGTTTGGCATAGTTTGCTATGGTTAGTAGCATTTTTTTGTAATTTAAAAGTGATTGTGTTTAGTTTGTTGTGGTAAGGGTTAGTTGGTGATGATTTATGGTAGCCGAAGTAATTTAGGTGAGTTTGGCATAGTTTGCTATGGTTAGTAGCATTTTTTTGTAATTTAAATGTGATTGGGTTTAGTTTGTTGTGGTAAGGGTTAGTTGGTGATGATTTAGAGTAGCCGAAGTAATTTAGGTGCGTCTGGCATAGTTTGTTATGATTTGTACACCTTTTTTTGTAATTTTAAGATGATATGGTTTGGTTTGTTGTGGTAAGGGATAGTTGGGGGTGATTTACGGTAGCCGAAGTAATTTAGGTGATTCTGGTATAGTTTGTTATGATTTTTAGCATTTTTTTGTAATTTTAAAGTGATTGGGCTTAGTTTGTTGCTGTAAAGTGTAGTTGGGGGGGATTTTTGATAGCCGAAGTAATTTAGGTGAGTTTGGCATAGTTTGCTATGGTTAGTAGCATTTTTTTGTAATTTAATAGTGATTGGGTTTAGTTTGTTGTGGTAAGGGTTAGTTGGTGATGATTTAGAGTAGCCGAAGTAATTTTGGTGAGTCTGGCATAGTTTGTTATGATTTGTACACCTTTTTTTGTAATTTTAAGATGATATGGTTTGGTTTGTTGTGGTAAGGGATAGTTGGGGGTGATTTACGTTTGCCGAAGTAATTTAGGTCATTCTGGTATAGTTTGTTATGATTTTTAGCATTTTTTTGTAATTTTAAAATGATTGGGTTTAGTTTGTTGTGGTAAGGGTTAGTTGGTGATGATTTAGAGTAGCCGAAGTAATTTAGGTGAGTCTGGCATAGTTTGTTATGATTTGTACACCTTTTTTGTAATTTTAAGATGATATGGTTTGGTTTGTTGTGGTAAGGGATAGTTGGGGGTAATTTACGGTAGCCGAAGTAATTTAGGTGATTCTGGTATAGTTTGTTATGATTTTTAGCATTTTTTTGTAATTTGAAAGTGATTGGGTTTAGTTTGTTGCTGTAAAGTGTAGTTGGGGGTGATTTTTGATAGCCGAAGTAATTTAGGTAAGTTTGGCATAGTTTGCTATGGTTAGTAGCATTTTTTTGTAATTTAAAGGTGATTGAGATTAATTTGTTGTGGTAAGGGTTAGTTGGTGATCATTTATGGTAGCCGAAGTAATTTAGGTGAGTTTGGCATAGTTTGCTATGGTTAGTAGCATTTTTTGTAATTTTAAAGTGATTGGGCTTAGTTTGTTGTGGTAAGGGTAAGTTGGTGATGATTTATGGTAGCCGAAGTAATTTAGGTGAGTTTGGCATAGTTTGCTATGGTTAGTATCATTTTTTGTAATTTAAATGTGATTGGGTTTAGTTTGTTGTGGTAAGGATTAGTTGGTGATGATTTAGAGTAGCCGAAGTAATTTAGGTGAGTCTGGCATAGTTTGTTATGATTTGTACACCTTTTTTTGTAATTTTAAGATGATATGGTTTGGTTTGTTGTGGTAAGGGATAGTTGGGGGTGATTTACGGTAGCCGAAGTAATTTAGGTGATTCTGGTATAGTTTGTTATGATTTTTAGAATTTTTTTGTAATTTTAAAGTGATTGGGCTTAGTTTGTTGCTGTAAAGTGTAGTTGGGGGTGATTTTTGATAGCCAAAGTAATTTAGGTGAGTTTTGCATAGTTTGCTATGGTTAGTAGCATATTTTTGTAATTTAAAAGTGATTGGGTTTAGTTTGTTGTGGTAAGGGTTAGTTGGTGATGATTTAGAGTAGCCGAAGTAATTTCGGTGAGTCTGGCATAGTTTGTTATGATTTGTACACCTTTTTTTGTAATTTTAAGATGACATGGTTTGGTTTGTTGTGGTAAGGGATAGTTGGGGGTGATTTACGGTAGCCGAAGTAATTTAGGTGATTCTGGTATAGTTTGTTATGATTTTTAGCATTTTTTTGTAATTTTAAAGTGATTGGGCTTAGTTTGTAGCTGTAAAGTGTAGTTGGGGGTGATTTTTGATAGCCGAAGTAATTTAGGTGAGTTTGGCATAGTTTGCTATGGTTAGTAGCATTTTTTTGTAATTTAAAAGTGATTGGGTTTAGTTTGTTGTGGTAAGGGTTAGTTGGTGATGATTTATGGTAGCCGAAGTAATTTAGGTGAGTTTGGCATAGTTTGCTATGGTTAGTAGCATTTTTTTGTAATTTAAATGTGATTGGGTTTAGTTTGTTGTGGTAAGGGTTAGTTGGTGATGATTTAGAGTAGCCGAAGTAATTTAGGTGAGTCTGGCATAGTTTGTTATGATTTGTACACCTTTTTTTGTAATGTTAAGATGATATGGTTTGGTTTGTTGTGGTAAGGGATAGTTGGGGGTGATTTACGTTAGCCGAAGTAATTTAGGTGATTCTGGTATAGTTTGTTATGATTTTTAGCATTTTTTTTTAATTTTAAAGTGATTGGGCTTAGTTTGTTGCTGTAAAGTGTAGTTGGGGGGGATTTTTGATAGCCGAAGTAATTTAAGTGAATTTGGCATAGTTTGCTATGGTTAGTAGCATTTTTTTGTAATTTAAAAGTGATTGGGTTTAGTTTGTTGTGGTAAGGGTTAGTTGGTGATGATTTAGAGTAGCCGAAGTAATTTCGGTGAGTCTGGCATAGTTTGTTATGATTTGTACACCTTTTTTTGTAATTTTAAGATGATATGGTTTGGTTTGTTGTGGTAAGGGATAGTTGGGGGTGATTTACGTTTGCCGAAGTAATTTAGGTGATTCTGGTATAGTTTGTTATGATTTTTAGAATTTTTTTGTAATTTTAAAATGATTGGGTTTAGTTTGTTGTGGTAAGGGTTAGTTGGTGATGATTTAGAGTAGCCGAAGTAATTTAGGTGAGTCTGGCATAGTTTGTTATGATTTGCACACCTTTTTTGTAATTTTAAGATGATATGGTTTGGTTTGTTGTGGTAAGGGATAGTTGGGGGTAATTTACGGTAGCCGAAGTAATTTAGGTGATTCTGGTATAGTTTGTTATGATTTTTAGCATTTTTTTGTAATTTTAAAGTGATTGGGCTTAGTTTGTTGCTGTAAAGTGTAGTTGGGGGTGATTTTTGATAGCCGAAGTAATTTAGGTAAGTTTGGCATAGTTTGCTATGGTTAGTAGCATTTTTTTGTAATTTAAAGGTGATTGAGATTAATTTGTTGTGGTAAGGGTTAGTTGGTGATCATTTATGGTAGCCGAAGTAATTTAGGTGAGTTTGGCATAGTTTGCTATGGTTAGTAGTATTTTTTGTAATTTTAAAGTGATTGGGCTTAGTTTGTTGTGGTAAGGGTTAGTTGGTGATGATTTAAAGTAGCCGAAGTAATTTCGGTGAGTCTGGCATAGTTTGTTATGATTTGTACACCTTTTTTTGTAATTTTAAGATGATATGGTTTGGTTTGTTGTGGTAAGGGATAGTTGGGGGTGATTTACGTTTGCCGAAGTAATTTAGGTGATTCTGGTATAGTTTGTTATGATTTTTAGCATTTTTTTGTAATTTTAAAATGATTGGGTTTAGTTTGTTGTGGTAAGGGTTAGTTGGTGATGATTTAGAGTAGCCGAAGTAATTTAGGTGAGTCTGGCTGAGTTTGTTATGATTTGTACACCTTTTTTGTAATTTTAAGATGATATGGTTTGGTTTGTTTTGGTAAGGGATAGTTGGGGGTAATTTACGGTAGCCGAAGTAATTTAGGTGATTCTGGTATAGTTTGTTATGATTTTTAGCATTTTTTTGTAATTTTAAAGTGATTGGGCTTAGTTTGTTGCTGTAAAGTGTAGTTGGGGGTGATTTTTGATAGCCGAAGTAATTTAGGTCAGTTTGGCATAGTTTGCTATGGTTAGTAGCATTTTTTTGTAATTTTAAAGTGATTGGGTTTAGTTTGTTGTGGTAAGGATAAGTTGGTGATGATTTATGGTAGCCGAAGTAATTTAGGTGAGTTTGGCATAGTTTGCTATGGTTAGTATCATTTTTTTGTAATTTAAATGTGATTGGGTTTAGTTTGTTGTGGTAAGGGTTAGTTGGTGATGATTTAGAGTAGCCGAAGTAATTTAGGTGAGTCTGGCATAGTTTGTTATGATTTGTACACCTTTTTTTGTAATTTTAAGATGATATGGTTTGGTTTGTTGTGGTAAGGGATAGTTGAGGGTGATTTACGGTAGCCGAAGTCATTTAGGTGATTCTGGTATAGTTTGTTATGATTTTTAGCATTTTTTTGTAATTTTAAAGTGATTGGGCTTAGTTTGTTGCTGTAAAGTGCAGTTGGGGGTGTTTTTTGATAGCCGAAGTAATTTAGATGGGTTTGGCATAGTTTGCTATGGTTAGTAGCATTTTTTTGTAATTTAAATGTGATTGGGTTTAGTTTGTTGTGGTAAGGGTTAGTTGGTGATGATTTAGAGTAGCCGAAGTAATTTCGGTGAGTCTGACATAGTTTGTTATGATTTGTACACCTTTTTTTTGTAATTCTAAGATGATATGGTTTGGTTTGTTGTGGTAAGGGATAGTTGGGAATGATTTACGGTAGCCGAAGTAATTTAGGTGATTCTGGTATAGTTTGTTATGATTTTTAGCATTTTTTTGTAATTTTAAAGTGATTGGGTTTAGTTTGTTGTGGTAAGGGTTAGTTGGTGATGATTTAAAGTAGCCGAAGTAATTTAGGTGAGTCTGGCATAGTTTGTTATAATTTGTTCACCTTTTTTGTAATTTTAAGATGATATGGTTAGGTTTGTTGTGGTAAGGGATAGTTGGGGGTGATTTACGGTAGCCGAAGTAATTTAGGTGATTCTGGTATAGTTTGTTATAATTTTTAGCATTTTTTTGTAAGTTTAAAGTGATTGGGCTTAGTTTGTTGCTGTAAAGTGTAGTTGGGGGTGATTTTTGATAGCAGAAGTAATTTAGGTGAGTTTGGCATAGTTTGCTATGGTTAGTAGCATTTTTTTGTAATTTAAACGTGATTGGGTTTAGTTTGTTGTGGTAAGGGTTAGTTGGTGATGATTTATGGTAGCCGAAGTAATTTAGGTAAGTCTGGCATAGTTTGCTATGGTTAGTAGCATTTTTTTGTAATTTAAAAATGATTGGGTTTAGTTTGTTGTGGTAAGGGTTAGTTGGTGATGATTTAGAGTAGCCGAAGTAATTTAGGTGAGTCCGGCATAATTTGTTATGATTTGTACACCTTTTTTTGTAATTTTAAGATGATATGGTTTGGTTTGTTGTGGTAAGGGATAGTTGGGGGCGATTTACGGTAGCCGAAGTAATTTAGGTGATTCTGGTATAGTTTGTTATGATTTTTAGCATTTTTTTGTAATTTTAAAGTGATTGGGCTTAGTTTGTTGCTGTAAAGTGTAGTTGGGGCTGATTTTTGATAGCCGAAGTAATTTAGGTCAGTTTGGCATAGTTTGCTATGGTTAGTAGCATTTTTTTGTAATTTTAAAGTGATTGGGTTTAGTTTGTTGTGGTAAAGGTTAGTTGGTGATGATTTATGGTAGCCGAAGTAATTTAGATGAGTTTGGTATAGTTTGCTATGGTTAGTAGCATTTTTTTGTAATTTAAAATTGATTGGGTTTAGTTTGTTGTGGTAAGGGTTAGTTGGTGATGATTTAGAGTAGCCGAAGTAATTTAGGTGAGTCTGGCATAGTTTGTTATGATTTGTACACCTTTTTTTGTAATTTTAAGATGATATGGTTTGGTTTGTTGTGGTAAGGTATAGTTGGGGGTGATTTACGTTAGCCGAAGTAATTTAGGTGATTCTGGTATAGTTTGTTATGATTTTTAGCATTTTTTTGTAATTTTAAAGTGATTGGGCTTGGTTTGTTGCTGTAAAGTGTAGTTGGGGATGATTTTTGATAGCTGAAGTAATTTAGGTGAGTTTGGCATAGTTTGCTATGGTTAGTAGCATTTTTTTGTAATTTAAAAGTGATTGGGTTTAGTTTGTTGTGGTAAGGGTTAGTTGGTGATGATTAATGGTAGCCGAAATAATTTAGGTGAGTTTGGCATAGTTTGCCATGGTTACTAGCATTTTTTTGTAATTTAAAAGTGATTGGGTTTAGTTTGTTGTGGTAAGCGTTAGTTGGTGATGTTTTAGAGTAGCCGAAGTAATTTAGGTGAGTCTGGCATAGTTTGTTATGAATTGTACACCTTTTTTTGTAATTTTAAGATGATATGGTTTGGTTTGTTGTGGTAAGGGATAGTTGGGGGTGATTTACGGTAGCCCAAGTAATTTAGGTGATTCTGGTATAGTTTGTTATGATTTTTAGCATTTTTTTGTAATTTTTAAGTGATTGGGCTTAGTTTGTTGCTGTAAAGTGTAGTTGGGGGTGATTTTTGATAGCCAAAGTAATTTAGGTGAGTTTGGCATAGTTTGCTATGGTTAGTAGCATTTTTTTGTAATTTAAAAGTGATTGGGTTTAGTTTGTTGTGGTAAGGGTTAGTTGGTGATGATTTATGGTAGCCGAAGTAATTGAGGTGAGGTGGCATAGTTTGCTATGGTTACTAGCATTTTTTTGTAATTTAAAAGTGATTGGGTTTAGTTTGTTGTGGTAAGGGTTAGTTGGTGATGATTTAGAGTAGCCGAAGTAATTTAGGTGAGTCTGGCATAGTTTGTTATGATTTGTACACCTTTTTTTGTAATTTTAAGATGATATGGTTTGGTTTGTTATGGTAAGGGATAGTTGGGGGTGATTTACGGTAGCCGAAGTAATTTTGGGTGATTCTAGTATAGATTGTTATGATTTTTAATATTTTTTTGTAATTTTAAATTGATTGGGCTTAGTTTGTTGCTGTAAAGTGTAGTTGGGGTGATTTTTGATAGCCGAAGTAATTTAGGTGAGTTTGGCATAGTTTGCTATGGTTAGTAGCATTTTTTTTAAATTTAAAAGTGATTGGGTTTGGTTTGTTGTGGTAAGGGTTAGTTGGTGATGATTTAGAGTAGCCGAAGTAATTTCGGTGAGTCTGGCATAGTTCGTTATGATTTGTACACCTTTTTTTGTAATTTTAAGATGATATGGTTTGGTTTGTTGTGGTAAGGGATAGTTGGGGGTGATTTACGGTAGCCGAAGTAATTTAGGTGATTCTGGTATAGTTTGTTATGATTTTTAGCATTTTTTTGTAATTTTAAAGTGATTGGGCTTAGTTTGTTGCTGTAAAGTGTAGTTGGGGGTGATTTTTGATAGCCGAAGTAATGTAGGTGTGTTTGGCATAGTTTGCTATGGTTAGTAGCATTTTTTTGTAATTTAAAAGTGATTGGGTTTAGTTTGTTGTGGTAAGGGTTAGTTGGTGATGATTTAGAGTAGCCGAAGTAATTTCGGTGAGTCTGGCATAGTTCGTTATGATTTGTACACCTTTTTTTGTAATTTTAAGATGATATGGTTTGGTTTGTTGTGGTAAGGGATAGTTGGGGGTGATTTACGGTAGCCGAAGTAATTTAGGTGATTCTGGTATAGTTTGTTATGATTTTTTGCATTTTTTTGTAATTTTAAAGTGATTGGGCTTAGTTTGTTGCTGTAAAGTGTAGTTGGGGGTGATTTTTGATAGCCGAAGTAATGTAGGTGTGTTTGGCATAGTTTGCTATGGTTAGTAGCATTTTTTTGTAATTTAAAAGTGATTGGGTTTAGTTTGTTGTGGTAAGGGTTAGTTGGTGATGATTAATGGTAGCCGAAGTAATTTAGGTGAGTTTGGCATAGTTTGCTATGGTTACTAGCATTTTTTTGTAATTTAAAAGTGATTGGGTTTAGTTTGTTTTGGTAAGGGTTAGTTGGTGATGATTTAGAGTAGCCGAAGAAATTTAGGTGAGTCTGGCCTAGTTTGTTATGATTTGTACACCTTTTTTTGTAATTTTAAGATGATATGGTTTGGTTTGTTGTGGTAAGGGATAGTTGGGGGTGATTTACGGTAGCCGAAGTAATTTAGGTGATTCTGGTATAGTTTGTTATGATTTTTAGCATTTTTTTAAATTTTAAAGTGATTGGGTTTAGTTTGTTGTGGTAAGGGTTAGTTGGTGATGATTTAGAGTAGCCGAAGTAATTTAGGTGAGTCTGGCATAGTTTGTTATGATTTGCACACCTTTTTTTGTAATTTTAAGATGATATGGTTTGGTTTGTTGTGGTAAGGGATAGTTGGGGGTGATTTACGGTAGCCGAAGTAATTTTGGGTGATTCTAGTATAGATTGTTATGATTTTTAATATTTTTTTGTAATTTTAAAGTGATTGGGCTTAGTTTGTTGCTGTAAAGTGTAGTTGGGGTGATTTTTGATAGCCGAAGTAATTTAGGTGAGTTTGGCATAGTTTGCTATGGTTAGTAGCATTTTTTTGTTATTTAAAAGTGATTGGGTTTAGTTTGTTGTGGTAAGGGTTAGTTGGTGATGATTTAGAGTAGCCGAAGTAATTTCGGTAAGTCTGGCATAGTTCGTTATGATTTGTACACCTTTTTTTGTAATTTTAAGATGATATGGTTTGGTTTGTTGTGGTAAGGGATAGTTGGGGGTGATTTACGGTAACCGAAGTAATTTAGGTGATTCTGGTATAGTTTGTTATGATTTTTAGCATTTTTTTGTAATTTAAAAGTGATTGGGTTTAGTTTGCTGTGGTAAGGGTGAGTTGGTGATGATTTAGAGTAGCCGAAGTAATTTCGGTTAGTCTGGCATAGTTCGTTATGATTTGTACACCTTTTTTTGTAATTTTAAGATGATATGGTTTGGTTTGTTGTGGTAAGGGATAGATGGGGCTGATTTACGGTAGCCGAAGTAATTTAGGTGGTTCTGGTATAGTTTGTTATGATTTTTAGCATTTTTTTGTAATTTTAAAGTGATTGGGCTTAGTTTGTTGCTGTAAAGTGTAGTTGGGGGTGATTTTTGATAGCCGAAGTAATTTAGGTGTGTTTGGCATAGTTTGCTATGGTTAGTAGCATTTTTTTGTAATTTAAAAGTGATTGGGTTTAGTTTGTTGTGGTAAGGGTTAGTTGGTGATGATTAATGGTAGCCGAAGTAATTTAGGTGAGTTTGGCATAGTTTGCTATGGTTACTAGCATTTTTTTATAATTTAAAAGTGATTGGGTTTAGTTTGTTGTGGTAAGGGTTAGTTGGTGATGATTTAGAGTAGCCGAAGTAATTTAGGTGAGTCTGGCATAGTTTGTTATGATTTGCACACCTTTTTTTGTAATTTTAAGATGATATGGTTTGGTTTGTTGTGGTAAGGGATAGTTGGGGGTGATTTACGGTAGCCGAGGTAATTTTGGGTGATTCTAGTATAGATTGTTATGATTTTTAATATTTTTTTGTAATTTTAAAGTGATTGGGCTTAGTTTGTTGCTGTAAAGTGTAGTTGGGGTGATTTTTGATAGCCGAAGTAATTTAGGTGAGTTTGGCATAGTTTGCTATGGTTAGTAGCATTTTTTTGTATTTTAAAAGTGATTGGGTTTAGTTTGTTGTGGTAAGGGTTAGTTGGTGATGATTTAGAGTAGCCGAAGTAATTTCGGTGAGTCTGGCATAGTTCGTTATGATTTGTACACCTTTCTTTGTAATTTTAAGATGATATGGTTTGGTTTGTTGTGGTAAGGGATAGTTGGGGGTGATTTACGGTAACCGAAGTAATTTAGGTGATTCTGGTATAGTTTGTTATGATTTTTAGCATTTTTTTGTAATTTAAAAGTGATTGGGTTTAGTTTGCTGTGGTAAGGGTGAGTTGGTGATGATTTAGAGTAGCCGAAGTAATTTCGGTGAGTCTGGCATAGTTCGTTATGATTTGTACACCTTTTTTTGTAATTTTAAGATGATATGGTTTGGTTTGTTGTGGTAAGGGATAGATGGGGCTGATTTACGGAAGCCGAAGTAATTTAGGTGGTTCTGGTATAGTTTGTTATGATTTTTAGCATTTTTTTGTAATTTTAAAGTGATTGGGCTTAGTTTGTTGCTGTAAAGTGTAGTTGGGGGTGATTTTTGATAGCCGAAGTAATTTAGGTGTGTTTGGCATAGTTTGCTATGGTTAGTAGCATTTTTTTGTAATTTAAAAGTGATTGGGTTTAGTTTGTTGTGGTAAGGGTTAGTTGGTGATGATTAATGGTAGCCGAAGTAATTTAGGTGAGTTTGGCATAGTTTGCTATGGTTACTAGCATTTTTTTGTAATTTAAAAGTGATTGGGTTTAGTTTGTTGTGGTAAGGGTTAGTTGGTGATGATTTAGAGTAGCCGAAGTAATTTAGGTGAGTCTGGCATAGTTTGTTATGATTTGTACACCTTTTTTTGTAATTTTAAGATGATATGGTTTGGTTTGTTGTGGTAAGGGATAGTTGGGGGAGATTTACGGTAGCCGAAGTAATTTAGGTGATTCTGGTATAGCTTGTTATGATTTTTAGCATTTTTTTGTAATTTTAAAGTGATTGGGCTTAGTTTGTTGCTGTAAAGTGTAGTTGGGGGTGATTTTTGATAGCCGAAGTAATTTAGGTGAGTTGGCATAGTTTGCAATGGTTAGTAGAATTTTTTGTAATTTAAAAGTGATTGGGTTTAGTTTGTTGTGGTAAGGGTTAGTTGGTGATGATTTAGAGTAGCCGAAGTAATTTCGGTGAGTCTGGCATAGTTCGATATGATTTGTACACCTTTTTTTGTAATTTTAAGATAATAAGGTTTGGTTTGTTGTGGTAAGGGATAGTTGGGGCTGATTTACGGTAGCCGAAGTAATTTAGGTGAGTCTGGCATAGTTTGTTATGATTTGTACACCTTTTTTTGTAATTTTAAGATGATATGGTTTGGTTTGTTGTGGTAAGGGATAGTTGGTGGTGATTTATGGTAGCCGAAGTAATTTAGGTGAGCTTGGTATAGTTTGCTATGGTTAGTAGCATTTTTTTGTAATTTAAAAGTGATTGGGTTTAGTTTGTTGTGGTAAGGGTTAGTTGGTGATGATTTATGGTAGCCGAAGTAATTTAGGTGAGTTTGGCATAGTTTGCTATATTTTTAGTAGCATATTTTTGTAATTTAAAAGTGATTGGGTTTAGTTTGTTGTGGTAAGGGTTAGTTGGGGATGATTTAGAGTAGCCGAAGTAGTTTAGGTGAGTCTGGCATAGTTTGTTATGATTTGTACTCCTTTTTTTGTAATTTTAAGATGATATGGTTTGGTTTGTTGTGGTAAGGGTTAGTTGGTGATGATTTATGGTAGCCGAAGTAATTTAGGTGAGTTTGGCATAGTTTGCTATGGTTAGTAGCATTTTTTTGTAATTTAAAAGTGATTGGGTTTAGTTTGTTGTGGTAAGGGTTAGTTGGTGATGATTTAGAGTAGCCGAAGTAATTTAGGTGAGTCTGGCATAGTTTGTTATGATTTGTACACCTTTTTTTGTAATTTTAAGATGATATGGTTTGGTTTGTTGTGGTAAGGGATAGTTTGTGGTGATTTACGGTAGCCGAAGTAATTTAGGTGATTCTGGTATAGTTTGTTATGATTTTTAACATTTTTTTGTAATTTTAAAGTGATTGGGCTTAGTTTGTTGCTGTAAAGTGTAGTTGGGGGTGATTTTTGATAGCCGAAGTAATTTAGGTGAGTTTGGCATAGTTTGCTATGGTTAGTAGAATTATTGTGTAATTTAAAACTGATTGGGTTTAGTTTGTTGTGGTAAGGGTTAGTTGGTGATGATTTATGGTAGCCGAAGTAATTTAGGTGAGTTTGGCATAGTTTGCTATGGTTAGTAGCATTTTTTTGTAATTTAAAAGTGATTGGGTTTAGTTTGTTGTGGTAAGGGTTAGTTGGTGATGATTTAGTGTAGCCGAAGTAATTTAGGTGAGTCTGGCATAGTTTGTAATGATTTGTACACCTTTTTTTGTAATTTTAAGATGATATGGTTTGGTTTGTAGTGGTAAGGGATAGTTGGGGGTGATTTACGGTAGCCGAAGTAATTTAGGTGATTCTGGTATAGGTTGTTATGATATTTAGCTTTTTTTTGTAATTTTAAAGTGATTGTGCTTAGTTTGTTGCTGTAAAGTGTAGTTGGGGGTGATTTTTGATAGCCGAAGTAATTTAGGTGAGTTTGGCATAGTTTGCTATGGTTAGTAGCATTTTTTTGTAATTTAAAAGTGATTGGGTTTAGTTTGTTGTGGTAAGGGTTAGTTGGTGATGATTTATGGTAGCCGAAGTAATTTAGGTGAGTTTGGCATAGTTTGCTATGGTTAGGAGCATTTTTTTGTAATTTAAAAGTGATTGGGTTTAGTTTGTTGTGGTAAGGGTTAGTTGGTGATGATTTAGAGTAGCCGAAGTAATTTTGGTGAGTCTGGCATAGTTTGTTATGATTTGTACACCTTTTTTTGTAATTTTAAGATGATATGGTTTGGTTTGTTGTGGTAAGGGATAGTTGGGGGTGATTTACGGTAGCCGAAGTAATTTAGGTGATTCTGGTATAGTTTGTTATGATTTTTAGCATTTTTTTGTTATTTTAAAGTGATTGGGTTTAGTTTGTTGCTGTAAAGTGTAGTTGGGGGTGATTTTTGATAGCCGAAGTAATTTAGGTGAGTTTGCCATAGTTTGCTATGGTTAGTAGCATTTTTTTGTAATTTAAAAGTGATTGGGTTTAGTTTGTTGTGGTAAGGGTTAGTTGGTGATGATTTATGGTAGCCGAAGTAATTTAGGTGAGTTTGGCATAGTTTGCTATGGTTAGGAGCATTTTTTTGTAATTTAAAAGTGATTGGGTTTAGTTTGTTGTGGAAAGGGTTAGTTGGTGATGATTTAGAGTAGCCGAAGTAATTTAGGTGAGTCTGGCATAGTTTGTTATGATTTGAACACCTTTTTTTGTAATTTTAAGATGATATGGCTTGGTTTGTTGAGGTAAGGGATAGTTGGGGGTGATTTACGGTAGCCGAAGTAATTTAGGTGTTTCTGGTATAGTTTGTTATGATTTTTAGCATTTTTTTGTAATTTTAAAGTGATTGGGCTTAGTTTGTTGCTGTAAAGTGTAGTTGGGGGTGATTTTTGATAACCGAAATAATTTAGGTGAGTTTGGGATAGTTTGCTATGGTTAGTAGCATTTTTTTGTAATTTAAAAGTGATTGGGTTTAGTTTGTTGTGGTAAGGGTTAGTTGGTGATGATTTATGGTAGCCGAAGTAATTTAGGTGAGTTTGGCATAGTTTGGTATGGTTAGTAGCATTTTTTTGTAATTTAAAAGTGATTGGGTTTAGTTTGTTGTGGTAAGGGTTAGTTGGTGATGATTTATGGTAGCCGAAGTAATTTAGGTGAGTTTGGCATAGTTTGCTATGGTTAGTAGCATTTTTTTGTAATTTAAAAGCGATTGGGTTTAGTTTGTTGTGGTAAGGGTTAGTTGGTGATGATTGAGAGTAGCCGAAGTAATTTAGGTGAGTCTGGCATAGTTTGTTATGATTTGTACACCTTTTTTTGTAATTTTAAGATGATATGGTTTGGTTTGTTTTGGTAAGGGATAGATGGGGCTGATTTACGGTAGCCGAAGTAATTTAGGTGGTTCTGGTATAGTTTGTTATGATTTTTAGCATTTTTTTGTAATTTTAAAGTGATTTGGCTTAGTTTGTTGCTGTAAAGTGTAGTTGGGGGTGATTTTTGATAGCCGAAGTAATTTAGGTGTGTTTGGCATAGTTTGCTATGGTTAGTAGCATTTTTTTGTAATTTAAAAGTGATTGGGTTTAGTTTGTTGTGGTAAGGGTTAGTTGGTGATGATTAATGGTAGCCGAAGTAATTTAGGTGAGTTTGGCATAGTTTGCTATGGTTACTAGCATTTTTTTGTAATTTAAAAGTGATTGGGTTTAGTTTGTTGTGGTAAGGGTTAGTTGGTGATGATTTAGAGTAGCCGAAGTAATTTAGGTGAGTCTGGCATAGTTTGTTATGATTTGTACACCTTTTTTTGTAATTTTAAGATGATATGGTTTGGTTTGTTGTGGTAAGGAATAGTTGGGGGAGATTTACGGTAGCCGAAGTAATTTAGGTGATTCTGGTATAGCTTGTTATGATTTTAAGCATTTTTTTGTAATTTTAAAGTGATTGGGCTTAGTTTGTTGCTGTAAAGTGTAGTTGGGGGTAATTTTTGATAGCCGAAGTAATTTAGGTGAGTTTGGCATAGTTTGCAATGGTTAGTAGCATTTTTTTGTAATTTAAAAGTGATTGGGTTTAGTTTGTTGTGGTAAGGGTTAGTTGGTGATGATTTAGAGTAGCCGAAGTAATTTAGGTGAGTCTGGCATAGTTCGTTATGATTTGTACACCTTTTTTTGTAATTTTAAGATAATAAGGTTTGGTTTGGTGTGGTAAGGGATAGTTGGGGCTGACTTACGGTAGCCGAAGTAATTTAGGTGATTCTGGTATAGTTTGTTATGATTTTTAGCATTTTTTTGTAATTTTAAAGTGATTGGGCTAAGTTTGTTGCTGTAAAGTGTAGTTGGGGGTGATTTTTGATAGCCAAAGTAATTTAGGTGAGTTTGGCATAGTTTGCTATGGTTAGTAGCATTTTTTTGTAATTTAAAAGTGATTGGGTTTAGTTTGTTGTGGTAAGGGTTAGTTGGTGATGATTTATCGTAGCCGAAGTAATTGAGGTGAGTTGGCATAGTTTGCTATGGTTACTAGCATTTTTTTGTAATTTAAAAGTGATTGGGTTTAGTTTGTTGTGGTAAGGGTTAGTTGGTGATGATTTAGAGTAGCCGAAGTAATTTAGGTGAGTCTGGCAAAGTTTGTTATGATTTGTACACCTTTTTTTGTAATTTTAAAATGATATGGTTTGGTTTGTTGTGGTAAGGGATAGTTAGGGGTGATTTACGGTAGCCGAAGTAATTTAGGTGATTCTGGTATAGTTTGTTATGATATTTAGTTTTTTTGTAATTTTAAAGTGATTGGGCTTAGTTTGTTGCTGTAAAGTGTAGTTGGGGGTGATTTTTGATAGCCGAACTAATTTAGGTGGGTTTGGCATAGTTTGCTATGGTTAGTAGCATTTTTTTGTAATTTAAAAGTGATTGGGTTTAGTTTGTTGTGGTAAGATATAGTTCGTGATGATTTATGGTAGCCGAAGTAATTTAGGTGAGTTTGGCATAGTTTGCTATGGTTAGGAGCATTTTTTTGTAATTTAAAAGTGATTGGGTTTAGTTTGTTGCGGTAAGGGTTAGTTGGTGATGATTTAGAGTAGCCGAAGTAATTTAGGTGAGTCTGGCATAGTTTGTTATGATTTGTACACCTTTTTTTGTAATTTTAAGATGATATGGTTTGGTTTGTTGTGGTAAGGGATAGTTGGGGGTGATTTACGGTAGCCGAAGTAATTTAGGTGATTCTGGTATAGTTTGTTATGATATTTAGCTTTTTTTTGTAATTTTAAAGTGATTGGGCTTAGTTTGTTGCTGTAAAGTGTAGTTGGGGGTGATTTTTGATAGCCGAAGTAATTTAGGTGAGTTTGCCATAGTTTGCAATGGTTAGTAGCATTTTTTTGTAATTTAAAAGTGATTGGGTTTAATTTGTTGTGGTAAGGGTTAGTTGGTGATGATTTATGGTAGCCGAAGTAATTTAGGTGAGTTTGGCATAGTTTGCTATGGTTAGGAGCATTTTTTTGTAATTTAAAAGTGATTGGGTTTAGTTTGTTGTGGTAAGGGTTAGTTGGTGATGATTTAGAGTAGCCGAAGTAATTTAGTTGAGTCTGGCATAGTTTGTTATGATTTGTACACCTTTTTTTGTAATTTTAAGCTGATATGGTTTGGTTTGTTGTGGTAAGGGATAGTTGGTGGTGATTTACGGTAGCCGAAGTAATTTAGGTGATTCTGGTATAGTTTGTTATGATTTTTAACATTTTTTTGTAATTTTAAAGTGATTGGGCTTAGTTTGTTGCTGTAAAGTGTAGTAGGGGGTGATTTTTGATAGCCGAAGTAATTTAGGTGAATTTGGCATAGTTTTCTATGGTTAGTAGAATTTTTTTGTAATTTAAAAGTGATTGGGTTTAGTTTGTTGTGGTAAGGGTTAGTTGGTGATGATTTATGATAGCCGAAGTAATTTAGGTGAGTTTGGCATAGTTTGCTATGGTTAGTAGCATTTTTTTGTAATTTAAAAGTGATTGGGTTTAGTTTGTTGTGGTAAGGGTTAGTTGGTGATGATTTAGAGTAGCCGAAGTAATTTAGGTGAGTCTGGCATAGTTTGTTATGATTTGTACACCTTTTTTTGTAATTTTAAGATGATATGGTTTGGTTTGTTGTGGTAAGGGATAGTTGGGGGTGATTTACGGTAGCCGAAGTAATTTAGGTGATTCTGGTATAGTTTGTTATGATATTTAGCTTTTTTTTGTAATTTTAAAGTGATTGGGCTTAGTTTGTTGCTGTAAAGTGTAGTTGGGGGTGATTTTTGATAGCCGAAGTAATTTAGGTGAGATTGGCATAGTTTGCTATGGTTAGTAGCATTTTTTTGTAATTTAAAAGTGATTGGGTTTAGTTTGTTGTGGTAAGGGTTAGTTGGTGATGATTTATGGTAGCCGAAGTAATTTAGGTGAGTTTGGCATAGTTTGCTATGGTTAGGAGCATTTTTTTGTAATTTAAAAGTGATTGGGTTTAGTTTGTTGTGGTAAAGGTTAGTTGGTGATGATTTAGAGTAGCCGAAGTAATTTAGGTGAGTCTGGCATAGTTTGTTATGATTTGTACACCTTTTTTTGTAATTTTAAGATGATATGGTTTGGTTTGTTGTGGTAAGGGATAGTTGGGGGTGATTTACGGTAGCCGAAGTAATTTAGGTGATTCTGGTATAGTTTGTTATGATATTTAGCTTTTTTTTGTAATTTTAAAGTGATTGGGCTTAGTTTGTTGCTGTAAAGTGTAGTTGGGGGTGATTTTTGATAGCCGAAGTAATTTAGGTGAGTTTGCCATAGTTTGCAATGGTTAGTAGCATTTTTTTGTAATTTAAAAGTGATTGGGTTTAATTTGTTGTGGTAAGGGTTAGTTGGTGATGATTTATGGTAGCCGAAGTAATTTAGGTGAGTTTGGCATAGTTTGCTATGGTTAGGAGCATTTTTTTGTAATTTAAAAGTGATTGGGTTTAGTTTGTTGTGGTAAGGGTTAGTTGGTGATGATTTAGAGTAGCCGAAGTAATTTAGTTGAGTCTGGCATAGTTTGTTATGATTTGTACACCTTTTTTTGTAATTTTAAGCTGATATGGTTTGGTTTGTTGTGGTAAGGGATAGTTGGTGGTGATTTACGGTAGCCGAAGTAATTTAGGTGATTCTGGTATAGTTTGTTATGATTTTTAACATTTTTTTGTAATTTTAAAGTGATTGGGCTTAGTTTGTTGCTGTAAAGTGTAGTAGGGGGTGATTTTTGATAGCCGAAGTAATTTAGGTGAATTTGGCATAGTTTTCTATGGTTAGTAGAATTTTTTTGTAATTTAAAAGTGATTGGGTTTAGTTTGTTGTGGTAAGGGTTAGTTGGTGATGATTTATGGTAGCCGAAGAAATTTAGGTGAGTTTGGCATAGTTTGCTATGGTTAGTAGCATTTTTTTGTAATTTAAAAGTGATTGGGTTTAGTTTGTTGTAATAAGGGTTAGTTGGTGATGATTTAGAGTAGCCGAAGTAATTTAGGTGAGTCTGGCATAGTTTGTTATGATTTGTACACCTTTTTTTGTAATTTTAAGATGATATGGTTTGGTTTGTTGTGGTAAGGGATAGTTGGGGGTGATTTACGGTAGCCGAAGTAATTTAGGTGATTCTGGTATAGTTTGTTATGATATTTAGCTTTTTTTTGTAATTTTAAAGTGATTGGGCTTAGTTTGTTGCTGTAAAGTGTAGTTGGGGGTGATTTTTGATAGCCGAAGTAATTTAGGTGAGATTGGCATAGTTTGCTATGGTTAGTAGCATTTTTTTGTAATTTAAAAGTGATTGGGTTTAGTTTGTTGTGGTAAGGGTTAGTTGGTGATGATTTATGGTAGCCGAAGTAATTTAGGTGAGTTTGGCATAGTTTGCTATGGTTAGGAGCATTTTTTTGTAATTTAAAAGTGATTGGGTTTAGTTTGTTGTGGTAAGGGTTAGTTGGTGATGATTTAGAGTAGCCGAAGTAATTTAGGTGAGTCTGGCATAGTTTGTTATGATTTGTACACCTTTTTTTGTAATTTTAAGATGATATGGTTTGGTTTGTTGTGGTAAGGGATAGTTGGGGGTGATTTACGGTAGCCGAAGTAATTTAGGTGATTCTGGTATAGTTTGTTATGATTTTTAGCATTTTTTTGTAATTTTAAAGTGATTGGGTTTAGTTTGTTGCTATAAAGTGTAGTTGGGGGTGATTTTTGATAGCCGAAGTAATTTAGGTGAGTTTGCCATAGTTTGCTATGGTTAGTAGCATTTTTTTGTAATTTAAAAGTGATTGGGTTTAGTTTGTTGTGGTAAGGGTTAGTTGGTGATGATTTATGGTAGCCGAAGTAATTTAGGTGAGTTTGGCATAGTTTGCTATGGTTAGGAGCATTTTTTTGTAATTTAAAAGTGATTGGGTTTAGTTTGTTGTGGAAAGGGTTGGTTGGTGATGATTTAGAGTAGCCGAAGTAATTTAGGTGAGTCTGGCATAATTTGTTATGATTTGTACACCTTTTTTTGTAATTTTAAGATGATATGGCTTGGTTTGTTGAGGTAAGGGATAGTTGGGGGTGATTTACGGTAGCCGAAGTAATTTAGGTGATTCTGGTATAGTTTGTTATGATTTTTAGCATTTTTTTGTAATTTTAAAGTGATTGGGCTTAGTTTGTTGCTGTAAAGTGTAGTTGTGTGTGATTTTTGATAGCCGAAGTAATTTAGGTGAGTTTGGCATAGTTTGCTATGATTAGTAGCATTTTTTTGTAATTTAAAAGTGATTGGGTTTAGTTTGTTGTGGTAAGGGTTAGTTGGTGATGATTTATGGTAGCCGAAGTAATTTAGGTGAGTTTGGCATACTTTGCTATGGTTAGGAGCATTTTTTTGTAATTTAAAAGTGATTGGGTTTAGTTTGTTGTGGTAAGGGTTAGTTGGTGATGATTTAGAGTAGCCGAAGTAATTTAGGTGAGTCTGGCATAGTTTGTTATGATTTGTACACCTTTTTTTGTAATTTTAAGATGATATGGTTTGGTTTGTTGTGGTAAGGGATAGTTGGGGGTGATTTACGGTAGCCGAAGTAATTTAGGTGATTCTGGTATAGTTTGTTATGATTTTTAGCATTTTTTTGTAATTTTAAAGTGATTGGGTTTAGTTTGTTGCTATAAAGTGTAGTTGGGGGTGATTTTTGATAGCCGAAGTAATTTAGATGAGTTTGCCATAGTTTGCTATGGTTAGTAGCATTTTTTTGTAATTTAAAAGTGATTGGGTTTAGTTTGTTGTGGTAAGGGTTAGTTGGTGATGATTTATGGTAGCCGAAGTAATTTAGGTGAGTTTGGCATAGTTTGCTATGGTTAGGAGCATTTTTTTGTAATTTAAAAGTGTTTGGGTTTAGTTTGTTGTGGTAAGGGTTAGTTGGTGATGATTTATGGTAGCCGAAGTAATTTAGGTGAGTTTGGCATAGTTTGCTATATTTTTAGTAGCATATTTTTGTAATTTAAAAGTGATTGGGTTTAGTTTGTTGTGGTAAGGGTTAGTTGGTGATGATTTAGAGTAGCCGAAGTAGTTTAGGTGAGTCTGGCATAGTTTGTTATGATTTGTACTCCTTTTTTTGTAATTTTAAGATGATATGGTTTGGTTTGTTGTGGTAAGGGATAGTTGGGGGTAATTTACGGTAGCCGAAGTAATTTAGGTGATTTTGATATAGTTTGTTATAATTTTTAGCATTTTTTTGTAATTTTAAAGTGATTGGGCTTAGTTTGTTGCTGTAAAGTGTAGTTGGGGGTGATTTTTGATAGCCGAAGTAATTTAGGTGAGTTTGGCATAGTTTGCTATGGTTAGTAGCATTTTTTTGTAATTTAAAAGTGATTGGGTTTAGTTTGTTGTGGTAAGGGCTTGCTGGTGATGATTTATGGTAGCCGAAGTAATTGAGGTGAGTTGGCATAGTTTGCTATGGTTACTAGCATTTTTTTGTAATTTAAAAGTGATTGGGTTTAGTTTGTTGTGGTAAGGGTTAGTTGGTGATGATTTAGAGTAGCCGAAGTAATTTAGGTGAGTCTGGCATAGTTTGTTATGATTTGTACACCTTTTTTTGTAATTTTAAGATGATATGGTTTGGTTTGTTGTGGTAAGGGAGAGTTGGGGGTGATTTACGGTAGGCGAAGTAATTTAGGTGATTCTGGTATAGCTTGTTATGATTTTTAGCATTTGTTTGTAATTTTAAAGTGATTGGGCTTAGTTTGTTGCTGTAAAGTGTAGTTGGGGGTGATTTTTGATAGCCGAAGTAATTTAGGTGAGTTTGGCATAGTTTGCTATAGTTAGTAGCATTTTTTTGTAATTTAAAAGTGATTGGGTTTAGTTTGTTGTGGTAAGGGTTAGTTGGTGATGATTTAGAGTAGCCGAAGTAATTTAGGTGAGTCTGGCATAGTTTGTTATGATTTGTACACCTTTTTTTGTAATTTTAAGATGATATGGTTTGGTTTGTTGTGGTAAGGGATAGTTGGGGGTGATTTACGGTAGCCGAAGTAATTTAGGTGATTCTGGTATAGTTTGTTATGATTTTTAGCATTTTTTTGTAATTTTAAAGTGATTGGGTTTAGTTTGTTGCTGTAAAGTGTAGTTGGGGGTGATTTTTGATAGCCGAAGTAATTTAGGTGAGTTTGCCATAGTTTGCTAAGGTTAGTAGCATTTTTTTGTAATTTAAAAGTGATTGGGTTTAGTTTGTTGTGGTAAGGGTTAGTTGGTGATGATTTATGGTAGCCGAAGTAATTTAGGTGAGTTTGGCATAGTTTGCTATGGTTAGGACCATTTTTTTGTAATTTAAAAGTGATTGGGTTTAGTTTGTTGTGGTAAGAGTTAGTTGGTGATGATTTAGAGTAGCCGAAGTAATTTAGGTGAGTCTGGCATAGTTTGTTATGATTTGTACACCTTTTCTTGTAATTTTAAGATGATATGGTTTGGTTTGTTGTGGTAAGGGATAGTTGGGGGTGATTTACGGTAGCCGAAGTAATTTAGGTGATTCTGGTATAGTGTGTTATGATTTGTAGCATTTTTTTGTAATTTTAAAGTGATTGGGCTTAGTTTGTTGCTGTAAAGTGTAGTTGGGGGTGATTTTTGATAGCCGAAGTAATTTAGGTGAGTTTGGGATAGTTTGCTATGGTTAGTAGCATTTTTTTGTAATTTAAAAGTGATTGGGTTTAGTTTGTTGTGGTAAGGGTTAGTTGGTGATGATTTATGGTAGCCGAAGTAATTTAGGTGAGTTTGGTATGGTTAGTAGCATTTTTTTGTAATTTTAAAGTGATTGGGTTTAGTTTGTTTTGGTAAGGGTTAGTTGGTGATGATTTATGGTAGCCGAAGTAATTTAGGTGAGTTTGGCATAGTTTGCTATGGTTAGTAGCATTTTTTTGTAATTTAAAAGTGATTGGGTTTAGTTTGTTGTGGTAAGGGTTAGTTGGTGATGATTGAGAGTAGCCGAAGTAATTTAGGTGAGTCTGGCATAGTTTGTTATGATTTGTACACCTTTTTTTGTAATTTTAAGATGATATGGATTGGTTTGTTGTGGTAAGGGATAGTTGGTGATGATTTATGGTAGCCGAAGTAATTTAGGTGAGTTTGGCATAGTTTGCTATGGTTAGGAGCATTTTTTTGTAATTTTAAAGTGATTGGGCTTAGTTTGTTTCTGTAAAGTGTAGTTGGGAGTGATTTTTGATAGCCGAAGTAATTTAGGTGAGTTTGGCATAGTTTGCTATAGTTAGTAGCATTTTTTTGTAATTTAAAAGTGATTGGGTTTAGTTTGTTGTGGTAAGGGTTAGTTGGTGATGATTTAGAGTAGCCGAAGTAATTTAGGTGAGTCTGACATAGTTTGTTATGATTTGTACACCTTTTTTTGTAATTTTAAGATGATATGGTTTGGTTTGTTGTGATAAGGGATAGTTGGGGGTGATTTACGGTAGCCGAAGTAATTTAGGTGATTCTGGTATAGTTTGTTATGATTTTTAGCATTTTTTTGTAATTTTAAAGTGATTGGGTTTAGTTTGTTGCTGTAAAGTGTAGTTGGGGGTGATTTTTGATAGCCGAAGTAATTTAGGTGAGTTTGCCATAGTTTGCTACGGTTAGTAGCATTTTTTTGTAATTTAAAAGTGATTGGGTTTAGTTTGTTGTGGTAAGGGTTAGTTGGTGATGATTTATGGTAGCCGAAGTAATTTAGGTGAGTTTGGGATAGTTTGCTATGGTTAGTAGCATTTTTTTGTAATTTAAAAGTGATTGGGTTTAGTTTGTTGTGGTAAGGGTTAGTTGGTGATGATTTATGGTAGCCGAAGTAATTTAGGTGAGTTTGGCATAGTTTGGTATGGTTAGTAGCATTTTTTTGTAATTTAAAAGTGATTGGGTTTAGTTTGTTTTGGTAAGGGTTAGTTGGTGATGATTTATGGTAGCCGAAGTAATTTAGGTGAGTTTGGCATAGTTTGCTATGGTTAGTAGCATTTTTTTGTAATTTAAAAGTGATTGGGTTTAGTTTGTTGTGGTAAGGGTTAGTTGGTGATGATTGAGAGTAGCCGAAGTAATTTAGGTGAGTCTGGCATAGTTTGTTATGATTTGTACACCTTTTTTGTAATTTTAAGATGATATGGTTTGGTTTGTTGTGGTAAGGGATAGTTGGTGATGATTTATGGTAGCCGAAGTAATTTAGGTGAGTTTGGCATAGTTTGCTATGGTTAGGAGCATTTTTTTGTAATTTTAAAGTGATTGGGCTTAGTTTGTTTCTGTAAAGTGTAGTTGGGAGTAATTTTTGATAGCCGAAGTAATTTAGGTGAGTTTGGCATAGTTTGCTATAGTTAGTAGCATTTTTTTGTAATTTAAAAGTGATTGGGTTTAGTTTGTTGTGGTAAGGGTTAGTTGGTGATGATTTAGAGTAGCCGAAGTAATTTAGGTGAGTCTGGCATAGTTTGTTATGATTTGTACACCTTTTTTTGTAATTTTAAGATGATATGGTTTGGTTTGTTGTGGTAAGGGATAGTTGGGGGTGATTTACGGTAGACGAAGTAATTTAGGTGATTCTGGTATAGTTTGTTATGATTTTTAGCATTTTTTTGTAATTTTAAAGTGATTGGGTTTAGTTTGTTGCTGTAAAGTGTAGTTGGGGGTGATTTTTGATAGCCGAAGTAATTTAGGTGAGTTTGCCATAGTTTGCTAAGGTTAGTAGCATTTTTTTGTAATTTAAAAGTGATTGGGTTTAGTTTGTTGTGGTAAGGGTTAGTTGGTGATGATTTATGGTAGCCGAAGTAATTTAGGTGAGTTTGGCATAGTTTGCTATGGTTAGGACCATTTTTTTGTAATTTAAAAGTGATTGGGTTTAGTTTGTTGTGGTAAGAGTTAGTTGGTGATGATTTAGAGTAGCCGAAGTAATTTAGGTGAGTCTGGCATAGTTTGTTATGATTTGTACACCTTTTCTTGTAATTTTAAGATGATATGGTTTGGTTTGTTGTGGTAAGGGATAGTTGGGGGTGATTTACGGTAGCCGAAGTAATTTAGGTGATTCTGGTATAGTTTGTTATGATTTGTAGCATTTTTTTGTAATTTTAAAGTGATTGGGCTTAGTTTGTTGCTGTAAAGTGTAGTTGGGGGTGATTTTTGATAGCCGAAGTAATTTAGGTGAGTTTGGGATAGTTTGCTATGGTTAGTAGCATTTTTTTGTAATTTAAAAGTGATTGGGTTTAGTTTGTTGTGGTAAGGGTTAGTTGGTGATGATTTATGGTAGCCGAAGTAATTTAGGTGAGTTTGGCATAGTTTGGTATGGTTAGTAGCATTTTTTTGTAATTTAAAAGTGATTGGGTTTAGTTTGTTTTGGTAAGGGTTAGTTGGTGATGATTTATGGTAGCCGAAGTAATTTAGGTGAGTTTGGCATAGTTTGGTATGGTTAGTAGCATTTTTTTGTAATTTAAAAGTGATTGGGTTTAACAACGGTGGTATTAATCGGGTTTGTTGACCGTGTTCCATGCGAAGTTCCATGAGGGGGGGTGTAGTGAGCGCCCCGAGAGGCTAACTCAGCAAGTGATCCCCATGAATCTCTGCCAAACGTTTCGTCCACAGCTGCGGTGGACATCTTCAGTGGCGGTGTGGTCGTGGTCGAAGTACTCTCCCAGCTGTCACAGTCGCGACTGTGACAGCTGGGAGAGTACTTCGACCACGACCACACCGCCACTGAAGATGTCCACCGCAGCTGTGGACGAAACGTTTGGCAGAGATTCATGGGGATCACTTGCTGAGTTAGCCTCTCGGGGCGCTCACTACACCCCCCCTCATGGAACTTCGCATGGAACACGGTCAACAAACCCGATTAATACCACCGTTGTTGACAACACCGACCGTGAAAGCCTACACACTTTTATGATTGGGTTTAGTTTGTTTTGGTAAGGGTTAGTTGGTGATGATTTATGGTAGCCGAAGTAATTTAGGTGAGTTTGGCATAGTTTGCTATGGTTAGTAGCATTTTTTTGTAATTTAAAAGTGATTGGGTTTAGTTTGTTGTGGTAAGGGTTTAGTTGGTGATGATTTAGAGTAGCCGAAGTAATTTAGGTGAATCTGGCATAGTTTGTTATGATTTGTACACCTTTTTTTGTAATTTTAAGATGATATGGTTTGGTTTGTTTTGGTAAGGGATAGTTGGGGGTGATTTACGGTAGCCGAAGTAATTTAGGTGATTCTGGTATAGTTTGTTATGATTTTTAGCATTTTTTGTAATTTTAAAGTGATTGGGCTTAGTTTGTTGCTGTAAAGTGTAGTTGAGGGTGATTTTTGATAGCCGAAGTAATTTAGGTGAGTTTGGCATAGTTTGCTATGGTTAGTAGCATTTTTTTGTAATTTAAAGTGATTGGTTTTAGTTTATTGTGGTAAGGGTTAGTTGGTGATGATTTATGGTAGCCGAAGTAATTTAGGTGAGTTTGGCATAGTTTGCTATGGTTAGTAGCATTTTTTTGTAATTTAAAAGTGATTGGGTTTAGTTTGTTGTGGTAAGGGTTAGTTGGTGATGATTTATGGTAGCCGAAGTAATTTAGGTAAGTTTGGCATAGTTTGCTATGGTTAGTAGCATTTTTTTGTAATTTAAAAGTAATTGGGTTTAGTTTGTTGTGGTAAGGGTTATTTGGTGATGATTTAGAGTAGCCGAAGTAATTTAGGTGAGTCTGGCATAGTTTGTTATGATTTGTACAACTTTTTTTGTAATTTTAAGATGATATGGTTTGGTTTGTTTTGGTAAGGGATAGTTGGGGGTGATTTACGGTAGCCGAAGTAATTTAGGTGATTCTGGTATAGTTTGTTATGATTTTTAGCATTTTTTTGTAATTTTAAAGTGATTGGGCTTAGTTTGTTGCTGTAAAGTGTTGTTGGGGCTGATTTTTGATAGCCGAAGTAATTTAGGTGAGTTTGGCATAGTTTGCTATGGTTAGTAGCATTTTTTTGTAATTTAAAAGTCATTGGGTTTAGTTTGTTGTGGTAAGGGTTAGTTGGTGATGATTTAGAGTAGCCGAAGTAATTTAGGTGAGTCTGGCATAGTTTGTTATGATTTGTACACCTTTTTTTGTAATTTTAAGATGATAGGGTTTGTTTTGTTGTGGTAAGGGATAGTTGGGGGTGATTTACGGTAACCGAAGTAATTTAGGTGGTTTTGGTATAGCTTGTTATGATTTTTAGCATTTTTTTGTAATTTTAAAGTGATTGGGCTTAATTTGTTGCTGTAAAGTGTAGTTGGGGGTGATTTTTGATAGCCGAAGTAATTTAGGTGAGTTTGGCATAGTTTGCTATGGTTAGTAGCATTTTTTTGTAATTTAAAAGTGATTGGGTTTAGTTTGTTGTGGTAAGGGTTAGTTGGTGATGATTTAGAGTAGCCGAAGTAATTTAGGTGATTCTGGTATAGTTTGTTATGATTTTCAGCATTTTTTTGTAATTTTAAAGTGATTGGGCTTAGTTTGTTGCTGTAAAGTGTAGTTGGGGGTGATTTTTGATAGCCGAAGTAATTTATGTGAGTTTGGCATAGTTTGCTATGGTTAGTAGCATTTTTTTGTAATTTAAAATTGATTGGGTTTAGTTTGTTGTGGTAAGGGTTAGTTGGTGATGATTTATGGTTGCCGAAGTAATTTAGGTGAGTCTGGCATAGTTTGCTATGGTTAGTAGCATTTTTTTGTAATTTAAAAGTGATTGGATTTAGTTTGTTGTGGTAAGGGTTAGTTGGTGATGATTTAGAGTTGCCGAAGTAATTTAGGTGAGTCTGGCATAGTTTGTTATGATTTGTACACCTTTTTTTGTAATTTTAAGATGATATGGTTTGGTTTGTTGTGGTAAGGGATAGTTGGGGGTCACTTACGGTAGCCGAAGTAATTTAGGTGATTCTGGTATCGTTTGTTATGATTTTTAGCATTTTTTTGTAATTTTAAAGTGATTGGGCTTAGTTTGTTGCTGTAAAGTGTAGTTGGGGGTGATTTTTGATAGCCGAAGTAATTTAGGTGAGTTTGGCATAGTTTGCTATAGTTAGTAGCATTTTTTTGTAATTTAAATGTGATTGGGTTTAGTTTGTTGTGGTAAGGGTTAGTTGGTGATGATTTATGGTTGCCGAAGTAATTTAGGTGAGTTTGGCATAGTTTGCTATGGTTAGTAGCATTTTTTTGTAATTTAAAAGTGATTGGGTTTAGTTTGTTGTGGTAAGTGTTAGTTGGTGATGATTTAGAGTAGCCGAAGTAATTTAGGTAAGTCTGGCATAGTTTGTTATGATTTGTACAACTTTTTTTGTAATTTTAAGATAATATGGATTGGTTTGTTGTGGTAAGGGATAGTTGGGGGTGATTTACGGTAGCCGAAGTAATTTAGGTGATTCTGGTATAGTTTGTTATGATTTTTATCATTTTTTTGTAATTTTAAAGTGATTGAGCTCAATTTGTTGCTGTAAAGTGTAGTTGGGGGTGATTTTTGATAGCCGAAGTAATTTAGGTGAGTTTGGCATAGTTTGCTATGGTTAGTAGCATTTTTTTGTAATTTAAAAGTGATTGGGTTTAGTTTGTTGTGGTAAGGGTTAGTTGGTGATGATTTATGGTAGCCGAAGTAATTTAGGTGAGTTTGGCATAGTTTGCTATGGTGAGTAGCATTTTTTTGTAATTTAAAAGTGACTGGGTTTAGGTTGTTGTGGTAAGGGTTAGTTGGTGATGATTTAGAGTAGCCGAAGTAATTTAGGTAAATCTGGCATAGTTTGTTATGATTTGTACACCTTGTTTTGTAATTTTAAGGTGATATGGTTTGGTTTGTTGTGGTAAGGGATAGTTGGGGGTGATTTACGGTAGCCGAAGTAATTTAGGTGATTCTGGTATAGTTTGATATGATTTTTAGCATTTTTTTGTAATTTTAAAGTGATTGGGCTTAGTTTGTTGCTGTAAAGTGTAGTTGGGGGTGATTTTTGATATCCGAAGTAATTTAGGTGATTCTGGTATAGTTTGTTATGATTTTTAGCATTTTTTTGTAATTTTAAAGTGATTGGGTTTAGTTTGTTGCTGTAAAGTGTAGTTGGGGGTGATTTTTGATAGCCGAAGTAATTTAGGTGAGTTTGGCATAGTTTGCTATAGTTAGTAGCATTTTTTTGTAATTTAAAAGTGATTGGGTTTAGTTTGTTGTGGTAAGGGTTAGTTGGTGATGATTTATGGTAGCCAAAGTAATTTAGGTGAGTTTGGCATAGTTTGCTATGGTTAGTAGCATTTTTTTGTAATTTAAAAGTGATTGGGTTTAGTTTGTTGTGGTAAGGGTTAGTTGGTGATGATTTAGAGTAGCCGAAGTAATTTATGTGAGTCTGGTATAGTTTGTTATGATTTGAACACCTTTTTTTGTAATTTTAAGATGATATGGTTTGGTTTGTTGTGGTAAGGGATAGTTGGGGGTGATTTACGGTAGCCGAAATAATTTAGGTGATTCTGGTATAGTTTGTTATGATTTTTAGCATTTTTTTGTAATTTTAAAGTGATTGGGCTTAGTTTGTTGCTGTAAATTGTAGTTGGGGGTGATTTTTGATATCCGAAGTAATTTAGGTGAGTTTGGCATGGTTTGCTATGGTTACTAGCATTTTTTTGTAATTTAAAACTGATTGGGTTTGTTTTGTTCTGGTAAGGGTTAGTTGGTGATGATTTATGGTAGCCGAAGTAATTTAGGAGAGTTTGGCATAGTTTGCTATGGTTAGTAGCATTTTTTTGTAATTTAAAAGTGATTGGGTTTAGTTTGTTGTGGTAAGGGTTAGTTGGTGATGATCTAGAGTATCCGAAGTAATTTAGGTGAGTCTGGCATAGTTTGTTATGATTTGTACACCTTTTTTTGTAATTTTAAGATGATATGGTTTGGTTTGTTGTGGTAAGGGATAGTTGGGTGTGATTTACGGTAGCCGAAGTAATTTAGGTGATTCTGGTATAGTTTGTTATGATTTTTAGCATTTTTTTGTAATTTTAAAGTGATTGGGCTTAGTTTGTTGCTGTAAAGTGTAGTTGGGGGTGATTTTTGATAGCCGAAGTAATTTAGGTGAGTTTGGCATAGTTTGCTATGATTAGTAGCATTTTTTTGTAATTTAAAAGTAATTGGGTTTAGTTTGTTGTGGTATGAGTTAGTTGGTGATGATTTATGGTAGCCGAAGTAATTTAGGTGAGTTTGGCATAGTTTGCTATAGTTAGTAGCATTTTTTTGTAATTTAAAAGTGATTGGGTTTATTTTGTTGTGGTAAGGGTTAGTTGGTGATGATTTAGAGTAGCCGAAGTAATTTAGGTAAGTCTGGCATAGTTTGTTATGATTTGTACACCTTTTTTGTAATTTTAAGATGATATGGTTTGGTTTGTTGTAGTAAGGGATAGTTGGGGGTGATTTACGGTAGCCGAAGTAATTTAGGTGATTCTGGTATAGTTTGTTATGATTTTTAGCATTTTTTTGTAATTTTAAAATGATTGGGCTTAGTTTGTTGCTGTAAAGTGTAGTTGGGGGTGATTTTTGATAGCCGAAGTAATTTATGTAAGTTTGGCATAGTTTGCTATGGTTAGTAGCATTTTTTTGTAATTTAAAATTGATTGGGTTTAGTTTGTTGTGGTAAGGGTTAGTTGGTGATGATTTATGGTAGCCGAAGTAATTTAGGTGAGTTTGGCATAGTTTGCTATGGTTAGTAGCATTTTTTTGTAATTTAAAAGTGATTGGGTTTATTTTGTTGTGGTAAGGGTTAGTTGGTGATGATTTAGAGTAGCCGAAGTAATTTAGGTGAGTCTGGCATAGTTTGTTATGATTTGTACACCTTTTTTGTAATTTTAAGATGATATGGTTTGGTTTGTTGTAGTAAGGGATAGTTGGGGGTGATTTACGGTAGCCGAAGTAATTTAGGTGATTCTGGTATAGTTTGTTATGATTTTTAGCATTTTTTTGTAATTTTAAAGTGATTGGGCTTAGTTTGTTGCTGTAAAGTGTAGTTGGGGGTGATTTTTGATAGCCGAAGTAATTTAGATGAGTTTGGCATAGTTTGCTATGGTTAGTAGCATTTTTATGTAATTTAAAAGTGATTGAGTTTAGTTTGTTGTGGTAAGGGTTAGTTGGTGATGATTTATGGTAGCCGAAGTAATTTAGGTGAGTTTGGCATAGTTTGCTATGGTTAGTAGCATTTTTTTGTAATTTAAAAGTGATTGGGTTTATTTTGTTGTGGTAAGGGTTAGTTGGTGATGATTTAGAGTAGCCGAAGTAATTTAGGTGAGTCTGGCATAGTTTGTTATGATTTGTACACCTTTTTTGTAATTTTAAGATGATATGGTTTGGTTTGTTGTAGTAAGGGATAGTTGGGGGTGATTTACGGTAGCCGAAGTAATTTAGGTGATTCTGGTATAGTTTGTTATGATTTTTAGCATTTTTTTGTAATTTTAAAGTGATTGGGATTAGTTTGTTGCTGTAAAGTGTAGTTGGGGGTGATTTTTGATAGCCGAAGTAATTTATGTAAGTTTGGCATAGTTTGCTATGGTTAGTAGCATTTTTTTGTAATTTAAAATTGATTGGGTTTAGTTTGTTGTGGTAAGGGTTAGTTGGTGATGATTTATGGTTGCCGAAGTAATTTAGGTGAGTCTGGCATAGTTTGCTATGGTTAGTAGCATTTTTTTGTAATTTAAAAGTGATTGGATTTAGTTTGTTGTGGTAAGGGTTAGTTGGTGATGATTTAGAGTTGCCGAAGTAATTTAGGTGAGTCTGGCATAGTTTGTTATGATTTGTACACCTTTTTTTGTAATTTTAAGATGATATGGTTTGGTTTGTTGTGGTAAGGGATAGTTGGGGGTGACTTACGGTAGCCGAAGTAATTTAGGTGATTCTGGTATCGTTTGTTATGATTTTTAGCATTTTTTTGTAATTTTAAAGTGATTGGGCTTAGTTTGTTGCTGTAAAGTGTAGTTGGGGGTGATTTTTGATAGCCGAAGTAATTTAGGTGAGTTTGGCATAGTTTGCTATAGTTAGTAGCATTTTTTTGTAATTTAAATGTGATTGGGTTTAGTTTGTTGTGGTAAGGGTTAGTTGGTGATGATTTATGGTTGCCGAAGTAATTTAGGTGAGTTTGGCATAGTTTGCTATGGTTAGTAGCATTTTTTTGTAATTTAAAAGTGATTGGGTTTAGTTTGTTGTGGTAAGTGTTAGTTGGTGATGATTTAGAGTAGCCGAAGTAATTTAGGTAAGTCTGGCATAGTTTGTTATGATTTGTACAACTTTTTTTGTAATTTTAAGATAATATGGATTGGTTTGTTGTGGTAAGGGATAGTTGGGGGTGATTTACGGTAGCCGAAGTAATTTAGGTGATTCTGGTATAGTTTGTTATGATTTTTATCATTTTTTTGTAATTTTAAAGTGATTGAGCTCAATTTGTTGCTGTAAAGTGTAGTTGGGGGTGATTTTTGATAGCCGAAGTAATTTAGGTGAGTTTGGCATAGTTTGCTATGGTTAGTAGCATTTTTTTGTAATTTAAAAGTGATTGGGTTTAGTTTGTTGTGGTAAGGGTTAGTTGGTGATGATTTATGGTAGCCGAAGTAATTTAGGTGAGTTTGGCATAGTTTGCTATGGTGAGTAGCATTTTTTTGTAATTTAAAAGTGACTGGGTTTAGGTTGTTGTGGTAAGGGTTAGTTGGTGATGATTTAGAGTAGCCGAAGTAATTTAGGTAAATCTGGCATAGTTTGTTATGATTTGTACACCTTGTTTTGTAATTTTAAGGTGATATGGTTTGGTTTGTTGTGGTAAGGGATAGTTGGGGGTGATTTACGGTAGCCGAAGTAATTTAGGTGATTCTGGTATAGTTTGATATGATTTTTAGCATTTTTTTGTAATTTTAAAGTGATTGGGCTTAGTTTGTTGCTGTAAAGTGTAGTTGGGGGTGATTTTTGATATCCGAAGTAATTTAGGTGATTCTGGTATAGTTTGTTATGATTTTTAGCATTTTTTTGTAATTTTAAAGTGATTGGGTTTAGTTTGTTGCTGTAAAGTGTAGTTGGGGGTGATTTTTGATAGCCGAAGTAATTTAGGTGAGTTTGGCATAGTTTGCTATAGTTAGTAGCATTTTTTTGTAATTTAAAAGTGATTGGGTTTAGTTTGTTGTGGTAAGGGTTAGTTGGTGATGATTTATGGTAGCCAAAGTAATTTAGGTGAGTTTGGCATAGTTTGCTATGGTTAGTAGCATTTTTTTGTAATTTAAAAGTGATTGGGTTTAGTTTGTTGTGGTAAGGGTTAGTTGGTGATGATTTAGAGTAGCCGAAGTAATTTATGTGAGTCTGGTATAGTTTGTTATGATTTGAACACCTTTTTTTGTAATTTTAAGATGATATGGTTTGGTTTGTTGTGGTAAGGGATAGTTGGGGGTGATTTACGGTAGCCGAAATAATTTAGGTGATTCTGGTATAGTTTGTTATGATTTTTAGCATTTTTTTGTAATTTTAAAGTGATTGGGCTTAGTTTGTTGCTGTAAATTGTAGTTGGGGGTGATTTTTGATATCCGAAGTAATTTAGGTGAGTTTGGCATGGTTTGCTATGGTTACTAGCATTTTTTTGTAATTTAAAACTGATTGGGTTTGTTTTGTTCTGGTAAGGGTTAGTTGGTGATGATTTATGGTAGCCGAAGTAATTTAGGAGAGTTTGGCATAGTTTGCTATGGTTAGTAGCATTTTTTTGTAATTTAAAAGTGATTGGGTTTAGTTTGTTGTGGTAAGGGTTAGTTGGTGATGATCTAGAGTATCCGAAGTAATTTAGGTGAGTCTGGCATAGTTTGTTATGATTTGTACACCTTTTTTTGTAATTTTAAGATGATATGGTTTGGTTTGTTGTGGTAAGGGATAGTTGGGTGTGATTTACGGTAGCCGAAGTAATTTAGGTGATTCTGGTATAGTTTGTTATGATTTTTAGCATTTTTTTGTAATTTTAAAGTGATTGGGCTTAGTTTGTTGCTGTAAAGTGTAGTTGGGGGTGATTTTTGATAGCCGAAGTAATTTAGGTGAGTTTGGCATAGTTTGCTATGATTAGTAGCATTTTTTTGTAATTTAAAAGTAATTGGGTTTAGTTTGTTGTGGTATGAGTTAGTTGGTGATGATTTATGGTAGCCGAAGTAATTTAGGTGAGTTTGGCATAGTTTGCTATAGTTAGTAGCATTTTTTTGTAATTTAAAAGTGATTGGGTTTATTTTGTTGTGGTAAGGGTTAGTTGGTGATGATTTAGAGTAGCCGAAGTAATTTAGGTAAGTCTGGCATAGTTTGTTATGATTTGTACACCTTTTTTGTAATTTTAAGATGATATGGTTTGGTTTGTTGTAGTAAGGGATAGTTGGGGGTGATTTACGGTAGCCGAAGTAATTTAGGTGATTCTGGTATAGTTTGTTATGATTTTTAGCATTTTTTTGTAATTTTAAAATGATTGGGCTTAGTTTGTTGCTGTAAAGTGTAGTTGGGGGTGATTTTTGATAGCCGAAGTAATTTATGTAAGTTTGGCATAGTTTGCTATGGTTAGTAGCATTTTTTTGTAATTTAAAATTGATTGGGTTTAGTTTGTTGTGGTAAGGGTTAGTTGGTGATGATTTATGGTAGCCGAAGTAATTTAGGTGAGTTTGGCATAGTTTGCTATGGTTAGTAGCATTTTTTTGTAATTTAAAAGTGATTGGGTTTATTTTGTTGTGGTAAGGGTTAGTTGGTGATGATTTAGAGTAGCCGAAGTAATTTAGGTGAGTCTGGCATAGTTTGTTATGATTTGTACACCTTTTTTGTAATTTTAAGATGATATGGTTTGGTTTGTTGTAGTAAGGGATAGTTGGGGGTGATTTACGGTAGCCGAAGTAATTTAGGTGATTCTGGTATAGTTTGTTATGATTTTTAGCATTTTTTTGTAATTTTAAAGTGATTGGGCTTAGTTTGTTGCTGTAAAGTGTAGTTGGGGGTGATTTTTGATAGCCGAAGTAATTTAGATGAGTTTGGCATAATTTGCTATGGTTAGTAGCATTTTTATGTAATTTAAAAGTGATTGAGTTTAGTTTGTTGTGGTAAGGGTTAGTTGGTGATGATTTATGGTAGCCGAAGTAATTTAGGTGAGTTTGGCATAGTTTGCTATGGTTAGTAGCATTTTTTTGTAATTTAAAAGTGATTGGGTTTATTTTGTTGTGGTAAGGGTTAGTTGGTGATGATTTAGAGTAGCCGAAGTAATTTAGGTGAGTCTGGCATAGTTTGTTATGATTTGTACACCTTTTTTGTAATTTTAAGATGATATGGTTTGGTTTGTTGTAGTAAGGGATAGTTGGGGGTGATTTACGGTAGCCGAAGTAATTTAGGTGATTCTGGTATAGTTTGTTATGATTTTTAGCATTTTTTTGTAATTTTAAAGTGATTGGGATTAGTTTGTTGCTGTAAAGTGTAGTTGGGGGTGATTTTTGATAGCCGAAGTAATTTATGTAAGTTTGGCATAGTTTGCTATGGTTAGTAGCATTTTTTTGTAATTTAAAATTGATTGGGTTTAGTTTGTTGTGGTAAGGGTTAGTTGGTGATGATTTATGGTAGCCGAAGTAATTTAGGTGAGTTTGGCATAGTTTGCTATGGTTAGTAGCATTTTTTTGTAATTTAAAAGTGATTGGGTTTAGTTTGTTGTGGTAAGGGTTAGTTGGTGATGATTTAGAGCAGCCGAAGTAATTTAGGTGAGTCTGGCATAGTTTGTTATGATTTGTACACCTTTTTTTGTAATTTTAAGATTATATGGTTTGGTTTGTTGTGGTAAGGGATAGGTGGGGGTGATTTACGGTAGCCGAAGTAATTTAGGTGAGTTTGGCATAGTTTGCAATGGTTAGTAGCATTTTTTTGTAATTTAAAAGTGATTGGGTTTAGTTTGTTGTAGTAAGGGTTAGTTGGTGATTGTTTAGAGTAGCCGAAGTAATTTAGGTGAGTCTGGCATAGTTTGTTATGATTTGTACACCTTTTTTTGTAATTTTAAGATGATATGGTTTGGTTTGTTGTGGTAAGGGATAGTTGGGGGTGATTTACGGTAGCCGAAGTAATTTAGGTGATTCTGGTATAGTTTGTTATGATTTTTAGCATTTTTTTGTAATTTTAATGTGATTAGGCTTAGTTTGTTGCTGTAAAGTGTAGTTGGGGGTGATTTTTGATAGCCGAAGTAATTTAGATGAGTTTGGCATAGTTTGCTATGGTTAGTAGCATTTTTTTGTAATTTAAAAGTGATTGAGTTTAGTTTGTTGTGGTAAGGGTTAGTTGGTGATGATTTATGGTAGCCGAAGTAATTTAGGTGAGTTTGGCATAGTTTGCTAGGGTTAGTAGCATTTTTTTGTAATTTAAAAGTGATTGGGTTTATTTTGTTGTGGTAAGGGTTAGTTGGTGATGATTTAGAGTAGCCGAAGTAATTTAGGTGAGTCTGGCATAGTTTGATATGATTTGTACACCTTGTTTTGTAATTTTAAGGTGATATGGTTTGGTTTGTTGTGGTAAGGGATAGTTGGGGGTGATTTACGGTAGCCGAAGTAATTTAGGTGATTCTGGTATAGTTTGTTATGATTTTTAGCATTTTTTTGTAATTTTAAAGTGATTGGGCTTAGTTTGTTGCTGTAAAGTGTAGTTGGGGGTGATTTTTGATAGCCGAAGTAATTTATGTAAGTTTGGCATAGTTTGCTATGGTTAGTAGCATTTTTTTGCAATTTAAAATTGATTGGGTTTAGTTTGTTGTGGTAAGGGTTAGTTGGTGATGATTTATGGTAGCCGAAGTAATTTAGGTGAGTTTGGCATAGTTTGCTATGGTTAGTAGCATTTTTTTGTAATTTAAAAGTGATTGGGTTTAGTTTGTTGTGGTAAGGGTTAGTTGGTGATGATTTAGAGCAGCCGAAGTAATTTAGGTGAGTCTGGCATAGTTTGTTATGATTTGTACACCTTTTTTTGTAATTTTAAGATGATATGGTTTGGTTTGTTGTGGTAAGGGATAGGTGGGGGTGATTTACGGTAGCCGAAGTAATTTAGGTGAGTTTGGCATAGTTTGCAATGGTTAGTAGCATTTTTTTGTAATTTAAAAGTGATTGGGTTTAGTTTGTTGTGGTAAGGGTTAGTTGGTGATTGTTTAGAGTAGCCGAAGTAATTTAGGTGAGTCTGGCATAGTTTGTTATGATTTGTACACCTTTTTTTGTAATTTTAAGATGATATGGTTTGGTTTGTTGTGGTAAGGGATAGTTGGGGGTGATTTACGGTAGCCGAAGTAATTTAGGTGATTCTGGTATAGTTTGTTATGATTTTTAGCATTTTTTTGTAATTTTAATGTGATTAGGCTTAGTTTGTTGCTGTAAAGTGTAGTTGGGGGTGATTTTTGATAGCCGCAGTAATTTAGATGAGTTTGGCATAGTTTGCTATGGTTAGTAGCATTTTTTTGTAATTTAAAAGTGATTGAGTTTAGTTTGTTGTGGTAAGGGTTAGTTGGTGATGATTTATGGTAGCCGAAGTAATTTAGGTGAGTTTGGCATAGTTTGCTATGGTTAGTAGCATTTTTTTGTAATTTAAAAATGATTGGGTTTATTTTGTTGTGGTAAGGGTTAGTTGGTGATGATTTAGAGTAGCCGAAGTAATTTAGGTGAGTCTGGCATAGTTTGATATGATTTGTACACCTTTTTTATAATTTTAAGATGATATGGTTTGGTTTGTTGTAGTAAGGGATAGTTGGGGGTGATTTACGGTAGCCGAAATAATTTAGGTGATTCTGGTATAGTTTGTTATGATTTTTAGCATTTTTTTGTAATTTTAAAGTGATTGGGCTTAGTTTGTTGCTGTAAAGTGTAGTTGGGGGTGATTTTTGATAGCCGAAGTAATTTAAGTGAGTTTGGCATAGTTTACTATAGTTAGTAGCATTTTTTTTTAATTTAAAAGTGATTGGGTTTAGTTTGTTGTGGTAAGGGTTAGTTGGTGATGATGTATGGTAGCCAAAGTAATTTAGGTGAGTTTGGCATAGTTTGCTATGGTTAGTAGCATTTTTTTGTAATTTAAAAGTGATTGGGTTTAGTTTGTTGTGGTAAGGGTTAGTTGGTGATGATTTAGAGTAGCCGAAGTAATTTATGTGAGTCTGGTATAGTTTGTTATGATTTGAACACCTTTTTTTGTAATTTTAAGATGATATGGTTTGGTTTGTTGTGGTAAGGGATAGTTGGGGGTGATTTACGGTAGCCGAAATAATTTAGGTGATTCTGGTATAGTTTGTTATGATTTTTAGCATTTTTTTGTAATTTTAAAGTGATTGGGCTTAGTTTGTTGCTGTAAAGTGTAGTTGGGGGTGATTTTTGATATCCAAAGTAATTTAGGTGAGTTTGGCATGGTTTGCTATGGTTACTAGCATTTTTTTGTAATTTAAAAGTGATTGGGTTTGTTTTGTTCTGGTAAGGGTTAGTTGGTGATGATTTATGGTAGCCGAAGTAATTTAGGAGAGTTTGGCATAGTTTGCTATGGTTAGTAGCATTTTTTTGTAATTTAAAAGTGATTGGGTTTAGTTTGTTGTGGTAAGGGTTAGTTGGTGATGATTTAGAGTATCCGAAGTAATTTAGGTGAGTCTGGCATAGTTTCTTATGATTTGTACACCTTTTTTTGTAATTTTAAGATGATATGGTTTGGTTTGTTGTGGTAAGGGATAGTTGGGGGTGATTTACGGTAGCCGAAGTAATTTAGGTGATTCTGGTATAGTTTGTTATGATTTTTAGCATTTTTTTGTAATTTTAAAGTGATTGGGCTTAGTTTGTTGCTGTAAAGTGTAGTTGGGGGTGATTTTTGATAGCCGAAGTAATTTAGGTGAGTTTGGCATAGTTTGCTATAGTTAGTAGCATTTTTTTGTAATTTAAAAGTGATTAGGTTTAGTTTGTTGTGGTAAGGGTTAGTTGGTGATGATTTAGAGTAGCCGAAGTAATTTAGGTGAGTCTGGCATAGTTTGTTATGATTTGTACACCTTTTTTTGTAATTTTAAGATGATATGGTTTGGTTTGTTGTGGTAAGGGATAGTTGGGGGTGATTTACGGTAGCCGAAGTAATTTAGGTGATTCTGGTATAGTTTGTTATGATTTTTAGCATTTTTTTGTAATTTTAATGTGATTAGGCTTAGTTTATTGCTGTAAAGTGTAGTAGGGGGTGATTTTTGATAGCCGAAGTAATTTAGATGAGTTTGGCATAGTTTGCTATGGTTAGTAGCATTTTTTTGTAATTTAAAAGTGATTGAGTTTAGTTTGTTGTGGTAAGGGTTAGTTGGTGATGATTTATGGTAGCCGAAGTAATTTAGGTGAGTTTGGCATAGTTTGCTATGGTTAGTAGCATTTTTTTGTAATTTAAAAGTGATTGGGTTTATTTTGTTGTGGTAAGGGTTAGTTGGTGATGATTTAGAGTAGCCGAAGTAATTTAGGTGAGTCTGGCATAGTTTGTTATGATTTGTACACCTTTTTTGTAATTTTAAGATGATATGGTTTGGTTTGTTGTAGTAAGGAATAGTTGGGGTGATTTACGGTAGCCGAAGTAATTTAGGTGATTCTGGTATAGTTTGTTATGATTTTTAGCATTTTTTTGTAATTTTAAAGTGATTGGGTTTAGTTTGTTGCTGTAAAGTGTAGTTGGGGGTGATTTTTGATAGCCGAAGTAATTTAGGTGAGTTTGGCATAGTTTGCTATGGTTACTAGCATTTTTTTGTAATTTAAAAGTGATTGGGTTTGGTTTGTTCTGGTAAGGGTTAGTTGGTGATGATTTATGGTAGCCGAAGTAATTTAGGAGAGTTTGGCATAGTTTGCTATAGTTAGTAGCATTTTTTTGTAATTTAAAAGTGATTAGGTTTAGTTTGTTGTGGTAAGGGTTAGTTGGTGATGATTTAGAGTAGCCAAAGTAATTTAGGTGAGTCTGGCATAGTTTGTTATGATTTGTACACCTTTTTTTGTAATTTTAAGATGATATGGTTTGGTTTGTTGTGGTAAGGGATAGTTGGGGGTGATTTACGGTAGCCGAAGTAATTTAGGTGATTCTGGTATAGTTTGTTATGATTTTTAGCATTTTTTTGTAATTTTAAAGTGATTGGGCTTAGTTTGTTTCTGTAAAGTGTAGTTGGGGGTGATTTTTGATAGCCGAAGTAATTTAGGTGAGTTTGGCATAGTTTGCTATTGTTACTAGCATTTTTTTGTAATTTAAAAGTGATTGGGTTTGGTTTGTTCTGGTAAGGGTTAGTTGGTGATGATTTATGGTAGCCGAAGTAATTTAGGAGAGTTTGGCATAGTTTGCTATGGTTAGTAGCATTTTTTTGTAATTTAAAAGTGATTGGGTTTAGTTTGTTGTGGTAAGGGTTAGTTGGTGATGATTTATGGTAGCCAAAGTAATTTAGGTGAGTTTGGCATAGTTTGCTATGGTTAGTAGCATTTTTTTGTAATTTAAAAGTGATTGGGTTTAGTTTGTTGTGGTAAGGGTTAGTTGGTGATGATTTAGAGTATCCGAAGTAATTTAGGTGAGTCTGGCATAGTTTGTTATGATTTGTACACCTTTTTTTGTAATTTTAAGATGATATGGTTTGGTTTGTTGTGGTAAGGGATAGTTGGGGGTGATTTACGGTAGCCGAAGTAATTTAGGTGATTCTGGTATAGTTTGTTATGATTTTTAGCATTTTTTTGTAATTTTAAAGTGATTGGGCTTAGTTTGTTGCTGTAAAGTGTAGTTGGGGGTGATTTTTGATAGCCGAAGTAATTTAGGTGAGTTTGGCATAGTTTGCTATGATTAGTAGCATTTTTTTGTAATTTAAAAGTAATTGGGTTTAGTTTGTTGTGGTATGAGTTAGTTGGTGATGATTTATGGTAGCCGAAGTAATTTAGGTGAGTTTGGCATAGTTTGCTATAGTTAGTAGCATTTTTTTGTAATTTAAAAGTGATTAGGTTTAGTTTGTTGTGGTAAGGGTTAGTTGGTGATGATTTAGAGTAGCCGAAGTAATTTAGGTGAGTCTGGCATAGTTTGTTATGATTTGTACACCTTTTTTTGTAATTTTAAGATGATATGGTTTGGTTTGTTGTGGTAAGGGATAGTTGGGGGTGATTTACGGTAGCCGAAGTAATTTAGGTGATTCTGGTATAGTTTGTTATGATTTTTAGCATTTTTTTGTAATTTTAATGTGATTAGGCTTAGTTTATTGCTGTAAAGTGTAGTAGGGGGTGATTTTTGATAGCCGAAGTAATTTAGATGAGTTTGGCATAGTTTGCTATGGTTAGTAGCATTTTTTTGTAATTTAAAAGTGATTGAGTTTAGTTTGTTGTGGTAAGGGTTAGTTGGTGATGATTTATGGTAGCCGAAGTAATTTAGGTGAGTTTGGCATAGTTTGCTATGGTTAGTAGCATTTTTTTGTAATTTAAAAGTGATTGGGTTTATTTTGTTGTGGTAAGGGTTAGTTGGTGATGATTTAGAGTAGCCGAAGTAATTTAGGTGAGTCTGGCATAGTTTGTTATGATTTGTACACCTTTTTTGTAATTTTAAGATGATTTGGTTTGGTTTGTTGTAGTAAGGGATAGTTGGGGTGATTTACGGTAGCCGAAGTAATTTAGGTGATTCTGGTATAGTTTGTTATGATTTTTAGCATTTTTTTGTAATTTTAAAGTGATTGGGTTTAGTTTGTTGCTGTAAAGTGTAGTTGGGGGTGATTTTTGATAGCCGAAGTAATTTAGGTGAGTTTGGCATAGTTTGCTATGGTTACTAGCATTTTTTTGTAATTTAAAAGTGATTGGGTTTGGTTTGTTCTGGTAAGGGTTAGTTGGTGATGATTTATGGTAGCCGAAGTAATTTAGGAGAGTTTGGCATAGTTTGCTATAGTTAGTAGCATTTTTTTGTAATTTAAAAGTGATTAGGTTTAGTTTGTTGTGGTAAGGGTTAGTTGGTGATGATTTAGAGTAGCCAAAGTAATTTAGGTGAGTCTGGCATAGTTTGTTATGATTTGTACACCTTTTTTTGTAATTTTAAGATGATATGGTTTGGTTTGTTGTGGTAAGGGATAGTTGGGGGTGATTTACGGTAGCCGAAGTAATTTAGGTGATTCTGGTATAGTTTGTTATGATTTTTAGCATTTTTTTGTAATTTTAAAGTGATTGGGCTTAGTTTGTTTCTGTAAAGTGTAGTTGGGGGTGATTTTTGATAGCCGAAGTAATTTAGGTGAGTTTGGCATAGTTTGCTATGGTTACTAGCATTTTTTTGTAATTTAAAAGTGATTGGGTTTGGTTTGTTCTGGTAAGGGTTAGTTGGTGATGATTTATGGTAGCCGAAGTAATTTAGGAGAGTTTGGCATAGTTTGCTATGGTTAGTAGCATTTTTTTGTAATTTAAAAGTGATTGGGTTTAGTTTGTTGTGGTAAGGGTTAGTTGGTGATGATTTATGGTAGCCAAAGTAATTTAGGTGAGTTTGGCATAGTTTGCTATGGTTAGTAGCATTTTTTTGTAATTTAAAAGTGATTGGGTTTAGTTTGTTGTGGTAAGGGTTAGTTGGTGATGATTTAGAGTAGCCGAAGTAATTTATGTGAGTCTGGCATAGTTTGTTATGATTTGAACACCTTTTTTTGTAATTTTAAGATGATATGGTTTGGTTTGTTGTGGTAAGGGATAGTTGGGGGTGATTTACGGTAGCCGAAATAATTTAGGTGATTCTGGTATAGTTTGTTATGATTTTTAGCATTTTTTTGTAATTTTAAAGTGATTGGGCTTAGTTTGTTGCTGTAAAGTGTAGTTGGGGGTGATTTTTGATATCCGAAGTAATTTAGGTGAGTTTGGCATAGTTTGCTATGGTTACTAGCATTTTTTTGTAATTTAAAAGTGATTGGGTTTGGTTTGTTCTGGTAAGGGTTAGTTGGTGATGATTTATGGTAGCCGAAGTAATTTAGGAGAGTTTGGCATAGTTTGCTATGGTTAGTAGCATTTTTTTGTAATTTAAAAGTGATTGGGTTTAGTTTGTTGTGGTAAGGGTTAGTTGGTGATGATTTAGAGTATCCGAAGTAATTTAGGTGAGTTTGGCATAGTTTGTTATGATTTGTACACCTTTTTTTGTAATTTTAAGATGATATGGTTTGGTTTGTTGTGGTAAGGGATAGTTGGGGGTGATTTACGGTAGCCGAAGTAATTTAGGTGATTCTGGTATAGTTTGTTATGATTTTTAGCATTTTTTTGTAATTTTAAAGTGATTGGGCTTAGTTTGTTGCTGTAAAGTGTAGTTGGGGGTGATTTTTGATAGCTGAAGTAATTTAGGTGAGTTTGGCATAGTTTGCTATGATTAGTAGCATTTTTTTGTAATTTAAAAGTAATTGGGTTTAGTTTGTTGTGGTATGAGTTAGTTGGTGATGATTTATGGTAGCCGAAGTAATTTAGGTGAGTTTGGCATAGTTAGCTATAGTTAGTAGCATTTTTTTGTAATTTAAAAGTGATTAGGTTTAGTTTGTTGTGGTAAGGGTTAGTTGGTGATGATTTAGAGTAGCCAAAGTAATTTAGGTGAGTCTGGCATAGTTTGTTATGATTTGTACACCTTTTTTTGTAATTTTAAGATGATATGGTTTGGTTTGTTGTGGTAAGGGATAGTTGGGGGTGATTTACGGTAGCCGAAGTAATTTAGGTGATTCTGGTATAGTTTGTTATGATTTTTAGCATTTTTTTGTAATTTTAAAGTGATTGGGCTTAGTTTGTTTCTGTAAAGTGTAGTTGGGGGTGATTTTTGATAGCCGAAGTAATTTAGGTGAGTTTGGCATAGTTTGCTATGGTTAGTAGCATTTTTTTGTAATTTAAAAGTGATTGGGTTTAGTTTGTTGTGGTAAGGGTTAGTTGGTGATGATTTATGGTAGCCGAAGTAATTTAGGTGAGTTTGGCATAGTTTGCTATGGTTAGTAGCATTTTTTTGTAATTTAAAAGTGATTGGGTTTAGTTTGTTGTGGTAAGGGTTAGTTGGTGATGATTTAGAGTAGCCGAAGTAATTTAGGTGAGTCTCGCATAGTTTGTTATGATTTGTACACCTTTTTTTGTTATTTTAAGATGATATGGTTTGGTTTGTTGTGGTAAGGGATAGTTGGGGGTGATTTACGGTAGCCGAAGTAATTTAGGTGATTCTGGTATAGTTTGTTATGATTTTTAGCATTTTTTTGTAATTTTAAAGTAATTGGGCTTAGTTTGTTGCTGTAAATTGTAGTTGGGGGTGACTTTTGATAGCCAAAGTAATTTAGGTTAGTTGCGCATAGTTTGCTATGGTTAGTAGCATTTTTTTGTAATTTAAAAGTGATTGGGTTTAGTTTGTTTTGGTAAGGGTTAGTTGGTGATGATTTATGGTAGCCGAAGTAATTTAGGTGAGTTTGGCATAGTTTGCTATGGTTAGTAGCATTTTTTTGTAATTTAAAAGTGATTGGGTTTAGTTTGTTGTGGTAAGGGTTAGTTGGTGATGATTTAGAGTAGCCGAAGTAATTTAGGTGAGTCTGGCATAGTTTGTTATGATTTGTACACCTTTTTTTGTAATTTTAAGATGATATGGTTTGGTTTGTTGTGGTAAGGGATAGTTGGAGGTGATTTACGGTAGCCGAAGTAATTTAGGTGATTCTGGTATAGTTTGTTATGATTTTTAGCATTTTTTTGTAATTTTAAATTGATTGGGCTTAGTTTGTTGCTGTAAAGTGTAGTTGGGGGTGATTTTTGATAGCCGAAGTAATTTAGGTGATTTTGGCATAGTTTGCTATGGTTAGTAGAATTTTTTTGTAATTTAAAAGTGGTTGGGTTTAGTTTGTTGTGGTAAGGGTTAGTTGGTGATGATTTATGGTAGCCGAAGTAATTTAGGTGAGTTTGGCATAGTTTGCTATTGTTAGTAGCATTTTTTTGTAATTTAAAAGTGATTGGGTTTAGTTTGTTGTGGTAAGGGTTAGTTGGTGATGATATAGAGTAGCCAAAGTAATTTAGGTGAGTCTGGCATAGTTTGTTATGATTTGTACACCTTTTTTTGTAATTTTAAGATGATATGGTTTGGTTTGTTGTGGTAAGGGATAGTTGGGGGTGATTTACGGTAGCCGAAGTAATTTAGGTGATTCTGGTATAGTTTGTTAAGATTTTTAGCATTTTTTTGTAATTTTAAAGTGATTGGGCTTAGTTTGTTGCTGTAAAGTGTAGTTGGGGGTGATTTTTGATAGCCGAAGTAATTTAGGTGAGTTTGGCATAGTTTGCTATGGTTAGTAGCATTTTTTTGTAATTTAAAAGTGATTGGCTTTAGTTTGTTGTGGTAAGGGTTAGTTGGTGATGATTTAGAGTAGCCGAAGTAATTTAGGTGAGTCTGGCATAGTTTGTTATGATTTGTACACCTTTTTTTGTAATTTTAAGATGATATGGTTTGGTTTATTGTGGAAAGGAATAGTTGGGGGTAATTTACGGTAGCCGAAGTAATTTAGGTGATTCTGGTATAGTTTGTTATGATTTTTAGCATTTTTTTGTAATTTTAAAGTGATTGGGCTTAGTTTGTTGCTGTAAAGTGTAGTTGGGGGTGATTTTTGATAGCCGAAGTAATTTAGGTGAGTTTGGCATAGTTTGCTATGGTTAGTAGCATTTTTTTGTAATTTAAAAGTGATTGGGTTTAGTTTGTTGTGGTAAGGGTTAGTTGGTGATGATTTATGGTAGCCGAAGTAATTCAGGTGAGTTTGGCATGGTGTGCTATGGTTAGTAGCATTTTTTTGTAACTTAAATTGATTGGGTTTAGTTTGTTGTGGTAAGGGTTAGTTGGTGATGATTTACGGTAGCCGAAGTAATTTAGGTGATTCTGGTATAGTTTGTTAAGATTTTTAGCATTTTTTTGTAATTTTAAAGTGATTGGGCTTAGTTTGTTGCTGTAAAGTGTAGTTGGGGGTGATTTTTGATAGCCGATGTAATTTAGTTGAGTTTGGCATAGTTTGCTATGGTTAGTAGCATTTTTTTGTAATTTAAAATTGATTGGGTTTAGTTTGTTGTGGTAAGGGTTAGTTGGTGATGATTTAGAGTAGCCGAAGTAATTTAGGTGAGTCTGGCATAGTTTGTTATGATTTGTACACCTTTTTTTGTAATTTTAAGATGATATGGTTTGGTTTGTAGTGGTAAGGGATAGTTGGGGGTGATTTACGGTAGCCGAAGTAATTTAGGTGATTCTGGTATAGTTTGTTATGATTTTTAGCATTTTTTTGTAATTTTAAAGTGATTGGGCTTAGTTTGTTGCTGTAAAGTGTAGTTGGGGGTGATTTTTGATAGCCGAAGTAATTTAGGTGAGTTTGGCAGAGTTTGCTATGATTAGTAGCATTTTTATGTAATTTAAAAGTGATTGGGTTTTGTTTGTTGTGGTAAGGGTTAGTTGGTGATGATTTATGGTAGCGGAAGTAATTTAGGTGAGTTTGGCATAGTTTGCTATGGTTAGTAGCATTTTTTTGTAATTTAAAAGTTATTGGGTTTAGTTTGTTGTGGTAAAGGTTAGTTGGTGATGATTTAGAGTAGCCGAAGTAATTTAGGTGAGTCTGGCATAGTTTGTTATGATTTGTACAACTTTTTTTGTAATTTTAAGATGATATGGTTTGGTTTTTTGTGGTAAGGGATAGTTGGGGGTTATTTACGGTAGCCGAAGTAATTTAGGTGATTCTGGTATAGTTTGTTATGATTTTTAGCATTTTTTTGTAATTTTAAAGCGATTGGGCTTAGTTTGTTGCTGTAAAGTGTAGTTGGGGGTGATTTTTTAGAGCTGAAGTAATTTAGGTGAGTTTGGCATAGTTTGCTATGGTTAATAGCATTTTTTTGTAATTTAAAAGTGATTGGGTTTAGTTTGTTGTGGTAAGGGTTAGTTGATGATGATTTATGGTAGCCGAAGTAATTTAGGTGAGTTTGGCATAGTTTGCTATGATTAGTAGCTTTTTTTTGTAATTTAAAAGTGATTGGGTTTAGTTTGTTGTGGTAAGGGTTAGTTGGTGATGATTTAGAGTAGCCGAAGAAATTTAGGTGAGTCTGGCATAGTTTGTTATGATTTGTACACCTTTTTTTGTAATTTTAAGATGATATGGTTTGGTTTGTTGTGGTAAGGGATAGTTGGGGGTGATTTACGGTAGCCGAAGTAATTTAGGTGATTCTGGTATAGTTTGTTATGATTTTTAGCATTTTTTTGTAATTTTAAAGTGATTGGGCTAAGTTTGTTGCTGTAAAGTGTAGTTGGGGGTGATTTTTGATAGCTGAAGTAATTTAGGTGAGTTTGGCACAGTTTGCTATGGTTAGTAGCATTTTTTTGTAATTTAAATGTGATTGGGTTTAGTTTGTTGTGGTAAGGGTTAGTTGGTGATGATTTATGGTAGCCGAAGTAATTTAGGTGAGTTTGGCATAGTTTGCTATGGTTAGTAGCATTTTTTTGTAATTTAAAAGTGATTGGGTTTAGTTTGTTGTGGTAAGGGTTAGTTGGTGATGATTTATGGTAGCCGAAGTAATTTAGGTGAGTTTGGCATAGTTTGCTATGGTTAGTAGCATTTTTTTGTAATTTAAAAGTGATTGGGTTTAGTTTGTTGTGGAAAGGGTTAGTTGGTGATGATTTAGAGTAGCCGAAGTAATTTAGGTGAGTCTGGCATAGTTTGTTATGATTTGTACACCTTTTTTTTTGTAATTTTAAGATGATATGGTTTGGTTTGTTGTGGTAAGGGATAGTTGGGGGTGATTTACGGTAGCCGAAGTAATTTAGGTGATTCTGGTATAGTTTGTTATGATTTTTAGCATTTTTTTGTAATTTTAAAGTGATTGGGCTTAGTTTGTTGCTGTAAAGTGTAGTTGGAGGTGATTTTTGATAGCCGAAGTAATTTAGGTGAGTTTGGCATAGTTTGCTATGGTTAGTAGCATTTTTTTGTAATTTAAAAGTGATTGGGTTTAGTTTGTTGTGTTAAGGGTTAGTTGGTGATGATTTATGGTAGCCGAAGTAATTTAGGTGAGTTTGGCATAGTTTGCTATGGTTAGTAGCATTTTTTTGTAACTTAAATTGATTGGGTTTAGTTTGTTGTGGTAAGGGTTAGTTGGTGATGATTTACGGTAGCCGAAGTAATTTAGGTGATTCTGGTATAGTTTGTTAAGATTTTTAGCATTTTTTTGTAATTTTAAAGTGATTGGGCTTAGTTTGTTGCTGTAAAGTGTAGTTGGGGGTGATTTTTGATAGCCAAAGTAATTTAGGTGAGTTTGGCATAGTTTGCTATGGTTAGTAGCATTTTTTTGTAATTTAAAAGTAATTGGGTTTAGTTTGTTGTGGTAAGGGTTAGTTGGTGATGATTTAGAGTAGCCGAAGTAATTTAGGTGAGTCTGGTATAGTTTGTTATGATTTGTACACCTTTTTTTGTAATTTTAAGATGATATGGTTTGGTTTATTGTGGTAAGGGATAGTTGGGGGTAATTTACGGTAGCCGAAGTAATTTAGGTGATTCTGGTATAGTTTGTTATGATTTTTAGCATTTTTTTGTAATTTTAAAGTGATTGGGCTTAGTTTGTTGCTGTAAAGTTTAGTTGGGGGTGATTTTTGATAGCCGAAGTAATTTAGGTGAGTTTGGCATAGTTTGCTATGGTTAGTAGCATTTTTTTGTAATTTAAAAGTGATTGGGTTTAGTTTGTTGTGGTAAGGGTTAGTTGGTGATGATTTATGGTAGCCGAAGTAATTTAGGTGAGTTTGGCATAGTTTGCTATGGTTAGTAGCATTTTTTTGTAATTTAAATTGATTGGGTTTAGTTTGTTGTGGTAAGGGTTAGTTGGTGATGATTTAGAGTAGCCGAAGTAATTTAGGTGAGTCTGGCATAGTTTGTTATGATTTGTACACCTTTTTTGTAATTTTAAGATGATATGGTTTGGTTTGTTGTGGTAATGGATAGTTGGGGGTGATTTACGGTAGCCGAAGTAATTTAGGTGATTCTGGTATAGTTTGTTATGATTTTTAGCATTTTTTTGTAATTTTAAAGTGATTGGGCTTAGTTTGTTGCTGTAAAGTGTAGTTGGGGGTGATTTTTGATAGCCGAAGTAATTTAGGTGTGTTTGGCATAGTTTGGTATGGTTAGTAGCATTTTTGTGTTATTTAAAAATGATTGGGTTTAGTTTGTTGTGGTAAGGGTTAGTTGGTGATGATTTAGAGTAGCCGAAGTAATTTTGGTGAGTCTGGCATAGTTTGTTATGATTTGTACACCTTTTTTTGTAATTTTAAGATGATATGGTTTGGTTTGTTGTGGTAAGGGATAGTTGGGGGTGATTTACGGTAGCCGAAGTAATTTAGGTGATTCTGGTATAGTTTGTTATGATTTTTAGCATTTTTTTGTAATTTTAAAGTGATTGGGCTAAGTTTGTTGCTGTAAAGTGTTGTTGGGGGTGATTTTTGATAGCCGTAGTAATTTAGGTGAGTTTGGCATAGTTTGCTACGGTTAGTAGCATTTTTTTTTTATTTAAAAGTGATTGGGTTTAGTTTGTTGTGGTAAGGGTTAGTTGGTGATGATTTATGGTAGCCGAAGTAATTTAGGTGAGTTTGGCATAGTTTGCTATGGTTAGTAGCATTTTTTTGTAATTTAAAATTGATTGGGTTTAGTTTGTTGTGGTAAGGGTTAGTTGGTGATGATTTAGAGTAGCCGAAGTAATTTAGGTGAGTCTGGCATAGTTTGTTATGATTTGTACACCTTTTTTTGTAATTTTAAGATGATATGGTTTGGTTTGTTGTGGTAAGGGATAGTTGGGGGTGATTTACGGTAGCCGAAGTAATTTAGGTGATTCTGGTATAGTTTGTTATAATTTTTAGCATTTTTTTGTAATTTTAAAGTGATTGGGTTTAGTTTGTTGCTGTAAAGTTTAGTTGGGGGTGATTTTTGATAGCCGAAGTAATTTAGGTGAGTTTGGCATAGTTTGCTATGGTTAGTAGCATTTTTTTGTAATTTAAAAGTGATTGGGTTTAGTTTGTTGTGCTAAGGGTTAGTTGGTGATGATTTATGGTAGCCGAAGTAATTTAGGTGAGTTTGGCATAGTTTGCTATGGTTAGTAGCATTTTTTTGTAATTTAAATTGATTGGGTTTAGTTTGTTGTGGTAAGGGTTAGTTGGTGATGATTTAGAGTAGCCGAAGTAATTTAGGTGAGTCTGGCATAGTTTGTTATGATTTGTACACCTTTTTTGTAATTTTAAGATGATATGGTTTGGTTTGTTGTGGTAATGGATAGTTGGGGGTGATTTACGGTAGCCGAAGTAATTTAGGTGATTCTGGTATAGTTTGTTATGATTTTTAGCATTTTTTTGTAATTTTAAAGTGATTGGGCTTAGTTTGTTGCTGTAAAGTGTAGTTGGGGGTGATTTTTGATAGCCGAAGTAATTTAGGTGTGTTTGGCATAGTTTGCTATGGATAGTAGCATTTTTTTGTAATTTAAAAATGATTGGGTTTAGTTTGTTGTGGTAAGGGTTAGTTGGTGATGATTTAGAGTAGCCGAAGTAATTTAGGTGAGTCTGGCATAGTTTGTTATGATTTGTACACCTTTTTTTGTAATTTTAAGATGATATGGTTTGGTTTGTTGTGGTAAGGGATAGTTGGGGGTGATTTACGGTAGCCGAAGTAATTTAGGTGATTCTGGTATAGTTTGTTATGATTTTTAGCATTTTTTTGTAATTTTAAAGTGATTGGGCTAAGTTTGTTGCTGTAAAGTGTAGTTGGGGGTGATTTTTGATAGCCGAAGTAATTTAGGTGAGTTTGGCATAGTTTGCTACGGTTAGTAAAATTTTTTTGTAATTTAAAAGTGATTGGGTTTAGTTTGTTGTGGTAAGGGTCAGTTGGTGATGATTTATGGTAGCCAAAGTAATTTAGGTGAGTTTGGCATAGTTTGCTATGGTTAATAGCATTTTTTTGTAATTTAAAATTGATTGGGTTTAGTTTGTTGTGGTAAGGGTTAGTTGGTGATGATTTAGAGTAGCCGAAGTAATTTAGGTGAGTCTGGCATAGTTTGTTATGATTTGTACACCTTTTTTTGTAATTTTAAGATGATATGGTTTGGTTTGTAGTGGTAAGGGATAGTTGGGGGTGATTTACGGTAGCCGAAGTAATTTAGGTGATTCTGGTATAGTTTGTTATGATTTTTAGCATTTTTTTGTAATTTTAAAGTTATTGGGCTTAGTTTGTTGCTGTAAAGTGTAGTTGGGGGTGATTTTTGATAGCCGAAGTAATTTAGGTGAGTTTGGCAGAGTTTGCTATGGTTAGTAGCATTTTTTTGTAATTTAAAAGTGATTGGGTTTAGTTTGTTGTAGTAAGGGTTAGTTGGTGATGATTTATGGTAGCCGAAGTAATTTAGGTGAGTTTGGCATAGTTTGCTATGGTTAGTAGCATTTTTTTGTAATTTTAAAGTGATTGGGTTAAGTTTGTTGCTGTAAAGTGTAGTTGGGGGTGATTTTTGATAGCCGAAGTAATTTAAGTGAGTTTGGCATAGTTTGCTACGGTTAGTAGCATTTTTTTGTAATTTTAAAGTGATTGGGTTTAGTTTGTTGTGGTAAGGGTTAGTTGGTGATGATTTATGGTAGCCGAAGTAATTTAGGTGAGTTTGGCATAGTTTGCTATGGTTAGTAGCATTTTTTTGTAATTTAAAAATGATTGGGTTTAGTTTGTTGTGGTAAGGGTTAGTTGGTGATGATTTAGAGTAGCCGAAGTAATTTAGGTGAGTCTGGCATAGTTTGTTATGATTTGTACACCTTTTTTTGTAATTTTAAGATGATATGGTTTGGTTTGTTGTGGTAAGGGATAGTTGGGGGTGATTTACGGTAGCCGAAGTAATTTAGGTGATTCTGGTATAGTTTGTTATGATTTTTAGCATTTTTTTGTAATTTTAAAGTGATTGGGCTAAGTTTGTTGCTGTAAAGTGTAGTTGGGGGTGATTTTTGATAGCCGAAGTTATTTAGGTGAGTTTGGCATAGTTTGCTACGGTTAGTAGCATTTTTTTGTAATTTAAAAGTGATTGGGTTTAGTTTGTTGTGGTAAGGGTCAGTTGGTGATGATTTATGGTAGCCGAAGTAATTTAGGTGAGTTTGGCATAGTTTGCTATGGTTAATAGCATTTTTTTGTAATTTAAAATTGATTGGGTTTAGTTTGTTGTGGTAAGGGTTAGTTGGTGATGATTTAGAGTAGCCGAATTAATTTAGGTGAGTCTGGCATAGTTTGTTATGATTTGTACACCTTTTTTTGTAATTTTAAGATGATATGGTTTGGTTTGTAGTGGTAAGGGATAGTTGGGGGTGATTTACGGTAGCCGAAGTAATTTAGGTGATTCTGGTATAGTTTGTTATGATTTTTAGCATTTTTTTGTAATTTTAAAGTGATTGGGCTTAGTTTGTTGCTGTAAAGTGTAGTTGGGGGTGATTTTTGATAGCCGAAGTAATTTAGGTGAGTTTGGCAGAGTTTGCTATGGTTAGTAGCATTTTTTTGTAATTTAAAAGTGATTGGGTTTAGTTTGTTGTGGTAAGGGTTAGTTGGTGATGATATAGAGTAGCCGAAGTAATTTAGGTGAGTCTGGCATAGTTTGTTATGATTTGTACACCTTTTTTTGTAATTTTAAGATGATATGGTTTGGTTTATTGTGGTAAGGGATAGTTGGGGGTTATTTACGGTAGCCAAAGTAATTTAGGTGATTCTGGTATAGTTTGTTATGATTTTTAGCATTTTTTTGTCATTTTAAAGCGATTGGGCTTAGTTTGTTGCTGTAAAGTGTAGTTGGGGGTGATTTTTGATAGCCGAAGTAATTTAGGTGAGTTTGGCATAGTTTGCTATGGTTAGTAGCATTTTTTTGTAATTTAAAGGTGATTGGGTTTAGTTTGTTGTGGTAAGGGTTAGTTGGTGATGATTTATTGTAGCCGAAGTAATTTAGGTGAGTTTGGCATAGTTTGCTATGATTAGTAGCTTTTTTTTGTAATTTAAAAGTGATTGGGTTTAGTTTGTTGTGGTAAGGGTTAGTTGGTGATGATTTAGAGAAGCCGAACAAATTTAGGTGAGTCTGGCATAGTTTGTTATGATTTGTACACTTTTTTTGTAATTTTAAGATGATATGGTTTGGTTTGTTGTGGTAAGGGATAGTTGGGGGTGATTTACGGTAGCCGAAGTAATTTAGGTGATTCTGGTATAGTTTGTTATGATTTTTAGCATTTTTTTGTAATTTTAACGTGATTGGGCTAAGTTTGTTGCTGCAAAGTGTAGTTGGGGGTGATTTTTGATTGCCGAAGTAATTTAGGTGAGTTTGGCAGAGTTTGCTATGGTTAGTAGCATTTTTTTGTAATTTAAAAGTGATTGGGTTTAGTTTGTTGTGGTAAGGGTTAGTTGGTGATGATTTATGGTAGCCGAAGTAATTTAGGTGAGTTTGGCATAGTTTGCTATGGTTAGTAGCATTTTTTTGAAATTTAAAAGTGATTGGGTTTAGTTTGTTGTGGAAAGGGTTAGTTGGTGTTGATTAAGAGTAGCCGAAGTAATTTAGGTGAGTCTGGCATAGTTTGTTATGATTTGTACACCTTTTTTTGTAATTTTAAGATGATATGGTTTGGTTTGTTGTGGTAAGGGATATTTGGGGGTGATTTACGGTAGCCGAAGTAATTTAGGTGATTCTGGTATAGTTTGTTATGGTTTTTAGCGTTTTTTTGTAATTTTAAAGTGATTGGGCTAAGTTTGTTGCTGTAAAGTGTAGTTGGGGGTGATTTTTGATAGCCGAAATAATTTAGGTGAGTTTGGCATAGTTTGCTACGGTTAGTAGCATTTTTTTGTAATTTAAAAGTGATTGGGTTTAGTTTGTTGTGGTAAGGGTCAGTTGGTGATGATTTATGGTAGCCGAAGTAATTTAGGTGAGTTCGGCATAGTTTGCTATGGTTAATAGCATTTTTTTGTAATTTAAAATTGATTGGGTTTAGTTTGTTGTGGTAAGGGTTAGTTGGTGATGATTTAGAGTAGCCGAAGTAATTTAGGTGAGTCTGGCATAGTTTGTTATGATTTGTACACCTTTTTTTGTAATTTTAAGATGATATGGTTTGGTTTGTAGTGGTAAGGGATAGTTGGGGGTGATTTACGGTAGCCGAAGTAATTTAGGTGAGTTTGGCATAGTTTGCTACGGTTAGTAGCATTTTTTTGTAATTTAAAAGTGATTGGGTTTAGTTTGTTGTGGTAAGGGTTAGTTGGTGATGATTTAGAGTAGCCGAAGTAATTTAGGTGAGTCTGGCATAGTTTGTTATGATTTGTACACCTTTTTTTGTAATTTTAAGGTGATATGGTTTGGTTTGTAGTGGTAAGGGATAGTTGGGGGTGATTTACGGTAGCCGAAGTAATTTAGGTGATTCTGGTATAGTTTGTTATGATTTTTAGCATTTTTTTGTAATTTTAAAGTGATTGGGCTTAGTTTGTTGCTGTAAAGTGTAGTTGGGGGTGATTTTTGATAGCCGAAGTAATTTAGGTGAGTTTGGCAGAGTTTGCTATGGTTAGTAGCATTTTTTTGTAATTTAAAAGTGATTGGGTTTAGTTTGTTGTGGTAAGGGTTCGTTGGTGATGATTTAGAGTAGCCGAAGTAATTTAGGTGAGTCTGGCATAGTTTGTTATGATTTGTACATCTTTTTTTGTAATTTTAAGATGATATGGTTTGGTTTATTGTGGTAAGGGATAGTTGGGGGTTATTTACGGTAGCCGAAGTAATTTAGGTGATTCTGGTATAGTTTGTTATGATTTTTAGCATTTTTTTGTAATTTTAAAGCGATTGGGCTTAGTTTGTTGCTGTAAAGTGTAGTTGGGGGTGATTTTTGATAGCCGAAGTAATTTAGGTGAGTTTGGCATATTTTGCTATGGTTAGTAGCATTTTTTTTGTAATTTAAAAGTGATTGGGTTTAGTTTGTTGTGGTAAGGGTTAGTTGGTGATGATTTATGGTAGCCGAAGTAATTTAGGTGAGTTTGGCATAGTTTGCTATGATTAGTAGCTTTTTTTTGTAATTTAAAAGTGATTGGGTTTAGTTTGTTGTGGTAAGGGTTAGTTGGTGATGATTTAGAGTAGCCGAAGAAATTTAGGTGAGTCTGGCATAGTTTGTTATGATTTGTACACCTTTTTTTGTAATTTTAAGATGATATGGTTTGGTTTGTTGTGATAAGGGATAGTTGGGGGTGATTTACGGTAGCTGAAGTAATTTAGGTGATTCTGGTATAGTTTGTTATGATTTTTAGCATTTTTTTGTAATTTTTAAGTGACTGGGCTAAGTTTGTTGCTGTAAAGTGTAGTTGGGGGTGATTTTTGATAGCCGAAGTAATTTAGGTGAGTTTGGCAGAGTTTGCTATGGTTAGTAGCATTTTTTTGTAATTTAAAAGTGATTGGGTTTAGTTTGTTGTGGTAAGGGTTAGTTGGTGATGATTTATTGTAGCCGAAGTAATTTAGGTGAGTTTGGCATAGTTTGCTATGGTTAGTAGCATTTTTTTGTAATTTAAAAGTGATTGGGTTTTGTTTGTTGTGGAAAGGGTTAGTTGGTGATGATTTAGAATAGCCGAAGTAATTTAGGTGAGTCTGGCATAGTTTGTTATGATTTGTACACCTTTTTTTGTAATTTTAAGATGATATGGGTTGGTTTATTGTGGTAAGGGATAGTTGGGGGTGATTTACGGTAGCCGAAGTAATTTAGGTGATTCTGGTATAGTTTGTTATGATTTTTAGCATTTTTTTGTAATTTTAAAGTGATTGGGCTTAGTTTGTTGCTGTAAAGTGTAGTTGGGGGTGATTTTTGATAGCCGAAGTAATTTAGGTGAGTTTGGCATAGTTTGCTATGGTTAGTAGCATTTTTTTGTAATTTAAAAGTGATTGGGTTTAGTTTGTTGTGGTAAGGGTTAGTTGGTGATGATTTATGGTAGCCGAAGTAATTTAGGTGAGTTTGGCATAGTTTGCTATGGTCAGTAGCATTTTTTTGTAACTTAAATTGATTGGGTTTAGTTTGTTGTGGTAAGGGTTAGTTGGTGATGATTTAGAGTAGCCGAAGTAATTTAGGTGAGTCTGGCATAGTTTGTTATGATTTGTACACCTTTTTTGTAATTTTAAGATGATATGGTTTGGTTTGTTGTGGTAAGGGATAGTTGGGGGTGATTTACGGTAGCCGAAGTAATTTAGGTGATTCTGGTATAGTTTGTTATGATTTTTAGCATTTTTTTGTAATTTTAAAGCGATTGGGCTAAGTTTGTTGCTGTAAAGTGTAGTTGGGGGTGATTTTTGATAGCCGAAGTAATTTAGGTGAGTTTGGCATAGTTTGCTATGGTTAGTAGCATTTTTTTGTAATTTAAAAGTGATTGGGTTTAGTTTGTTGTGGTAAGGGTTAGTTGGTGATGATTTATGATAGCCGAAGTAATTTAGGTGAGTTTGGCATAGTTTGCTATGATAAGCAGCATTTTTTTGTAATTTAAAAGTGATTGGGTTTAGTTTGTTGTGGTAAGGGTTAGTTGGTGATGATTTAGAGTAGCCGAAGTAATTTAGGTGTGTCTGGCATAGTTTGTTATGATTTGTACACCTTTTTTTGTAATTTTAAGATGATAAGGTTTGGTTTGTTGTGGTAAGGGATAGTTGGGGGTGATTTACGGTAGCCGAAGTAATTTAGGTGATTCTGGTATAGTTTGTTATGATTTTTAGCATTTTTTTGTAATTTTAAAGTGATTGGGCTTAGTTTGCTGCTGTAAAGTGTAGTTGGGGGTGATTTTTGATAGCCGAAGTAATTTAGGTGAGTTTGGCATAGTTTGCTATGGTTAGTAGCATTTTTTTGTAATTTAAAAGTGATTGGGTTTAGTTTGTTGTGGTAAGGGTTAGTTGGTGATAATTTATGGCAGCCGAAGTAATTTAGGTGAGTTTGGCATAGCTTGCTATGGTTAGTAGCATTTTTTTGTAATTTAAAAGTGATTGGGTTTAGTTTGTTGTGGTAAGGGTTAGTTGGTGATGATTTAGAGTAGCCGAAGTAATTTAGGTGAGTCTGGCATAGTTTGTTATGATTTGTACACCTTTTTTTGTAATTTTAAGGTAATAAGGTTTGGTTTGTTGTGGTAAGGGATAGTTGGGGGTGATTTACGGTAGCCGAAGTAATTTAGGTGATTCTGGTATAGTTTGTTATGATTTTTAGCATTTTTTGTAATTTTAAAGTGATTGGGCTTAGTTTGTTGTGGTAAGGGTTAGTTGGTGATGATTTATGGTAGCCGAAGTAATTTAGGTGAGTTTGGCATAGTTTGCTATGGTTAGTAGCATTTTTTTGTAATTTAAAAGTGATTGGGTTTAGTTTGTTGTGGTAAGGGTTAGTTGGTGATGATTTAGAGTAGCCGAAGTAATTTAGGTGAGTCTGGCATAGTTTGTTATGATTTGTACACCTTTTTTTGTAATCTTAAGATGATAAGGTTTGGTTTGTTGTGGTAAGGGATAGTTGGGGGTGATTTACGGTAGCCGAAGTAATTTAGGTGATTCTGGTATAGTTTGTTATGATTTTTAGCATTTTTTTGTAATTTTAAAGTGATTGGGCTTAGTTTGCTGCTGTAAAGTGTAGTTGGGGGTGATTTTTGATAGCCGAAGTAATTTAGGTGAGTTTGGCATAGTTTGCTATGGTTAGTAGCATTTTTTTGTAATTTAAAAGTGATTGGGTTTAGTTTGTTGTGGTAAGGGTTAGTTGGTGATAATTTATGGCAGCCGAAGTAATTTAGGTGAGTTTGGCATAGCTTGCTATGGTTAGTAGCATTTTTTTGTAATTTAAAAGTGATTGGGTTTAGTTTGTTGTGGTAAGGGTTAGTTGGTGATGATTTAGAGTAGCCGAAGTAATTTAGGTGAGTCTGGCATAGTTTGTTATGATTTGTACACCTTTTTTTGTAATTTTAAGGTAATAAGGTTTGGTTTGTTGTGGTAAGGGATAGTTGGGGGTGATTTACGGTAGCCGAAGTAATTTAGGTGATTCTGGTATAGTTTGTTATGATTTTTAGCATTTTTTGTAATTTTAAAGTGATTGGGCTTAGTTTGTTGCTGTAAAGTGTAGTTGGGGGTGATTTTTGATAGCCGAAGTAATTTAGGTGAGTTTGGCATAGTTTGCCATGGTTAGTAGCATTTTTTTGTAATTTAAAAGTGATTGGGTTTAGTTTGTTGTGGTAAGGGTTAGTTGGTGATGATTTATGGTAGCCGAAGTAATTTAGGTGAGTTTGGCATAGTTTGCTACGGTTAGTAGCATTTTTTTGTAATTTAAAAGTGATTGGGTTTAGTTTGTTGTGGTAAGGGTTAGTTGGTGATGATTTAGAGTAGCCGAAGTAATTTAGGTGAGTCTGGCATAGTTTTTTATGATTTGTACACCTTTTTTTGTAATTTTAAGATGATACGGTTTGGTTTGTTGTGGTAAGGGATAGTTGGGGGTGATTTACGGTAGCCGAAGTAATTTAGGTGATTCTGGTATAGTTTGTTATGATTTTTAGCATTTTTTGTAATTTTAAAGTGATTGGGCATAGTTTGTTGCTGTAAAGTGTAGTTGGGGGTGATTTTTGATAGCCGAAGTAATTTAGGTGAGTTTGGCATAGTTTGCCATGGTTAGTAGCATTTTTTTGTAATTTAAAAGTGATTGGGTTTAGTTTGTTGTGGTAAGGGTTAGTTGGTGATGATTTATGGTAGCCGAAGTAATTTAGGTGAGTTTGGCATAGTTTGCTATGGTTAGTAGCATTTTTTTGTAATTTAAAAGTGATTGGGTTTAGTTTGTTGTGGTAAGGGTTAGTTGGTGATGATTTAGAGTAGCCGAAGTAATTTAGGTGAGTCTGGCATAGTTTTTTATGATTTGTACACCTTTTTTTGTAATTTTAAGATGATACGGTTTGGTTTGTTGTGGTAAGGGATAGTTGGGGGTGATTTACGGTAGCCGAAGTAATTTAGGTGATTCTGGTATAGTTTGTTATGTTTTTTAACATTTTTTTGTAATTTTAAAGTGATTGGGCTTAGTTTGTTGCTGTAAAGTGTAGTTGGGGGTGATTTTTGATAGCTGAAGTAATTTAGGTGAGTTTGGCAAAGTTTGCTATGGTTAGTAGCATTTTTTTGTAATTTAAAAGTGATTGGGTTTAGTTTGTTGTGGTAAGGGTTAGTTGGTGATGATTTATGGTAGCCGAAGTAATTTAGGTGAGTTTGGCATAGTTTGCTATGGTTAGTAGCATTTTTTTGTAATTTAAAAGTGATTGGGTTTAGTTTGTTGTGGTAAGGGTTAGTTGGTGATGATTTAGAGTAGCCGAAGTAATTTAGGTGAGTCTGGCATAGTTTGTTATGATTTGTACACCTTTTTTTGTAATTTTAAGATGATAAGGTTTGGTTTGTTGTGGTAAGGGATAGTTGGGGGTGATTTACGGTAGCCGAAGTAATTTAGGTGATTCTGGTATAGTTTGTTATGATTTTTAGCATTTTTTTGTAATTTTAAAGTTATTGGGCTTAGTTTGCTGCTGTAAAGTGTAGTTGGGGGTGATTTTTGATAGCCGAAGTAATTTAGGTGAGTTTGGCATAGTTTGCTATGGTTAGTAGCATTTTTTTGTAATTTAAAAGTGATTGGGTTTAGTTTGTTGTGGTAAGGGTTAGTTGGTGATGATTTATGGTAGCCGAAGTAATTTAGGGGAGTTTGGCATAGTTTGCTATGGTTAGTAGCATTTTTTTGTAATTTAAAAGTGATTGGGTTTAGTTTGTTGTGGTAGGAGTTAGTTGGTGATGATTTAGAGTAGCCGAAGTAATTTAGGTGAGTCTGGCATAGTTTGTTATGATTTGTACACCTTTTCTTGTAATTTTAAGATGATAAGGTTTGGTTTGTTGTGGTAAGGGATAGTTGGGGGTGATTTACGGTAGCCGAAGTAATTTAGGTGATTCTGGTATAGTTTGTTATGATTTTTAGCATTTTTTGTAATTTTAAAGTGATTGGGCTTAGCTTGTTGCTGTAAAGTGTAGTTGGGGGTGATTTTTGATAGCCGAAGTAATTTAGGTGAGTTTGGCATAGTTTGCCATGGTTAGTAGCATTTTTTTGTAATTTAAAAGTGATTGGGTTTAGTTTGTTGTGGTAAGGGTTAGTTGGTGATGATTTATGGTAGCCGAAGTAATTTAGGTGAGTTTGGCATAGTTTGCTATGGTTAGTAGTTTTTTTTTGTAATTTAAAAGTGATTGGGTTTAGTTTGTTGTGGTAAGGGTTAGTTGGTGATGATTTAGAGTAGCCGAAGTAATTTAGGTGAGTCTGGCGTAGTTTGTTATGATTTGTACACCTTTTTTTGTAATTTTAAGATGATATGGTTTGGTTTGTTGTGGTAAGGGATAGTTGGGGGTGATTTACGGTAGCCGAAGTAATTTATGTGATTCTGGTATAGTTTGTTATGATTTTTAGCATTTTTTGTAATTTTAAAGTGATTGGGTTTAGTTTGTTGCTGTAAAGTGTAGTTGGGGGTGATTTTTGATAGCCGAAGTAATTTAGGTGGGTTTGGCATAGTTTGCTATGGTTAGTAGCATTTTTTTGTAATTTAAAAGTGATTGGGTTTAGTTTGTTGTGGTAAGGGTTAGTTGGTGATGATTTATGGTAGCCGAAGTAATTTAGGTGAGTTTGGCATAGTTTGCTATGGTTAGATTCATTTTTTTGTAATTTAAAAGTGATTGGGTTTAGTTTGTTGTGGTAAGGGTTAGTTGGTGATGATTTAGAAGAGCCGAAGTAATTTAAGTGAGTCTGGCATAGTTTGTTATGATTTGTACACCTTTTTTTGTAATTTTAAGATGATATGGTTTGGTTTGTTGTGGTAAGGGATAGTTGGGGTGATCTACGGTAGCGGAAGTAATTTAAGTGATTCTGGTATAGTTTGTTATGATTATTAGCATTTTTTTATAATTTTAAAATGATTGCGCTTAGTTTGTTGCTGTAAAGTGTAGTTGGGGGTGATTTTTGATAGCCGAAGTTATTTAGGTGAGTTTGGCATAGTTTGCTATGGTTAGTAGCATTTTTTTGTAATTTAAATGTGATTGGGTTTAGTTTGTTGTGGTAAGGGTTAGTTGGTGATGATTTAGAGTAGCCGAAGTAATTTAGGTGAGTCTGGCATAGTTTGTTATGATTTGTACACCTTTTTTTGTAATTTTAAGATGATATGGTTTGGTTTGTTGTGGTAAGGGATAGTTTAGGGTGATTTACAGTAGCCGAAGTAATTTAGGAGATTCTGGTATAGTTTGTTATAATTTTTAGCATTTTTTTGTTATTTTAAAATGATTGGGCTTAGTTTGTGCTGTAAAGTGTAGTTGGGGGTGATTTTTGATAGCCGAAGTAATTTAAGTGAATTTGGCATAGTTTGCTATGGTTAGTAGCATTTTTTTGTAAATTAAAAGTAATTGGGTTTAGTTTGTTTTGGTAAGGGTTAGTTGGTGATGATTTTTGATAGCCGAAGTTATTTAGGTGAGTTTGGCATAGTTTGCTATGGTTAGTAGCATTTTTTTGTAATTTAAATGTGATTGGGTTTAGTTTGTTGTGGTAAGGGTTAGTTGGTGATGATTTAGAGTAGCCGAAGTAATTTAGGTGAGTCTGGCATAGTTTGTTATGATTTGTACACCTTTTTTTGTAATTTTAAGATGATATGGTTTGGTTTGTTGTGGTAAGGGATAGTTTAGGGTGATTTACAGTAGCCGAAGTAATTTAGGAGATTCTGGTATAGTTTGTTATAATTTTTAGCATTTTTTTGTTATTTTAAAATGATTGGGCTTAGTTTGTGCTGTAAAGTGTAGTTGGGGGTGATTTTTGATAGCCGAAGTAATTTAAGTGAATTTGGCATAGTTTGCTATGGTTAGTAGCATTTTTTTGTAAATTAAAAGTGATTGGGTTTAGTTTGTTTTGGTAAGGGTTAGTTGGTGATGATTTATGGTAGCCGAAGTAATTTAGGTGAGTTTGGCATAGTTTGCTATGGTTAGTAGCATTTTTTTGTAATTTAAAAGTGATTGGGTTTAGTTTGTTGTGGTAAGGGTTAGTTGGTGATGATTTAGAGTAGCCGAAGTAATTTAGGTGAGTCTGGCATAGTTTGTTATGATTTGTACACCTTTTTTTGTAATTTTAAGATGATAAGGTTTGGTTTGTTGTGGTAAGGGATAGTTGGGGGTGATTTACGGTAGCCGAAGTAATTTAGGTGATTCTGGTATAGTTTGTTATGATTTTTAGCATTTTTTTGTAATTTTAAAGTTATTGGGCTTAGTTTGCTGCTGTAAAGTGTAGTTGGGGGTGATTTTTGATAGCCGAAGTAATTTAGGTGAGTTTGGCATAGTTTGCTATGGTTAGTAGCATTTTTTTGTAATTTAAAAGTGATTGGGTTTAGTTTGTTGTGGTAAGGGTTAGTTGGTGATGATTTATGGTAGCCGAAGTAATTTAGGGGAGTTTGGCATAGTTTGCTATGGTTAGTAGCATTTTTTTGTAATTTAAAAGTGATTGGGTTTAGTTTGTTGTGGTAGGAGTTAGTTGGTGATGATTTAGAGTAGCCGAAGTAATTTAGGTGAGTCTGGCATAGTTTGTTATGATTTGTACACCTTTTCTTGTAATTTTAAGATGATAAGGTTTGGTTTGTTGTGGTAAGGGATAGTTGGGGGTGATTTACGGTAGCCGAAGTAATTTAGGTGATTCTGGTATAGTTTGTTATGATTTTTAGCATTTTTTGCAATTTTAAAGTGATTAGGCTTAGCTTGTTGCTGTAAAGTGTAGTTGGGGGTGATTTTTGATAGCCGAAGTAATTTAGGTGAGTTTGGCATAGTTTGCCATGGTTAGTAGCATTTTTTTGTAATTTAAAAGTGATTGGGTTTAGTTTGTTGTGGTAAGGGTTAGTTGGTGATGATTTATGGTAGCCGAAGTAATTTAGGTGAGTTTGGCATAGTTTGCTATGGTTAGTAGCATTTTTTTGTAATTTAAAAGTGATTGGGTTTAGTTTGTTGTGGTAAGGGTTAGTTGGTGATGATTTAGATTAGCCGAAGTAATTTAGGTGAGTCTGGCGTAGTTTGTTATGATTTGTACACCTTTTTTTGTAATTTTAAGATGATATGGTTTGGTTTGTTGTGGTAAGGGATAGTTGGGGGTGATTTACGGTAGCCGAAGTAATTTATGTGATTCTGGTATAGTTTGTTATGATTTTTAGCATTTTTTGTAATTTTAAAGTGATTGGGTTTAGTTTGTTGCTGTAAAGTGTAGTTGGGGGTGATTTTTGATAGCCGAAGTAATTTAGGTGGGTTTGGCATAGTTTGCTATGGTTAGTAGCATTTTTTTGTAATTTAAAAGTGATTGGGTTTAGTTTGTTGTGGTAAGGGTTAGTTGGTGATGATTTATGGTAGCCGAAGTAATTTAGGTGAGTTTGGCATAATTTGCTATGGTTAGATTCATTTTTTTGTAATTTAAAAGTGATTGGGTTTAGTTTGTTGTGGTAAGGGTTAGTTGGTGATGATTTAGAAGAGCCGAAGTAATTTAAGTGAGTCTGGCATAGTTTGTTATGATTTGTACACCTTTTTTTGTAATTTTAAGATGATATGGTTTGGTTTGTTGTGGTAAGGGATAGTTGGGGTGATCTACGGTAGCCGAAGTAATTTAAGTGATTCTGGTATAGTTTGTTATGATTATTAGCATTTTTTTATAATTTTAAAGTGATTGCGCTTAGTTTGTTGCTGTAAAGTGTAGTTGGGGGTGATTTTTGATAGCCGAAGTTATTTAGGTGAGTTTGGCATAGTTTGCTATGGTTAGTAGCATTTTTTTGTAATTTAAATGTGATTGGGTTTAGTTTGTTGTGGTAAGGGTTAGTTGGTGATGATTTAGAGTAGCCGAAGTAATTTAGGTGAGTCTGGCATAGTTTGTTATGATTTGTACACCTTTTTTTGTAATTTTAAGATGATATGGTTTGGTTTGTTGTGGTAAGGGATAGTTTAGGGTGATTTACAGTAGCCGAAGTAATTTAGGAGATTCTGGTATAGTTTGTTATAATTTTTAGCATTTTTTTGTTATTTTAAAATGATTGGGCTTAGTTTGTGCTGTAAAGTGTAGTTGGGGGTGATTTTTGATAGCCGAAGTAATTTAAGTGAATTTGGCATAGTTTGCTATGGTTAGTAGCATTTTTTTGTAAATTAAAAGTGATTGGGTTTAGTTTGTTTTGGTAAGGGTTAGTTGGTGATGATTTATGGTAGCCGAAGTAATTTAGGTGAGTTTGGCATAGTTTGCTATGGTTAGTAGCATTTTTTTGTAATTTAAAAGTGATTGGGTTTAGTTTGTTGTGGTAAGGGTTAGTTGGTGATGATTTAGAGTAGCCGAAGTAATTTAGGTGAGTCTGGCATAGTTTGTTATGATTTGTACACTTTTTTTTGTAATTTTAAGATGATATGATTTGGTTTGTAGTGGTAAGGGATAGTTGGGGGTGATTTACGGTAGCCGAAGTAATTCTGTTATAGTTTGTTATGATTTTTAGCATTTTTTTGTAATTTTAAAGTGATTGGGCTTAGTTTGTTACTGTAAAGTGTAGTTGGGGGTGATTTTTGATAGCCGAAGTAATTTAGGTGAGTTTGGCATAGTTTGCTATGGTTAGTAGCATTTTTTTGTAATTTAAAAGTGATTGGGTTTAGTTTGTTGTGGTAAGGGTTAGTTGGTGATGATTTATGATAGCCGAAGTAATTTAGGTGAGTTTGGCATAGTTTGCTATGGTTAGTAGCATTTTTTTGTAATTTAAAAATGATTGGGTTTAGTTTGTTGTGGTAAGGGTTAGTTGGTGATGATTTAGAGTAGCCGAAGTAATTTAGGTGAGTCTGGCGTAGTTTGTTATGATTTGTACACCTTTTTTTTGTAATTTTAAGATGATATGGTTTGGTTTGTTGTGGTAAGGGATAGTTGGGGGTGATTTACGGTAGCCGAAGTAATTTATGTGATTCTGGTATAGTTTGTTATGATTTTTAGCATTTTTTGTAATTTTAAAGTGATTGGGTTTAGTTTGTTGCTGTAAAGTGTAGTTCGGAGTGATTTTTGATAGCCGAAGTAATTTAGGTGAGTTTGGCATAGTTTGCTATGGTTAGTAGCATTTTTTTGTAATTTAAAAGTGATTGGGTTTAGTTTTTTGTGGTAAGGGTTAGTTGGTGATGATTTATGGTAGCCGAAGTAATTTAGGTGAGTTTGGCATAGTTTGCTATGGTTAGTAGCATTTTTTTGTAATTTAAAAGTGATTGGGTTTAGTTTGTTGTGGTAAGGGTTAGTTGGTGATGATTTAGAAGAGCCGAAGTAATTTAAGTGAGTCTGGCATAGTTTGTTATGATTTGTACACCTTTTTTTGTAATTTTAAGATGATATGGTTTGGTTTGTTGTGGTAAGGGATAGTTGGGGGTGATTTACGGTTGCCGAAGTAATTTAGGTGATTCTGGTATAGTTTGTTATGATTTATAGCATTTTTTTGTAATTTTAAAGTGATTGGGCTTAGTTTGTTGCTGTAAAGTGTAGTTGGGGGTGATTTTTGATAGCCGAAGTAATTTAGGTGCGTTTGGCATAGTTTGCTATGGTTAGTAGCATTTTTTTGTAATTTAAATGTGATTGGGTTTAGTTTGTTGTGGTAAGGGTTAGTTGGTGATGATTTAGAGTAGCCGAAGTAATTTAGGTGAGTCTGGCATAGTTTGTTATGATTTGTACACCTTTTTTTGTAATTTTAAGATGATATGGTTTTGTTTGTTGTGGTAAGGGATATTTGGGGTGATTTACGGTAGCCGAAGTAATTTAAGTGATTCTGGTATAGTTTGTTATGATTTTTAGCATTTTTTTGTAATTTTAAAGTGATTGCGCTTAGTTTGTTGCTGTAAAGTGTAGTTGGGGGTGATTTTTGATAGCCGAAGTTATTTAGGTGAGTTTGGCATAGTTTGCTATGGTTAGTAGCATTTTTTTGTAATTTAAAAGTGATTGGGTTTAGTTTGTTGTGGTAAGGGTTAGTTGGTGATGATTTAGAGTAGCCGAAGTAATTTAGGTGAGTCTGGCATAGTTTGTTATGATTTGTACACCTTTTTTTGTAATTTTAAGATGATATGGTTTGGTTTGTTGTGGTAAGGGATAGTTGGGGGTGATTTACGGTAGCCGAAGTAATTTAGGTGATTTTGGTATAGTTCGTTATGATTTTTAGCATTTTTTTGTAATTTTAAAGTGATTGGACTTAGTTTGTTGCTGTAAAGTGTAGTTGGGGGTGATTTTTAATAGCCGAAGTAATTTAGGTGAGTTTGGCATAGTTTGCTATAGTTAGTAGCATTTTTTTGTAATTTAAAAGTGATTGGGTTTAGTTTGTTGTGGTAAGGGTTAGTTGGTGATGATTTATGGTAGCCGAAGTAATTTAGGTGAGTTTGGCATAGTTTGCTATGGTTAGTAGCATTTTTTTGTAATTTAAAAGTGATTGGGTTTAGTTTGTTGTGGTAAGGGTTAGTTGGTGATGATTTAGAGTAGCCGAAGTAATTTAGGTGAGTCTGGCATAGTTTGTTATAATTTGTACACCTTTTTTTGTAATTTTAAGATGATATGGTTTGGTTTGTTGTGGTAAGGGATAGTTGGGGGTGATTTACGGTCGCCGAAGTAATTTAGGTGATTCTGGTATAGTTTGTTATGATTTTTAGCATTTTTTGTAATTTTAAAGTGATTGGGCTTAGTTTGTTGCTGTAAAGTCTAGTTGGGGGTGATTTTTGATAGCCGAAGTAATTTAGGTGAGTTTGGCATAGTTTGCCATGGTTAGTAGCATTTTTTTGTAATTTAAAAGTGATTGGGTTTAGTTTGTTGTGGTAAGGGTTAGTTGGTGATGATTTATGGTAGCCGAAGCATTTTTTTGTAATTTTAAAGTGATTGGGCTTAGTTTGTTGCTGTAAAGTGTAGTTGGGGGTGATTTTTGATAGCCGAAGTAATTTAGGTGAGTTTGGCATAGTTTGCTATGGTTAGCAGCATTTTTTTGTAATTTAAAATTGATTGGGTTTAGTTTGTTGTGGTAAGCGTTAGTTGGTGATTATTTAGAGTAGCCGAAGTAATTTAGGTGAGTCTGGCATAGTTTGTTATGATTTGTACACCTTTTTTTGTAATTTTAAGATGATATGGTTTGGTTTGTTGTGGTAAGGGATAGTTGGGGGTGATTTACGGTAGCCGAAGTAATTTAGGTGATTCTGGTATAGTTTGTTAAGATTTTTAGCATTTTTTTGTAATTTTAAAGTGATTGGGCTTAGTTTGTTGCTGTAAAGTGTAGTTGGGGGTAATTTTTGATAGCTGAAGTAATTTAGGTAAGTTTGGCATAGTTTGCTATGGTTAGTAGCATTTTTTTGTAATTTAAAGTGATTGGGTTAAGTTTGTTGTAGTAAGGGTTAGTTGGTGATGATTTATGGTAGCCGAAGTAATTTAGGTGAGTTTGGCATAGTTTGCTATGGTTAGTAGCATTTTTTTGTAACTTAAAAGTGATTGGGTTTAGTTTGTTGTGGTAATGGTTAGTTGGTGATGATTTATGGTAGCCAAAGTAATTTAGGTGAGTTTGGCATAGTTTTCTATGGTTAGTAGCATTTTTTTGTAATTTAAAAGTGATTTGGTTTAGTTTGTTGTGGTAAGGGTTAGTTGGTGATGATTTAGAGTAGCCGAAGTAATTTAGGTGAGTCTGGGATAGTTTGTTATGATTTGTACTCCTTTTTTTGTAATTTTAAGATGATATGGTTTGGTTTGTTGTGGTAAGGGATAGTTGGGGGTGATTTACGGTAGCCGAAGTAATTTAGGTGATTTTGGTATAGTTCGTTATGATTTTTAGCATTTTTTTGTAATTTTAAAGTGATTGGGCTTAGTTTGTTGCTGTAAAGTGTAGTTGGGGGTGATTTTTGATAGCCGAAGTAATTTAGGTGAGTTTGGCATAGTTTGCTATGGTTAGTAGCATTTTTTTGTAATTTAAAAGTTATTGGGTATAGTTTGTTGTGGTAAGGGTTAGTTGGTGATGATTTAGAGTAGCCGAAGTAATTTAGGTGAGTCTGGCATAGTTTGTTATGATTTGTACACCTTTTTTTGTAATTTTAAGATGATATGGTTTGGTTTGTTGTGGTAAGGGATAGTTGGGGGTGATTTACGGTAGCCGAAGTAATTTAGGTGATTCTGGTATAGTTTGTTATGATTTTTAGCATTTTTTTGTAATTTTAAATTGATTGGGCTTAGTTTGTTGCTGTAAAGTGTAGTTGGGGGTAATTTTTGATAGCTGAAGTAATTTAGGTAAGTTTGGCATAGTTTGCTATGGTTAGTAGCATTTTTTTGTAATTTAAAAGTGATTGGGTTTAGTTTGTTGTGGTAAGGGTTAGTTGGGATGATTTATGGTAGCCAAAGTAATTTAGGTGAGTTTGGCATAGTTTGCTATGGTTAGTAGCATTTTTTTGTAATTTAAAAGTGATTGGGTTTAGTTTGTTGTGGTAAGGGTTAGTTGGTGATAATTTAGAGTAGCCGAAGTAATTTAGGTGAGTCTGGCATAGTTTGTTATGGTTTGTACACCTTTTTTTGTAATTTTAAGATGATATGGTTTGGTTTGTTGTGGTAAGGGATAGTTGGGGGTGATTTACGGTAGCCGAAGTAATTTAGGTGATTTTGGTGTAGTTAGTTATGATTTTTAGAATTTTTTTGTAATTTTAAAGTGATTGGGCTTAGTTTGTTGCTGTAAAGTGTAGTTGGGGGTGATTTTTGATAGCCGAAGTAATTTAGGTGAGTTTGGTATAGTTTGCTATGGTTAGTAGCATTTTTTTGTAATTTAAAAGTGATTGGGTTTAGTTTGTTGTGGTAAGGGTTAGTTGGTGATGATTTAGAGTAGCCGAAGTAATTTAGGTGAGTCTGGCATAGTTTGTTATGATTTGTACACCTTTTTTTTGTAATTTTAAGATGATATGGTTTGGTTTGTTGTGGTAAGGGATAGTTGGGGGTGATTTACGGTAGCCGAAGTAATTTAGGTGATTCTGGTATAGTTTGTTATGGTTTTTAAAATTTTTTTGAATTTTAAAGTGATTGGGCTTAGTTTATTGCTGTAAAGTGTAGTTAGGGGTAATTTTTGATGGCTGAAGTAATTTAGGTAAGTTTGGCATAGTTTGCTATGGTTAGTAGCATTTTTTTGTAATTTAAAAGTGATTGGGTTTAGTTTGTTGTGGTAAGGGTTAGTTGGTGATGATTTATGGTAGCCAAAGTAATTTAGGTGAGTTTGGCATAGTTTGCAATGGTTAGTAGCATTTTTTTGTAATTTAAAAGTGATTGGGTTTAGTTTGTTGTGGTAAGGGTTAGTTGGTGATGATTTAGAGTAGCCGAAGTAATTTAGGTGAGTCTGGCATAGTTTGTTATGATTTGTACACCTTTTTTTGTAATTTTAAGATGATATGGTTTGGTTTGTTGTAGTAAGGGATAGTTGGGGGTGATTTACGGTAGCCGAAGTAATTTAGGTGATTCTGGTATAGTTTGTTATGATTTTTAGCATTTTTTTGTAATTTTAAAATGATTGGGCTTAGTTTGTTGCTGTAAAGTGTAGGTGGGGGTGATTTTTGATAGCCGAAGTAATTTAGGTGAGTTTGGCATAGTTTGCTATGGTTAGAAGCATTTTTTTGTAATTTAAAAGTGATTGGGTTTAGTTTGTTGTGGTAAGGGTTAGTTGGTGATGATTTATGGTAGCCGAAGTAATTTAGGTGAGTTTGGCATAGTTTGCTATGGATAGTAGCATTTTTTTGTAATTTAAATGTGATTGGGTTTAGTTTGTTGTGGTAAGGGTTAGTTTTTGATGATTTAGAGTAGGCGAAGTAATTTAGGTGAGTCTGGCATAATTTGTTATGATTTGTACACCTTTTTTTGGAATTTAAAAGTGATTGGGTTTGGTTTGTTGTGGTAAGGAATAGTTGGGGGTGATTTACGGTAGCCGAAGTAATTTAGGTGATTCTGGTATAGTTTGTTATGATTTTAAGCATTTTTTTGTAATTTTAAAGTGATTGGGCTTAGTTTGTTGCTGTAAAGTGTAGTTGGGGGTGATTTTTGATAGGAGAAGTAATTTAGGTGAGTTTGGCATAGTTTGCTATGGTTAGTAGCATTTTTTTGTAATTTAAAAGTCATTGGGTTTAGTTTGTTGTGGTAAGGGTTAGTTGGTGATGATTTATGGTAGCTAAAGTAATTTAGGTGAGTTTGGCATAGTTTGCTATGGTTAGTAGCATTTTTTTGTAATTTAAAAGTGATTGCGTTTAGTTTGTTGTGGTAAGGGTAATTTGGTGATGATTTAGAGTAGCCGAAGTAATTTAGGTGAGTCTGGCATAGTTTGTTATGATTTGTACACCTTTTTTTGGAATTTAAAAGTGATTGGGTTTGGTTTGTTGTGGTAAGGGATAGTTGGGGGTGATTTACGGTAGCCGAAGTAATTTAGGTGATTTTGGTATAGTTCGTTATGATTTTTAGCATTTTTTTGTAATTTTAAAGTGATTGGGCTTAGTTTGTTGCTGTAAAGTGTAGTTGGGGGTGATTTTTGATAGCCGAAGTAATTTAGGTGAGTTTGGCATAGTTTGCTATGGTTAGTAGCATTTTTTTGTAATTTAAAAGTGATTGGGTTTAGTTTGTTGTGGTAAGGGTTAGTTGGTTAGTTAGCCGAAGTAGTTTTGTAATTTTAAAATGATATGGTTTGGTTTGTTGTGGTAAGGGATAGTTGGGGATGATTTACGGTAGCCGAAGTAATTTAGGTGATTCTGGTATAGTTTGTTATGATTTTTAGCATTTTTTTGTAATTTTAAAGTGATTGGGCTTAGTTTGTTGCTGTAAAGTGTAGTTGGTGGTGATTTTTGATAGCCGAAGTAATTTAGGTGAGTTTGGCATAGTTTGCTAAGGTTAGTAGCGTTTCTTTGTAATTTAAAAGTGATTGGGTTTAGTTTGTTGTGGTAAGGGTTAGTTGGTGATGATTTATGGTAGCCGAAGTAATTTAGGTGAGTTTGGCATAGTTTGCTATGGTTAGTAGCATTTTTTTGTAATTTAAAAGTGATTGGGTTTAGTTTATTGTGGTAAGGGTTAGTTGGTTATGATTTAGAGTAGCCGAAGTAATTTAGGTGAGTCTGGCATAGTTTGTTATGATTTGTACTCCTTTTTTTGTAATTTTAAGATGATATGGTTTGGTTTGTTGTGGTAAGGGATAGTTGGGGGTGATTTACGGTAGCCGAAGTAATTTAGGTGATTCTGTTATAATTTGTTATGATTTTTAGCATTTTTTGTAATTTTAAAGTGATTGGGCTTAGTTTGTTGCTGTAAAGTGTAGTTGGGGGTGATTTTTGATAGCCGAAGTAATTTAGGTGAGTTTGGCATAGTTTGCTATGGTTAGTAGCATTTTTTTGTAATTTAAAAGTGATTGGGTTTAGTTTGTTGTGGTAAGGGTTAGTTGGTGATGATTTATGGTAGCCGAAATAATTTAGGTGAGTTTGGCATAGTTTGCTATGGTTAGTAGCATTTTTTTGTAATTTAAAAGTGATTGGGTTTGGTTTGTTGTGGTAAGGAATAGTTGGGGGTGATTTACGGTAGCCGAAGTAATTTAGGTGATTCTGGTATAGTTTGTTATGATTTTAAGCATTTTTTTGTAATTTTAAAGTGATTGGGCTTAGTTTGTTGCTGTAAAGTGTAGTTGGGGGTGATTTTTGATAGGAGAAGTAATTTAGGTGAGTTTGGCATAGTTTGCTATGGTTAGTAGCATTTTTTTGTAATTTAAAAGTCATTGGGTTTAGTTTGTTGTGGTAAGGGTTAGTTGGTGATGATTTATGGTAGCCAAAGTAATTTAGGTGAGTTTGGCATAGTTTGCTATGGTTAGTAGCATTTTTTTGTAATTTAAAAGTGATTGCGTTTAGTTTGTTGTGGTAAGGGTTATTTGGTGATGATTTAGAGTAGCCGAAGTAATTTAGGTGAGTCTGGCATAATTTGTTATGATTTGTACACCTTTTTTTGGAATTTTAAAGTGATTGGGTTTGGTTTGTTGTGGTAAGGGATAGTTGGGGGTGATTTACGGTAGCCGAAGTAACTTAGGTGATTTTGGTATAGTTCGTTATGATTTTTAGCATTTTTTTGTAATTTTAAAGTGATTGGGCTTAGTTTGTTGCTGTAAAGTGTAGTTGGGGGTGATTTTTGATAGCCGAAGTAATTTAGGTGAGTTTGGCATAGTTTGCTATGGTTAGTAGCATTTTTTTGTAATTTAAAAGTGATTGGGTTTAGTTTGTTGTGGTAAGGGTTAGTTGGTTAGTTAGCCGAAGTAGTTTTGTAATTTTAAGATGATATGGTTTGGTTTGTTGTGGTAAGGGATAGTTGGGATGATTTACGGTAGCCGAAGTAATTTAGGTGATTCTGGTATAGTTTGTTATGATTTTTAGCATTTTTTTGTAATTTTAAAGTGATTGGGCTTAGTTTGTTGCTGTAAAGTGTAGTTGGTGGTGATTTTTGATAGCCGAAGTAATTTAGGTGAGTTTGGCATAGTTTGCTAAGGTTAGTAGCGTTTCTTTGTAATTTAAAAGTGATTGGGTTTAGTTTGTTGTGGTAAGGGTTAGTTGGTGATGATTTATGGTAGCCGAAGTAATTTAGGTGAGTTTGGCATAGTTTGCTATGGTTAGTAGCATTTTTTTGTAATTTAAAAGTGATTGGGTTTAGTTTATTGTGGTAAGGGTTAGTTGGTGATGATTTAGAGTAGCCGAAGTAATTTAGGTGAGTCTGGCATAGTTTGTTATGATTTGTACTCCTTTTTTTGTAATTTTAAGATGATATGGTTTGGTTTGTTGTGGTAAGGGATAGTTGGGGGTGATTTACGGTAGCCGAAGTAATTTAGGTGATTCTGGTATAATTTGTTATGATTTTTAGCATTTTTTGTAATTTAAAAGTGATTGGGCTTAGTTTGTTGCTGTAAAGTGTAGTTGGGGGTGATTTTTGATAGCCGAAGTAATTTAGGTGAGTTTGGCATAGTTTGCTATGGTTAGTAGCATTTTTTTGTAATTTAAAAGTGATTGGGTTTAGTTTGTTGTGGTAAGGGTTAGTTGGTGATGATTTATGGTAGCCGAAGTAATTTAGGTGAGTTTGGCATAGTTTGCTATGGTTAGTAGCATTTTTTTGTAATTTAAAAGTGATTGGGTTTGGTTTGTTGTGGTAAGGAATAGTTGGGGGTGATTTACGGTAGCCGAAGTAATTTAGGTGATTCTGGTATAGTTTGTTATGATTTTAAGCATTTTTTTGTAATTTTAAAGTGATTGGGCTTAGTTTGTTGCTGTAAAGTGTAGTTGGGGGTGATTTTTGATAGGAGAAGTAATTTAGGTGAGTTTGGCATAGTTTGCTATGGTTAGTAGCATTTTTTTGTAATTTAAAAGTCATTGGGTTTAGTTTGTTGTGGTAAGGGTTAGTTGGTGATGATTTATGGTAGCCAAAGTAATTTAGGTGAGTTTGGCATAGTTTGCTATGGTAGGTAGCATTTTTTTGTAATTTAAAAGTGATTGCGTTTAGTTTGTTGTGGTAAGGGTTATTTGGTGATGATTTAGAGTAGCCGAAGTAATTTAGGTGAGTCTGGCATAGTTTGTTATGATTTGTACACCTTTTTTTGGAATTTAAAAGTGATTGGGTTTGGTTTGTTGTGGTAAGGGATAGTTGGGGGTGATTTACGGTAGCCGAAGTAATTTAGGTGATTTTGGTATAGTTCGTTATGATTTTTAGCATTTTTTTGTAATTTTAAAGTGATTGGGCTTAGTTTGTTGCTGTAAAGTGTAGTTGGGGGTGATTTTTGATAGCCGAAGTAATTTAGGTGAGTTTGGCATAGTTTGCTATGGTTAGTAGCATTTTTTTGTAATTTAAAAGTGATTGGGTTTAGTTTGTTGTGGTAAGGGTTAGTTGGTTAGTTAGCCGAAGAAGTTTTGTAATTTTAAGATGATATGGTTTGGTTTGTTGTGGTAAGGGATAGTTGGGATGATTTACGCAGGCCGAAGTAATTTAGGTGATTCTGGTATAGTTTGTTATGATTTTTAGCATTTTTTTGTAATTTTAAAGTGATTGGGCTTAGTTTGTTGCTGTAAAGTGTAGTTGGTGGTGATTTTTGATAGCCGAAGTAATTTAGGTGAGTTTATCATAGTTTGCTATGGTTAGTAGCATTTTTTTGTAATTTAAAAGTGATTGGGTTTAGTTTGTTGTGGTAAGGGTTAGTTGGTGATGATTTATGGTAGCCGAAGTAATTTAAGTGAGTTTGGCATAGTTTGCTATGGTTAGTAGCATTTTTTTGTAATTTAAAAGTTATTGGGTTTAGTTTATTGTGGTAAGGGTTAGTTGGTGATGATTTAGAGTAGCCGAAGTAATTTAGGTGAGTCTGGCATAGTTTGTTATGATTTGTACTCCTTTTTTTGTAATTTTAAGATGATATGGTTTGGTTTGTTGTGGTAAGGGATAGTTGGGGGTGATTTACGGTAGCCGAAGTAATTTAGGTGATTCTGGTATAATTTGTTATGATTTTTAGCATTTTTTGTAATTTTAAAGTGATTGGGCTTAGTTTGTTGCTGTAAAGTGTAGTTGGGGGTGATTTTTGATAGCCAAAGTAATTTAGGTGAGTTTGGCATAGTTTGCTACGGTTAGTAGCATTTTTTTGTAATTTAAAAATGATTGGGTTTAGTTTGTTGTGGTAAGGGTTAGTTGGTGATGATTTATGGTAGCCGAAGTAATTTAGGTGAGTTTGGCATAGTTTGCTATGGTTAGTAGCATTTTTTTGTAATTTAAAAGTGATTGGGTTTAGTTTGTTGTGGTAAGGGTTAGTTGGTGATGATTTAGAGTAGCCGAAGAAATTTAGGTGAGTCTGGCATAGTTTGTTATGATTTGTACACCTTTTTTTGTAATTTTAAGATGATATGGTTTGGTTTGTTGTGGTAAGGGATAGTTGGGGGTGATTTACGGTAGCTGAAGTAATTTAGGTGATTCTGGTATAGTTTGTTATGATTTTTAGCATTTTTTTGTAATTTTAAACTGATTGCGCTTAGTTTGTTGCTGTAAAGTGTAGTTGGGGGTGATTTTTGATAGCCGTACTTATTTAGGTGAGTTTGGCATAGTTTGCTATGGTTAGTAGCATTTTTTTGTAATTTAAAAGTGATTGGGTTTAGTTTGTTGTGGTAAGGGTTAGTTGGTGATGATTTATGGTAGCCGAAGTAATTTAGGTTAGTTTGGCATAGTTTGCTATGGATAGTAGCATTTTTTTGTAATTTAAATGTGATTGGGTTTAGTTTGTTGTGGTAAGGGTTAGTTGGTGATGATTTAGAGTAGGCGAAGTAATTTAGGTGAGTCTGGCATAATTTGTTATGATTTGTACACCTTTTTTTGTAATTTTAAGATGATATGGTTTGGTTTGTTGTGGTAAGGGATAGTTGGGGGTGATTTACGGTAGCCGAAGTAATTTAGGTGATTCTGGTATAGTTTGTTATGATTTTAAGCATTTTTTTGTAATTTTAAAGTGATTGGGCTTAGTTTGTTGCTGTAAAGTGTAGTTGGGGGTGATTTTTGATAGCTGAAGTAATTTAGGTGAGTTTGGCATAGTTTGCTATGGTTAGTAGCATTTTTTTGTAATTTAAAAGTCATTGGGTTTAGTTTGTTGTGGTAAGGGTTAGTTGGTGATGATTTATGGTAGCCAAAGTAATTTAGGTTAGTTTGGCATAGTTTGCGATGGTTAGTAGCATTTTTTTGTAATTTAAAAGTGATTGGGTTTAGTTTGTTGTGGTAAGGGTTATTTGGTGATGATTTAGAGTAGCCGAAGTAATTTAGGTGAGTCTGGCATAGTTTGTTATGATTTGTACACCTTTTTTTGTAATTTAAAAGTGATTGGGTTTGGTTTGTTGTGGTAAGGGATAGTTGGGGGTGATTTACGGTAGCCGAAGTAATTTAGGTGATTTTGGTATAGTTCGTTATGATTTTTAGCATTTTGTTTGTAATTTTAAAGTGATTGGGCTTAGCTTGTTGCTGTAAAGTGTAGTTGGGGGTGATTTTTGATAGCCGAAGTAATTTAGGTGAGTTTGGCATAGTTTGCTATGGTTAGTAGCATTTTTTTGTAATTTAAAAGTGATTGGGTTTAGTTTGTTGTGGTAAGGGTTAGTTGGTTAGTTAGCCGAAGTAGTTTTGTAATTTTAAGATGATATGGTTTGGTTTGTTGTGGTAAGGGATAGTTGGGGATGATTTACGGTAGCCGAAGTAATTTAGGTGATTCTGGTATAGTTTGTTATGATTTTTAGCATTTTTTTGTAATTTTAAAGTGATTGGGCTTAGTTTGTTGCTGTAAAGTGTAGTTGGTGGTGATTTTTGATAGCCGAAGTAATTTAGGTGAGTTTGGCATAGTTTGCTAAGGTTAGTAGCGTTTCTTTGTAATTTAAAAGTGATTGGGTTTAGTTTGTTGTGGTAAGGGTTAGTTGGTGATGATTTATGGTAGCCGAAGTAATTTAGGTGAGTTTGGCATAGTTTGCTATGGTTAGTAGCATTTTTTTGTAATTTAAAAGTGATTGGGTTTAGTTTATTGTGGTAAGGGTTAGTTGGTGATGATTTAGAGTAGCCGAAGTAATTTAGGTGAGTCTGGCATAGTTTGTTATGATTTGTACTCCTTTTTTTGTAATTTTAAGATGATATGGTTTGGTTTGTTGTGGTAAGGGATAGTTGGGGGTGATTTACGGTAGCCGAAGTAATTTAGGTGATTCTGGTATAATTTGTTATGATTTTTAGCATTTTTTGTAATTTTAAAGTGATTGGGCTTAGTTTGTTGCTGTAAAGTGTAGTTAGGGGTGATTTTTGATAGCCGAAGTAATTTAGGAGAGTTTGGCATAGTTTGCTATGGTTAGTAGCATTTTTTTGTAATTTAAAAGTGATTGGGTTTAGTTTGTTGTGGTAAGGGTTAGTTGGTGATGATTTATGGTAGCCGAAGTAATTTAGGTGAGTTTGGCATAGTTTGCTATGGTTAGTAGCATTTTTTTGTAATTTAAAAGTGATTGGGTTTAGTTTGTTGTGGTAAGGGTTAGTTGGTGATGATTTAGAGTAACCGATGTAATTTAGGTGAGTCTGGCATAGTTTGTTTTGATTTGTACACCTTTTTTTGTAATTTTAAGATGATATGGTTTGGTTTGTTGTGGTAAGGGATAGTTGGGGGTGATTTACGGTAGACGAAGTAATTTAGGTAATTCTGGTATAGTTTGTTATGATTTTTAGTATTTTTTTGTAATTTTAAAGTAATTGGGCTTAGTTTGTTGCTGTAAAGTGTAGTTGGGGGTGATTTTTGATAGCCGAAGTAATTTAGGTGAGTTTGGCATAGTTTGCTATGGTTAGTAGCATTTTTTTGTAATTTAAAAGTGATTGGGTTTAGTTTGTTGTGGTAAGCGTTAGTTGGTGATGATTTAGAGTAGCCGAAGTAATTTAGGTGAGTATGGCATAGTTTGTTATGATTTGTACACCTTTTTTTGTAATTTTAAGATGATATGGTTTGGTTTGTTGTGGTAAGGGATAGTTGGGGGTGATTTACGGTAGCCGAAGTAATTTAGGTGATTCTGGTATAGTTTGTTATGATTTTTAGCATTTTTTTGTAATTTTAAAGTGATTGGGCTTAGTTTGTTGCTGTAAAGTGTATTTGGGGGTGATTTTTGATAGCCGAAGTAATTTAGATGAGTTTGGCATAGTTTGCTATGGTTAGTAGCATTTTTTTGTAATTTAAAAGTGATTGGGTTTAGTTTGTTGTGGTAAGGGTTAGTTGGTAATGATTTATGGTAGCCGAAATAATTTAGGTGAGTTTGGCATAGTTTGCTATGGTTAGTAGCATTTTTTTGTAATTTAAAAGTGATTGGGTTTAGTTTGCTGTGGTAAGGGTTAGTTGGTGATTATTTAGAGCAGCCGAAATAATTTAAGTGAGTCTGGCATAGTTTGTTATGATTTGTACACCTTTTTTTGTAATTTTAAGATGATATGGTTTGGTTTATTGTGGGAAGGGATGATAGTTGGGTATGATTTACGGTAGCCGAAGTAATTTAGGTGATTCTGGTATAGTTTGTTATGATTTGTAGCATTTTTTTGTAATTTTAAAGTGATAGGGCTTAGTTTGTTGCTGTAAAGTGTAGTTGGGGGTGATTTTTGATAGCCGAAGTAATTTAGGTGAGTTTGGCATAGTTTGCTATGGTTAGTAGCATTTTTTTGTAATTTAAATGTGATTGGGTTTAGTTTGTTGTAGTAAGGGTTAGTTGGTGATGATTTATGGTAGCCGAAGTAATTTAGGTGAGTTTGGCATAGTTTGCTATGGTTAGTAGCATTTTTTTGTAATTTAAAAGTGACTGGGTTTAGTTTGTTGTGGTAAGGGTTAGTTGGTGATGATTTAGAGTAGCCGAAGTAATTTAGGTGAGTCTGGCATAGTTTGTTATGATTTGTACACTTTTTTTTGTAATTTTAAGATGATATGGTTTGGTTTGTTGTGGTAAGGGATAGTTGGTGATGATTTATGGTAGCCGAAGTAATTTAGGTGAGTTTGGCATAGTTTGCTATGGTTAGTAGCATTTTTTTGCAATTTAAAAGTGATTGGGTTTAGTTTGTTGTGGTAAGGGTTAGTTGGTGACGATTTAGAGTAGCCGAAGTAATTTAGGTGAGTCTGGCATAGTTTGTTATGATTTGTACACCTTTTTTTGTAATTTTAAGATGATATGGTTTGGTTTGTTGTGGTAAGGGATAGTTGGGGATGATTTACGGTAGCCGAAGTAATTTAGGTGATTCTGGTATAGTTTGTTATGATTTTTAGCATTTTTTTGTAATTTTAAAGTGATTGGGCTTAGTTTGTTGCTGTAAAGTGTAGTTGGGGGTGATTTTTGATAGCCGAAGTAATTTAGGTGAGTTTGGCATAGTTTGTTATGGCTAGTAGCATTTTTTTGTAATTTAAAAGTGATTGGGTTTAGTTTGTTGTGGTAAGGGTTAGTTGGTGATGATTTATGGAAGCCGAAGTAATTTAGGTGAGTTTGGCATAGTTTGCTATGGTTACTAGCATTTTTTTGTAATTTAAAAGTGATTGGGTTTAGTTTGTTGTGGTAAGGGTTAGTTGGTGATGATTTAGAGTAGCCGAAGTAATTAAGGTGAGTCTGGCATAGTTTGTTATAATTTCTACACCTTTTTTTGTAATTTTAAGGTGATATGATTTGGTTTGTTGTGGTAAGGGATAGTTGGGGGTGATTTACGGTAGCCGAAGTAATTCTGGTATAGTTTGTTATGATTTTTAGCATTTTTTTGTAATTTTAAAGTTATTGGGCTTAGTTTGTTGCTGTAAAGTGTAGTTGGGTGTGATTTTTGATAGCCGAAGTAATTTAGGTGAGTTTGGCATAGTTTGCTATGGTTTGTAGCATTTTTTTGTAATTTAAAAGTGATTGGGTTTAGTTTGTTGTGGTAAGGGTTAGTTGGTGATGATTTAGAGTAGCCGAAGTAATTTAGGTGAGTTTGGCATAGTTTGCTATGGTTAGTAGAATTTTTTTGGAATTTAAAAGTGATTGAGTTTAGTTTGTTGTGGTAAGGATTAGTTGGTGATGATTTAGAGTAGCCGAAGTAATTTAGGTGAGTCTGGCATAGTTTGTTATGATTTGTACATCTTTTTTTGTAATTTTAAGATGATATGATTTGGTTTGTTGTGGTTAGGGATAGTTGGGGGTGATTTACGGTAGCCGAAGTAATTCTGGTATAGTTTGTTAAGATTTTTAGCATTTTTTTGTAATTTTAAAGTGATTGGGCTTAGTTTGTTGCTGTAAAGTGTAGTTGTGGGTGATTTTTGATAGCCGAAGTAATTTAGGTGAGTTTGACATAGTTTGCTATGGTTAGTAGCATTTTTTTGTAATTTATAAGTGATTGGGTTTAGTTTGTTGTGGTAAGGGTTAGTTGGTGATGATTTATGGTAGCCGAAGTAATTTAGGTGAGTTTGGCATAGTTTGCTATGGTTAGTAGCATTTTTTTGTAATTTAAAAGTGATTGGGTTTAGTTTATTGTGGTAAGGGTTAGTTGGTGATGATTTAGAGTAGCCGAAGTAATTTAGGTGAGTCTGGCATAGTTTGTTATGATTTGTACACCTTTTTTTGTAATTTTAAGATGATATGGTTTGGTTTGTTGTGGTAAGGGATAGTTGGGGGTGATTTACGGTAGCCGAAGTAATTTAGGTGATTCTGGTATAATTTGTTATGATTTTTAGCATTTTTTGTAATTTTAAAGTGATTGGGCTTAGTTTGTTGCTGTAAAGTGTAGTTGGGGGTGATTTTTGATAGCCGAAATAATTTAGGTGAGTTTGGCATAGTTTGCTATGGTTAGTAGCATTTTTTTGTAATTTAAAAGTGATTGGGTTTAGTTTGTTGTGGTAAGGGTTAGTTGGTGATGATTTATGGTAGCCGAAGTAATTTAGGTGAGTTTGGCATAGTTTGCTATGGTTAGTAGCATTTTTTTGTAATTTAAAAGTGATTGGGTTTAGTTTGTTGTGGTAAGGGTTAGTTGGTGATGATTTAGAGTAACCGATGTAATTTAGGTGAGTCTGGCATAGTTTGTTATGATTTGTACACCTTTTTTTGTAATTTTAAGATGATATGGTTTGGTTTGTTGTGGTAAGGGATAGTTGGGGGCGATTTACGGTAGCCGAAGTAATTGGGTTTAGTTTGTTGTGGTAAGGGTTAGTTGGTGATGATTTATGGTAGCCGAAGTAATTTAGGTGAGTTTGGCATAGTTTGCTATGGTTAGTAGCATTTTTTTGTAATTTAAAAGTGATTGGGTTTAGTTTATTGTGGTAAGGGTTAGTTGGTGATGATTTAGAGTAGCCGAAGTAATTTAGGTGAGTCTGGCATAGTTTGTTATGATTTGTACACCTTTTTTTGTAATTTTAAGATGATATGGTTTGGTTTGTTGTGGTAAGGGATAGTTGGGGGTGATTTACGGTAGCCGAAGTAATTTAGGTGATTCTGGTATAATTTGTTATGATTTTTAGCATTTTTTGTAATTTTAAAGTGATTGGGCTTAGTTTGTTGCTGTAAAGTGTAGTTGGGGGTGATTTTTGATAGCCGAAATAATTTAGGTGAGTTTGGCATAGTTTGCTATGGTTAGTAGCATTTTTTTGTAATTTAAAAGTGATTGGGTTTAGTTTGTTGTGGTAAGGGTTAGTTGGTGATGATTTATGGTAGCCGAAGTAATTTAGGTGAGTTTGGCATAGTTTGCTATGGTTAGTAGCATTTTTTTGTAATTTAATAGTGATTGGGTTTAGTTTGTTGTGGTAAGGGTTAGTTGGTGATGATTTAGAGTAACCTATGTAATTTAGGTGAGTCTGGCATAGTTTGTTATGATTTGTACACCTTTTTTTGTAATTTTAAGATGATATGGTTTGGTTTGTTGTGGTAAGGGATAGTTGGGGGCGATTTACGGTAGCCGAAGTAATTGGGTTTAGTTTGTTGTGGTAAGGGTTAGTTGGTGATGATTTATGGTAGCCGAAGTAATTTAGGTGAGTTTGGCATAGTTTGCTATGGTTAGTAGCATTTTTTTGTAATTTAAAAGTGATTGGGTTTAGTTTATTGTGGTAAGGGTTAGTTGGTGATGATTTAGAGTAGCCGAAGTAATTTAGGTGAGTCTGGCATAGTTTGTTATGATTTGTACACCTTTTTTTGTAATTTTAAGATGATATGGTTTGGTTTGTTGTGGTAAGGGATAGTTGGGGGTGATTTACGGTAGCCGAAGTAATTTAGGTGATTCTGGTATAATTTGTTATGATTTTTAGCATTTTTTGTAATTTTAAAGTGATTGGGCTTAGTTTGTTGCTGTAAAGTGTAGTTGGGGGTGATTTTTGATAGCCGAAGTAATTTAAGTGAGTTTGGCATAGTTTACTATGGTTAGTAGCATTTTTTTGTAATTTAAAAGTGATTGGGTTTAGTTTGTTGTGGTAAGGGTTAGTTGGTGATGATTTATGGTAGCCGAAGTAATTTAGGTGAGTTTGGCATAGTTTGCTATGGTTAGTAGCATTTTTTTGTAATTTAAAAGTGATTGGGTTTAGTTTGTTGTGGTAAGGGTTAGTTGGTGATGATTTAGAGTAACCGATGTAATTTAGGTGAGTCTGGCATAGTTTGTTATGATTTGTACACCTTTTTTTGTAATTTTAAGATGATATGGTTTGGTTTGTTGTGGTAAGGGATAGTTGGGGGTGATTTACGGTAGCCGAAGTAATTTAGGTGATTCTGGTATAGTTTGTTATGATTTTTAGCATTTTTTTGTAATTTTAAAGTAATTGGGCTTAGTTTGTTGCTGTAAAGTGTAGTTGGGGGTGATTTTTGATAGCCGAAGTAATTTAGGTGAGTTTGGCATAGTTTGCTATGGTTAGTAGCATTTTTTTGTAATTTAAAAGTGATTGGGTTTAGTTTGTTGTGGTAAGCGTTAGTTGGTGATGATTTAGAGTAGCCGAAGTAATTTAGGCGAGTCTGGCATAGTTTGTTATGATTTGTACAACTTTTTTTGTAATTTTAAGATGATATGGTTTGGTTTGTTGTGGTAAGGGATAGTTGGGGGTGATTTACGGTAGCCGAAGTAATTTAGGTGATTCTGGTATAGTTTGTTATGATTTTTAGCATTTTTTTGTAATTTTAAAGTGATTGGGCTTAGTTTGTTGCTGTAAAGTGTAGTTGGGGGTGATTTTTGATAGCCGAAGTAATTAAGATGAGTTTGGCATAGTTTGCTATGGTTAGTAGCATTTTTTTGTAATTTAAAAGTGATTGGGTTTAGTTTGTTCTGGTAAGGGTTAGTTGGTAATGATCTATGGTAGCCGAAATACTTTAGGTGAGTTTGGCATAGTTTGCTATGGTTAGTAGCATTTTTTTGTAATTTAAAAGTGATTGGGTTTAGTTTGCTGTGGTAAGGGTTAGTTGGTGATGATTTAGAGTAGCCGAAGTAATTTAAGTGAGTCTGGCATAGTTTGTTATGATTTGTACACCTTTTTTTGTAATTTTAAGATGATATGATTTGGTTTGTTGTGGTAAGGGATAGTTGGGGGTGATTTACGGTAGCCGAAGTAATTTAGGTGATTCTGGTATAGTTTGTTATGATTTTTAGCATTTTTTTGTAATTTTAAAGTGATAGGGCTTAGTTTGTTGTTGTAAAGTGTAGTTGGGGGTGATTTTTGATAGCCGAAGTAATTTAGGTGAGTTTGGCATAGTTTGCTATGGTTAGTAGCATTTTTTTGTAATTTAAATGTGATTGGGTTTAGTTTGTTGTGGTAAGGGTTAGTTGGTGATGATTTATGGTAGCCGAAGTAATTTAGGTGAGTTTGGCATAGTTTGCTATGGTTAGTAGCATTTTTTTGTAATTTAAAAGTGATTGGGTTTAGTTTGTTGTGGTAAGGGTTAGTTGGTGATGATATAGAGTAGCCGAAGTAATTTAGGTGAGTCTGGCATAGTTTGTTATGATTTGTACACCTTTTTTTGTAATTTTAAGATGATATGGTTTGGTTTGTTGTGGTAAGGGATAGTTGGTGATGATTTATGGTAGCCGAAGTAATTTAGGTGAGTTTGGCATTGTTTGCTATGGTTAGTAGCATTTTTTTGCAATTTAAAAGTGATTGGGTTTAGTTTGTTGTGGTAAGGGTTAGTTAGTGATGATTTAGAGTAGCCGAAGTAATTTAGGTGAGTCTGGCATAGTTTGTTATGATTTGTACACCTTTTTTTGTAATTTTAAGATGATATGGTTTGGTTTGTTGTGGTAAGGGATAGTTGGGGATGATTTACGGTAGCCGAAGTAATTTAGGTGATTGTGGTATAGTTTGTTATGATTTTTAGCATTTTTTTGTAATTTTAAAGTGATTGGGCTTAGTTTGTTGCTGTAAAGTGTAGTTGGGGGTGATTTTTGATAGCCGAAGTAATTTAGGTGTGTTTGGCATAGTTTGCTATGGTTAGTAGCATTTTTTTGTAATTTAAAAGTGATTGGGTTTAGTTTGTTGTGGTAAGGGTTAGTTGGTGATGATTTAGAGTAGCCGAAGTAATTTAGGTGAGTTTGGCATAGTTTGCTATGGTTAGTAGAATTTTTTTGGAATTTAAAAGTGATTGGGTTTAGTTTGTTGTGGTAAGGGTTAGTTGGTGATGATTTAGAGTAGCCGAAGTAATTTAGGTGAGTCTGGCATAGTTTGTTATGATTTGTACACCTTTTTTTGTAATTTTAAGATGATATGGTTTGGTTTGTTGTGGTAAGGGATAGTTGGTGATGATTTATGGTAGCCGAAGTAATTTAGGTGAGTTTGGCATAGTTTGCTATGGTTAGTAGCATTTTTTTTAATTTAAAAGTGATTGGGTTTAGTTTATTGTGGTAAGGGTTAGTTGGTGATGATTTGGAGTAGCCGAAGTAATTTAGGTGAGTCTGGCATAGTTTGTTATGATTTGTACTCCTTTTTTTGTAATTTTAAGATGATATGGTTTGGTTTGTTGTGGTAAGGGATAGTTGGGGGTGATTTACGGTAGCCGAAGTAATTTAGGTGATTCTGGTATAATTTGTTATGATTTTTAGCATTTTTTGTAATTTTAAAGTGATTGGGCTTAGTTTGTTGCTGTAAAGTGTAGTTGGGGGTGATTTTTGATAGCCGAAGTAATTTAGGTGAGTTTGGCATAGTTTGCTATGGTTAGTAGCATTTTTTTGTAATTTAAAAGTGATTGGGTTTAGTTTGTTGTGGTAAGGGTTAGTTGGTGATGATTTATGGTAGCCGAAGTAATTTAGGTGAGTTTGGCATAGTTTGCTATGGTTAGTAGCATTTTTTTGTAATTTAAAAGTGACTGGGTTTAATTTGTTGTGGTAAGGGTTAGTTGGTGATGATTTAGAGTAGCCGAAGTAATTTAGGTGAGTCTGGCATAGTTTGTTATGATTTGTACACCTTTTTTTGTAATTTTAAGATGATATGGTTTGGTTTGTTGTGGTAAGGGATAGTTGGTGATGATTTATGGTAGCCGAAGTAATTTAGGTGAGTTTGGCATAGTTTGCTATGGTTAGTAGCATTTTTTTGCAATTTAAAAGTGATTGGGTTTAGTTTGTTGTGGTAAGGGTTAGTTGGTGATGATTTAGAGTAGCCGAAGTAATTTAGGTGAGTCTGGCATAGTTTGTTATGATTTGTACACCTTTTTTTGTAATTTTAAGATGATATGGTTTGGTTTGTTGTGGTAAGGGATAGTTGGGGATGATTTACGGTAGCCGAAGTAATTTAGGTGATTCTGGTATAGTTTGTTATGATTTTTAGCATTTTTTTGTAATTTTAAAGTGATTGGGCTTAGTTTGTTGCTGTAAAGTGTAGTTGGGGGTGATTTTTGATAGCCGAAGTAATTTAGGTGAGTTTGGCATAGTTTGTTATGGCTAGTAGCATTTTTTTGTAATTTAAAAGTGATTGGGTTTAGTTTGTTGTGGTAAGGGTTAGTTGGTGATGATTTATGGTAGCCGAAGTAATTTAGGTGAGTTTGGCATAGTTTGCTATGGTTACTAGCATTTTTTTGTAATTTAATAGTGATTGGGTTTAGTTTGTTGTGGTAAGGGTTAGTTGGTGATGATTTAGAATAGCCGAAGTAATTTAGGTGAGTCTGGCATAGTTTGTTATAATTTGTACACCTTTTTTTTGTAATTTTAAGGTGATATGATTTGGTTTGTTGTGGTAAGGGATAGTTGGGGGTGATTTACGGTAGCCGAAGTAATTCTGGTATAGTTTGTTATGATTTTTAGCATTTTTTTGTAATTTTAAAGTGATTGGGCTTTGTTTGTTGCTGTAAAGTGTAGTTGGGGGTGATTTTTGATAGCCGAAGTAATTTAGGTGAGTTTGGCATAGTTTGCTATGGTTTGTAGCATTTTTTTGTAATTTAAAAGTGATTGGGTTTAGTTTGTTGTGGTAAGGGTTAGTTGGTGATGATTTAGAGTAGCCGAAGTAATTTAGGTGAGTTTGGCATAGTTTGCTATGGTTAGTAGAATTTTTTTGGAATTTAAAAGTGATTGGGTTTAGTTTGTTGTGGTAAGGGTTAGTTGGTGATGATTTAGAGTAGCCGAAGTAATTTAGGTGAGTCTGGCATAGTTTTTTATGATTTGTACACCTTTTTTTGTAATTTTAAGAATATATGGTTTGGTTTGTTGTGGTAAGGGATACTTGGGGGTGATTTACGGTAGCCGAAGTAATTTAGGTGAGTCTGGCATAATTTGTTATGATTTGTACACCTTTTTTTGTAATTTTAAGATGATATGGTTTGGTTTGTTGTGGTAAGGGATACTTGGGGGTGATTTACGGTAGCCGAAGTAATTTAGGTGATTCTGGTATAATTTGTTATGATTTTTAGCATTTTTTGTAATTTTAAACTGATTGGGCTTAGTTTGTTGCTGTAAAGTGTAGTTGGGGGTGATTTTTGATAGCCGAAGTAATTTAGGTGAGTTTGGCATAGTTTGCTATGGTTAGTAGCATTTTTTTGTAATTTAAAAGTGATTGGGTTTAGTTTGTTGTGGTAAGGGTTAGTTGGTGATGATTTATGGTAGCCGAAGTAATTTAGGTGAGTTTGGCATAGTTTGCTATGGTTAGTTGCATTTTTTTGTAATTTAAAAGTGATTGGGTTTAGTTTGTTGTGGTAAGGGTTAGTTGGTGATGATTTAGAGTAGCCGATGTAATTTAGGTGAGTCTGGCATAGTTTGTTATGATTTGTACACCTTTTTTTGAAATTTTAAGATGATATGGTTTGGTTTGTTGTGGTAAGGGATAGTTGGGGGTGATTTACGGTAGCCGAAGTAATTTAGGTGATTCTGGTATAGTTTGTAATAATTTTTAGCATTTTTTTGTAATTTTAAAGTGATTAGGCTTAGTTTGTTGCTGTATAGTGTAGTTGGGGGTGATTTTTGATAGCCGAAGTAATTTAGGTGAGTTTGGCATAGTTTGCTATGGTTAGTAGCATTTTTTTGTAATTTAAAATTGATTGGGTTTAGTTTGTTGTGGTAAGGGTTAGTTGGTGATGATTTATGGTAGCCGAAGTAATTTAGGTGAGTTTGGCATAGTTTGCTATGGTTACTAGCATTTTTTTGTAATTTAAAAGTGATTGGGTTTAGTTTGTTGTAGTAAGGGTTAGTTGGTGATGATTTAGAGTAGCCGAAGTAATTTAGGTGAGTCTGGCATAGTTTGTTATGATTTGTACACCTTTTTTGTAATTTTAAGATGATATGGTTTGGTTTGTTGTGGTAAGGGATAGTTGGGGGTGATTTACGGTAGCCGAAGTAATTTAGGTGATTCTGGTATAGTTTGTTATGATTTTTAGCATTTTTTTGTAATTTTAAAGTGACTGGGCTTAGTTTGTTGCTGTAAAGTGTAGTTGGGGCGATTTTTGATAGCCGAAGTAATTTAGGTGAGTTTGGCATAGTTTGCTATGGTTAGTAGCATTGTTTTGTAATTTAAAAGTGATTGGGTTTAGTTTGTTGTGGTAAGGATTAGTTGGTGATGATTTATGGTAGCCGAAGTAATTTAGGTGAGTTTGGCATAGTTTGCTATGGTTACTAGCATTTTTTTGTAATTTAAAAGTGATTGGGTTTAGTTTGTTGTGGTAAGGGTTAGTTGGTGATGATTTAGAGTAGCCGAAGTAATTTAGGTGAGTCTGGCATAGTTTGTTATGATTTGTACACCTTTTTTTGTAATTTTAAGATGATATGGTTTGGTTTGTTGTGGTAAGGGATAGTTGGGGGTGATTTACGGTAGCCGAAGTAATTTAGGTGATTCTGCTATAGTTTGTTATGATTTTTAGCATTTTTTTGTAATTTTTAAGTGATTGGGCTTAGTTTGTTGCTGTAAAGTGAAGTTGGGGGTGATTTTTGATAGCTGAAGTAATTTAGGTGAGTTTGGCATAGTTTGCTATGGTTAGTAGCATTTTTTTGTAATTTAAAAGTGATTGGGTTTAGTTTGTTGTGGTAAGGGTTAGTTGGTGACGATTTATGGTAGCCGAAGTAATTTAGGTGAGTTTGGCATAGTTTGCTATGGTTACTAGCATTTTTTTGTAATTTAAAAGTGATTGGGTTTAGTTTGTTGTGGTAAGGGTTAGTTGGTGATGATTTAGAGTAGCCGAAGTAATTTAGGTGAGTCTGGCATAGTTTGTTATGATTTGTACACCTTTTTTTGTAATTTTAAGATGATATGGTTTGGTTTGTTGTGGTAAGGGATAGTTGGGGGTGATTTACGGTAGCCGAAGTAATTTAGGTGATTCTGGTATAATTTGTTATGATTTTTAGCATTTTTTTGTAATTTTAAAGTGATTGGGCTTAGGTTGTTGCTGTAAAGTGTAGTTGGGGGTGATTTTTGATAGCCGAAGTAATTTAGGTGAATTTGGCATAGTTTGCTATGGTTAGTAGCATTTTTTTGTAATTTAAAAGTGATTGGGTTTAGTTTGTTGTGGTAAGGGTGAGTTGGTGATGATTTATGGTAGCCGAAGTAATTTAGGTGAGTTTGGCATAGTTTGCTCTGGTTAGTAGCATTTTTTTGTAATTTAAAAGTGATTGGGTTTAGTTTGTTGTGGTAAGGGTTAGTTGGTGATGATTTAGAGTAGCCGAAGTAATTTAGGTGAGTCTGGCATAGTTTGTTATGATTTTTACACCTTTTTTTGTAATTTTAAGATGATATGGTTTGGTTTGTTGTGGTAAGGGATAGTTGGGGGTGATTTACGGTAGCCGAAGTAATTTAGGTGAGTTTGGCATAGTTTGCTATGGTTAGTAGCATTTTTTTGTAATTTAAAATTGATTGGGTTTAGTTTGTTGTAGTAAGGGTTAGTTGGTGATGATTTAGAATAGCCGAAGTAATTTAGGTGAGTCTGGCATAGTTTGTTATGATTTGTACACCTTTTTTGTAATTTTAAGATGATATGGTTTGGTTTGTTGTGGTAAGGGATAGTTGGGGGTGATTTACGGTAGCCGAAGTAATTTAGGTGCTTCTGGTATAGTTTGTTATGATTTTTAGCATTTTTTTGTAATTTTAAAGTGACTGGGCTTAGTTTGTTGCTGTAAAGTGTAGTTGGGGTGATTTTTGATAGCCGAAGTAATTTAGGTGAGTTTGGCATAGTTTGCTATGGTTAGTAGCATTTTTTTGTAATTTAAAAGTGATTGGGTTTAGTTTGTTGTGGTAAGGGTTAGTTGGTGATGATTTATGGTAGCCGAAGTAATTTTGGTGAATTTGGCATAGTTTGCTATGGTTACTAGCATTTTTTTGTAATTTAAAAGTGATTGGGTTTAGTTTGTTGTGGTAAGGGTTAGTTGGTGATGATTTAGAGTTGCCGAAGTAATTTAGGTGAGTCTGGCATAGTTTCTTATGATTTGTACACCTTTTTTTGTAATTTTAAGATGATATGGTTTGGTTTGTTGTGGTAAGGGATAGTTGGGGGTGATTTACGGTAGCCGAAGTAATTTAGGTAATTCTGCTATAGTTTGTTATGATTTTTAGCATTTTTTTGTAATTTTAAAGTGATTGGGCTTAGTTTGTTGCTGTAAAGTGTAGTTGGGGGTGATTTTTGATAGCCGAAGTAATTTAGGTGAGTTTGGCATAGTTTGTTATGATTTGTACACCTTTTTTTGTAATGTTAAGATGATATGGTTTGGTTTGTTGTGGTAAGGGATAGTTGGGGGTGATTTACGGTAGCCGAAGTAGTTTAGGTGATTCTGGTATAGTTTGTTATGATTTTTAACATTTTTTTGTAATTTTAAAGTGACTGGGCTTAGTTTGTTGCTGTAAAGTGTAGTTGGGGTGATTTTTGATAGCCGAAGTAATTTAGGTGAGTTTGGCATAGTTTGCTATGGTTACTATCATTTTTTTGTAATTTAAAAGTGATTGGGTTTAGTTTGTTGTGGTAAGGGTTAGTTGGTGATGATTTATGGTAGCCGAAGTAATTTAGGTGAGTTTGGCATAGTTTGCTATGGTTACTAGCATTTTTGTGTAATTTAAAAGTGATTGGGTATAGTTTGTTGTGGTAAGGGTTAGTTGGTGATGATTTACGGTAGCCGAAGTAATTTAGGTGATTCTGCTATAGTTTGTTATGATTTTTAGCATTTTTTTGTAGTTTTAAAGTGATTGGGCTTAGTTTGTTGCTGTAAAGTGTAGTTGGTGATGATTTATGGTAGCCGAAGTAATTTAGATGAGTTTGGCATAGTTTGCTATGGTTACTAGCATTTTTTTGTAATTTAAAAGTGATTGGGTTTAGTTTGTTGTGGTAAGGGTTAGTTGGTGATGATTTATGGTAGCCGAAGTAATTTAGGTGAGTTTGGCATAGTTTGCTATGGTTACTAGCATTTTTTTGTAATTTAAAAGTGATTGGGTATAGTTTGTTGTGGTAAGAGTTAGTTGGTGATGATTTAGAGTAGCCGAAGTAATTTAGGTAAGTCTGGCATAGTTTGTTATGATTTGTACACCTTTCTTTGTAATTTTAAGATGATATGGTTTGGTTTGTTGTGGTAAGGGATAGTTGGGGGTGATTTACGGTAGCCGAAGTAATTTAGGTGAGTTTGGCATAGTTTGCTATGGTTAGTAGCATTTTTTTGTAATTTAAAATTGATTGGGTTTAGTTTGTTGCAGTAAGGGTTAGTTGGTGATGATTTAGAATAGCCGAAGTAATTTAGGTGAGTCTGGCATAGTTTGTTATGATTTGTACACCTTTTTTGTAATTTTAAGATGATATGGTTTGGTTTGTTGTGGTAAGGGATAGTTGGGGGTGATTTACGGTAGCCGAAGTAATTTAGGTGATTCTGGTATAGTTTGTTATGATTTTTAGCATTTTTTTGTAATTTTAAAGTGACTGGGCTTAGTTTGTTGCTGTAAAGTGTAGTTGGGGTGATTTTTGATAGCCGAAGTAATTTAGGTGAGTTTGGCATAGTTTGCTATGGTTAGTAGCATTTTTTTGTAATTTAAAAGTGATTGGGTTTAGTTTGTTGTGGTAAGGGTTAGTTGGTGATGATTTATGGTAGCCGAAGTAATTTAGGTGAATTTGGCATAGTTTGCTATGGTTACTAGCATTTTTTTGTAATTTAAAAGTGATTGGGTTTAGTTTGTTGTGGTAAGGGTTAGTTGGTGATGATTTAGAGTAGCCGAAGTAATTTAGGTGAGTCTGGCATAGTTTCTTATGATTTGTACACCTTTTTTTGTAATTTTAAGATGATATGGTTTGGTTTGTTGTGGTAAGGGATAGTTGGGGGTGATTTACGGTAGCCGAAGTAATTTAGGTGATTCTGCTATAGTTTGTTATGATTTTTAGCATTTTTTTGTAATTTTAAAGTGATTGGGCTTAGTTTGTTGCTGTAAAGTGTAGTTGGGGGTGATTTTTGATAGCCGAAGTAATTTAGGTGAGTTTGGCATAGTTTGCTATGGTTAGTAGCATTTTTTTGTAATTTAAGAGTGATTGGGTTTAGTTTGTTGTGGTAAGGGTTAGTTGGTGATGATTTAGAGTAGCCGAAGTAATTTAAGTGAGTCTGGCATAGTTTGTTATGATTTGTACACCTTTTTTTGTAATTTTAAGATGATATGGTTTGGTTTGTTGTGGTAAGGGATAGTTGGGGGTGATTTACGCTAGCCGAAGTAATTTAGGTGATTCTGGTATAGTTTGTTATGATTTTTAGCATTTTTTTGTAATTTTAAAGTGACTGGGCTTAGTTTGTTGCTGTAAAGTGTAGTTGGGGTGATTTTTGATAGCCGAAGTAATTTAAGTGAGTTTGGCATAATTTGCTATGGTTAGTAGTATTTTTTTGGTAATTTAAAACTGATTGGGTTTAGTTTGTTGTGGTAAGGGTGAGTTGGTGATGATTTATGGTAGCCGAAGTAATTTAGGTGAGTTTGGCATAGTTTGCTATGGTTAGTAGCATTTTTTTGTAATTTAAAAGTGATTGGGTTTAGTTTGTTGTGGTAAGGGTTAGCTGGTGATGATTTAGAGTAGCCGAAGTAATTTAGGTGAGTCTGGCATAGTTTGTTATGATTTTTACACCTTTTTTTGTAATTTTAAAATGATATGGTTTGGTTTGTTGTGGTAAGGGATAGTTAGGGGTGATTTACGGTAGCCGAAGTAATTTAGGTGATTCTGGTATAGTTTGTTATGATTTTTAGCATTTTTTTGTAATTTTAAAGTGATTGGGCTTAGTTTGTTGCTGTAAAGTGTAGTTGGGGGTGATTTTTGATAGCAGAAGTAATTTAGGTGAGTTTGGCATAGTTTGCTATGGTTAGTAGCAATTTGTTGTAATTTAAAAGTGATTGGGTTTAGTTTGTTGTGGTAAGGGTTAGTTGGTGATGATTTATGGTAGCCGAAGTAATTTAGGTGAGTTTGGCATAGTTTGCTATGGTTACTAGCATTTTTTTGTAATTTAAAAGTGATTGGCTTTAGTTTGTTGTGGTAAGGGTTAGTTGGTGATGATTTAGAGTAGCCGAAGTAATTTAGGTAAGTCTGGCATAGTTTGTTATGATTTGTACACCTTTTTTTGTAATTTTAAGATGATATGGTTTGGTTTGTTGTGGTAAGGGATAGTTGGGGGTGATTTACGGTAGCCGAATTAATTTAGGTGATTCTGGTATAGTTTGTTATGGTTTTTAGCATTTTTTTGTAATTTTAAAGTGATTGGGCTTAGTTTGTTGCTGTAAAGTGTAGTTGGGGTGATTTTTGATAGCCGAAGTAATTTAGGTGAGTTTGGCATAGTTTGCTATGGTTAGTAGCATTTTTTTGTGATTTAAAAGTGATTGTGTTTAGTTTGTTGTGGTTAGGGTTAGTTGGTGATGATTTAGAGTAGCCGAAGTAATTTAGGTGAGTCTATCATAATTTGTTATGATTTGTACACCTTTCTTTGTAATTTTAAGATGATATGGTTTGGTTTGTTGTGGTAAGGGATAGTTGGGGGTGATTTACGGTAGCCGAAGTAATTTAGGTGATTCTGGAATAGTTTGTTATGATTTTTAGCATTTTTTTGTAATTTTAAAGTGATTGGGCTTAGTTTGTTGCTGTAGAGTGTAGTTGGGGGTGATTTTTGTTAGCCGAAGTAATTTAGGTGAGTTTGGCATAGTTTGCTATGGTTAGTAGCATTTTTTTGTAATTTACAAGTGATTGGGTTTAGTTTGTTGTGGTAAGGGTTAGTTGGTGATGATTTATGGTAGCCGAAGTAATTTAGGTGAGTTTGGCATAGTTTGCTATGGTTAGTAGCATTTTTTTGTAATTTAAAAGTGATTGGGTTTAGTTTGTTGTGGTAAGGGTTAGTTGGTGATGATTTAGAGTAGCCGAAGTAATTTAGGTGAGTCTATCATAATTTGTTATGATTTGTACACCTTTTTTTGTAATTTTAAGATGATATGGTTTGGTTTGTTGTGGTAAAGGATAGTTGGGGGTGATTTACGGTAGCCGAAGTAATTTAGGTGATTCTGGTATAGTTTGTTATGATTTTCAGCATTTTTTTGTAATTTTAAAGTGATTGGGCTTAGTTTGTTGCTGTAAAGTGTAGTTGGGGGTGATTTTTGATAGCCGAAGTAATTTAGGTGAGTTTGGCATAGTTTGCTATGGTTAGTAGCATTTTTTTGTAATTTAAAAGTGATTGGGTTTAGTTTGTTGTGGTAAGGGTTAGTTGGTGATGATTTATGGTAGCCGAAGTAATTTAGGTGAGTTTGGCATAGTTTGCTATGGTTACTAGCATTTTTTTGTAATTTAAAAGTGATTGGGTTTAGCTTGTTGTGGTAAGGGTTAGTTGGTGATGATTTAGAGTAGCCGAAGTAATTTAGGTGATTCTGGCATAGTTTGTTATGATTTGTACACCTTTTTTTGTAATTTTAAGATGATATGGTTTGGTTTGTTGTGGTAAAGGATAGTTGGGGGTGATTTACCGTAGCCGAAGTAATTTAGGTGATTCTGGTATAGTTTTTTATGATTTTTAGCATTTTTTTGTAATTTTAAACTGATTGGGCTTAGTTTGTTGCTGTAAAGTGTAGTTGGGGGTGATTTTTGATAGCCGAAGTAATTTAGGTGAGTTTGGCATAGTTTGCTATGGTTAGTAGCATTTTTTTGTAATTTAAAAATGATTGGGTTTAGTTTGTTGTGGTAAGGGTTAGTTGGTGATGATTTATGGTAGCCGAAGTAATTTAGGTGAGTTTGGCATAGTTTGCTATGGTTAGTAGCATTTTTTTGTAATTTAAAAGTGATTGGCTTTAGTTTGTTGTGGTAAGGGTTAGTTGGTGATGATTTAGAGTAGCCGAAGTAATTTAGGTGAGTCTGGCATAGTTTGATATGATTTGTACACCTTTTTTTGTAATTTTAAGATGATATGGTTTGGTTTGTTGTGGTAAGGGATAGTTGGGGGTGATTTACGGTAGCCGAAGTAATTTAGGTGATTCTGCTATAGTTTGTTATGATTTTTAGCATTTTTTTGTAATTTTAAAGTGATTGGGCTTAGTTTGTTGCTGCAAAATGTAGTTGGGGATGATTTTTGATAGCCGAAGTAATTTAGGTGGGTTTGGCATAGTTTGCTATAGTTAGTAGCATTTTTTTGTAATTTAAAAGTGATTGGGTTTAGTTTGTTGTGGTAAGGGTTAGTTGGTGATGATTTAGAGTAGCCGAAGTAATTTAGGTGAGTCTGGCATAGTTTGTTATGATTTGTACCCCTTTTTTTGTAATTTTAAGATGATATGGTTTGGTTTGTTGTGGTAAGGGATAGTTGGGGGTGATTTACGGTAGCCGAAGTAATTTAGGTGATTTTGGTATAGTTTGTTATGATTTTTAGCATTTTTTTGTAATTTTAAAGTGATTGGGCTTAGGTTGTTGCTGTAAAGTGTAGTTGGGGGTGATTTTTGATAGCGGAAGTAATTTAGGTAAGTTTGGCATAATTTGCTATGGTTAGTAGCATTTTTTTTGTAATTTAAAACTGATTGGGTTTAGTTTGTTGTGGTAAGGGTGAGTTGGTGATGATTTATGGTAGCCGAAGTAATTTAGGTGAGTTTGGCATAGTTTGCTATGGTTAGTAGCATTTTTTTGTAATTTAAAAGTGATTGTGTTTAGTTTGTTGTGGTAAGGGTTAGTTGGTGATGATTTAGAGTAGCCGAAGTAATTTAGGTGAGTCTGGCATAGTTTGTTATGATTTTTACACCTTTTTTTGTAATTTTAAAATGATATGGTTTGGTTTGTTGTGGTAAGGGATAGTTAGGGGTGATTTACGGTAGCCGAAGTAATTTAGGTGATTCTGGTATAGTTTGTTATGATTTTTAGCATTTTTTTGTAATTTTAAAGTGATTGGGCTTAGTTTGTTGCTGTAAAGTGTAGTTGGGGGTGATTTTTGATAGCAGAAGTAATTTAGGTGAGTTTGGCATAGTTTGCTATGGTTAGTAGCATTTTTTTGTAATTTAAAAGTGATTGGGTTTAGTTTGTTGTGGTAAGGGTTAGTTGGTGATGATTTATGGTAGCCGAAGTAATTTAGGTGAGTTTGGCATAGTTTGCTATGGTTACTAGCATTTTTTTGTAATTTAAAATTGATTGGGTTTAGTTTGTTGTGGTAAGGGTTAGTTTGTGATGATTTAGAGTAGCCGAAGTAATTTAGGTGAGTCTGGCATAGTTTGTTATGATTTGTACACCTTTTTTTGTAATGTTAAGATGATATGGTTTGGTTTGTTGTGGTAAGGGATAGTTGGGGGTGATTTACGGTAGCCGAAGTAGTTTAGGTGATTCTGGTATAGTTTGTTATGATTTTTAGCATTTTTTTGTAATTTTAAAGTGACTGGGCTTAGTTTGTTGCTGTAAAGTGTAGTTGGGGTGATTTTTGATAGCCGAAGTAATTTAGGTGAGTTTGGCATAGTTTGCTATGGTTACTATCATTTTTTTGTAATTTAAAAGTGATTGGGTTTAGTTTGTTGTGGTAAGGGTTAGTTGGTGATGATTTATGGTAGCCGAAGTAATTTAGGTGAGTTTGGCATAGTTTGCTATGGTTACTAGCATTTTTGTGTAATTTAAAAGTGATTGGGTATAGTTTGTTGTGGTAAGGGTTAGTTGGTGATGATTTACGGTAGCCGAAGTAATTTAGGTGATTCTGCTATAGTTTGTTATGATTTTTAGCATTTTTTTGTAATTTAAAAGTGATTGGGTTTAGTTTGTTGTGGTAAGGGTTAGTTGGTGATGATTTATGGTAGCAGAAGTAATTTAGGTGAGTTTGGCATAGTTTGCTATGGTTACTAGCATTTTTTTGTAATTTAAAAGTGATTGGGTATAGTTTGTTGTAGTAAGGGTTAGTTGGTGATGATTTAGAATAGCCGAAGTAATTTAGGTGAGTCTGGCATAGTTTGTTATGATTTGTACACCTTTTTTGTAATTTTAAAATGATATGGTTTGGTTTGTTGTGGTAAGGGATAGTTGGGGGTGATTTACGGTAGCCGAAGTAATTTAGGTGATTCTGGTATAGTTTGTTATGATTTTTAGCATTTTTTTGTAATTTTAAAGTGACTGGGCTTAGTTTGTTGCTGTAAAGTGTAGTTGGGGTGATTTTTGATAGCCGAAGTAATTTAGGTGAGTTTGGCATAGTTTGCTATGGTTAGTAGCATTTTTTTGTAATTTAAAATTGATTGGGTTTAGTTTGTTGTAGTAAGGGTTAGTTGGTGATGATTTAGAATAGCCGAAGTAATTTAGGTGAGTCTGGCATAGTTTGTTATGATTTGTACACCTTTTTTGTAATTTTAAGATGATATGGTTTGGTTTGTTGTGGTAAGGGATAGTTGGGGGTGATTTACGGTAGCCGAAGTAATTTAGGTGATTCTGGTATAGTTTGTTATGATTTTTAGCATTTTTTTGTAATTTTAAAGTGACTGGGCTTAGTTTGTTGCTGTAAAGTGTAGTTGGGGTGATTTTTGATAGCCGAAGTAATTTAGGTAAGTCTGGCATAATTTGTTATGATTTGTACACCTTTCTTTGTAATTTTAAGATGATATGGTTTGGTTTGTTGTGGTAAGGGATAGTTGGGGGTGATTTACGGTAGCCGAAGTAATTTAGGTGAGTTTGGCATAGTTTGCTATGGTTAGTAGCATTTTTTTGTAATTTAAAATTGATTGGGTTTAGTTTGTTGTAGTAAGGGTTAGTTGGTGATGATTTAGAATAGCCGAAGTAATTTAGGTGAGTCTGGCATAGTTTGTTATGATTTGTACACCTTTTTTGTAATTTTAAGATGATATGGTTTGGTTTGTTGTGGTAAGGGATAGTTGGGGGTGATTTACGGTAGCCGAAGTAATTTAGGTGATTCTGGTATAGTTTGTTATGATTTTTAGCATTTTTTTGTAATTTTAAAGTGACTGGGCTTAGTTTGTTGCTGTAAAGTGTAGTTGGGGTGATTTTTGATAGCCGAAGTAATTTAGGTGAGTTTGGCATAGTTTGCTATGGTTAGTAGCATTTTTTTGTAATTTAAAAGTGATTGGGTTTAGTTTGTTGTGGTAAGGGTTAGTTGGTGATGATTTATGGTAGCCGAAGTAATTTAGGTGAATTTGGCATAGTTTGCTATGGTTACTAGCATTTTTTTGTAATTTAAAAGTGATTGGGTTTAGTTTGTTGTGGTAAGGGTTAGTTGGTGATGATTTAGAGTAGCCGAAGTAATTTAGGTGAGTCTGGCATAGTTTCTTATGATTTGTACACCTTTTTTTGTAATTTTAAGATGATATGGTTTGGTTTGTTGTGGTAAGGGATAGTTGGGGGTGATTTACGGTAGCCGAAGTAATTTAGGTGATTCTGCTATAGTTTGTTATGATTTTTAGCATTTTTTTGTAATTTTAAAGTGATTGGGCTTAGTTTGTTGCTGTAAAGTGTAGTTGGGGGTGATTTTTGATAGCCGAAGTAATTTAGGTGAGTTTGGCATAGTTTGCTATGGTTAGTAGCATTTTTTTGTAATTTAAGGGTGATTGGGTTTAGTTTGTTGTGGTAAGGGTTAGTTGGTGATGATTTAGAGTAGCCGAAGTAATTTAAGTGAGTCTGGCATAGTTTGTTATGATTTGTACACCTTTTTTTGTAATTTTAAGATGATATGGTTTGGTTTGTTGTGGTAAGGGATAGTTGGGGGTGATTTACGCTAGCCGAAGTAATTTAGGTGATTCTGGTATAGTTTGTTATGATTTTTAGCATTTTTTTGTAATTTTAAAGTGACTGGGCTTAGTTTGTTGCTGTAAAGTGTAGTTGGGGTGATTTTTGATAGCCGAAGTAATTTAAGTGAGTTTGGCATAATTTGCTATGGTTAGTAGTATTTTTTTGGTAATTTAAAACTGATTGGGTTTAGTTTGTTGTGGTAAGGGTGAGTTGGCGATGATTTATGGTAGCCGAAGTAATTTAGGTGAGTTTGGCATAGTTTGCTATGGTTAGTAGCATTTTTTTGTAATTTAAAAGTGATTGGGTTTAGTTTGTTGTGGTAAGGGTTAGTTGGTGATGATTTAGAGTAGCCGAAGTAATTTAGGTGAGTCTGGCATAGTTTGTTATGATTTTTACACCTTTTTTTGTAATTTTAAAATGATATGGTTTGGTTTGTTGTGGTAAGGGATAGTTAGGGGTGATTTACGGTAGCCGAAGTAATTTAGGTGATTCTGGTATAGTTTGTTATGATTTTTAGCATTTTTTTGTAATTTTAAAGTGATTGGGCTTAGTTTGTTGCTGTAAAGTGTAGTTGGGGGTGATTTTTGATAGCAGAAGTAATTTAGGTGAGTTTGGCATAGTTTGCTATGGTTAGTAGCATTTTTTTGTAATTTAAAAGTGATTGGGTTTAGTTTGTTGTGGTAAGGGTTAGTTGGTGATGATTTATGGTAGCCGAAGTAATTTAGGTGAGTTTGGCATAGTTTGCTATGGTTACTAGCATTTTTTTGTAATTTAAAAGTGATTGGCTTTAGTTTGTTGTGGTAAGGGTTAGTTGGTGATGATTTAGAGTAGCCGAAGTAATTTAGGTAAGTCTGGCATAGTTTGTTATGATTTGTACACCTTTTTTTGTAATTTTAAGATGATATGGTTTGGTTTGTTGTGGTAAGGGATAGTTGGGGGTGATTTACGGTAGCCGAATTAATTTAGGTGATTCTGGTATAGTTTGTTATGGTTTTTAGCATTTTTTTGAAATTTTAAAGTGATTGGGCTTAGTTTGTTGCTGTAAAGTGTAGTTGGGGTGATTTTTGATAGCCGAAGTAATTTAGGTGAGTTTGGCATAGTTTGCTATGGTTAGTAGCATTTTTTTGTGATTTAAAAGTGATTGTGTTTAGTTTGTTGTGGTTAGGGTTAGTTGGTGATGATTTAGAGTAGCCGAAGTAATTTAGGTGAGTCTATCATAATTTGTTATGATTTGTACACCTTTCTTTGTAATTTTAAGATGATATGGTTTGGTTTGTTGTGGTAAGGGATAGTTGGGGGTGATTTACGGTAGCCGAAGTAATTTAGGTGAATCTGGAATAGTTTATTATGATTTTTAGCATTTTTTTGTAATTTTAAAGTGATTGGGCTTAGTTTGTTGCTGTAGAGTGTAGTTGGGGGTGATTTTTGTTAGCCGAAGTAATTTAGGTGAGTTTGGCATAGTTTGCTATGGTTAGTAGCATTTTTTTGTAATTTACAAGTGATTGGGTTTAGTTTGTTGTGGTAAGGGTTAGTTGGTGATGATTTATGGTAGCCGAAGTAATTTAGGTGAGTTTGGCATAGTTTGCTATGGTTAGTAGCATTTTTTTGTAATTTAAAAGTGATTGGGTTTAGTTTGTTGTGGTAAGGGTTAGTTGGTGATGATTTAGAGTAGCCGAAGTAATTTAGGTGAGTCTATCATAATTTGTTATGATTTGTACACCTTTTTTTGTAATTTTAAGATGATATGGTTTGGTTTGTTGTGGTAAAGGATAGTTGGGGGTGATTTACGGTAGCCGAAGTAATTTAGGTGATTCTGGTATAGTTTGTTATGATTTTTAGCATTTTTTTGTAATTTTAAAGTGATTGGGCTTAGTTTGTTGCTGTAAAGTGTAGTTGGGGGTGATTTTTGATAGCCGAAGTAATTTAGGTGAGTTTGGCATAGTTTGCTATGGTTAGTAGCATTTTTTTGTAATTTAAAAGTGATTGGGTTTAGTTTGTTGTGGTAAGGGTTAGTTGGTGATGATTTATGGTAGCCGAAGTAATTTAGGTGAGTTTGGCATAGTTTGCTATGGTTACTAGCATTTTTTTGTAATTTAAAAGTGATTGGGTTTAGCTTGTTGTGGTAAGGGTTAGTTGGTGATGATTTAGAGTAGCCGAAGTAATTTAGGTGATTCTGGCATAGTTTGTTATGATTTGTACACCTTTTTTTGTAATTTTAAGATGATATGGTTTGGTTTGTTGTGGTAAAGGATAGTTGGGGGTGATTTACCGTAGCCGAAGTAATTTAGGTGATTCTGGTATAGTTTTTTATGATTTTTAGCATTTTTTTGTAATTTTAAACTGATTGGGCTTAGTTTGTTGCTGTAAAGTGTAGTTGGGGGTGATTTTTGATAGCCGAAGTAATTTAGGTGAGTTTGGCATAGTTTGCTATGGTTAGTAGCATTTTTTTGTAATTTAAAAATGATTGGGTTTAGTTTGTTGTGGTAAGGGTTAGTTGGTGATGATTTATGGTAGCCGAAGTAATTTAGGTGAGTTTGGCATAGTTTGCTATGGTTAGTAGCATTTTTTTGTAATTTAAAAGTGATTGGCTTTAGTTTGTTGTGGTAAGGGTTAGTTGGTGATGATTTAGAGTAGCCGAAGTAATTTAGGTGAGTCTGGCATAGTTTGTTATGATTTGTACACCTTTTTTTGTAATTTTAAGATGATATGGTTTGGTTTGTTGTGGTAAGGGATAGTTGGGGGTGATTTACGGTAGCCGAAGTAATTTAGGTGATTCTGCTATAGTTTGTTATGATTTTTAGCATTTTTTTGTAATTTTAAAGTGATTGGGCTTAGTTTGTTGCTGCAAAATGTAGTTGGGGATGATTTTTGATAGCCGAAGTAATTTAGGTGGGTTTGGCATAGTTTGCTATAGTTAGTAGCATTTTTTTGTAATTTTAAAGTGATTGGGTTTAGTTTGTTGTGGTAAGGGTTAGTTGGTGATGATTTAGAGTAGCCGAAGTAATTTAGGTGAGTCTGGCATAGTTTGTTATGATTTGTACACTTTTTTTTGTAATTTTAAGATGATATGGTTTGGTTTGTTGTGGTAAGGGATAGTTGGGGGTGATTTACGGTAGCCGAAGTAATTTAGGTGATTCTGGTATAGTTTGTTATGATTTTTAGCATTTTTTTGTAATTTTAAAGTGATTGGGTTTAGTTTGTTGTGGTAAGGGTTAGTTGGTGATGATTTAGAGTAGCCGAAGAAATTTAGGTGAGTCTGGCATATTTTGTTATGATTTGTACACCTTTTTTGTAATTTTAAGATGATATGGTTTGGTTTGTTGTGGTAAGGGATAGTTGGGGGTGATTTACGGTAGCCGAAGTAATTTAGGTGATTCTGGTATAGTTTGTTATGATTTTTAGCATTTTTTTGTAATTTGAAAGTGATTGGGCTTAGTTTGTTGCTGTAAATTGTAGTTGGGGGTGATTTTTGATAGCCGAAGTAATTTAGGTGAGTTTGGCATAGTTTGCTATGGTTAGTAGCATTTTTTTGTAATTTAAAAGTGATTGGGTTTAGTTTGTTGTGGTAAGGGTTAGTTGGTGACGATTTAGAGTAGCCGAAGTAATTTAGGTGAGTCTGGCATAGTTTGTTATGATTTGTACACCTTTTTTTGTAATTTTAAGATAATATGGTTTGGTTTGTTGTGGTAAGGGATAGTTGGGGGTGATTCACGGTAGCCGAAGTAATTTAGGTGATTCTGGTATAGTTTGTTATGGTTTTTAGCATTTTTTTGTAATTTTAAAGTGATTGGTATTAGTTTGTTGCTGTAAAGTGTAGTTGGGGGTGATTTTTGATAGCCGAAGTAATTTAGGTGAGTTTGGCATAGTTTGCTATGGTAAGTAGCATTTTTTTGTAATTTAAAAATGATTGGGTTTAGCTTGTTGTGGTAAGGGTTAGTTGGTGATGATTTAGAGTTGCCGAAATAATTTAGGTGAGTGTGGCATAGTTTTTTATGATTTGTACACCTTTTTTGTAATTTTAAGATGATATGGTTTGGTTTGTTGTGGTAAGGGATAGTTGGGGGTGATTTACGGTAGCCGAAGTAATTTAGGTGATTCTGGTATAGTTTGTTATGATTTTTAGCATTTTTTTGTAATTTTAAAGTGATTGGGCTTAGTTTGTTGCTGTAAAGTGTAGTTGGGGGTGATTTTTGATAGCCGAAGTAAATTAGGTGAGTTTGGCATAGTTTGCTATGGTTAGTACCATTTTTTTGTAATTTAAAAGTGATTGGCTTTAGTTTGTAGTGGTAAGGTTTAGTTGGTGATGATTTAGAGTAGCCGAAGTAATTTAGGTGAGTCTGGCATAGTTTGTAATGATTTGTACGCCTTTTTTTGTAATTTTAAGATGATATGGTTTGGTTTGTTGTGGTAAGGGATAGTTGGTGGTGCTTTACGGTAGCCGAAGTAATTTAGGTGATTCTGGTATAGTTTGTTATAATTTTTAGCATTTTTTTGTAATTTTAAAGTGATTGGGCTTAGCTTGTTGCTGTAAAGTGTAGTTGGGGGTGATTTTTGGTAGCCGAAGTAATTTAGGTGAGTTTGGCATAGTTTGCTACGGTTAGTAGCATTTTTTTGTAATTTAAAAGTGATTGGGTTTAGTTTGTTGTGGTAAGGGTTAGTTGGTGATGATTTAGAGTAGCCGAAGTAATTTAGGTGAGTCTGGCATAGTTTGTTATGATTTGTACATCTTTTTTTGTAATTTTAAGATGATACGGTTTGGTTTGTTGTGGTAAGGGATAGTTGGGGGTGATTTACGGTAGCCGAAGTAATTTAGGTGATTCTGGTATAGTTTGTTATGATTTTTAGCATTTTTTTGTAATTTTAAAGTGATTGGGCTTAGCTTGTTGCTGTAAAGTGTAGTTGGGGGTGATTTTTGATAGCCGAAGTAATTTAGGTGAGTTTGGCATAGTTTGCTACGGTTAGTAGCATTTTTTTGTAATTTAAAAGTGATTGGGTTTAGTTTGTTGTGGTAAGGGTTAGTTGGTGATGATTTAGAGTAGCCGAAGTAATTTAGGTGAGTCTGGCATAGTTTGTTATGATTTGTACACCTTTTTTTGTAATTTTAAGATGATACGGTTTGGTTTGTTGTGGTAAGGGATAGTTGGGGGTGATTTACGGTAGCCGAAGTAATTTAGGTGATTCTGGTATAGTTTGTTATAATTTTTAGCTTTTTTTTGTAATTTGAAAGTGATTGGGCTTAGTTTGTTGCTGTAAAGTGTAGTTGGGGGTGATTTTTGATAGCCGAAGTAATTTAGGTGAGTTTGGCATAGTTTGCTATGGTTAGTAGCATTTTTTTGTAATTTAAAAGTGATTGGGTTTAGTTTGTTGTGGTAAGGGTTAGTTGGTGATGATTTAGAGTAGCCGAAGAAATTTAGGTGAGTCTGGCATATTTTGTTATGATTTGTACACCTTTTTTGTAATTTTAAGATGATATGGTTTGGTTTGTTGTGGTAAGGGATAGTTGGGGGTGATTTACGGTAGCCGAAGTAATTTAGGTGACTCTGGTATAGTTTGTTATGATTTTTAGCATTTTTTTGTAATTTGAAAGTGATTGGGCTTAGTTTGTTGCTGTAAAGTGTAGTTGGGGGTGATTTTTGATAGCCGAAGTAATTTAGGTGAGTTTGGCATAGTTTGCCATGGTTAGTAGCATTTTTTTGTAATTTAAAAGTGATTGGGTTTAGTTTGTTGTGGTAAGGGTTAGTTGGTGACGATTTAGAGTAGCCGAAGTAATTTAGGTGAGTCTGGCATAGTTTGTTATGATTTGTACACCTTTTTTTGTAATTTTAAGATGATATGGTTTGGTTTGTTGTGGTAAGGGATAGTTGGGGATGATTCACGGTAGCCGAAGTAATTTAGGTGATTCTGGTATAGTTTGTAATGGTTTTTAGCATTTTTTTGTAATTTTAAAGTGATTGGTATTAGTTTGTTGCTGTAAAGTGTAGTTGGGGGTGATTTTTGATAGCCGAAGTAATTTAGGTGAGTTTGGCATAGTTTGCTATGGTAAGTAGCACTTTTTTGTAATTTAAAAGTGATTGGGTTTAGCTTGTTGTGGTAAGGGTTAGTTGGTGATGATTTAGAGTTGCCGAAATAATTTAGGTGAGTGTGGCATAGTTTGTTATGATTTGTACACCTTTTTTGTAATTTTAAGATGATATGGTTTGGTTTGTTGTGGTAAGGGATAGTTGGGGGTGATTTACGGTAGCCGAAGTAATTTAGGTGATAGGTTGTTATGATTTTTAGCATTTTTTTTGTAATTTTAAAGTGATTGGGCTTAGTTTGTTGCTGTAAAGTGTAGTTCGGGGTGATTTTTGATAGCCGAAGTAATTTAGGTGAGTTTGGCATAGTTTGCTATGGTTAGTAGCATTTTTTTGTAATTTAAAAGTGATTGGGTTTAGTTTGTTGTAGTAAGGGTTAGTTGGTGATGATTTAGAGTAGCCGAAGTAATTTAGGTGAGTCTGGCATAGTTTGTTATGATTTGTACACCTTTTTTTGTAATCTTAAGATGATATGGTTTGGTTTGTTGTGGTAAGGGATAGTTGGGGGTGATTTACGGTAGCCGAAGTAAGTTAGGTGATTATGTTATAGTTTGTTATGATTTTTAACATTTTTTGGTAATTTTAAAGTAATTGGGCTTAGTTTGTTGCTGTAAAGTGTAGTTGGGGGTGATTTTTGATAGCCGAAGTAATTTAGGTGAGTTTGGCATAGTTTGCTATGGTTAGTAGCATTTTTTTGTAATTTAAAAGTGATTGGGTTTAGTTTGTTGTAGTATGGGTTAGTTGGTGATGATTTAGAGTAGCCGAAGTAATTTAGGTGAGTCTGGCATAGTTTGTTATGATTTGTACACCTTTTTTTGTAATTTTAAGATGATATGGTTTGGTTTGTTGTGGTAAGGGATAGTTGGGGGTGATTTACGTTAGCCGAAGTAATTTAGGTGATTCTGGTATAGTTTGTTATGATTTTTAGCATTTTTTTGTAATTTTAAAGTGACTGGGCTTAGTTTGTTGCTGTAAAGTGTAGTTGGGGTGATTTTTGATAGCCCAAGTAATTTAGGTGAGTTTGGCATAGTTTGCTATGGTTAGTAGCATTTTTTTGTAATTTAAAAGTGATTGGGTTTAGTTTGTTGTGGTAAGGGTTAGTTGGTGATGATTTATGGTAGCCGAAGTAATTTAAGTGAGTTTGGCATAGTTTGCTATGGTTACTAGCATTTTTTTGTAATTTAAAAGTGATTGGGTTTAGTTTGTTGTGGTAAGGGTTAGTTGGTGATGATTTAGAGTAGCCGAAGTAATTTAGGTGAGTCTGGCATAGTTTGTTATGATTTGTACACCTTTTTTTGTAATTTTAAGATGATATGGTTTGGTTTGTTGTGTTAAGGGATAGTTGGGGGTGATTTACGGTAGCCGAAGTAATTTAGGTGATTCTGCTATAGTTTGTTATGATTTTTAGCATTTTTTTGTAATTTTAAAGTGATTGGGATTAGTTTGTTGCTGTAAAGTGTAGTTGGGGGTGATTTTTGATAGCCGAAGTAATTTAGGTGAGTTTCGCATAGTTTGCTATGGTTAGTAGCATTTTTTTGTAATTTAAAAGTGATTGGGTTTGGTTTGTTGTGGTAAGGGTTAGTTGGTGATGATTTAGAGTAGCCGAAGTAATTTAGGTGAGTTTGACATAGTTTGTTATGATTTGCACACCTTTTTTTGTAATTTTAAGATGATATGGTTTGGTTTGTTGTGGTAAGGGATAGTTAGGGGTGATTTACGCTAGCCGAAGTAATTTAGGTGATTCTGGTATAGTTTGTTATAATTTTTAGCATTTTTTTGTAATTTTAAAGTGATTGGGCTTAGTTTGTTGCTGTAAAGTGTAGTTGGTGGTGATTTTTGATAGCCGAAGTAATTTAGGTGAGTTTGGCATAGTTTGCTATGGTTAGTAGCATTTTTTTGTAATTTAAAAGTGATTGGGTTTAGTTTGTTGTGGTAAGGGTTAGTTGGTGATGATTTAGAGTAGCCGAAGTAATTTAGGTGAGTTTGGCATAGTTTGTTATGATTTGTACACCTTTTTTTGTAATTTTAAGATGATATGGTTTGGTTTGTTGTGGTAAGGGATAGTTAGGGGTGATTTACGCTAGCCGAAGTAATTTAGGTGATTCTGGTATAGTTTGTTATAATTTTTAGCATTTTTTTGTAATTTTAAAGTGATTGGGCTTAGTTTGTTGCTGTAAAGTGTAGTTGGGGGTGATTTTTGATAGCCGAAGTAATTTAGGTGAGTTTGGCATAGTTTGCTATGGTTAGTAGCATTTTTTTGTAATTTAAAAGTGATTGGGTTTAGTTTGTTGTGGTAAGGGTTAGTTGGTGATGATTTATGGTAGCCGAAGTAATTTAAGTGAGTTTGGCATAGTTTGCTATGGTTACTAGCATTTTTTTGTAATTTAAAAGTGATTGGGTTTAGTTTGTTGTGGTAAGGGTTAGTTCGTGATGATTTAGAGTAGCCGAAGTAATTTAGGTGAGTCTGGCATAATTTGTTATGATTTGTACACCTTTTTTTGTAATTTTAAGATGATATGGTTTGGTTTGTTGTGGTAAGGGATAGTTGGGGGTGATTTACGGTAGCCGAAGTAATTTAGGTGATTCTGGTTTAGTTTGTTATGATTTTTAGCATTTTTTTGTAATTTTAAAGTGATTGGGCTTAGTTTGTTGCTGTAAAGTGTAGTTGGGTGTGATTTTTGATAGCCGAAGTAATTTAGGTGAGTTTGGCATAGTTTGCTATAGTTAGTAGCATTTTTTTGTAATTTAAAAGTGATTGGGTTTAGTTTGTTGTGTTAAGGGTTAGTTGGTGATGATTTATGGTTGCCGAAGTAATTTAGGTGAGTTTGGCATAGTTTGCTATGGTTACTAGCATTTTTTTGTAATTTAAAAGTGATTGGGTTTAGTTTGTTGTGGTAAGGGTTAGTTGGAGATGATTTAGTGTAGCCGAAGTAATTTAGGTGAGTCTGGCATAGTTTGTTATGATTTGTACACCTTTTTTTGTAATTTTAAGATGATATGGTTTGGTTTGTTGTGGTAAGGGATAGTTGGGGGTGATTTACGGTAGCCGAAGTAATTTAGGTGATTCTGGTATAGTTTGTTATGATTTTTAGCATTTTTTTGTAATTTTAAAGTGATTGGGCTTAGGTTGTTGCTGTAAAGTGTAGTTGGGGGTGATTTTTGATAGCCGAAGTAATTTAGGTGAGTTTTTCATTGTTTGCTACGGTTAGTAGCATTTTTTTGTAATTTAAAAGTGATTGGGTTTAGTTTGTTGTGGTAAGGGTGAGTTGGTGATGCTTTATGGTAGCCAAAGTAATTTAGGTGAGTTTAGCATAGTTTGCTATGGTTAGTAGCATTTTTTTGTAATTTAAAAGTGATTGGGTTTAGTTTGTTGTGGTAAGGGTTAGTTGGTGATGATTTAGAGTAGCCGAAGTAATTTAGGTGAGTCTGGCATAGTTTGTTATGATTTTTACACCTTTTTTTGTAATTTTAAGATGATATGGTTTGGTTTGTTGTGGTAAGGGATAGTTGGGGGTGATTTACGGTAGCCGAAGTAATTTAGGTGAGTTTGGCATAGTTTGCTATGGTTAGTAGCATTTTTTTGTAATTTAAAAGTGATTGGGTTTAGTTTGTTTTAGTAAGGGTTAGTTGGTGATGATTTAGAATAGCCGAAGTAATTTAGGTGAGTCTGGCATAGTTTGTTATGATTTGTACAATTTTTTTGTAATTTTAAGATGATATGGTTTGGTTTGTTGTGGTAAAAGATAGTTGGGGGTGATTTACGGTAGCCGAAGTAATTTAGGTGATTCTGGTATAGTTTGTTATGATTTTTAGCATTTTTTTGTAATTTTAAAGTGACTGGGCTTAGTTTGTTGCTGAAAAGTGTAGTTGGGGTGATTTTTGATAGCCGAAGTAATTTAGGTGAGTTTGGCATAGTTTGCTAAGCTTAGTAGCATTTTTTTGTAATTTAAAAGTGATTGGGTTTAGTTTGTTGTGGTAAGGGTTAGTTGGTGATGATTTATAGTAGCCGAAGTAATTTAGGTGAGTTTGGCATAGTTTGCTATGGTTACTAGTATTTTTTTGTAATTTAAAAGTGTTTGGGTTTAGTTTGTTGTGGTAAGGGTTAGTTGGTGATGATTTAGATTAGGGGAAGTAATTTAGGTGAGTCTGGCATAGTTTGTTATTATTTGTACACCTTTTTTTGTAATTTTATGATATGGTTTGGTTTGTTGTGGTAAGGGATAGTTGGGGGTGATTTACGGTAGTCGAAGTAATTTAGGTGATTCTGGTATAGTTTGTTATGATTTTTAGCATTTTTTTGTAATTTTAAAGTGATTGGGCTTAGTTTGTTGCTGTAAAGTGTAGTTCGGGGTGATTTTTGATAGCCGAAGTAATTTAGGTGAGTTTGGCATAGTTTGCTATGGTTAGTAGCATTTTTTTGTAATTTAAAAGTGATTGGGTTTAGTTTGTTGTAGTAAGGGTTAGTTGGTGATGATTTAGAGTAGCCGAAGTAATTTAGGTGAGTCTGGCATAGTTTGTTATGATTTGTACATCTTTTTTTGTAATTTTAAGATGATATGGTTTGGTTTGTTGTGGTAAGGGATAGTTGGGGGTGATTTACGGTAGCCGAAGTAAGTTAGGTGATTATGTCATAGTTTGTTATGATTTTTAGCTTTTTTTTGTAATTTGAAAGTGATTGGGCTTAGTTTGTTGCTGTAAAGTGTAGTTGGGGGTGATTTTTGATAGCCGAAGTAATTTAGGTGAGTTTGGCATAGTTTGCTATGGTTAGTAGCATTTTTTTGTAATTTAAAAGTGATTGGGTTTAGTTTGTTGTGGTAAGGGTTAGTTGGTGATGATTTAGAGTAGCCGAAGAAATTTAGGTGAGTCTGGCATATTTTGTTATGATTTGTACACCTTTTTTGTAATTTTAAGATGATATGGTTTGGTTTGTTGTGGTAAGGGATAGTTGGGGGTGATTTACGGTAGCCGAAGTAATTTAGGTGACTCTGGTATAGTTTGTTATGATTTTTAGCATTTTTTTGTAATTTGAAAGTGATTGGGCTTAGTTTGTTGCTGTAAAGTGTAGTTGGGGGTGATTTTTGATAGCCGAAGTAATTTAGGTGAGTTTGGCATAGTTTGCCATGGTTAGTAGCATTTTTTTGTAATTTAAAAGTGATTGGGTTTAGTTTGTTGTGGTAAGGGTTAGTTGGTGACGATTTAGAGTAGCCGAAGTAATTTAGGTGAGTCTGGCATAGTTTGTTATGATTTGTACACCTTTTTTTGTAATTTTAAGATGATATGGTTTGGTTTGTTGTGGTAAGGGATAGTTGGGGATGATTCACGGTAGCCGAAGTAATTTAGGTGATTCTGGTATAGTTTGTAATGGTTTTTAGCATTTTTTTGTAATTTTAAAGTGATTGGTATTAGTTTGTTGCTGTAAAGTGTAGTTGGGGGTGATTTTTGATAGCCGAAGTAATTTAGGTGAGTTTGGCATAGTTTGCTATGGTAAGTAGCACTTTTTTGTAATTTAAAAGTGATTGGGTTTAGCTTGTTGTGGTAAGGGTTAGTTGGTGATGATTTAGAGTTGCCGAAATAATTTAGGTGAGTGTGGCATAGTTTGTTATGATTTGTACACCTTTTTTGTAATTTTAAGATGATATGGTTTGGTTTGTTGTGGTAAGGGATAGTTGGGGGTGATTTACGGTAGCCGAAGTAATTTAGGTGATAGGTTGTTATGATTTTTAGCATTTTTTTTGTAATTTTAAAGTGATTGGGCTTAGTTTGTTGCTGTAAAGTGTAGTTCGGGGTGATTTTTGATAGCCGAAGTAATTTAGGTGAGTTTGGCATAGTTTGCTATGGTTAGTAGCATTTTTTTGTAATTTAAAAGTGATTGGGTTTAGTTTGTTGTAGTAAGGGTTAGTTGGTGATGATTTAGAGTAGCCGAAGTAATTTAGGTGAGTCTGGCATAGTTTGTTATGATTTGTACACCTTTTTTTGTAATCTTAAGATGATATGGTTTGGTTTGTTGTGGTAAGGGATAGTTGGGGGTGATTTACGGTAGCCGAAGTAAGTTAGGTGATTATGTTATAGTTTGTTATGATTTTTAACATTTTTTGGTAATTTTAAAGTAATTGGGCTTAGTTTGTTGCTGTAAAGTGTAGTTGGGGGTGATTTTTGATAGCCGAAGTAATTTAGGTGAGTTTGGCATAGTTTGCTATGGTTAGTAGCATTTTTTTGTAATTTAAAAGTGATTGGGTTTAGTTTGTTGTAGTATGGGTTAGTTGGTGATGATTTAGAGTAGCCGAAGTAATTTAGGTGAGTCTGGCATAGTTTGTTATGATTTGTACACCTTTTTTTGTAATTTTAAGATGATATGGTTTGGTTTGTTGTGGTAAGGGATAGTTGGGGGTGATTTACGTTAGCCGAAGTAATTTAGGTGATTCTGGTATAGTTTGTTATGATTTTTAGCATTTTTTTGTAATTTTAAAGTGACTGGGCTTAGTTTGTTGCTGTAAAGTGTAGTTGGGGTGATTTTTGATAGCCCAAGTAATTTAGGTGAGTTTGGCATAGTTTGCTATGGTTAGTAGCATTTTTTTGTAATTTAAAAGTGATTGGGTTTAGTTTGTTGTGGTAAGGGTTAGTTGGTGATGATTTATGGTAGCCGAAGTAATTTAAGTGAGTTTGGCATAGTTTGCTATGGTTACTAGCATTTTTTTGTAATTTAAAAGTGATTGGGTTTAGTTTGTTGTGGTAAGGGTTAGTTGGTGATGATTTAGAGTAGCCGAAGTAATTTAGGTGAGTCTGGCATAGTTTGTTATGATTTGTACACCTTTTTTTGTAATTTTAAGATGATATGGTTTGGTTTGTTGTGGTAAGGGATAGTTGGGGGTGATTTACGGTAGCCGAAGTAATTTAGGTGATTCTGCTATAGTTTGTTATGATTTTTAGCATTTTTTTGTAATTTTAAAGTGATTGGGATTAGTTTGTTGCTGTAAAGTGTAGTTGGGGGTGATTTTTGATAGCCGAAGTAATTTAGGTGAGTTTCGCATAGTTTGCTATGGTTAGTAGCATTTTTTTGTAATTTAAAAGTGATTGGGTTTGGTTTGTTGTGGTAAGGGTTAGTTGGTGATGATTTAGAGTAGCCGAAGTAATTTAGGTGAGTTTGACATAGTTTGTTATGATTTGCACACCTTTTTTTGTAATTTTAAGATGATATGGTTTGGTTTGTTGTGGTAAGGGATAGTTAGGGGTGATTTACGCTAGCCGAAGTAATTTAGGTGATTCTGGTATAGTTTGTTATAATTTTTAGCATTTTTTTGTAATTTTAAAGTGATTGGGCTTAGTTTGTTGCTGTAAAGTGTAGTTGGTGGTGATTTTTGATAGCCGAAGTAATTTAGGTGAGTTTGGCATAGTTTGCTATGGTTAGTAGCATTTTTTTGTAATTTAAAAGTGATTGGGTTTAGTTTGTTGTGGTAAGGGTTAGTTGGTGATGATTTAGAGTAGCCGAAGTAATTTAGGTGAGTTTGGCATAGTTTGTTATGATTTGTACACCTTTTTTTGTAATTTTAAGATGATATGGTTTGGTTTGTTGTGGTAAGGGATAGTTAGGGGTGATTTACGCTAGCCGAAGTAATTTAGGTGATTCTGGTATAGTTTGTTATAATTTTTAGCATTTTTTTGTAATTTTAAAGTGATTGGGCTTAGTTTGTTGCTGTAAAGTGTAGTTGGGGGTGATTTTTGATAGCCGAAGTAATTTAGGTGAGTTTGGCATAGTTTGCTATGGTTAGTAGCATTTTTTTGTAATTTAAAAGTGATTGGGTTTAGTTTGTTGTGGTAAGGGTTAGTTGGTGATGATTTATGGTAGCCGAAGTAATTTAAGTGAGTTTGGCATAGTTTGCTATGGTTACTAGCATTTTTTTGTAATTTAAAAGTGATTGGGTTTAGTTTGTTGTGGTAAGGGTTAGTTCGTGATGATTTAGAGTAGCCGAAGTAATTTAGGTGAGTCTGGCATAATTTGTTATGATTTGTACACCTTTTTTTGTAATTTTAAGATGATATGGTTTGGTTTGTTGTGGTAAGGGATAGTTGGGGGTGATTTACGGTAGCCGAAGTAATTTAGGTGATTCTGGTTTAGTTTGTTATGATTTTTAGCATTTTTTTGTAATTTTAAAGTGATTGGGCTTAGTTTGTTGCTGTAAAGTGTAGTTGGGTGTGATTTTTGATAGCCGAAGTAATTTAGGTGAGTTTGGCATAGTTTGCTATAGTTAGTAGCATTTTTTTGTAATTTAAAAGTGATTGGGTTTAGTTTGTTGTGTTAAGGGTTAGTTGGTGATGATTTATGGTTGCCGAAGTAATTTAGGTGAGTTTGGCATAGTTTGCTATGGTTACTAGCATTTTTTTGTAATTTAAAAGTGATTGGGTTTAGTTTGTTGTGGTAAGGGTTAGTTGGAGATGATTTAGTGTAGCCGAAGTAATTTAGGTGAGTCTGGCATAGTTTGTTATGATTTGTACACCTTTTTTTGTAATTTTAAGATGATATGGTTTGGTTTGTTGTGGTAAGGGATAGTTGGGGGTGATTTACGGTAGCCGAAGTAATTTAGGTGATTCTGGTATAGTTTGTTATGATTTTTAGCATTTTTTTGTAATTTTAAAGTGATTGGGCTTAGGTTGTTGCTGTAAAGTGTAGTTGGGGGTGATTTTTGATAGCCGAAGTAATTTAGGTGAGTTTTTCATTGTTTGCTACGGTTAGTAGCATTTTTTTGTAATTTAAAAGTGATTGGGTTTAGTTTGTTGTGGTAAGGGTGAGTTGGTGATGCTTTATGGTAGCCAAAGTAATTTAGGTGAGTTTAGCATAGTTTGCTATGGTTAGTAGCATTTTTTTGTAATTTAAAAGTGATTGGGTTTAGTTTGTTGTGGTAAGGGTTAGTTGGTGATGATTTAGAGTAGCCGAAGTAATTTAGGTGAGTCTGGCATAGTTTGTTATGATTTTTACACCTTTTTTTGTAATTTTAAGATGATATGGTTTGGTTTGTTGTGGTAAGGGATAGTTGGGGGTGATTTACGGTAGCCGAAGTAATTTAGGTGAGTTTGGCATAGTTTGCTATGGTTAGTAGCATTTTTTTGTAATTTAAAAGTGATTGGGTTTAGTTTGTTTTAGTAAGGGTTAGTTGGTGATGATTTAGAATAGCCGAAGTAATTTAGGTGAGTCTGGCATAGTTTGTTATGATTTGTACAATTTTTTTGTAATTTTAAGATGATATGGTTTGGTTTGTTGTGGTAAAAGATAGTTGGGGGTGATTTACGGTAGCCGAAGTAATTTAGGTGATTCTGGTATAGTTTGTTATGATTTTTAGCATTTTTTTGTAATTTTAAAGTGACTGGGCTTAGTTTGTTGCTGAAAAGTGTAGTTGGGGTGATTTTTGATAGCCGAAGTAATTTAGGTGAGTTTGGCATAGTTTGCTAAGCTTAGTAGCATTTTTTTGTAATTTAAAAGTGATTGGGTTTAGTTTGTTGTGGTAAGGGTTAGTTGGTGATGATTTATAGTAGCCGAAGTAATTTAGGTGAGTTTGGCATAGTTTGCTATGGTTACTAGTATTTTTTTGTAATTTAAAAGTGTTTGGGTTTAGTTTGTTGTGGTAAGGGTTAGTTGGTGATGATTTAGATTAGGGGAAGTAATTTAGGTGAGTCTGGCATAGTTTGTTATTATTTGTACACCTTTTTTTGTAATTTTATGATATGGTTTGGTTTGTTGTGGTAAGGGATAGTTGGGGGTGATTTACGGTAGTCGAAGTAATTTAGGTGATTCTGGTATAGTTTGTTATGATTTTTAGCATTTTTTTGTAATTTTAAAGTGATTGGGCTTAGTTTGTTGCTGTAAAGTGTAGTTCGGGGTGATTTTTGATAGCCGAAGTAATTTAGGTGAGTTTGGCATAGTTTGCTATGGTTAGTAGCATTTTTTTGTAATTTAAAAGTGATTGGGTTTAGTTTGTTGTAGTAAGGGTTAGTTGGTGATGATTTAGAGTAGCCGAAGTAATTTAGGTGAGTCTGGCATAGTTTGTTATGATTTGTACATCTTTTTTTGTAATTTTAAGATGATATGGTTTGGTTTGTTGTGGTAAGGGATAGTTGGGGGTGATTTACGGTAGCCGAAGTAAGTTAGGTGATTCTGGTATAGTTTGTTATAATTTTTAACATTTTTTGGTAATTTTAAAGTAATTGGGCTTAGTTTGTTGCTGTAAAGTGTAGTTGGGGGTGATTTTTGATAGCCGAAGTAATTTAGGTGAGTTTGGCATAGTTTGCTATGGTTAGTAGCATTTTTATTGTAATTTAAAAGTGATTGGGGTTAGTTTGTTGTGGTAAGGGTTAGTTGGTGATGATTTATGGTAGCCGAAGTAATTTAGGTGAGTTTGGCATAGTTTGCTATGGTTAGTAGCATTTTTTTGTAATTTAAAAGTGATTGGGTTTAGTTTGTTGTGGTAAGGGTTAGTTGGTGATGATTTAGAGTAGCCGAAGTAATTAAGGTGAGTCTGGCATAGTTTGTTATGATTTGTACACCTTTTTGTGTAATTTTAAGATGATATGGTTTGGTTTGTTGTGGTAAGGGATAGTTGGGGGTGATTTACGGTAGCAGAAGTAATTTAGGTGAATCTGGTATAGTTTGTTATGATTTTTAGCATTTTTTTGTAATTTTAAAGTGATTGGGCTTAGTTTGTTGCTGTAAAGATTAGTTGGGGGTGATTTTTGATAGCCGAAGCAATTTAGGTGAGTTTGGCATAGTTTGCTATGGTTAGTAGCATTTTTTTTGTAATTTAAAAGTGATTGGGTTTAGTTTGTTGTGGTAAGGGTTAGTTGGTGATGATTTAGAGTAGCCGAAGTAATCTAGGTGTGTCTGGCATAGTTTGTTATGATTTGTACACCTTTTTTGTAATTTTAAGATGATATGGTTTGGTTTGTTGTGGTAAGGGATAGTTGGGGGTGATTTACGGCAGCCGAAATAATTTAGGTGATTCTGGTATAGTTTGTTACGATTTTTAGCATTTTTTTGTAATTTTAAAGTGATTGGGCTTAGTTTGTTGCTGTAAAGTGTAGTTGGGGGTGATTTTTGATAGCCGAAGTAATTTAGGTGAGTTTGGCATAGTTTGCTATGGTTAGTAGCATTTTTTTGTAATTTATAGGTGATTGGGTTTAGTTTGTTGTGGTAAGGGTTAGTTGGTGATGATTTAGAGTAGCCGAAGTAATTTAGGTGAGTCTGGCATAGTTTGTTATGTTTTGTACACCTTTTTTTGTAATTTTAAGATGATATGGTTTGATTTGTTGTGGTAAGGGATAATTGGGGGTGACTTACGGTAGCCGAAGTAATTTAGATGATTCTGGTATAGTTTGTTATGATTTTTAGCATTTTTTTGTAATTTTAAAGCGATTGGGCTTAGTTTGTTGCTGTAAAGTGTAGTTGGGGGTGATTTTTGATAGCCGAAGTAATTTAGGTAAGTTTGGCATAGTTTACTATGGTTAGTAGCATTTTTTTGTAATTTAAAAGTGATTGGGTTTAGTTTGTTGTGGTAAGGGTTAGTTGGTGATGATTTAGAGTAGCCGAAGTAATTTAGGTGAGTCTGGCAGAGTTTGTTAAGATTTGTACACCTTTTTTTGTAATTTTAAGATGATATGGTTTGGTTTGTTGTGGTAAGGGATAGTTGGGGGTGATTTACGGTAGCCGAAGTAATTTAGGTGATTCTGGTATAGTTTGTTATGATTTTTAGCATTTTTTTGTAATTTTAAAATGATTGGGCTTAGTTTGTTGCTGTAAAGTGTAGTTGGGGGTGATTTTTGATAGCCGAAGTAATTTAGGTGAGTTTGGCATAGTTTGCTATGGTTAGTAGCATTTTTTTGTAATTTAAAAGTGATTGGGTTTAGTTTGTTGTGGTAAGGGTTAGTTGGTGATGATTTTGAGTAGCCGAAGTAATTTAGGTGAGTCTGGCATAGTTTGTTATGATTTGTACACCTTTTTTTGTAATTTTAAGATGATATGGTTTGGTTTGTTGTGGTAAGGGATACTTGGAGGTGATTTACGGTAGCCGAAGTAATTTAGGTGATTCTGGTATAGTTTGTTATGATTTGTACACCTTTTTTTGTAATTTTAAGATGATATGGTTTGTTTTGTTGTGGTAAGGGATAGTTGGGGGTGATTTACGGTAACCGAAGTAATTTAGGTGGTTTTGGTATAGCTTGTTATGATTTTTAGCATTTTTTGGTAATTTTAAAGTGATTGGGCTTAGTTTGTTGCTGTAAAGTGTAGTTGGAGGTGATTTTTGATAGCCGAAGTAATTTAGGTGAGTTTGGCATAGTTTGATATGGATAGTAGCATTTTTTTGTAATTTAAAAGTGATTGGGTTAATTTGTTGTGGTAAGGGTTAGTTGGTGATGATTTAGAGTAGCCGAAGTTATTTAGGTGAGTCTGGCATAGTTTGTTATGATTTGTACACCTTTTTTGTAATTTTAAGATGATATAATTTGGTTTGTTGTGGTAAGGGATAGTTGGGGGTGATTTACGGTAGCCGAAGTAATTTAATTGATTCTGGTATAGTTTGTTATGATTTTTAACATTTTTTTGTAATTTTAAAGTGATTGGGCTTAGTTTGTTGCTGTAAAGTGTAGTTGGGGGTGATTTTTGATAGCCGAAGTAATTTAGGAGAGTTTGGCATAGTTTGCTATGGTTAGTAGCATTTTTTTGTAATTTAAAAGTAACTGGGTTTAGTTTGTTGTGGTAAGGGTTAGTTGGTGATGATTTAGAGTAGCCGAAGTAATTTAGGTGAGTCTGGCATAGTTTGTTATGATTTGTACACCTTTTTTGTAATTTTAAGATAATATGGTTTGGTTTGTTGTGGTAAGGGATAGTTGGGGGTGATTTACGGTAGCCGAAGTAATTTCGGTGATTCTGGTATAGTTTGTTATGATTTTTAGCATTTTTTTGTAATTTTAAAGTGATTGGGCTTAGTTTGTTGCTGTAGAGTGTAGTTGGGGGTGATTTTTGATAGCCGAAGTAATTTAGGTGAGTTTGGCATAGTTTGCTATGGTTAGTAGCATTTTTTTGTAATTTAAAAGTGATTGGGTTAATTTGTTGTGGTAAGGGTTAGTTGGTGATGATTTAGAGTAGCCGAAGTTATTTAGGTGAGTCTGGCATAGTTTGTTAAGATTTGTACACCTTTTTTGTAATTTTAAGATGATATGGTTTGGTTTGTTGTGGTAGGGGATAGTTGGGGGTGATTTACGGTAGCCGAAGTAATTTAGGTGATTCTGGTATAGTTTGTTATGATTTTTAGCATTTTTTTGTAATTTTAAAGTGATTGGGCTTAGTTTGTTGCTGTAAAGTGTAGTTGGGGGTGATTTTTGATAGCTGAAGTAATTTAGGAGAGTTTGGCATAGTTTGCTATGGTTAGTAGCATTTTTTTGTAATTTAAAAGTAACTGGGTTTAGTTTGTTGTGGTAAGGGTAAGTTGGTGATGATTTAGAGTAGCCGAAGTAATTTGGGTGAGTCTGGCATAGTTTGTTATGATTTGTACACCTTTTTTTGTAATTTTAAGATGATATGGTGTGGTTTGTTGTGGTAAGGGATAGTTGGGGGTGATTTACGGTAGCCGAAGTAATTTAGGTGATTCTGGTATAGTTTGTTATGATTTTTAGCATTTTTTTGTAATTTTAAAGTGATTGGGCTTAGTTTGTTGCTGTAAAGTGTAGTTGGGGGTGATTTTTAATAGCCGAAGTAATTTAGGTGAGTTTGGCATAGTTTGCTAAGGTTAGTAGCATTTTTTTGTAATTTAAAAGTGATTGGCTTTAGTTTGTTGTGGTAAGGGTTAGTTGGTGATGATTTAGAGTAGCCGAAGTAATTTAGGTGAGTCTGGCATAGTTTGTTATGATTTGTACACCTTTTTTGTAATTTTAAGATGATATGGTTTGGTTTGTTGTGGTAAGGGATAGTTGGGGGTGATTTACGGTAGCCGAAGTAATTTAGGTGATTCTGGTATAGTTTGTTATGATTTTTAGCATTTTTTTGTAATTTTAAAGTGATTGGGCTTTGTTTGTTGCTGTAAAGTGTAGTTGGGGGTGATTTTTGATAGCCGAAGTAATTTAGGTGAGTTTGGCATAGTTTGCTATGGTTAGTAGCATTTTTTTTAATTTAAAAGTGATTGGGTTAATTTGTTGTGGAAAGGGTTAGTTGGTGATGATTTAGAGTAGCCGAAGTTATTTAGGTGAGTCTGGCATAGTTTGTTATGATTTGTACACCTTTTTTGTAATTTTAAGATGATATGGTTTGGTTTGTTGTGGTAAGGGATAGTTGGGGGTGATTTACGGTAGCCGAAGTAATTTAGGTGATTCTGGTATAGTTTGTTATGATTTTTAGCATATTTTTGTAATTTTAAAGTGATTGGGCTTAGTTTGTTGCTGTAAAGCGTAGTTGGGGGTGATTTTTGATAGCCGAAGTAATTTAGGTGAGTTTGGCATAGTTTGCTATGGTTAGTAGCATTTTTTTGTAATTTAAAAGTGATTGGGTTAATTTGTTGTGGTAAGGGTTAGTTGGTGATGATTTAGAGTAGCCGAAGTTATTTAGGTGAGTCTGGCATAGTTTGTTATGATTTGTACACCTTTTTTGTAATTTTAAGATGATATGGTTTAGTTTGTTGTGGTAAGGGATAGTTGGGGGTGATTTACGGTAGCCGAAGTAATTTAGGTGATTCTGGTATAGTTTGTTATGATTTTTAGCATTTTTTTGTAATTTTAAAGTGATTGGGCTTAGTTTGTTGCTGTAAAGTTGGGGGTGATTTTTGATAGCCGAAGTAATTTAGGAGAGTTTGGCATAGTTTGCTATGGTTAGTAGCATTTTTTTGTAATTTAAAAGTAACTGGGTTTAGTTTGTTGTGGTAAGGGTTAGTTGGTGATGATTTAGAGTAGCCGAAGTAATTTAGGTAAGTCTGGCATAGTTTGTTATGATTTGTACACCTTTTTTTGTAATTTTAAGATGATATGGTGTGGTTTGTTGTGGTAAGAGATAGTTGGGGGTGATTTACGGTAGCCGAAGTAATTTAGGTGATTCTGGTATAGTTTGTTATGATTTTTAGCATTTTTTTGTAATTTTAAAGTGATTGGGCTTAGTTTGTTGCTGTAAAGTGTAGTTGGGGGTGATTTTTGATAGCCGAAGTAATTTAGGTGAGTTTGGCATAGTTTGCTAAGGTTAGTAGCATTTTTTTGTAATTTAAAACTGATTGGCTTTAGTTTGTTGTGGTAAGAGTTAGTTGGTGATGATTTAGAGTAGCCGAAGTAATTTAGGTGAGTCTGGCATAGTTTGTTATGATTTGTACACCTTTTTTGTAATTTTAAGATGATATGGTTTGGTTTGTTGTGGTAAGGGATAGTTGGGGGTGATTTACGGTAGCCGAAGTAATTTAGGTGATTCTGGTATAGTTTGTTATAATTTTTAGCATTTTTTTGAAATTTTAAAGTGATTGGGCTTAGTTTGTTGCTGTAAAGTGTAGTTGGGGGTGATTTTTGATAGCCGAAGTAATTTAGGTGAGTTTGGCATAGTTGCTATGGTTAGTAGCATTTTTTTGTAATTTAAAAGTGATTGGGTTAATTTGTTGTGGTAAGGGTTAGTTGGTGATGATTTAGAGCAGCCGAAGTTATTTAGGTGAGTCTGGCATAGTTTGTTATGATTTGTACACCTTTTTTGTAATTTTAAGATGATATGGTTTGGTTTGTTGTGGTAAGGGATAGTTGGGGGTGATTTACGGTAGCCGAAGTAATTTAGGTGATTCTGGTATAGTTTGTTATGATTTTTAGCATATTTTTGTAATTTTAAAGTGATTGGGCTTAGTTTGTTGCTGTAAAGCGTAGTTGGGGGTGATTTTTGATAGCCGAAGTAATTTAGGTGAGTTTGGCCTAGTTTGCTATGGTTAGTAGCATTTTTTTGTAATTTAAAAGTGATTGCGTTTAGTTTGATGTGGTAAGGGTTAGTTGGTGATGATTTAGAGTAGCCGAAGTAATTTAGGTGAGTCTGGCATAGTTTGTTATGATTTGTTTACCTTTTTTTGTAATTTTAAGATGATATGGTTTGGTTTGTTGTGGTAAGGGATAGTTGGGGTTGATTTACGGTAGCCGAAGTAATTTAGGTGATTCTGGTATAGTTTTTTATGATTTTTAGCATTTTTTTGTAATTTTAAAGTGATTGGGCTTAGTTTGTTGCTGTAAAGTGTAGTTGGGGGTGATTTTTGATAGCCGAAGTAATTTAGGTGAGTTTGGCATAGTTTGCTATGGTTAGTAGCATTTTTTTGTAATTTAAAAGTGATTGGGTTTAGTTTGTTGTGGTAAGGGTTAATTGGTGATGATTTAGGGTAGCCGAAGTAATTTAGGTGAGTCTGGCATAGTTTGTTATGATTTGTACACCTTTTTTGTAATTTTAAGATGATATGGTTTGGTTTGTTGTGGTAAGGGATAGTTGGGGGTGATTTACGGTAGCCGAAGTAATTTAGGTGATTCTGGTATAGTTTGTTATGATTTTTAGCATTTTTTTGTAATTTTAAAGTGATTGGGCTTAGTTTGTTGCTGTAAAGTGTAGTTGGGGGTGATTTTTGATAGCTGAAGTAATTTAGGAGAGTTTGGCATAGTTTGCTATGGTTAGTAGCATTTTTTTGTAATTTAAAAGTAACTGGGTTTAGTTTGTTGTGGTAAGGGTAAGTTGGTGATGATTTAGAGTAGCCGAAGTAATTTGGGTGAGTCTGGCATAGTTTGTTATGATTTGTACACCTTTTTTTGTAATTTTAAGATGATATGGTGTGGTTTGTTGTGGTAAGGGATAGTTGGGGGTGATTTACGGTAGCCGAAGTAATTTAGGTGATTCTGGTATAGTTTGTTATGATTTTTAGCATTTTTTTGTAATTTTAAAGTGATTGGGCTTAGTTTGTTGCTGTAAAGTGTAGTTGGGGGTGATTTTTAATAGCCGAAGTAATTTAGGTGAGTTTGGCATAGTTTGCTAAGGTTAGTAGCATTTTTTTGTAATTTAAAAGTGATTGGCTTTAGTTTGTTGTGGTAAGGGTTAGTTGGTGATGATTTAGAGTAGCCGAAGTAATTTAGGTGAGTCTGGCATAGTTTGTTATGATTTGTACACCTTTTTTGTAATTTTAAGATGATATGGTTTGGTTTGTTGTGGTAAGGGATAGTTGGGGGTGATTTACGGTAGCCGAAGTAATTTAGGTGATTCTGGTATAGTTTGTTATGATTTTTAGCATTTTTTTGTAATTTTAAAGTGATTGGGCTTTGTTTGTTGCTGTAAAGTGTAGTTGGGGGTGATTTTTGATAGCCGAAGTAATTTAGGTGAGTTTGGCATAGTTTGCTATGGTTAGTAGCATTTTTTTTAATTTAAAAGTGATTGGGTTAATTTGTTGTGGTAAGGGTTAGTTGGTGATGATTTAGAGTAGCCGAAGTTATTTAGGTGGGTCTGGCATAGTTTGTTATGATTTGTACACCTTTTTTGTAATTTTAAGATGATTAGGTTTGGTTTGTTGTGGTAAGGGATAGTTGGGGGTGATTTACGGTAGCCGAAGTAATTTAGGTGATTCTGGTATAGTTTGTTATGATTTTTAGCATATTTTTGTAATTTTAAAGTGATTGGGCTTAGTTTGTTGCTGTAAAGCGTAGTTGGGGGTGATTTTTGATAGCCGAAGTAATTTAGGTGAGTTTGGCCTAGTTTGCTATGGTTAGTAGCATTTTTTTGTAATTTAAAAGTGATTGCGTTTAGTTTGATGTGGTAAGGGTTAGTTGGTGATGATTTAGAGTAGCCGAAGTAATTTAGGTGAGTCTGGCATAGTTTGTTATGATTTGTTTACCTTTTTTTGTAATTTTAAGATGATATGGTTTGGTTTGTTGTGGTAAGGGATAGTTGGGGTTGATTTACGGTAGCCGAAGTAATTTAGGTGATTCTGGTATAGTTTTTTATGATTTTTAGCATTTTTTTGTAATTTTAAAGTGATTGGGCTTAGTTTGTTGCTGTAAAGTGTAGTTGGGGGTGATTTTTGATAGCCGAAGTAATTTAGGTGAGTTTGGCATAGTTTGCTATGGTTAGTAGCATTTTTTTGTAATTTAAAAGTGATTGGGTTTAGTTTGTTGTGGTAAGGGTTAGTTGGTGATGATTTAGGGTAGCCGAAGTAATTTAGGTGAGTCTGGCATAGTTTGTTATGATTTGTACACCTTTTTTTGTAATTTTAAAATGATATGGTTTGGTTTGTAGTGGTAAGGGATAGTTGGGGGTGATTTACGGTAGCCAAAGTAATTTAGGTGATTCTGGTATAATTTGTTATGATTTTTAGCATTTTTTTGTAATTTTAAAGTGACTGGGTTTAGTTTGTTGTGGTAAAGGTTAGTTGGTGATGATTTAGAGTAGCCGAAGTAATTTAGGTGAGTCTGGCATAGTTTGTTATGATTTGTACACCTTTTTTTGTAATTTTAAGATGATATGGTTTGGTTTGTTGTGGTAAGGGATAGTTGGGGGGGATTTACGGTAGCCGAAGTAATTTAGGTGATTCTGGTATAGTTTGTGATGATTTTTAGCATTTTTTTGTAATTTTAAAGTGATTGGGCTTAGTTTGTTGCTGTAAAGTGTAGTTGGGGGTAATTTTTGATAGCCGAAGTAATTTAGGTCAGTTTGGCATAGTTTGCTATGGTTAGTAGCATTTTTTTGTAATTTAAAAGTGATTGGGTTTAGTATGTTGTGGTAAGGGTTAGTTGGTGATAATTTAGTGTAGCCGAAGTAATTTAGGTGAGTCTGGCATAGTTTGTTATGATTTGTACATCTTTTTTTGTAATTTTAAGATGATATGGTTTGGTTTGTTGTGGTAAGGGATAGTTGGGGGTGATTTACGGTAGCCGAAGTAATTTAGGTGATTCTGGTGTAGTTTGTTATGATTTTTAGCATTTTTTTGTAATTTTAAAGTGATTGGGCTTAGTTTGTTGCTGTAAAGAGTAGTTGGGGGTGATTTTTGATAACCGAAGTAATTTAGGTGAGTTTGGCATAGTTTGCTATGGTTAGTAGCATTTTTTTGTAGTTTAAAAGTGATTGGGTATAGTTTGTTGTGGTAAGGGTTAGTTGGTGATAATTTAGTGTAGCCGAAGTAATTAGTAATTTAGGTGAGTCTGGCATAGTTTGTTATGATTTGTACATCTTTTTTTGTAATTTTAAGATGATATGGTTTGGTTTGTTGTGGTAAGGGATAGTTGGGGGTGATTTACGGTAGCCGAAGTAATTTAGGTGATTCTGGTGTAGTTTGTTATTGATTTTTAGCATTTTTTTGTAATTTTAAAGTGATTGGGCTTAGTTTGTTGCTGTAAAGAGTAGTTGGGGGTGATTTTTGATAACCGAAGTAATTTAGGTGAGTTTGGCATAGTTTGCTATGGTTAGTAGCATTTTTTTGTAATTTAAAAGTGATTGGGTTTAGTTTGTTGTGGTAAGGGTTAGTTGGTGATGATTTAGAGTAGCCGAAGTAATTTAGGTGAGTCTGGCATAGTTTGTTATGATTTGTACACCTTTTTTTGTAATTTTAAGATGATATGGTTTGGTTTATTGTGGTAAGGGATAGTTGGGGGTGATTTACAGTAGCCGAAGTAATTTAGGTTATTCTGGTATAGTTTGTTATGATTTTTAGCATTTTTTTGTAATTTTAAAGTGATTGGGCTTAGTTTGTTGCTGTAAAGTGTAGTTGGGGGTAATTTTTGATAGCCGAAGTAATTTAGGTGAGTTTGTCATAGTTTGCTATGGTTAGTAGCATTTTTTTGTAATTTAAAAGTGATTGGGTTTAGTTTGTTGTGGTAAGGGTTAGTTGGTGATGATTTAGAGTAGCCGAAGTAATTTAGGTGAGTCTGGCATAGTTTGTTATGATTTGTACACCTTTTTTTGTAATTTTAAGATGATATGGTTTGGTTTGTTGCGGTAAGGGCTAGTTGGGGGTGATTTACGGTAGCCGAAGTAATTTAGGTGATTCTGGTGTAGTTTGTTATGATTTTTAGCATTTTTTTGTAATTTTAAAGTGATTGGGCTTAGTTTGTTGCTGTAAAGAGTAGTTGGGGGTGATTTTTGATAACCGAAGTAATTTAGGTGAGTTTGGCATAGTTTGCTATGGTTTGTAGCATTTTTTTGTAATTTAAAAGTGATTTAGTTTAGTTTGTTGTGGTAAGGGTTAGTTGGTGATAATTTAGTGTAGCCGAAGTAATTTAGGTGAGTCTGGCATAGTTTGTTATGATTTGTACAGCTTTTTTTGTAATTTTAAGATGATATGGTTTGGTTTGTTGTGGTAAGGGATAGTTGGGGGTGATTTAAGGTAGCCGAAGTAATTTAGGTGATTCTGGTATAGTTTGTTATGATATTTAGCATTTTTTTGTAGTTTTAAAATGATTGGGCTTAGTTTGTTGCTGTAAAGTGTAGTTGGGGGTGATTTTTGATAGCCGAAGTAATTTAGGTAAGTTTGGCATAGTTTGCTATGGTTAGTAGCATTTTTTTGTAATTTAAATGTGATTGGGTTTAGTTTGTTGTGGTAGGGGTTAGTTGGTGATGATTTAGAGTAGCCGAAGTAATTTAGGTGAGTCTGGCATAGTTTGTTATGATTTGTACACCTTTTTTTGTAATTTTAAGATGATATGGTTTGGTTTGTTGTGGTAAGGGATAGTTGAAGGTGATTTACGGTAGCCGAAGTAATTTAGGTGATTCTGGAATAGTTTGTTATGATTTTTAGAATTTTTTTGTAATTTTAAAGTGATTGGGCTTAGTTTGTTGCTGTAAAGTGTAGTTGGGGGTGATTTTTGATAGCCGAAGTAATGTATTTGAATTTGGCATAGTTTGCTATAGTTATTAGCATTTTTTTGTAATTTAAAAGTGATTGGGTTTAGTTTGTTGTGGTAAGGGTTAGTTGGTGATGATTTAGGGTAGCCGAAGTAATTTAGGTGAGTCTGGCATAGTTTGTTATGATTTGTACACCTTTTTTTGTAATTTTAAGATGATATGGTTTGGTTTGTTGTGGTAAGGGATAGTTGGGGGTGATTTACGGTAGCCAAAGTAATTTAGGTGATTCTGGTATAGTTTGTTATGATTTTTAGCATTTTTTTGTAATTTTAAAGTGACTGGGCTTTGTTTGTTGCTGTAAAGTGTTGTTGGGGGTGATTTTTGATAGCCGAAGTAATTTAGGTGAGTTTGGCATAGTTTGCTATGGTTAGTAGCATTTTTTTGTAATTTAAAAGTGATTGGGTTTAGTTTGTTGTGGTAAGGGTTAGTTGGTGATGATTTAGAGTAGCCGAAGTAATTTAGGTGAGTCTGGCATAGATTGTTATGATTTGTACACCTTTTTTTGTAATTTTAAGATGATATGGTTTGATTTGTTGTGGTAAGGGATAGTTGGGGGTGATTTACGGTAGCCGAAGTAATTTAGGTGATTCTGGTATAGTTTGTTATGATTTTTAGAATTTTTTTGTAATTTTAAAGTGATTGGGCTTAGTTTGTTGCTGAAAGTGTAGTTGGGGGTGATTTTTGATAGCCGAAGTAATTTAGGTGAATTTGGCATAGTTTGCTATGGTTAGTAGCATTTTTTTGTAATTTAAAAGTGATTGGATTTAGTTTGTTGTGGTAAGGGTTAGTTGGTGATGATTTAGAGTAGCCGAAGTAATTTAGGTGAGTCTGGCATAGTTTGTTATGATTTGTACACCTTTTTTTGTAATTTTAAGATGATATGGTTTGGTTTGTTGTGGTAAGGGATAGTTGGGGGTGATTTACGGTAGCCGAAGTAATTTAGGTGATTCTGGTATAGTTTGTTATGATTTTTAGCATTTTTTTGTAATTTTAAAGTGATTGGGCTTTGTTTGTTGCTGTAAAGTGTAGTTGGGGGTGATTTTTGATAGCCGAAGTAATTTAGGTGAGTTTGGCATAGTTTGCTATGGTTAGTAGCATTTCTTTGTAATTTAAAAGTGATTGGGTTTAGTTTGTTGTGGTAAGGGTTAGTTGGTGATGATTTAAAGTGGCCGAAGTAATTTAGGTGAGTCTGGCATAGTTTGTTATGATTTGTACACCTTTTTTTATAATTTTAAGATGATATGGTTTGGTTTGTTGTGGTAAGGGATAGTTGGGAGTGATTTACGGTAGCCGAAGTAATTTAGGTGATTCTGGTATAGTTTGTTATGATTTTTAGCATTTTTTTGTAATTTTAAAGAGATTGGGCTTAGTTTGTTGCTGTAAAGTGTAGTTGGGTGTGATTTTTGATAGCCGAAGTAATTTAGGCGAGTTTGGCATAGTTTGCTATGGTTAGTAGCATTTTTTTGTAATTTAAAAGTGATTGGGTTTAGTTTGTTGTGGTAAGGGTTAGTTGGTGATGATTTAGAGTAGCCAAAGTAATTTAGGTGAGTCTGGCATAGTTTGTTATGATTTGTACACCTTTTTTTGTAATTTTAAGATGACATGGTTTGGTTTGTTGTGGTAAGGGATAGTTGGGGGTGATTTACGGTAGCCGAAGTAATTTAGGTGATTCTGGTATAGTTTGTTACGATTTTTAGCATTTTTTTGTAATTTTAAAATGATTGGGCTTAGTTTGTTGCTGTAAAGTGTAGTTGGGGGTCATTTTTGATAGCCGAAGTAATTTAGGTGAGTTTGGCATAGTTTGCTATGGTTAGTAGCATTTTTTTGTAATTTAAAAGTGATTGGGTTTAGTTTGTTGTTGTAAGGGTTAGTTGGTGATGATTTAGAGTAGCCGAGGTAATTTAGGTGAGTCTGGCATAGTTTGTTATGATTTGTACACCTTTTTTTGTAATTTTAAAATGATATGGTTTGGTTTGTTGTGGTAAGGGATAGTTGCGGGTGATTTACGGTAGCCGAAGTAATTTAGGTGATTCTGGTTTAGTTTGTTATAATTTTTAGCATTTTTTTTGTAATTTTAAAGTGATTGGGCTTAGTTTGTTGCTGTAAAGTGTAGTTGGGGGTGATTTTTGATAGCCGAAGTAATTTAGGTGAGTTTGGCATAGTTTGCTATGGTTAGTAGCATTTTTTTGTAATTTAAAAGTGATTGGGTTTAGTTTGTTGTGGTAAGGGTTAGTTGGTGATGATTTAGAGTAGCAGAAGTAATTTAGGTGAGTCTGGCATAGTTTGTTATGATTAGTACACCTTTTTTGTAATTTTAAGATGATATGGTTTGGTTTGTTGTGGTAAGGGATAGTTGGGTGTGATTTACGGTAGCCGAAGAAATTTAGGTGATTCTGGTATAGTTTGTTATGATTTTTAGCATTTTTTTGTAATTTTAAAGTGATTGGGCTTAGTTTCTTGCTGTGAAGTGTAGTTGGTGGTGATTTTTGATAGCCGAAGTAATTTAGGTGAGTTTGGCATAGTTTGTTATGGTTAGTAGCATTTTTTTGTATTTTAAAAGTGGTTGGGTTTAGTTTGTTGTGGTAAGGGTTAGTTGGTGATGATTTAGAGTAGCCGAAGTAATTTATGTGAGTCTGGCATAATTTGTTATGATTTGTACACCTTTTTTTGTAACTTTAAGATGATATGGTTTGGTTTGTTGTGGTAAGGGATAGTTGGGGGTGATTTACGGTAGCCGAAGTAATTTAGGTGATTCTGGTATAGTTTTGTTATGATTTTTAGCATTTTTTGTAATTTTAAAGTGATTGGGCTTAGTTTGTTGCTGTAAAGTGTAGTTGGGGTTGATTTTTGAAAGCCGAAGTAATTTAGTTGAGTTTGGCATAGTTTGCTATGGTTAGTAGCATTTTTTTGTAATTTAAAAGTGATTGGGTTTAGTTTGTTGTTGTAAGGGTTAGTTGGTGATGATTTATGGTAGCCGAAGTAATTTAGGTGAGTTTGGCATAGTTTGCTATGGTTAGTAGCATTTTTTTGTAATTTAAAAGTGATTGGGTTTAGTTTGTTGTTGTAAGGGTTAGTTGGTGATGATTTATGGTAGCCGAAGTAATTTAGGTGAGTTTGGCATAGTTTGCTATGGTTAGTAGCATTTTTTTGTAATTTAAAAGTGATTGGGTTTAGTTTGTTCTGGTAAGGGTTAGTTGGTGATGATTTAGAGTAGCCGAAGTAATTTAGGTGAGTCTGGCATAGTTTGTTATGATTTGTACACCTTTTTTGTAATTTTAAGATGATATGGCTTGGTTTGTTGTGGTAAAGGATAGTTGGGGGTGATTTACGGTAGCCGAAGTAATTTAGGTGATTCTGGTATAGTTTGTTATGATTTTTAGCATTTTTTTTGTAATTTTAAAGTGATTGGGATTAGTTTGTTGCTGTAAAGTGTAGTTGGGGGGGATTTTTGATAGCCGAAGTAATTTAGGTGAGTTTGGCATAGTTTGCTATGGTTAGTAGCATTTTTTTGTAATTTAAAAGTGATTGGGTTTAGTTTGTTTTGGTAAGGGTTAGTTGGTGATGATTTATGGTAGCCGAAGTAATTTAGGTGAGTTTGGCATAGTTTGCTATGGTTAGTAGCATTTTTTTGTAATTTAAAAGTGATTGGGTTTAGATTGTTGTGGTAAGGGTTAGTTGGTGATGATTTAGAGTAGCCGAAGTAATTTAGGTGAGTCTGGCATAGTTTGTTATGATTTGTACACCTTTTTTTGTAATTTTAAGATGATATGGTTTGGTTTGTTGTGGTAAGGGATAGTTGGGGGTGATTTACGGTAGCCGAAGTAATTTAGGTGATTCTGGTATAGTTTGTTATGATTTTAGGCATTTTTTTGTAATTTTAAAGTGATTGGGCTTAGTTTGTTGCTGTAAAGTGTAGTTGGGGGTGATTTTTGATAGCCGAAGTAATTTAGGTGAGTTTTTTCATAGTTTGCTATGGTTAGTAGCATTTTTTTTGTAATTTAAAAGTGATTGGGTTTAGTTTGTTGTGGTAAGGGTTAGTTGGTGATGATTTATGGTAGCCGAAGTAATTTAGGTGAGTTTGGCATAGTTTGCTATGGTTAGTAGCATTTTTTTGTAATTTAAAAGTGATTGGGTTTAGTTTGTTGTCGTAAGGGTTAGTTGGTGATGATTTAGACTAGCCGAAGTAATTTAGGTGAGTCTGGCATAGTTTGTTATGATTTTTACACCTTTTTTTGTAATTTTAAGATGATATGGTTTGGTTTGTTGTGGTAAGAGATAGTTGGGGGTGATTTACGGTAACCGAAGTAATTTAGGTGATTCTGGTATAGTTTGTTATGATTTTTAGCATTTTTTTGTAATTTTAAAGTGATTGGGCTTAGTTTGTTGCTGTAAAGTGTAGTTCGGGGTGATTTTTGATAGCCGAAGTAATTTAGGTGAGTTTGGCATAGTTTGCTATGGTTAGTAGTATTTTTTTGTAATTTAAAAGTGATTGGGTTTAGTTTGTTGTTGTAAGGGTTAGTTGGTGATGATTTATGGTAGCCGAAGTAATTTAGGTGAGTTTGGCATAGTTTGCTATGGTTAGTAGCATTTTTTTGTAATTTAAAAGTGATTGGGTTTAGTTTGTTCTGGTAAGGGTTAGTTGGTGATGATTTAGAGTAGCCGAAGTAATTTAGGTGAGTCTGGCATAGTTTGTTATGATTTGTACACCTTTTTTGTAATTTTAAGATGATATGGCTTGGTTTGTTGTGGTAAGGGATAGTTGGGGGTGATTTACGGTAGCCGAAGTAATTTAGGTGATTCTGGTATAGTTTGTTATGATTTTTAGCATTTTTTTGTAATTTTAAAGTGATTGGGATTAGTTTGTTGCTGTAAAGTGTAGTTGGGGGTGATTTTTGATAGCCGAAGTAATTTAGGTGAGTTTGGCATAGTTTGCTATGGTTAGTAGCATTTTTTTGTAATTTAAAAGTAATTGGGTTTAGTTTGTTTTGGTAAGGGTTAGTTGGTGATGATTTATGGTAGCCGAAGTAATTTAGGTGAGTTTGGCATAGTTTGCTATGGTTAGTAGCATTTTTCTGTAATTTAAAAGTGATTGGGTTTAGTTTGTTGTGGTAAGGGTTAGTTGGTGATGATTTAGAGTAGCCGAAGTAATTTAGGTGAGTCTGGCATAGTTTGTTATGATTTGTACACCTTTTTTTGTAATTTTAAGATGATATGGTTTGGTTTGTTGTGGTAAGGGATAGTTGGGGGTGATTTACGGTAGCCGAAGTAATTTAGGTGATTCTGGTATAGTTTGTTATGATTTTTAGCATTTTTTTGTAATTTAAAAGTGATTGGGATTAGTTTGTTGCTGTAAAGTGTAGTTGGGGGTGATTTTTGATAGCCGAAGTAATTTAGGTGAGTTTGGCATAGTTTGCTAAGGTTAGTAGCATTTTTTTGTAACTTAAAAGTGATTGGGTTTAGTTTGTTGTGGTAAGGGTTAGTTGGTGATGATTTATGGTAGCCGAAGTAATTTAGGTGAGTTTGGCATAGTTTGCTATGGTTAGTAGCATTTTTTTGTAATTTAAAAGTGATTGGGTTTAGTTTGTTGTGGTAAGGGTTAGTTGGTGATGATTGAGAGTAGCCGAAGTAATTTAGGTGAGTCTGGCATAGTTTGTTATGATTTGTACACCTTTTTTTGTAATTTTAAGATGATATGGTTTGGTTTGTTGTGGTAAGGGATAGTTGGGGGTGACTTACGATAGCCGAAGTAATTTAGGTGATTCTGGTATAGTTTGTTACGATTTTTAGCATTTTTTTGTAATTTTAAAGTGATTCGGCTTAGTTTGTTTCTGTAAAGTGTAGTTGGGGGTGATTTTTGATAGCCGAAGTAATTTAGGTGAGTCTGGCATAGTTTGTTATGATTTGTACACCTTTTTTTGTAATTTTAAGATGATATTGTTTGGTTTGTTGTGGTAAGGGATAGTTGGGGGTGATTTACGGTAGCCGATGTAATTTAGGTGATTCTGGTATAGTTTGTTATGATTTTTAGCATTTTTTTGTAATTTTAAAGTGATTGGGCTTAGTCTGTTGCTGTAAAGTGTTGTTGGGGGTGATTTTTGATAGCCGAAGTAATTTAGGTGAGTTTGGCATAGTTTGCTATGGTTAGTAGCATTTTTTTGTAATTTAAAAGTGATTGGGTTTAGTTTGTTGTGGTAAGGGTTAGTTGGTGATGATTTAGAGTAGCCGAAGTAATTTAGGTGAGTCTGGCATAGTTTGTTATGATTTGTACACCTTTTTTTGTAATTTTAAGATGATATGGTTTGGTTTGTTGTGGTAAGGGATAGTTGGGGGTGATTTACGGTAGCCGAAGTAATTTAGGTGATTCTGGTATAGTTTGTTATGATTTTTAGCATTTTTTTGTAATTTTAAAGTGATTGGGCTTAGTTTGTTGCTGTAAAGTGTAGTTGGGGGTGATTTTTAAAAGCCGAAGTAATTTAGGTGAGTTTCGCATAGTTTGCTATGTTTAGTAGCATTTTTTTGTAATTTAAAAATGATTTGGTTTAGTTTGTTGTGGTAAGGGTTAGTTGGTGATGATTTATGATAGCCGAAGTAATTTAGGTGAGTTTGGCATAGTTTGCTATGGTTAGTAGCATTTTTTTGTAATTTAAAAGTGATTGGGTTTAGTTTGTTGTGGTAAGGGTGAGTTGGTGATGATTTAGAGTAGCCGAAGTAATTTAGGTGAGTCTGGCATAGTTTGTTATGATTTGTACACCTTTTTTTGTAATTTTAAGATGATATGGTTTGGTTTGTTGTGGTAAGGGATAGTTGGGGGTGATTTACGGTAGCCGATGTAATTTAGGTGATTCTGGTATAGTTTGTTATGATTTTTAGCATTTTTTTGTAATTTTAAAGTGATTGGGCTTAGTTTGTTGCTGTAAAGTGTAGTTGGGGGTGATTTTTATAGCCGAAGTAATTTAGGTAAGTTTGGCATAGTTTGCTATGGTTAGCAGCATTTTTTTGTAATTTAAAAGTGATTGGGTTTAGTTTGTTGTGGTAAGGGTTAGTTGGTGATGATTTATGGTAGCCGAAATAATTTAGGTGAGTTTGGCATAGTTTGCTATGGTTAGTAGCATTTTTTTGTAATTTCAAATTGATTGGGTTTAGTTTGTTGTGGTAAGGGTTAGTTGGTGATGATTTAGAGTAGCCGAAGTAATTTAGGTGAGTCTGGCATAGTTTGTTATGATTTGTACACCTTTTTTTGTAATTTTAAGATGATATGATTTGGTTTGTTGTGGTAAGGGATAGTTGGGGGTGATTTACGGTAGCCGAAGTAATTTAGGTGATTCTGGTATAGTTTGTTATGATTTTTAGCATTTTTTTGTAATTTTAAAGTGATTGGGCTTAGTTTGTTGCTGTAAAGTGTAGTTGGGGGTGATTTTTGATAGCCGAAGTAATTTAGGTGAGTTTGGCATAGTTTGCTATGGTTAGTAGCATTTTTTTGTAATGTAAAAGTGATTGGGTTTAGTTTGTTGTGGTAAGGGGTAGTTGGTGATGATTTATGGTAGCCGAAGTAATTTAGGTGAGTTTGGCATAGTTTGCTATGGTTAGTAGCATTTTTTTGTAATTTAAAAGTGATTGGGTTTAGTTTGTTGTGGTAAGGGTTAGTTGGTGATGATTTAGAGTAGCCGAAGTAATTTAGGTGAGTCTGGCATAGTTTGTTATGATTTGTACATCTTTTTTTGTAATTTTAAGATGATATGGTTTGGTTTGTTGTGGTAAGGGATAGTTGGGGGTGATTTACGGTAGCCGAAGTAATTTAGGTGATTCTGGTATAGTTTGTTATGATTTTTAGCATTTTTTTGTAATTTTAAAGTGGTTGGGCTTAGTTTGTTGCTGTAAAGTGTAGTTGGGAGTGATTTTTATAGCCGAAGTAATTTAGGTGAGTTTGGCATAGTTTGCTATGGTTAGTAGCATTTTTTTGTAATTTAAAAGTGATTGGGTTTAGTTTGTTGTGGTAAGGGTTAGTTGGTGATGATTTATGGTAGCCGAAGTAATTTAGGTGAGTTTGGCATAGTTTGCTATGGTTAGTTGCATTTTTTTGTATTTTCAAAGTGATTGGGTTTAGTTTGTTGTGGTAAGGGTTAGTTGGTGAAGATTTAGAGTATCCGAAGTAATTTAGGTGAGTCTGGCATGGTTTGTTATGATTTGTACACCTTTTTTTGTAATTTTAAGATGATATGGTTTGGTTTGTTGTGGTAAGGGTTAGTTGGGGGTGATTTATGGTAGCCGAAGTAATTTAGGTGATTCTGGTATAGTTTATTATGATTTTTAGCATTTTTTTGTAATTTTAAAGTGATTGGGCTTAGTTTGTTGCTTTAAAGTGTAATTGGGGGTGATTTTTGATAGCCGAAGTAATTTAGGTGAGTTTGGCATAGTTTGCTATGGTTAGTAGCATTTTTTTGTAATTTAAAAGTGATTGGGCTTAGTTTGCTGCTGTAAAGTGTAGTTGGGGGTGATTCTTGATAGCCGAAGTAATTTAGGTGAGTTTGGCATAGTTTGCTATGGTTAGTAGCATTTTTTTGTAATTTAAAAGTGATTGGGTTTAGTTTGTTGTGGTAAGGGTTAGTTGGTGATGATTTATGGTAGCCTAAGTAATTTAGGTGAGTTTGGCATAGTTTGCTATGGTTAGTACAATTTTTTTGTAATTTAAAAGTGATTGGGTTTAGTTTGTTGTGGTAAGGGTTAGTTGGTGATGAATTAGGGTAGCCGAAGTAATTTAGGTGAGTCTGGCATAGTTTGTTATGATTTGTACACCTTTTTTTGTAATTTTAAGATGATATGGTTTGGTTTGTTGTGGTAAGGGATAGTTGGGGGTGATTTGTGGTAGCCGAAGTAATTTAGGTGATTCTGGTACAGTTTGTTATGATTTTTAGCATTTTTTTGTAATTTTAAAGTGATTGGGCTTAGTTTGTTGTTGTAAAGTGTAGTTGGGGGTGATTTTTAAAAGCCGAAGTAATTTAGGTGAGTTTGGCATAGTTTGCTATGTTTAGTAGCATTTTTTTGTAATTTAAAAGTGATTGGGTTTAGTTTGTTGTGGTAAGGGTTAGTTGGTGATGATTTATGGTAGCCGAAGTAATTTAGGTGAGTTTGGCATAGTTTGCTATGGTTAGTAGCATTTTTTTGTAATTTCAAATAGATTGGGTTTAGTTTGTTGTGGTAAGGGTGAGTTGGTGATGATTTAGAGTAGCCGAAGTAATTTAGGTGAGTCTGGCATAGTTTGTTATGATTTGTACACTTTTTTTTGTAATTTTAAGATGATATGGTTTGGTTTGTTGTGGTAAGGGATAGTTGGGGGTGATTTACGGTAGCCGAAGTAATTTAGGTGATTCTGGTATAGTTTGTTATGATTTTTAGCATTTTTTTGTAATTTTAAAGCGATTGGGCTTAGTTTGTTGCTGTAAAGTGTAGTTGGGGGTGATTTTTGATAGCCGAAGTAATTTAGGTAAGTTTGGCATAGTTTGCTATGGTTAGTAGCATTTTTTTTGTAATTTAAAAGTGATTGGGTTTAGTTTGTTGTGGTAAGTGTTAGTTGGTGATGACTTAGAGTAGCCGAAGTAATTTAGGTGAGTCTGGCATAGTTTGTTATGATTTGTACACCTTTTTTTGTAATTGTAAGATAATATGGTTTGGTTTGTTGTGGTAAGGGATAGTTGGGGGTGATTTACGGTAGCCGAAGTAATTTAGGTGATTCTGGTATAGTTTGTTATGATTTTTAGCATTTTTTGTAATTTTAAAGTGATTGGGCTTAGTTTGTTGCTGTAAAGTGTAGTTGGGGGTGATTTTTGATAGCCGAAGTAATTTAGGTGAGTTGGGCATAGTTTGCTATGGTTAGTAGCATTTTTTTGTAATTTAAAAGTGATTGGGTTTAGTTTGTTGTGGTAAGGGTTGGTTGGTGATGATTTATGGTAGCCGAAGTAATTTAGGTGAGTTTGGCATAGTTTGCTATGGTTAGTAGCATTTTTTTGTAACTAGCTGAATGTACCCGGCGTTGCCCGGACGTAGATTAAATAAACGCAGTGTTGACAAAAGTGGTGTATTGGCGATGTTGACTAATCGACATTATAATACAATGGGAATGCTCTACCTTGCCTATCACAAAATAAACAAATTTGCTGCAATTAACCTGCGTTGGCAGGACTTAAATATGATTTGGACAAAGAGGATACCTTGGTTGATATCTGAGATGAAAAATCTTGAATAGACTATTTAGGCAAAGACGCAGTTTGGAAGTGTTCTATAAGCGATTCCAGGAAATCGTAATTCGGGAAAATAAAAGTTTACAAATTAGCTGATCATGTTATGATAAATTTGAAAACACAATGGAAACATTTCTCCTGCTGCAGTCATCTCACAAACGGAACAGTATGTGGATGATTTTGACTTATCTTCAGCATAAACAAACTCTTCAGCATAATTATCTCCTTCTGAACTGCACAAAAATTATTAAAACCTGGCCGCAACTTGTTTGACAATTAAAGTGCGAACCTTTTGAGCTCACTTTCCAGTATTAAAATGTCAATACCAATACCATAGATAGTAAAAAAGATATCCATCACCTTTCACGGGAATAATACGGTGTGGTATTTGTACATCGCTATATTTTCAAACTTCTCCATATCTGTATATATAAAGCGAAGTGTCCTCACTGACACACTCATTAGTTCACTCATTCATCTACACACTGATTCATAATCAACCCACAGCCCAAACCGTGAGGGCTGGAGACTTGAAATTTTAGACACGGGTGTATCATGTGCCGAAACTGAACACTATGAAGGGATTTTGCAAAATTCGGCCCGGTTCCTTTGTAAATCAATAAAAACCGGCTAAAATACACAAAAAATGATCGGATCGCGGAGACCGTGTTTATGTTAGAAGCACGTATCTAGCCAAAACAACTTCGACGACGGGCGACCGGTTTACATTAAAAGCACTTATTTAACCTAAACAATTTCAACGTCGAGTTTCTGCTTTCGTGATCATACTTTTGCCGTACCTAGCGAGGCCGCAGATATTTCAATTATAATTTTGATTTCAATTATAATGTCGATCCGTGACTCAATTAAAAATTACCAAACCACTCCAAATTTAATCCGTCAACATTAAACATCCCCAAATATCTCTTACCACTGCAAACTTTACCAAATCAACCCCAAAAAATTCCCGAACTATGCCAAACTGACATAAACTAGATCCGTTATTTTAAATCATCCCTTACCACCCCTTAGCAACCCCAAGTAACTCCAATCACTTTAAAATAAAACAAAATGACACAAATCATGGCAGATTATGTCCAACTCACACATATTATTTCGTCTACCAAAAATCACCCCCAACTACCCCTTACCACCCCAAAATAAGCCCAATCACTTTAAAATTATAAAAAATGTTACAAACCTTACCAAACTATGCCAAACTCACTTAAATTACTTCGGCTATCATAAATCACCCCCAACTACCCCTTACAACCCCTAACTCATCCCAATCACTTTAAAATTACAAAAAATGCTACAAACCATAGCAAACTATGCCTAACTCACCTAAATTACTTCGGCTAACATAAATCACCCCCAACAACCCCTTACTACCCCAAAATAAGCCCAATCACTTTAAAATTACAAAAAATGCTACAAACCATAGCAAACTATGCCGAACCCACTTAAATTACTGCGGCTACCATAAATCACCCCCAACTACCCCTTACCAACCACAAACTAAACCCAATCACTTTAAAATTACAAAAAATGCTACAAACCATAGCAAACTATGCCAAACTCACTTAAATTACTTCGGCTATCATAAATCACCCCCAACTACCCCTTACCACCCCAAACTCAGCCCAATCACTTTAAAATTACAAAAAATGTTACAAGCCATACCAAACTATGCCAAACTCATCTAAATTACTTTGGCTTCCATAAATCACCCCCAACTACCCCTTACCACCCCAAAATAGGCTCAATCACTTTAAAATTACAAAAAAATTCTACAAACCGTAGCAAACTATGCCAAACTCCCCTAAATTACTTCGGCTACCATAAATCACCCCGAACTACCCCTTACAACCCCAAAATAAACCCAATCATTTTAAAATTACAAAATATTCAACAAATCATAGCAAACTATGTCTAACTCACCTAAATTACTTCGGCTACCATAAATCACCCCCAACTACCCCTTACCACCCCAAAATAAGCCCAATCACTTTAAAATTACAAAAAATGCTACAAACCATAGCAAACTATGCCTAACTTACCTAATTTCCTTCGGCTACCATAAATCACCCCCAACTACCCCTTACCACACCAAAATAAGCCCAATCACTTTAAAATTACAAAAAATGCTACAAACCATAGCAAACTATACCGAACCCACTTAAATTACTGCGGCTACCATAAATCACCCCCAACTACCCCTTACCAACCACAAACTAAACCCAATCACTTTAAAATTACAAAAAATGCTACAAACCATAGCAAACTATGCCAAACTCACTTAAATTACTTCGGCTATCATAAATCACCCCCAACTACCCCTTACCACCCCAAACTCAGCCCAATCACTTTAAAATTACTCACTTTAAAATTACAAAAATGCTACAAAACATAGCAAGCTATGCCAAACTCACTTAAATTACTTCGGCTACCATAAATTAATAATCGTTTTCAATCAAAATCTTCTATTTGGTTGTGTTATTTATAAATTCCTTATCGTATTAAATCATAAAATATTAATAAATATCTGCACATAAAATATATTGTTTCGACTAATAGTCGTTATTCTGAATATTAAATAGGCTGATACCTATTTCGATTCTCTTCCACCTTCCAATAAATATTTGTTCCAGTTGAGATGCAAACATAAACGTATTTCTGAATTGCAACACGCTGACGGGGCAAGCCCTACCTTTTCAACATGCGTGCATTTGTATAAACAGCTCTATGGTTTTTAACTTTAAAGAGGTATAAAGGCGGTGTAAGCGCTAGAGTTTCGTTAAAATATCTGAAAAATTCGAAATTCTGCAATTGAATCAGAACTATCTTTGTGTTCGATAGTAAATTTATACTTGGAGTGGCACTGCCAACCCTGCCACCCCTGACGAGGCACCTGCTGACTACTCTCCTTCCAGGGAAACTTTATAAATCAACGTCAAAATAATTTAGGGCGCCTGAATGTGAAAATATCACTGTGTAATAAGTTCAGACTGACATGGAACACTTGAAATTTCGATATTTGTTTGTAATTCGTCACAGGTCCATGAAGGAATGCATGTTAATGTAAACAAGTGTTAGTTTGTCGGAGAGACCGAATAAGATTTTTAACATTCCTGTCAAAATATTTATTTACTTTAGAATGTTAATTTCTTAAATTGATTTTGTGAAAATTATGACGGGCCATACGAGTACACCTGTGCGAGTATTATTTGGTACATACAAATTAATCTCTTTTGTTATCCAAATTGTTTTTATACGCACTAGGCACGTGCACCTCATATAATTGTGAAAATTGCTGCTTCAGCGTCTGGAACGCTGGTACTCAACGTCGCCAAGGTCGAGGCGACGCATCGGTATTCAAAGTTCTATCGCTATTAAATAAATTATTTTTATATAATATTCCCGATTTGTTCTTGCCGTTAACCAAAACTCTCCCCAATCGATTTTCGAAAAATTTCCAGCGTCGGACCGGACTTCACTTATTTTCGTACGCTAATTTTTACCGTTCAGTTAATGATAGTGGTGTATTTGTTCTTCACCAAACCTGCTCCGGCCGAAATCCGAAATTTTCACTGACATCATACGCTTAAGTATTGTATGCTTAGACACGATTTATTTACACTATTTATTTTACGTACATTGCGTTCATTATTGTTCTGCATTATTTATAAGATGGAGCAGTTTGAAAATCTAATAGTAAGCGGAGAACAAATACCACCACGTATAATTCCCGTGGAAAGTGATGGAAATAGTCTTTCTTACTATCTTTCCTATTGCATTTTTATACCGGAAATAGAGCTCAATAGCGAAGAATAACTTCGACTTTTTTTATACATAAGTCCTAAATACTTTGTTTTTATGGTGTAAAATTTTGTATTTATATATTCCAACATTGTCTTTAACATTGTCGGAGAACTAAATGGGAATAATTTGGAATAATTTAGCTTCTATGTCAACTCTCCTCCTCTTGAAACTTTTGAAAACAACGACAAAATTCTTTAGGGCGCATGGATTTGAAAATATAACTCTGTGTAATAAGTTTAGACTGACGAGTGAAAAGAAAGGAGCTTGCACCCAGAAACGAAATTAAATGGAACACTTGAAGTTGCAATATTTGTTTGTAATTCGTTACAAGTCCATGAGGGAATGCGTGTTAATGTAAACAAATGTGAGTTTATTGGAGAGGCCGACAAAGATTTTTACATTATTGAAGCAGCTGGAGCCTGCCACGTCAAAAGCAAGGTCACAAACGTGAAAAGGCGATGCTAGATTTAGTTTGATTGAGTGTCTATGCAGAAATTCGCACATACCAAGCGTTGGATAAGCCTTTCTTATCGTTTCTTAGAATTCGAGAATTGCTGGTTCAGCGTGTGGAGCAGTACTCGATCGCGGTGTTTAATTTTAACACAACTACAATTGTGAAAATTGCTGCTCCAGCGTCGGAAACTGTTCGCAAAGTCGCCAAATTCGATGAGGCGACGCATCAGTGTTCGAAGGTCTACCGCTATCAAATAAAGTATTTTAATTTAATATTTGATCCTCGCGTTAACCAAATCTGCCCCCAATCAATTTTCGAAAAATTACCAGCGTCGAACCGGACTCCACTTATTTTCGTACGCTAATTTTTACGTTCAGTTAATGATAGTGGTGTTTTTGTTCTTCACCAAACCTGCTCCGGCCGAAATCCGAAATTTTCACTGACATCATACGTTTAAGTATTGTATGCTTATACACGATTTATTTACACTATTTATTTTACGTACATTGCGTTCATAATTGTTCTGCATTATTTATAACTAAGATGGAGCAGTTTGAAAATCTAATAGTAAGCGGAGAACAAATACCACCACGTATAATTCCCGTGGAAAGTGATGGAAATAGTCTTTCTTACTATCTTTCCTATTGCATTTTTATACCGAAAATAGAGCTCAATAGCGAAGAATAACTTCGACTTTTTTTATACATAAGTCCTAAATACTTTGTTTTTATGGTGTAAAATTTTGTATTTATATATTCCAACATTGTCTTTAACATTGTCGGAGAACTAAATGGGAATAATTTGGAATAATTTAGCTTCTATGTCAACTCTCCTTCTCTTGAAACTTTTGAAAACAACGACAAAATTCTTTAGGGCGCATGGATTTGAAAATATAACTCTGTGTAATAAGTTTAGACTGACGAGTGAAAAGAAAGGAGCTTGCACCCAGAAACGAAATTAAATGGAACACTTGAAGTTGCAATATTTGTTTGTAATTCGTTACAAGTCCATGAGGGAATGCGTGTTAATGTAAACAAATGTGAGTTTATTGGAGAGGCCGACAAAGATTTTTACATTATTGAAGCAGCTGGAGCCTGCCACGTCAAAAGCAAGGTCACAAACGTGAAAAGGCGATGCTAGATTTAGTTTGATTGAGTGTCTATGCAGAAATTCGCACATACCAAGCGTTGGATAAGCCTTTCTTATCGTTTCTTAGAATTCGAGAATTGCTGGTTCAGCGTGTGGAGCAGTACTCGATCGCGGTGTTTAATTTTAACACAACTACAATTGTGAAAATTGCTGCTCCAGCGTCGGAAACTGTTCGCAAAGTCGCCAAATTCGATGAGGCGACGCATCAGTGTTCGAAGGTCTACCGCTATCAAATAAAGTATTTTAATTTAATATTTGATCCTCGCGTTAACGAAATCTGCCCCCAATCAATTTTCGAAAAATTACCAGCGTCGAACCGGACTCCACTTATATTTGTACGCTAATTTTTACTTTCAGTTAATGGTAGTGGTGTATTTGTTTTTCACCAGATTTGCCCTGGCTGAAATCCGAAATTTTCACCGTTGTGTATACCAGAGATCACTGACATTCATACCCTTAATAATTATGTGCTTATACACGTTTTACACTATTTATTTTACGTACACTGTGTTTATTATTGCTTTACATCATTTATAACTAAGATGGAGAAGTTTGAAAATCTAGCGATGTACGAATACCACACCGTATTATGAAAGGTGATGGAAATTGTCTTTTTTTATATCTATGGCATTGGTATTGATATTTTAATACTGGAACGGAAGCTCGAAAGGTTGGCACTTTAATTGTTCAACAAGTGTGTGTTAATGTAAACAGGTGTGAGTCCGTCGGAGAGACCGAATAAGATTTTTACATCCACCATATTCCCGTCAAAATATTTATTTATTTTAGAATGTTAATTTTGCCGTTAACAAAATTTGTACCCAATCACCATCGTCGTACCAGACGACCGTTCAGTTAATGATAATGTTGTATTTATTTTTCACCAAATCTGCCTCGGCTGAAATCCAAAATTTACAGCGTTGGACCAGACATTACTGACATTGATACGCGTTTTACACTGTTTATTTTACGTAAATACATTGTGTTCATTATTGCTTTACATCATTTATAACTAAGATGGACAAGTTTGAAAATCTAGCGATGCACAAATACCATAAAATACCACATTTTACCACATACCAAAATTTTAATACTGGAAAGGGAACTCAAAAGGTTCGCACTTTAATTGTCCAACCAGTTAGGGCCAGGTTTTAATAATTTTTGTGCAGTTCAGAAGGAGATAAGTGTTGGTTTATTCCGGAGATAAGTCAAAATCATCTACATACTGTTCTGTTTGTGAGTTGACTGCAGCAAGAGGAATCGTTCCATTGTGTTTTCAATTTTATCATAACATGATCAGCTAATTTGTAAACTTCGATTTCCCCGAAAATTATATAAAGTTAATTTCGATTTCCTGGAATCGCTTATAGAACAACTGCCTAAAGAGTCTATTCAAAATTTTTCATCTCAGATATCAACCAAGGTATCCTCTTTGTCCAAATCATATTGAAGTACCCGGTCCTGGCAACGCAGGTTAATTTCAGCATATTTGTTTATTTTGTGATTGGAAAAGTAGAGCTTTCCTGTTTAATTGTATTATAATGTCGATTAGTCAACATCACCACTTTAGTCAACACTGAGTTTATTTAATCTACGTCCGGGCAACGCCGGGTACATTCAGCTAGTGTTGAAATATATAAATACAAATTTTCACAACATAAAAACGAAGTATTTGGGAATTATGGATAAAAAAAGTCGAAGTTATTTATGTTAATTTGGCGTGATTTGCTATGGTTCAAAAAAATGCAAAAATATTAGGTTGATTTGGGGTTGTTTCGGATGATATGGGTTTCTTTGAGGATTGTTTGGAATGGTTATTGATGGTTCGCAGGGTTTAGCTTTGGCGGATTAAACGAAATTTTCGGTAATTATAATGTGATTGGGCTTTGTTTGACTTGGTAAGAAGTGGTTGGGGTGATTTAGGGGAGTTCGAAGTCATTTATGCGAGTTTGGCGTAGTTTGCTTAGAATTCGTAATTTTTTTTTTAATTATGGGTTGACCTGGAGTTGTTTTGAATGGTAAGTGTATGACTTTTAGGGATAGTTTGGAATGGTGCGTTATGTTTGGGGTGTTTAACGTATTCAGGTAAAATTTACAAAAATTTTGGTAATTTTAAAATGAAGAATTAAAGTGCCAACCTCTTGAGTTCAATTTCCGGTATTAAAAATGCAATAGGAAAGATAGTAAAAAAAACTATTTCCATAACTTTTCACGGGAATTATACATGGTGGTATTTGTTCTCTGCTTACTATTAGATTTTCAAACTGCTCCATCTTAGTTATAAATTATCCAGAACCATAATAAACGCAATGTACGTAAAATAAATAGTGTAAATCGTGTATAAGCACACAATACTTAAGCGTATGATGTCAGTGAAAATTTCGGATTTTGGCCGGAGCAGGTTTGGTGAAGAACAAATACACCACTATCATTAACTGAACGTAAAAATTTTGCGTACGAAAATAAGTGAAGTCCGGTCCGACGCTGGAAATTTTTCGAAAATCGATTGGGGAGAGTTTTCGTTAACGGCAAGAACAAATCGGGAATATTATATTAAAATAATTTATTTAATAGCGCTAGTACTTCGGATACCGATGCGTCGCCTCGACCTTGGCGACGTTGAGTACCAGCGTTCCAGACGCTGAAGCAGCAATTTTCACAATTATATGAGGTGCACGTGCCTAGTGCGTATAAAAACAATTTGGATAACAAAAGAGATTAATTTGTATGTTCCAAATAATACTCGCACAGGTGTATTCGTATGGCCCGTCAAAATTTTCACGAAATGAAATTAAGAAATTAACATTCTAAAGTAAATAAATATTTTGACGGGAATGTTAAAAATCTTATTCGGCCTCTCCGACAAACTAACTCTTGTTTACATTAACATGCATTCCTTCATGGACCTGTGACGAATTACAAACGAATATCGAAATTTCAAGTGTTTCACGTCAGTCTGAACTTATTACACAGTGGTATTTTCACATTCAGGCGCCCTAAATTATTTTGTCGTTGATTTCAAAAGTTTCCCTGGAAGGAGAGTACTCAGCAAGGGGCTCGTTAGGGGTGGCAGGGTTGGCAGTGCCACTCCAAACATAAATTTACTATCGAACACAACAATAGTTCTGTAATTCAATTGCAGAATTTCGAATTTTTTAGATATTTTCACAAAAATCTAGCGCTTACACCGCGTTTATACCGCTTTAAAGTTAAAAACCATAGAGCTGTTTATACAAAGTCACGCATGTTGAGAAGGTGGGGCTTGCCCCGTCAGCGTGTTGCAATTCAGAAATACCTTTATGTTTGCATCTCAACCGGAACAAATATTTATTGGAATGTGGAAGAGAATAAAAATTGGTAGTAGCCGAAGTAATTTAGGTGAGTTTTGCATAGTTTGCTATGATTTGTAGCATTTTTTGTAATTTTAATGTGATTTGGCTTAGTTTGGGGTGGTAAGGGGAAGTTGGGGTGATTTATGGCAGCCTAAGTAATTTGGGTGAGTTTGGCATAGTTTGCTATGGTTTGTATCATTTTTTGTAATTTTAAAGTGATTTGGCTAAGTTTGGGGGGGTAAGGGGTAGTTGGGGGTGATTAATGGTAGCCGAAGTAATTTAAGTGAGTTTGACATAGTTTGCTATGGTTTGTAGCATTTTTTGTAATTTTAAAGTGATTGGGCTTAGTTTGGGGTGGTAAGGGGTAGTTGGGGGTGATTTATGGTAGCCGAAGTAATTTAGGTGAGTTTGACATAGCTTGCTATGGTTTGTAGCATTTTTTATAATTTTAAAGTGATTTTGCCTATTTTGGGGTAGTAAGGGGTAGTTGGGGTTTATTTATGGTAGCCGAAGTAATTTAGTTGAGTTTGGCATAGCTTGTTATGGTTTTTAGCATTTTTTGAAATTTTAAAGTGATTGGGCTTAATATGGGTTGGTAAGGGGTAGTTGGGGGTGAATTATGGTAGCCGAAGTAATTTAAGTGAGTTTGACATAGTTTGCTATGGTTTGTAGCATTTTTTGTAATTTTAAAGTGATTTGGCTTAGTTTGGGGTGGTAAATGGTAGTTGGGGGTGATTTATGGTAGCCCAAGTAATTTAAGTGAGTTTGACATAGTTTTGCTATGGTTTGTAGCATTTTTTGTAATTTTAAAGTGATTGGGCTTATTTTGGGGTAGTAAAAGGAAGTTGGGGGTGATTTATGGTAGCCGAAGTAATTTGGGTGAGTTTGGCATAGTTTTGCTATGGTTTGTAGCATTTTTTGTAATTTTAAAGTGATTGGGCTTATTTTGGGGTAGTAAGGGGAAGTTGGGGGTGATTTATGGCAGCCTAAGTAATTTGGGTGAGTTTGGCATAGTTTGCTATGGTTTGTATCATTTTTTGTAATTTTAAAGTGATTTGGCTTAGTTTGGGGGGGTAAGGGGTAGTTGGGGGTGATTAATGGTAGCCGAAGTAATTTAAGTGAGTTTGACATAGTTTGCTATGGTTTGTAGCATTTTTTGTAATTTTAAAGTGATTGGGCTTATTTTGGGGTAGTAAGGGGAAGTTGGGGGTGATTTATGGTAGCCGAAGTAATTTGGGTGAGTTTGGCATAGTTTTGCTATGGTTTGTAGCATTTTTTGTAATTTTAAAGTGATTGGGCTTATTTTGGGGTGGTAAGGGGTAGTTGGGGGTGATTTATGGTAGCCGAAGTAATTTAAGTGAGTTTGGCATAGTTTGATATGATTTGTAACATTTTTTGTAATTTTAAAGTGATTGGGCTTATTTTGGGGTGGTAAGGGGTAGTTGGGGGTGATTTATGGTAGCCGAAGTAATTTAGGTGATTTTGGCATAGTTTGCTATGGTTTGTAGCTTTTTTTGTAATTTTAAAGTGATTGGGTTTAGTTTGGGGTGGTAAGGGGTAGTTGGGGGTGAATTTTGGTAGCCGAAATAATGTATGTGAGTTCGAAATAGTCTGCTGTGGTTTGTGTCATTTTGTTTTATTTTAAAGTGATTGGAGTTACTTGGGGTTGCTAAGGGGTGGTAAGGGATGATTTAAGATAACGGATATAATTGATGTCAGTTTGGCGTAGTTCGGGAATTTTTTGGTTTTGCTTTGGTGAAGTTTGCAATGGTAAGAGATATTTGAGGATGTTTAATGTAGACGGATTAAATTTGGAGTGGTTTGGTAATTTTTAAATGAGTCACGGATCGACATTATAATTGAAATCAAAATTATAATTGAAATATCTGCGCCTCGCTAGGTACGGCAAAAGTATGATCAGGAAAGCAGAAAGTGAAAGTGTAAACCGGTCGCCCGACGTCGAAGTTGTTTTGGCTAGACACGTGCTTCTAACAAAAACACGGTCTCCGCGAGCCGATCATTTTTTGTTAATTTTAACCGGTTTTTATTCGGTTTTTATTTAAATACAAAGGAACCGGACCGAATTTTGCAAAATCTCCTTATATTACTTCGTTTCGGCACATGATACACAAGTGTCTAAAATTTCAAGTCGCCAGCCCTCACGGTTTGGGCTGTATTTGTGATTATCAATCAGTGAATGTGTACATGAGTAGATGTGTACATGAGTAGATGAGTGTGTCAGTGAGGACACTTCGCTTTATATATATAGATTTAAAAGTGATTGGGTTTAGTTTGTTGTGGTAAGGGTTAGTTGGTGATGATTTAGAGTAGCCGAAGTAATTTAGGTGAGTCTGGCATAGTTTGTTATGATTTGTACACCTTTTTTTGTAATTTTAAGATGATATGGTTTGGTTTGTTGTGGTAAGGGATAGTTGGGGGTGATTTACGGTAGCCGAAGTAATTTAGGTGATTCTGGTATAGTTTGTTATGATTTTAGGCATTTTTTTGTAATTTTAAAGTGATTGGGCTTAGTTTGTTGCTGTAAAGTGTAGTTGGGGGTGATTTTTGATAGCCGAAGTAATTTAGGTGAGTTTGGCATAGTTTGCTATGGTTAGTAGCATTTTTTTGTAATTTAAAAGTGATTGGGTTTAGTTTGTTGTGGTAAGGGTTAGCTGGTGATGACTGATGGTAGCCGAAGTAATTTAGGTGAGTTTGGCATAGTTTGCTATGGTTTGTAGCATTTTTTTTGTAATTTAAAAGTGATTGGGTTTAGTTTGTTGTGGTAAGGGTTAGTTGGTGATGATTTAGAGTAGCCGAAGTAATTTAGGTGAGTCTGGCATAGTTTGTTATGATTTGTACACCTTTTTTTGTAATTTTAAGATGATATGGTTTGGTTTGTTGTGGTAAGGGATAGTTGGGGGTGATTTACGGTAGCCGAAGTAATTTAGGTGATTCTGGTATAGTTTGTTATGATTTTTAGCATTTTTTTGTAATTTTAAAGTGATTGGGCTTAGTTTGTTGCTGTAAAGTGTAGTTGGGGGTGATTTTTGATAGCCGAAGTAATTTAGGTGAGTTTGGCATAGTTTGCTATGGTTAGTAGCATTTTTTTGTAATTTAAAAGTGATTGGGTTTAGTTTGGTGTGGTAAGGGTTAGTTGGTGATGATTTATGGTAGCCGAAGTAATTTAGGTGAGTTTGGCATAGTTTGCTATGGTTAGTAGCATTTTTTTGTAATTTTAAAGTGATTCGGTTTAGTTTGTTGTGGTAAGGGTTAGTTGGTGATGATTTAGAGTAGCCGAAGTAATTTAGGTGAGTCTGGCATAGTTTGTTATGATTTGTACACCTTTTTTTGTAATTTTAAGATAATATGGTTTGGTTTGTTGTGGTAAGGGATAGTTGGGGGTGATTTACGGTAGCCGAAGTAATTTAGGTGATTCTGGTATAATTTGTTGTGATTTTTAGCATTTTTTTGTAATTTTAAAGTGATTGGGCTTAGTTTGTTGCTGTAAAGTGTAGTTGGGGGTGATTTTTGATAGCCGAAGTAATTTAGGTGAGTTTGGCATAGTTTGCTATGGTTAGTAGCATTTTTTTGTAATTTAAATGTGATTGGGTTTATTTTGTTGTGGTAAGGGTTAGTTGGTGATGATTTATGGTAGCCGAAGTAATTTAGGTGAGTTTAGCATAGTTTGCTATGGTTAGTAGCATTTTTTTGTAATTTAAAAGTGATTGGGTTTAGTTTGTTGTGGTAAGGGTTAGTTGGTGATGATTTAGAGTAGCCGAAGTAATTTAGGTGAGTCTGGCATAGTTTGTTATGATTTGTAGACCTTTTTTTGTAATTTTAAGATGATATGGTTTGGTTTGTTGTGGTAAGGGATAGTTGGGGGTGATTTACGGTAGCCGAAGTAATTTAGGTGATTCTGGTATAGTTTGTTATGATTTTTAGCATTTTTTTGTAATTTTAAAGTGATTGGGCTTAGTTTGCTGCTGTAAAGTGTAGTTGGGGGTAATTTTTGATAGCCGAAGTAATTTAGGTGAGTTTGGCATAGTTTGCTATAGTTAGTAGAATTTTTTTGTAATTTAAAAGTGATTGGATTTAGTTATGTTTTGGTAAGGGTTAGTTGGTGATGATTTATGGTAGCCTAAGTAATTTAGGTGAGTTTGGCATAGTTTGCTATGGTTAGTAGCATTTTTTTGTAATTTAAAAGTGATTGGGTTTAGTTTGTTGTGGTAAGTGTTAGTTGGTGATGATTTAGAGTAGCCGAAGTAATTTAGGTGAGTCTGGCATAGTTTGTTATGATTTGTACACCTTTTTTTGTAATTTTAAGATGATATGGTTTGGTTTGTTGTGGTAAGGGATAGTTGGGGGTGATTTACGGTAGCCGAAGTAATTTAGGTGATTCTGGTATAGTTTGTTATGATTTTTAGCATTTTTTTGTAATTTTAAAGTGATTGGGCTTAGTTTGTTGTGGTAAGGGTTAGTTGGTGATGATTTAGAGTAGCCGAAGTAATTTAGGTGAGTCTGGCATAGTTTGTTATGATTTGTACACCTTTTTTTGTAATTTTAAGATGATATGGTTTGGTTTGTTGTGGTAAGGGATAGTTGGGGGTGATTTACGGTAGCCGAAGTAATTTAGGTGATTCTGATATAGTTTGTTATGATTTTTAGCATTTCTTTGTAATTTTAAAGTGATTGGGCTTAGTTTGTTGCTGTAAAGTGTTGTTGGAGGTGATTTTTGATAGCCGAAGTAATTTAGGTGAGTTTGGCATAGTTTGCTATGGTTAGTAGCATTTTTTTGTAATTTAAAAGTGATTGGGTTTAGTTTGTTGTAGTAAGGGTTAGTTGGTGATGATTTAGAGTAGCCGAAGTAATTTAGGTGAGTCTGGCATAGTTTGTTATGATTTGTACACCTTTTTTTGTAATTTTAAGATGATATGGTTTGGTTTGTTGTGGTAAGGGATAGTTGAGGGTGATTTACGGTAGCCGAAGTAATTTAGGTGATTCTGGTATAGTTTGTTATGATTTTAGGCATTTTTTTGTAATTTAAAGTGATTGGGCTTAGTTTGTTGCTGTAAAGTGTAATTGGGGGTGATTTTTGATAGCCGAAGTAATTTAGGTGAGTTTGGCATAGTTTGCTATGGTTAGTAGCATTTTTTTGTAATTTAAAAGTGATTGGGTTTAGTTTGTTGTGGTAAGGGTTAGTTGGTGATGACTGATGGTAGCCGAAGTAATTTAGGTGAGTTTGGCATAGTTTGCTATGGTTTGAAGCATTTTTTTTGTAATTTAAGAGTGATTGGGTTTAGTTTGTTGTGGTATAGGTTAGTTGGTGATGATTTAGAGTAGCCGAAGTAATTTAGGTGAGTCAGGCATAGTTTGTTATGATTTGTACACCTTTTTTTGTAATTTTAATATGATATGGTTTGGTTTGTTGTGGTAAGGGATAGTTGGGGGTGATTTACGGTAGCCGAAGTAATTTAGGTGATTCTGGTATAGTTTGTTATGATTTTTAGCATTTTTTTGTAATTTTAAAGTGATTGGGTTTAGTTTGTTGCTGTAAAGTGTAGTTGGGAGTGATTTTTGATAGCCGAAATAATTTAGGTGAGTTTGGCATAGTTTGCTATGGTTAGTAGCATTTTTTTGTAATTTTAAAGTGATTGGGTTTAGTTTGTTGTGGTAAGGGTTAGTTGGTAATGATTTAGAGTAGCCGAACTAATTTAGGTGAGTCTGGCATAGTTTGTTATGATTTGTACACCTTTTTTTGTAATTTTAAGATAATATGGTTTGGTTTGTTGTGGTAAGGGATAGTTGGGGGTGATTTACGGTAGCCGCAGTAATTTAGGTGATTCTGGTATAGTTTGTTGTGATTTTTAGCATTTTTTTGTAATTTTAAAGTGATTGGGCTTAGTTTGTTGCTGTAAAGTGTAGTTGGGAATGATTTTTGATAGCCGAAGTAATTTAGGTGAGTTTGGCATAGTTTGCTATGGTTAGTAGCATTTTTTTGTAATTTAAATGTGATTGGGTTTAGTTTGTTGTGGTAAGGGTTAGTTGGTGATGATTTATGGTAGCCGAAGTAATTTAGGTGAGTTTAGCATAGTTTGCTATGGTTAGTAGCATTTTTTTGTAATTTAAAAGTGATTGGGTTTAGTTTGTTGTGGTAAGGGTTAGTTGGTGATAATTTAGAGTAGCCGAAGTAATTTAGGTGAGTCTGGCATAGTTTGTTATGATTTGTACACCTTATTTTGTAATTTTAAGATGATATGGTTTGGTTTGTTGTGGTAAGGGATAGTTGGGGGTGATTTACGGTAGCCGAAGTAATTTAGGTGATTCTGGTATAGTTTGTTATGATCTTTAGCATTTTTTTGTAATTTTAAAGTGATTGGGCTTAGTTTGCTGCTGTAAAGTGTAGTTGGGGGTGATTTTTGATAGCCGAAGTAATTTAGGTGAGTTTGGCATAGTTTGGTATGGTTAGTAGAATTTTTTTGTAATTTAAAAGTGATTGGATTTAGTTATGTTTTGGTAAGGGTTAGTTGGTGATGATTTATGGTAGCCTAAGTAATTTAGGTGAGTTTGGCATAGTTTGCTATGGTTAGTAGCATTTTTTTGTAATTTAAAATTGATTGGGTTTAGTTTGTTGTGGTAAGGGTTAGTTGGTGATGATTTAGAGTAGCCGAAGTAATTTAGGTGAGTCTGGCATAGTTTGTTATAATTTGTACATCTTTTTTTGTAATTTTAAGATGATATGGTTAGGTTTGTTGTGGTAAGGGATAGTTGGGGGTGATTTACAGTAGCCGAAGTAATTTAGGAGATTCTGGTATAGTTTGTTATGATTTTTAGCATTTTTTTGTAATTTTAAAGTGATTGGGCTTAGTTTGTTGCTGTAAAGTTTAGTTGGGGATGATTTTTGATAGCCGAAGTAATTTAGGTGAGTTTGGCATAGTTTGCTATGGTTAGTAGCATTTTTTTGTAATTTAAAATTGATTGGGTGTAGTTTGTTGTGGTAAGGGTTAGTTGGTGATGATTTATGGTAGCCGAAGTAATTTAGGTGAGTCTGGCATAGTTTGTTATGATTTGTACACCTTTTTTTGTAATTTTAAGATGATACGGTTTGGTTTGTTGTGGTAAGGGATAGTTGGGGGTGATTTACGGTAGCCGAAGTAATTTAGGTGATTCTGGTATAGTTTGTTATGATTTTTAGAATTTTTTTGTAATTTTAAAGTGATTGGGCTTAGTTTGTTGCTGTAAAGTGTAGTTGGGTGTGATTTTTGATAGCCGAAGTAATTTAGGTGAGTTTGGCATAGTTTGCTATGGTTAGTAGCATTTTTTTGTAATTTAAAAGTGATTGGGTTTAGTTTGTTGTGGTAAGTGTTAGTTGGTGATGATTTAGAGTAGCCGAAGTAATTTAGGTGTGTCTGGCATAGTTTGTTATGATTTGTACACTTTTTTTTGTAATTTTAAAATGATATGGTTTGGTTTGTTGTGGTAAGGGATAGTTGGGGGTGATTTACGGTAGCCGAAGTAATTTAGGTGATTCTGGTATAGAGTGTTATGATTTTTAGCATTTTTTTGTAATTTTAAATTGATTGGGCTTAGTTTGTTGCTGTAAAGTGTAGTTGGGGGTGATTTTTGATAGCGGAAGTAATTTAGGTGAGTTTGGCATAGTTTGCTATGATTAGTAGCATTTTTTTGTAATTTAAAAGTGATTGGGTTTAGTTTGTTGTGGTAAGGGTTAGTTGGTGATGATTTATCGTAGCCGAAGTAATTTAGGTGAGTTTGGCATAGTTTGCTATGGTTAGTAGCATTTTTTTGTAATTTAAAAATGATTGGGTTTAGTTTGTTGCTGTAAAGTGTAGTTGGAGGTGATTTTTGATAGCCGAAGTAATTTAGGTGAGTTTGGCATAGTTTGCTATGGTTAGTAGCATTTTTTTGTAATTTAAAAGTGATTGGGTTTAGTTTGTTGTGGTAAGGGTTAGTTGGTGATGATTTATGGTAGCCGAAGTAATCTAGGTGAATCTGGCATAGTTTGTTATGATTTGTACACCTTTTTTTGTAATTTTAAGATGATATGGTTTGTTTTGTTGTGGTAAGGGATAGTTGGGGGTGATTTACGGTAGCCGAAGTAATTTAGGTGATTCTGGTATAGTTTGCTATGGTTAGTAGCATTTTTTTGTAATTTAAAATTGATTGGGATTAGTTTGTTGTGGTAAGGGTTAGTTGGTGATGATTTATGGTAGCCGAAGTAATTTAGGTGAGTTTGGCATAGTTTGCTGTGGTTAGTAGCATTTTTTTGTAATTTAAAAGTGATTGGGTTTAGTTTGTTGTGGTAAAGGTTAGTTGGTGATGATTTAGAGTAGCCGAAGTAATTTAGGTGCGTCTGGCATAGTTTGTTATGATTTGTACACCTTTTTTTGTAATTTAAAGATGATATGGTTTGGTTTGTTGTGGTAAGGGATAGTTGGGGATGATTTACGGTAGCCGAAGTAATTTAGGTGATTCTGGTATAGTTTGTTATGATTTTTAGCATTTTTTTGTAATTTTAAAGTGATTGGGTTTAGTTTGTCGCTGTAAAGTGTAGTAGGAGGTGATTTTTGATAGCTGAAGTAATTTAGGTGAGTTTGGCATAGTTTGCTATGGTTAGTAGCATTTTTTTGTAATGTAAAAGTGATTGGGTTTAGTTTGTTGTGGTAAGGGTTAGTTGGTGATGATTTAGAGTAGCCGAAGTAATTTAGGTGAGTCTGGCATAGTTTGTAATGATTTGTACACCTTTTTTTTGTAATTTTAAGATGATATGGTTTGGTTTGTTGTGGTAAGGGATAGTTGGGGATGATTTACGGTAGCCGAAGTAATTTAGGTGATTCTGGTATAGTTTGTTATGATTTTTAGCATTTTTTTGTAATTTTAAAGCGATTGGGCTTAGTTTGTTGCTGTAAAGTGTAGTTGGGGGTGATTTTTGATAGCCAAAGTAATTTAGGTGAGTTTGGCTTAGTTTGCTATGATTAGTAGCATTTTTTTGTAATTTAAAAGTGATTGGGTTTAGTTTGTTGTGGTAAGGGTTAGTTGGTGATGATTTAGAGTAGCCGAAGTAATTTAGGTGCGTCTGGCATAGTTTGTTATGATTTGTACACCTTTTTTGTAATTTTAAGATGATATGGTTTGGTTTGTTGTGGTAAGGGATAGTTGTGGGTGATTTACGGTAGCCGAAGTAACTTAGGTGATTCTGGTATAGTTTGTTATGATTTTTATAATTTTTTTGTAATTTTAAAGTGATTGGGCTTAGTTTGTTGTGGTAAGGGATAACTAGGAGTGATTTACGGTAGCCGAAGTAATTTAGGTAATTCTGGTATAGTTTGTTATGATTTTTAGCATTTTTTTGTAATTTTAAAGTGATTGGGTTTAATTTGTTGCTGTAAAGTGTAGTTGGGGGTGATTTTTGATAGCCGAAGTAATTTAGGTGAGTTTGGCATAGTTTGCTATGGTTAGTAGCATTTTTTTGTAATTTAAAAGTGATTGGGTTTAGTTTGTTGTGGTAAGGGTTAGTTGGTGATGATTTAGAGTAGCCGAAGTAATTTAGGTGAGTCTGGCAGAGTTTGTTATGATTTGTACACCTTTTTTTGTAATTTTAAGATGATATGGTTTGGTTTGTTGTGGTAAGGGATAGTTGGGGATGATTTACGGTAGCCGAAGTAATTTAGGTGATTCTGGTATAGTTTGTTATGATTTTTAGCATTTTTTTGTAATTTTAAAGTGATTGGGCTTAGTTTGTTGCTGTAAAGTGTAGTTGGGGGTGATTTTTGATAGCCGAAGTAATTTAGGTGAGTTTGGCATAGTTTGCTATGGTTAGTAGCATTTTTTTGTAATTTAAAAGTGATTGGGTTTAGTTTGGTGTGGTAAAGGTTAGTTGGTGATGATTTAGAGTAGCCGAAGTAATTTAGGTGCGTCTGGCATAGTTTGTTATGATTTGTACACCTTTTTTTGTAATTTTAAAATGATATGGTTTGGTTTGTTGTGGTAAGGGATAGTTGGGGATGATTTACGGTAGCCGAAGTAATTTAGATGATTCTGGTATAGTTTGTTATGATTTTTAGCATTTTTTTGTAATTTTAAAGTGATTAAGTTTAGTTTGTTGCTGTAAAGTGTAGTAGGAGGTGATTTTTGATAGCCGAAGTAATTTAGGTGAGTTTGGCATAGTTTGCTATGGTTAGTAGCATTTTTTTGTAATGTAAAAGTGATTGGGTTTAGTTTGTTGTGGTAAGGGTTAGTTGGTGATGATTTAGAGTAGCCGAAGTAATTTAGGTGAGTCTGGCATAGTTTGTAATGATTTGTACACCTTTTTTTTGTAATTTTAAGATGATATGGTTTGGTTTGTTGTGGTAAGGGATAGTTGGGGATGATTTACGGTAGCCGAAGTAATTTAGGTGATTCTGGTATAGTTTGTTATGATTTTTAGCATTTTTTTGTAATTTTAAATTGATTGGGCTTAGTTTGTTGCTGTAAAGTGTAGTTGGGGGTGATTTTTGATAGCCGAAGTAATTTAGGTGAGTTTGGCATAGTTTGCTATGGTGAGTAGCATTTTTTTGTAATTTAAAAGTTATTGGGTTTAGTTTGTTGTGGTAAGGGTTAGTTGGTGATGATTTAGAGTAGCCGAAGTAATTTAGGTGAGTCTGGCATAGTTTGTTATGATTTGTACACCTTTTTTTGTAATTTTAAGATGATATGGTTTGGTTTGTTGTGGTAAGGGATAGTTGAGGGTGATTTACGGTAGCCGAAGTAATTTAGGTGATTCTGGTTTAGTTTGTTATGATTTTTAGCATTTTTCTGTAATTTTAAAGTGATTGGGCTTAGTTTGTTGCTGTAAAGTGTAGTTGGGGGTGATTTTTGATAGCCGAAGTAATTTAGGTGAGTTTCGCATAATTTGCTATGGTTAGTAGCATTTTTTTGTAATTTAAAAGTGATTGGGTTTAGTTTGTTGTGGTAAGGGTTAGTTGGTGAAGATTTAGAGTAGCCGAAGTAATTTAGGTGAGTCTGGCATAGTTTGTTATGATTTGTACACCTTTTTTTGTCATTTTAAGATGATATAGTTTGGTTTGTTGTGGTAAGGGATAGTTGGCGGTGATTTACGGTAGCCGAAGTAATTTAGGTGATTCTGGTATAGTTTGTTATGATTTTTAGCATTTTTCTGTAATTTTAAAGTGATTGGGCTTAGTTTGTTGCTGTAAAGTGTAGTTGGGGGTGAATTTTGATAGCCGAAGTAATTTAGGTGAGTTTGGCATAGTTTGCTATGGTTAGTAACATTTTTTTGTAATTTAAAAAGAATTGGGTTTAGTTTGTTGTGGTAAGGGTTAGTTGGTGATGATTTAGAGTAGCCGAGGTAATTTAGGTGTGTCTGGCATAGTTTGTTATGATTTGTACACCTTTTTTTGTAATTTTAAGATGATATGGTTTGGTTTGTTGTGTTAAGGGATAGTTGGGGGTGATTTACGGTAGCAGAAGTAATTTAGGTGATTCTGGTATAGTTTGTTATGATTTTTAGCATTTTTTTGTAATTTTAAAGTGATTGGGCTTAGTTTGTTGCTGTAAAGTGTAGTTGGGGGTAATTTTTGATAGCCGAAGTAATTTAGGTGAGTTTGGCATAGTTTGCTATGGTTAGTAGCATTTTTTTTTTAATTTAAAAGTGATTGTGTTTAGTTTGTTGCTGTAAAGTGTAGTTGGTGGTGATTTTTGATAGCCGAAGTAATTTAGGTAAGTTTGGCATAGTTTGCTATGGTTAGTAGCATTTTTTTTGTAATTTAAAAGTGATTGGGTTTAGTTTGTTGTTGTAAGGGTTAGTTGGTGATGATTTAGAGTAGCCGAAGTAATTTAGGTGAGTCTGGCATAGTTTGTTATGATTTGTACACCTTTTTTGTAATTTTAAGATGATATGGTTTGGTTTGTTGTGGTAAGGGATAGTTGTGGGTGATTTACGGTAGCCGAAGTAACTTAGGTGATTCTGGTATAGTTTGTTATGATTTTTATAATTTTTTTGTAATTTTAAAGTGATTGGGCTTAGTTTGTTGTGGTAAGGGATAACTAGGAGTGATTTACGGTAGCCGAAGTAATTTAGGTAATTCTGGTATAGTTTGTTATGATTTTTAGCATTTTTTTGTAATTTTAAAGTGATTGGGTTTAATTTGTTGCTGTAAAGTGTAGTTGGGGGTGATTTTTGATAGCCGAAGTAATTTAGGTGAGTTTGGCATAGTTTGCTATGGTTAGTAGCATTTTTTTGTAATTTAAAAGTGATTGGGTTTAGTTTGTTGTGGTAAGGGTTAGTTGGTGATGATTTAGAGTAGCCGAAGTAATTTAGGTGAGTCTGGCAGAGTTTGTTATGATTTGTACACCTTTTTTTGTAATTTTAAGATGATATGGTTTGGTTTGTTGTGGTAAGGGATAGTTGGGGATGATTTACGGTAGCCGAAGTAATTTAGGTGATTCTGGTATAGTTTGTTATGATTTTTACCATTTTTTTGTAATTTTAAAGTGATTGGGCTTAGTTTGTTGCTGTAAAGTGTAGTTGGGGGTAATTTTTGATAGCCGAAGTAATTTAGGTGAGTTTGGCATAGTTTGCTATGGTTAGTAGCATTTTTTTTTAAATTTAAAAGTGATTGGGTTTAGTTTGTTGTGGTAAGGGTTAGTTGGTGATGATTTAGAGTAGCCGAAGTAATTTATGTGAGTCTGGCATAGTTTGTTATGATTTGTACACCTTTTTTGTAATTTTAAGATGATATGGTTTGGTTTGTTGTGGTAAGGGATAGTTGGGGGTGATTTACGGTAGCCGAAGTAATTTAGGTGATTCTGGTATAGCTTGTTATGATTTTTAGCATTTTTTTGTAATTTTAAAGTGATTAGGCTTAGTTTGTTGCTGTAAAGTGTAGTTGGGGGTGATTTTTGATAGCCGAAGTAATTTAGGTGAGTTTAGCATAGTTTGCTATGTTTAGTAGCATTTTTTTGTAATTTAAAAGTGATTGGGTTTAGTTTGTTGTGGTAAGGGTTAGTTGCTGATGATTTAGAGTAGCCGAAGTAATTTAGGTGAGTCTGGCATAGTTTGTTATGATTTGTACAAATTTTTTTTTAATTTTAAGATGATATGGTTTGGTATGTTGTGGTAAGGGATAGTTGGGGGTGATTTACGGTAGCCGAAGAAATTTAGGTGATTCTGGTATAGTTTGTTATGATTTTTAGCATTTTTTTCTAATTTTAAAGTGATTGGGCTTAGTTTGTTGCGATAAAGTGTAGTTCGGGGTGATTTTTGATAGCCGAAGTAATTTAGGTGAGTTTGGCATAGTTTGCTATGGTTAGTAACATTTTTTTGTAATTTAAAAGTGATTGGGTTTAGTTTGTTGTGGTAAGGGTTAGTTGGTGATGATTTAGAGTAGCCGAAGTAATTTAGGTGAGTCTGGCATAGTTTGTTATGATTTGTACACCTTTTTTTGTAATTTTAAGATGATATGGTTTGGTTTGTTGTGGTAAGCGATAGTTGGGGGTGATTTACGGTAGCCGAAGTAATTTAGGTGATTCTGGTATAGTTTGTTATGATTTTTAGCATTTTTTTGTAATTTTAAAGAGATTGGGCTTAGTTTGTTGCTGTAAAGTGTAGTTGGGGGTGATTTTTGATAGCCGAAGTAATTTAGGTGAGTTTAGCATAGTTTGCTATGGTTAGTAGCATTTTTTTGTAATTTAAAAGTGATTGGGTTTAGTTTGTTGTGGTAAGGGTTAGTTGCTGATGATTTAGAGTAGCCGAAGTAATTTAGGTGAGTCTGGCATAGTTTGTTATGATTTGTACAAATTTTTTTTTAATTTTAAGATGATATGGTTTGGTATGTTGTGGTAAGGGATAGTTGGGGGTGATTTACGGTAGCCGAAGTAATTTAGGTGATTCTGGTATAGTTTGTTATGATTTTTAGTATTTTTTTGTAATTTTAAAGTGATTGGGCTTAGTTTGCTGCTGTAAAGTGTAGTTGGGGGTGATTTTTGATAGCCGAAGTAATTTAGGTGAGTTTGGCATAGTTTGGTATGGTTAGTAGAATTTTTTTGTAATTTAAAAGTGATTGGATTTAGTTATGTTTTGGTAAGGGTTAGTTGGTGATGATTTATGGTAGCCTAAGTAATTTAGGTGAGTTTGGCATAGTTTGCTATGGTTAGTAGCATTTTTTTGTAATTTAAAAGTGATTGGGTTTAGTTTGTTGTGGTAAGGGTTAGTTGGTGATGATTTAGAGTAGCCGAAGTAATTTAGGTGAGTCTGGCATAGTTTGTTATGATTTGTACACCTTTTTTTGTAATTTTAAGATGATATGGTGTGGTTTGTTGTGGTAAGGGATAGTTGGGGGTGATTTACGGTAGCCGAAGTAATTTAGGTGATTCTGGTATAGTTTGTTATGATTTTTAGAATTTTTTTGTAATTTTAAAGTGATTGGGCTTAGTTTGTTGCTGTAAAGTGTAGTTGTGGGTGATTTTTGATAGCCGAAGTAATTTAGGTGAGTTTGGCATAGTTTGCTATGGTTAGTAGCATTTTTTTGTAATTTAAAAATGATTGGGTTTAGTTTGTTGTGGTAAGGGTTAGTTGGTGATGATTTATGGTAGCCGAAGTAATCTAGGTGAATCTGGCATAGTTTGTTATGATTTGTACACCTTTTTTTGTAATTTTAAGATGATATGGTGTGTTTTGTTGTGGTAAGGGATAGTTGGGGGTGATTTACGGTAGCCGAAGTAATTTAGGTGATTCTGGTATAGTTTGTTATGATTTTTAGCATTTTTTTGTAATTTTAAAGTGATTGGGCTTAGTTTGTTGCTGTAAAGTGTAGTTGTGGGTGATTTTTGATAGCCGAAGTAATTTAGGTGAGTTTGGCATAGTTTGCTATGGTTAGTAGCATTTTTTTGTAATTTAAAAATGATTGGGTTTAGTTTGTTGTGGTAAGGGTTAGTTGGTGATGATTTATGGTAGCCGAAGTAATCTAGGTGAATCTGGCATAGTTTGTTATGATTTGTACACCTTTTTTTGTAATTTTAAGATGATATGGTGTGTTTTGTTGTGGTAAGGGATAGTTGGGGGTGATTTACGGTAGCCGAAGTAATTTAGGTGATTCTGGTATAGTTTGTTATGATTTTTAGCATTTTTTTGTAATTTTAAAGTGATTGGGCTTAGTTTGTTGCTGTAAAGTGTAGTTGGGGGTGATTTTTGATAGCCGAAGTAATTTAGGTTAGTTGGGCATAGTTTGCTATGGTTAGTAGCATTTTTTTTGTAATTTAAAAGTGATTGGGTTTAGTTTGTTGTGGTAAGGGTTAGTTGGTGATGATTTATGGTAGCCGAAGTAATTTAGGTGAGTTTGGCATAGTTTGCTATGGTTAGTAGCATTTTTTTGTAATTTAAAAGTGATTGGGTTTAGTTTGTTGTGGTAAGGGTTAGTTGGTGATGATTTAGAGTAGCCGAAGCAATTTAGGTGAGTCTGGCATAGTTTGTTATGATTTGTACACCTTTTTTTGTAATTTTAAGATGATATGGTTTGGTTTGTTGTGGTAAGGGATAGTTGGGGGTGATTTACGGTAGCCGAAGTAATTTAGGTGATTCTGGTATAGTTTGTTATGATTTTTAGCATTTTTTTGTAATTTTAAAGTGATTGGGCTTAGTTTGTTGCTGTAAAGTGTAGTTGGGGGTGATTTTTGATAGCCGAAGTAATTTAGGTAAGATTGGCATAGTTTGCCATGGTTAGTAGCATTTTTTTTGTAATTTAAAAGTGATTGGGTTTAGTTTGTTGTGGTAAGGGTTAGTTGGTGATGATTTAGAGTAGCCGAAGTAATTTAGGTGAGTCTGGCATAGTTTGTTATGATTTGTACACCTTTTTTGTAATTTTAAGATGATATGGTTTGGTTTGTTGTGGTAAGGTATAGTTGGGGGTGATTTACGGTAGCTGAAGTAATTTAGGTGATTCTGGTATTGTTTGTTATGATTTTTAGCATTTTTTTGTAATTTTAAAGTGATTGGGCTTAGTTTGTTGCTGTCAAGTGTAGTTGGGGGTGATTTTTGATAGCCGAAGTAATTTAGGTGAGTTTGGCATAGTTTGCTATGGTTAGTAGCATTTTTTTGTAATTTAAAAGTGATTGGGTTTAGTTTGTTGTGGTAAGGGTTAGTTGGTGATGATTTATGGTAGCCGAAGTAATTTAGGTGAGTTTGGCATAGTTTGCTATGGTTAGTAGCATTTTTTTGTAATTTAAAAATGATTGGGTTTAGTTTGTTGTGGTAAGGGTTAGTTGGTGATGATTTAGAGTAGCCGAAATAATTTAGGTGAGTCTGGCATAGTTTGTTATGATTTGTACACCTTTTTTTGTAATTTTAAGATGATATGGTTTGGTTTGTTGTGGTAAGGGATAGTTGGGGGTGATTTACGGTAGCCGAAGTAATTTAGGTGATTCTGGTATAGCTTGTTATGATTTTTAGCATTTTTTTGTAATTTTAAAGTGATTGGGCTAAGTTTGTTGCTGTAAAGTGTAGTTGGGGGTGATTTTTGATAGCCGAAGTTATTTAGGTGAGTTTGGCATAGTTTGCTACGGTTAGTAGCATTTTTTTGTAATTTAAAAGTGATTGGGTTTAGTTTGTTGTGGTAAGGGTCAGTTGGTGATGATTTATGGTAGCCGAAGTAATTTAGGTGAGTTTGGCATAGTTTGCTATGGTTAATAGCATTTTTTTGTAATTTAAAATTGATTGGGTTTAGTTTGTTGTGGTAAGGGTTAGTTGGTGATGATTTAGAGTAGCCGAATTAATTTAGGTGAGTCTGGCATAGTTTGTTATGATTTGTACACCTTTTTTTGTAATTTTAAGATGATATGGTTTGGTTTGTAGTGGTAAGGGATAGTTGGGGGTGATTTACGGTAGCCGAAGTAATTTAGGTGATTCTGGTATAGTTTGTTATGATTTTTAGCATTTTTTTGTAATTTTAAAGTGATTGGGCTTAGTTTGTTGCTGTAAAGTGTAGTTGGGGGTGATTTTTGATAGCCGAAGTAATTTAGGTGAGTTTGGCAGAGTTTGCTATGGTTAGTAGCATTTTTTTGTAATTTAAAAGTGATTGGGTTTAGTTTGTTGTGGTAAGGGTTAGTTGGTGATGATATAGAGTAGCCGAAGTAATTTAGGTGAGTCTGGCATAGTTTGTTATGTTTGTACACCTTTTTTTGTAATTTTAAGATGATATGGTTTGGTTTATTGTGGTAAGGGATAGTTGGGGGTTATTTACGGTAGCCGAAGTAATTTAGGTGATTCTGGTATAGTTTGTTATGATTTTTAGCATTTTTTTGTCATTTTAAAGCGATTGGGCTTAGTTTGTTGCTGTAAAGTGTAGTTGGGGGTGATTTTTGATAGCCGAAGTAATTTAGGTGAGTTTGGCATAGTTTGCTATGGTTAGTAGCATTTTTTTGTAATTTAAAGGTGATTGGGTTTAGTTTGTTGTGGTAAGGGTTAGTTGGTGATGATTTATTGTAGCCGAAGTAATTTAGGTGAGTTTGGCATAGTTTGCTATGATTAGTAGCTTTTTTTTGTAATTTAAAAGTGATTGGGTTTAGTTTGTTGTGGTAAGGGTTAGTTGGTGATGATTTAGAGAAGCCGAAGAAATTTAGGTGAGTCTGGCATAGTTTGTTATGATTTGTACACTTTTTTTGTAATTTTAAGATGATATGGTTTGGTTTGTTGTGGTAAGGGATAGTTGGGGGTGATTTACGGTAGCCGAAGTAATTTAGGTGATTCTGGTATAGTTTGTTATGATTTTTAGCATTTTTTTGTAATTTTAACGTGATTGGGCTAAGTTTGTTGCTGCAAAGTGTAGTTGGGGGTGATTTTTGATTGCCGAAGTAATTTAGGTGAGTTTGGCAGAGTTTGCTATGGTTAGTAGCATTTTTTTGTAATTTAAAAGTGATTGGGTTTAGTTTGTTGTGGTAAGGGTTAGTTGGTGATGATTTATGGTAGCCGAAGTAATTTAGGTGAGTTTGGCATAGTTTGCTATGGTTAGTAGCATTTTTTTGAAATTTAAAAGTGATTGGGTTTAGTTTGTTGTGGAAAGGGTTAGTTGGTGTTGATTAAGAGTAGCCGAAGTAATTTAGGTGAGTCTGGCATAGTTTGTTATGATTTGTACACCTTTTTTTGTAATTTTAAGATGATATGGTTTGGTTTGTTGTGGTAAGGGATATTTGGGGGTGATTTACGGTAGCCGAAGTAATTTAGGTGATTCTGGTATAGTTTGTTATGGTTTTTAGCGTTTTTTTGTAATTTTAAAGTGATTGGGCTAAGTTTGTTGCTGCAAAGTGTAGTTGGGGGTGATTTTTGATAGCCGAAATAATTTAGGTGAGTTTGGCATAGTTTGCTACGGTTAGTAGCATTTTTTTGTAATTTAAAAGTGATTGGGTTTAGTTTGTTGTGGTAAGGGTCAGTTGGTGATGATTTATGGTAGCCGAAGTAATTTAGGTGAGTTCGGCATAGTTTGCTATGGTTAATAGCATTTTTTTGTAATTTAAAATTGATTGGGTTTAGTTTGTTGTGGTAAGGGTTAGTTGGTGATGATTTAGAGTAGCCGAAGTAATTTAGGTGAGTCTGGCATAGTTTGTTATGATTTGTACACCTTTTTTTGTAATTTTAAGATGATATGGTTTGGTTTGTAGTGGTAAGGGATAGTTGGGGGTGATTTACGGTAGCCGAAGTAATTTAGGTGAGTTTGGCATAGTTTGCTACGGTTAGTAGCATTTTTTTGTAATTTAAAAGTGATTGGGTTTAGTTTGTTGTGGTAAGGGTTAGTTGGTGATGATTTAGAGTAGCCGAAGTAATTTAGGTGAGTCTGGCATAGTTTGTTATGATTTGTACACCTTTTTTTGTAATTTTAAGATGATATGGTTTGGTTTGTAGTGGTAAGGGATAGTTGGGGGTGATTTACGGTAGCCGAAGTAATTTAAGTGATTCTGGTATAGTTTGTTATGATTTTTAGCATTTTTTTGTAATTTTAAAGTGATTGGGCTTAGTTTGTTGCTGCAAAGTGTAGTTGGGGGTGATTTTTGATAGCCGAAGTAATTTAGGTGAGTTTGGCAGAGTTTGCTATGGTTAGTAGCATTTTTTTGTAATTTAAAAGTGATTGGGTTTAGTTTGTTGTGGTAAGGGTTAGTTGGTGATGATTTAGAGTAGCCGAAGTAATTTAGGTGAGTCTGGCATAGTTTGTTATGATTTGTACATCTTTTTTTGTAATTTTAAGATGATATGGTTTGGTTTATTGTGGTAAGGGATAGTTGGGGGTTATTTACGGTAGCCGAAGTAATTTAGGTGATTCTGGTATAGTTTGTTATGATTTTTAGCATTTTTTTGTAATTTTAAAGCGATTGGGCTTAGTTTGTTGCTGTAAAGTGTAGTTGGGGGTGATTTTTGATAGCCGAAGTAATTTAGGTGAGTTTGGCATAGTTTGCTATGGTTAGTAGCATTTTTTTGTAATTTAAAAGTGATTGGGTTTAGTTTGTTGTGGTAAGGGTTAGTTGGTGATGATTTATGGTAGCCGAAGTAATTTAGGTGAGTTTGGCATAGTTTGCTATGATTAGTAGCTTTTTTTTGTAATTTAAAAGTGATTGGGTTTAGTTTGTTGTGGTAAGGGTTAGTTGGTGATGATTTAGAGTAGCCGAAGAAATTTAGGTGAGTCTGGCATAGTTTGTTATGATTTGTACACCTTTTTTTGTAATTTTAAGATGATAAGGTTTGGTTTGTTGTGATAAGGGATAGTTGGGGGTGATTTACGGTAGCTGAAGTAATTTAGGTGATTCTGGTATAGTTTGTTATGATTTTTAGCATTTTTTTGTAATTTTTAAGTGACTGGGCTAAGTTTGTTGCTGTAAAGTGTAGTTGGGGGTGATTTTTGATAGCCGAAGTAATTTAGGTGAGTTTGGCAGAGTTTGCTATGGTTAGTAGCATTTTTTTGTAATTTAAAAGTGATTGGGTTTAGTTTGTTGTGGTAAGGGTTAGTTGGTGATGATTTATTGTAGCCGAAGTAATTTAGGTGAGTTTGGCATAGTTTGCTATGGTTAGTAGCATTTTTTTGTAATTTAAAAGTGATTGGGTTTAGTTTGTTGTGGAAAGGTTTAGTTGGTGATGATTTAGAGTAGCCGAAGTAATTTAGGTGAGTCTGGCATAGTTTGTTATGATTTGTACACCTTTTTTTGTAATTTTAAGATGATATGGTTTGGTTTATTGTGGTAAGGGATAGTTGGGGGTGATTTACGGTAGCCGAAGTAATTTAGGTGATTCTGGTATAGTTTGTTATGATTTTTAGCATTTTTTTGTAATTTTAAAGTGATTGGGCTTAGTTTGTTGCTGTAAAGTGTAGTTGGGGGTGATTTTTGATAGCCGAAGTAATTTAGGTGAGTTTGGCATAGTTTGCTATGGTTAGTAGCATTTTTTTGTAATTTAAAAGTGATTGGGTTTAGTTTGTTGTGGTAAGGGTTAGTTGGTGATGATTTATGGCAGCCGAAGTAATTTAGGTGAGTTTGGCATAGTTTGCTATGGTTAGTAGCATTTTGTTGTAACTTAAATTGATTGGGTTTAGTTTGTTGTGGTAAGGGTTAGTTGGTGATGATTTAGAGTAGCCGAAGTAATTTAGGTGAGTCTGGCATAGTTTGTTATGATTTGTACACCTTTTTTTGTAATTTTAAAATAATCTGGTTTGGTTTATTGTGGTAAGGGATAGTTGGGGGTGATTTACGGTAGCCGAAGTAATTTAGGTGATTCTGGTATAGTTTGTTATGATTTTTAGCATTTTTTTGTAATTTTAAAGTGATTGGGCTTAGTTTGTTGCTGTAAAGTGTAGTTGGGGGTGATTTTGATAGCCGAAGTAATTTAGGTGAGTTTGGCATAGTTTGCTATGGTTAGTAGCATTTTTTTGTAATTTAAAAGTGATTGGGTTTAGTTTGTTGTGGTAAGGGTTAGTTGGTGATGATTTATGGTAGCCGAAGTAATTTAGGTGAGTTTGGCATAGTTTGCTATGGTCAGTAGCATTTTTTTGTAACTTAAATTGATTGGGTTTAGTTTGTTGTGGTAAGGGTTAGTTGGTGATGATTTAGAGTAGCCGAAGTAATTTAGGTGAGTCTGGCATAGTTTGTTACGATTTGTACACCTTTTTTGTAATTTTAAGATGATATGGTTTGGTTTGTTGTGGTAAGGGATAGTTGGGGGTGATTTACGGTAGCCGAAGTAATTTAGGTGATTCTGGTATAGTTTGTTATGATTTTTAGCATTTTTTTGTAATTTTAAAGCGATTGGGCTAAGTTTGTTGCTGTAAAGTGTAGTTGGGGGTGATTTTTGATAGCCGAAGTAATTTAGGTGAGTTTGGCATAGTTTGCTATGGTTAGTAGCATTTTTTTGTAATTTAAAAGTGATTGGGTTTAGTTTGTTGTGGTAAGGGTTAGTTGGTGATGATTTATGATAGCCGAAGTAATTTAGGTGAGTTTGGCATAGTTTGCTATGGTTAGCAGCATTTTTTTGTAATTTAAAAGTGATTGGGTTTAGTTTGTTGTGGTAAGGGTTAGTTGGTGATGATTTAGAGTAGCCGAAGTAATTTAGGTGAGTCTGGCATAGTTTGTTATGATTTGTACACCTTTTTTTGTAATTTTAAGATGATAAGGTTTGGTTTGTTGTGGTAAGGGATAGTTGGGGGTGATTTACGGTAGCCGAAGTAATTTAGGTGATTCTGGTATAGTTTGTTATGATTTTTAGCATTTTTTTGTAATTTTAAAGTGATTGGGCTTAGTTTGCTGCTGTAAAGTGTAGTTGGGGGTGATTTTTGATAGCCGAAGTAATTTAGGTGAGTTTGGCAGAGTTTGCTATGGTTAGTAGCATTTTTTTGTAATTTAAAAGTGATTGGGTTTAGTTTGTTGTGGTAAGGGTTAGTTGGTGATGATTTATTGTAGCCGAAGTAATTTAGGTGAGTTTGGCATAGTTTGCTATGGTTAGTAGCATTTTTTTGTAATTTAAAAGTGATTGGGTTTAGTTTGTTGTGGAAAGGTTTAGTTGGTGATGATTTAGAGTAGCCGAAGTAATTTAGGTGAGTCTGGCATAGTTTGTTATGATTTGTACACCTTTTTTTGTAATTTTAAGATGATATGGTTTGGTTTATTGTGGTAAGGGATAGTTGGGGGTGATTTACGGTAGCCGAAGTAATTTAGGTGATTCTGGTATAGTTTGTTATGATTTTTAGCATTTTTTTGTAATTTTAAAGTGATTGGGCTTAGTTTGTTGCTGTAAAGTGTAGTTGGGGGTGATTTTTGATAGCCGAAGTAATTTAGGTGAGTTTGGCATAGTTTGCTATGGTTAGTAGCATTTTTTTGTAATTTAAAAGTGATTGGGTTTAGTTTGTTGTGGTAAGGGTTAGTTGGTGATGATTTATGGCAGCCGAAGTAATTTAGGTGAGTTTGGCATAGTTTGCTATGGTTAGTAGCATTTTGTTGTAACTTAAATTGATTGGGTTTAGTTTGTTGTGGTAAGGGTTAGTTGGTGATGATTTAGAGTAGCCGAAGTAATTTAGGTGAGTCTGGCATAGTTTGTTATGATTTGTACACCTTTTTTTGTAATTTTAAAATAATCTGGTTTGGTTTATTGTGGTAAGGGATAGTTGGGGGTGATTTACGGTAGCCGAAGTAATTTAGGTGATTCTGGTATAGTTTGTTATGATTTTTAGCATTTTTTTGTAATTTTAAAGTGATTGGGCTTAGTTTGTTGCTGTAAAGTGTAGTTGGGGGTGATTTTGATAGCCGAAGTAATTTAGGTGAGTTTGGCATAGTTTGCTATGGTTAGTAGCATTTTTTTGTAATTTAAAAGTGATTGGGTTTAGTTTGTTGTGGTAAGGGTTAGTTGGTGATGATTTATGGTAGCCGAAGTAATTTAGGTGAGTTTGGCATAGTTTGCTATGGTCAGTAGCATTTTTTTGTAACTTAAATTGATTGGGTTTAGTTTGTTGTGGTAAGGGTTAGTTGGTGATGATTTAGAGTAGCCGAAGTAATTTAGGTGAGTCTGGCATAGTTTGTTACGATTTGTACACCTTTTTTGTAATTTTAAGATGATATGGTTTGGTTTGTTGTGGTAAGGGATAGTTGGGGGTGATTTACGGTAGCCGAAGTAATTTAGGTGATTCTGGTATAGTTTGTTATGATTTTTAGCATTTTTTTGTAATTTTAAAGCGATTGGGCTAAGTTTGTTGCTGTAAAGTGTAGTTGGGGGTGATTTTTGATAGCCGAAGTAATTTAGGTGAGTTTGGCATAGTTTGCTATGGTTAGTAGCATTTTTTTGTAATTTAAAAGTGATTGGGTTTAGTTTGTTGTGGTAAGGGTTAGTTGGTGATGATTTATGATAGCCGAAGTAATTTAGGTGAGTTTGGCATAGTTTGCTATGGTTAGCAGCATTTTTTTGTAATTTAAAAGTGATTGGGTTTAGTTTGTTGTGGTAAGGGTTAGTTGGTGATGATTTAGAGTAGCCGAAGTAATTTAGGTGAGTCTGGCATAGTTTGTTATGATTTGTACACCTTTTTTTGTAATTTTAAGATGATAAGGTTTGGTTTGTTGTGGTAAGGGATAGTTGGGGGTGATTTACGGTAGCCGAAGTAATTTAGGTGATTCTGGTATAGTTTGTTATGATTTTTAGCATTTTTTTGTAATTTTAAAGTGATTGGGCTTAGTTTGCTGCTGTAAAGTGTAGTTGGGGGTGATTTTTGATAGCCGAAGTAATTTAGGTGAGTTTGGCATAGTTTGCTATGGTTAGTAGCATTTTTTTGTAATTTAAAAGTGATTGGGTTTAGTTTGTTGTGGTAAGGGTTAGTTGGTGATAATTTATGGCAGCCGAAGTAATTTAGGTGAGTTTGGCATAGCTTGCTATGGTTAGTAGCATTTTTTTGTAATTTAAAAGTGATTGGGTTTAGTTTGTTGTGGTAAGGGTTAGTTGGTGATGATTTAGAGTAGCCGAAGTAATTTAGGTGAGTCTGGCATAGTTTGTTATGATTTGTACACCTTTTTTTGTAATTTTAAGGTAATAAGGTTTGGTTTGTTGTGGTAAGGGATAGTTGGGGGTGATTTACGGTAGCCGAAGTAATTTAGGTGATTCTGGTATAATTTGTTATGATTTTTAGCATTTTTTGTAATTTTAAAGTGATTGGGCTTAGTTTGTTGTGGTAAGGGTTAGTTGGTGATGATTTATGGTAGCCGAAGTAATTTAGGTGAGTTTGGCATAGTTTCCTATGGTTAGTAGCATTTTTTTGTAATTTAAAAGTGATTGGGTTTAGTTTGTTGTGGTAAGGGTTAGTTGGTGATGATTTAGAGTAGCCGAAGTAATTTAGGTGAGTCTGGCATAGTTTGTTATGATTTGTACACCTTTTTTTGTAATTTTAAGATGATAAGGTTTGGTTTGTTGTGGTAAGGGATAGTTGGGGGTGATTTACGGTAGCCGAAGTAATTTAGGTGATTCTGGTATAGTTTGTTATGATTTTTAGCATTTTTTTGTAATTTTAAAGTGATTGGGCTTAGTTTGCTGCTGTAAAGTGTAGTTGGGGGTGATTTTTGATAGCCGAAGTAATTTAGGTGAGTTTGGCATAGTTTGCTATGGTTAGTAGCATTTTTTTGTAATTTAAAAGTGATTGGGTTTAGTTTGTTGTGGTAAGGGTTAGTTGGTGATAATTTATGGCAGCCGAAGTAATTTAGGTGAGTTTGGCATAGCTTGCTATGGTTAGTAGCATTTTTTTGTAATTTAAAAGTGATTGGGTTTAGTTTGTTGTGGTAAGGGTTAGTTGGTGATGATTTAGAGTAGCCGAAGTAATTTAGGTGAGTCTGGCATAGTTTGTTATGATTTGTACACCTTTTTTTGTAATTTTAAGGTAATAAGGTTTGGTTTGTTGTGGTAAGGGATAGTTGGGGGTGATTTACGGTAGCCGAAGTAATTTAGGTGATTCTGGTATAGTTTGTTATGATTTTTAGCATTTTTTGTAATTTTAAAGTGATTGGGCTTAGTTTGTTGCTGTAAAGTGTAGTTGGGGGTGATTTTTGATAGCCGAAGTAATTTAGGTGAGTTTGGCATAGTTTGCCATGGTTAGTAGCATTTTTTTGTAATTTAAAAGTGATTGGGTTTAGTTTGTTGTGGTAAGGGTTAGTTGGTGATGATTTATGGTAGCCGAAGTAATTTAGGTGAGTTTGGCATAGTTTGCTACGGTTAGTAGCATTTTTTTGTAATTTAAAAGTGATTGGGTTTAGTTTGTTGTGGTAAGGGTTAGTTGGTGATGATTTAGAGTAGCCGAAGTAGTTTAGGTGAGTCTGGCATAGTTTTTTATGATTTGTACACCTTTTTTTGTAATTTTAAGATGATACGGTTTGGTTTGTTGTGGTAAGGGATAGTTGGGGGTGATTTACGGTAGCCGAAGTAATTTAGGTGATTCTGGTATAGTTTGTTATGATTTGTACACCTTTTTTTGTAATTTTAAGATGATAAGGTTTGGTTTGTTGTGGTAAGGGATTGTAGGGGGTGATTTACGGTAGCCGAAGTAATTTAGGTGATTCTGGTATAGTTTGTTATGATTTTTAGCATTTTTTTGTAATTTTAAAGTGATTGGGCTTAGTTTGCTGCTGGAAAGTGTAGTTGGGCGTGATTTTTGATAGCCGAAGTAATTTAGGTGAGTTTGGCATAGTTTGCTATGGTTAGTAGCATTTTTTTGTAATTTAAAAGTGATTGGGTTTAGTTTGTTGTGGTAAGGGTTAGTTGGTGATAATTTATGGCAGCCGAAGTAATTTAGGTGAGTTTGGCATAGCTTGCTATGGTTAGTAGCATTTTTTTGTAATTTAAAAGTGATTGGGTTTAGTTTGTTGTGGTAAGGGTTAGTTGGTGATGATTTAGAGTAGCCGAAGTAATTTAGGTGAGTCTGGCATAGTTTGTTATGATTTGTACACCTTTTTTTGTAATTTTAAGGTAATAAGGTTTGGTTTGTTGTGGTAAGGGATAGTTGGGGGTGATTTACGGTAGCCGAAGTAATTTAGGTGATTCTGGTATAGTTTGTTATGATTTTTAGCATTTTTTGTAATTTTAAAGTGATTGGGCTTAGTTTGTTGCTGTAAAGTGTAGTTGGGGGTGATTTTTGATAGCCGAAGTAATTTAGGTGAGTTTGGCATAGTTTGCCATGGTTAGTAGCATTTTTTTGTAATTTAAAAGTGATTGGGTTTAGTTTGTTTTGGTAAGGGTTAGTTGGTGATGATTTATGGTAGCCGAAGTAATTTAGGTGAGTTTGGCATAGTTTGCTACGGTTAGTAGCATTTTTTTGTAATTTAAAAGTGATTGGGTTTAGTTTGTTGTGGTAAGGGTTAGTTGGTGATGATTTAGAGTAGCCGAAGTAATTTAGGTGAGTCTGGCATAGTTTTTTATGATTTGTACACCTTTTTTTGTAATTTTAAGATGATACGGTTTGGTTTGTTGTGGTAAGGGATAGTTGGGGGTGATTTACGGTAGCCGAAGTAATTTAGGTGATTCTGGTATAGTTTGTTATGATTTTTAGCATTTTTTGTAATTTTAAAGTGATTGGGCTTAGTTTGTTGCTGTAAAGTGTAGTTGGGGGTGATTTTTGATAGCCGAAGTAATTTAGGTGAGTTTGGCATAGTTTGCCATGGTTAGTATCATTTTTTTGTAATTTAAAAGTGATTGGGTTTAGTTTGTTGTGGTAAGGGTTAGTTGGTGATGATTTATGGTAGCCGAAGTAATTTAGGTGAGTTTGGCATAGTTTGCTATGGTTAGTAGCATTTTTTTGTAATTTAAAAGTGATTGGGTTTAGTTTGTTGTGGTAAGGGTTAGTTGGTGATGATTTAGAGTAGCCGAAGTAATTTAGGTGAGTCTGGCATAGTTTTTTATGATTTGTACACCTTTTTTTGTAATTTTAAGATGATACGGTTTGGTTTGTTGTGGTAAGGGATAGTTGGGGGTGATTTACGGTAGCCGAAGTAATTTAGGTGATTCTGGTATAGTTTGTTATGTTTTTTAACATTTTTTTGTAATTTTAAAGTGATTGGGCTTAGTTTGTTGCTGTAAAGTGTAGTTGGGGGTGATTTTTGATAGCTGAAGTAATTTAGGTGAGTTTGGCAAAGTTTGCTATGGTTAGTAGCATTTTTTTGTAATTTAAAAGTGATTGGGTTTAGTTTGTTGTGGTAAGGGTTAGTTGGTGATGATTTATGGTAGCCGAAGTAATTTAGGTGAGTTTGGCATAGTTTGCTATGGTTAGTAGCATTTTTTTGTAATTTAAAAGTGATTGGGTTTAGTTTGTTGTGGTAAGGGTTAGTTGGTGATGATTTAGAGTAGCCGAAGTAATTTAGGTGAGTCTGGCATAGTTTGTTATCATTTGTACACCTTTTTTTGTAATTTTAAGATGATAAGGTTTGGTTTGTTGTGGTAAGGGATAGTTGGGGGTGATTTACGGTAGCCGAAGTAATTTAGGTGATTCGGGTATAGTTTGTTATGATTTTTAGCATTTTTTTGTAATTTTAAAGTTATTGGGCTTAGTTTGCTGCTGTAAAGTGTAGTTGGGGGTGATTTTTGATAGCCGAAGTAATTTAGGTGAGTTTGGCATAGTTTGCTATGGTTAGTAGCATTTTTTTGTAATTTAAAAGTGATTGGGTTTAGTTTGTTGTGGTAAGGGTTAGTTGGTGATGATTTATGGTAGCCGAAGTAATTTAGGGGAGTTTGGCATAGTTTGCTATGGTTAGTAGCATTTTTTTGTAATTTAAAAGTGATTGGGTTTAGTTTGTTGTGGTAGGAGTTAGTTGGTGATGATTTAGAGTAGCCGAAGTAATTTAGGTGAGTCTGGCATAGTTTGTTATGATTTGTACACCTTTTCTTGTAATTTTAAGATGATAAGGTTTGGTTTGTTGTGGTAAGGGATAGTTGGGGGTGATTTACGGTAGCCGAAGTAATTTAGGTGATTCTGGTATAGTTTGTTATGATTTTTAGCATTTTTTGTAATTTTAAAGTGATTGGGCTTAGCTTGTTGCTGTAAAGTGTAGTTGGGGGTGATTTTTGATAGCCGAAGTAATTTAGGTGAGTTTGGCATAGTTTGCCATGGTTAGTAGCATTTTTTTGTAATTTAAAAGTGATTGGGTTTAGTTTGTTGTGGTAAGGGTTAGTTGGTGATGATTTATGGTAGCCGAAGTAATTTAGGTGAGTTTGGCATAGTTTGCTATGGTTAGTAGCATTTTTTTGTAATTTAAAAGTGATTGGGTTTAGTTTGTTGTGGTAAGGGTTAGTTGGTCATGATTTAGAGTAGCCGAAGTAATTTAGGTGAGTCTGGCGTAGTTTGTTATGATTTGTACACCTTTTTTTGTAATTTTAAGATGATATGGTTTGGTTTGTTGTGGTAAGGGATAGTTGGGGGTGATTTACGGTAGCCGAAGTAATTTATGTGATTCTGGTATAGTTTGTTATGATTTTTAGCATTTTTTGTAATTTTAAAGTGATTGGGTTTAGTTTGTTGCTGTAAAGTGTAGTTGGGGGTGATTTTTGATAGCCGAAGTAATTTAGGTGGGTTTGGCATAGTTTGCTATGGTTAGTAGCATTTTTTTGTAATTTAAAAGTGATTGGGTTTAGTTTGTTGTGGTAAGGGTTAGTTGGTGATGATTTATGGTAGCCGAAGTAATTTAGGTGAGTTTGGCATAGTTTGCTATGGTTAGATTCATTTTTTTGTAATTTAAAAGTGATTGGGTTTAGTTTGTTGTGGTAAGGGTTAGTTGGTGATGATTTAGAAGAGCCGAAGTAATTTAAGTGAGTCTGGCATAGTTTGTTATGATTTGTACACCTTTTTTTGTAATTTTAAGATGATATGGTTTGGTTTGTTGTGGTAAGGGATAGTTGGGGTGATCTACGGTAGCCGAAGTAATTTAAGTGATTCTGGTATAGTTTGTTATGATTATTAGCATTTTTTTATAATTTTAAAGTGATTGCGCTTAGTTTGTTGCTGTAAAGTGTAGTTGGGGGTGATTTTTGATAGCCGAAGTTATTTAGGTGAGTTTGGCATAGTTTGCTATGGTTAGTAGCATTTTTTTGTAATTTAAATGTGATTGGGTTTAGTTTGTTGTGGTAAGGGTTAGTTGGTGATGATTTAGAGTAGCCGAAGTAATTTAGGTGAGTCTGGCATAGTTTGTTATGATTTGTACACCTTTTTTTGTAATTTTAAGATGATATGGTTTGGTTTGTTGTGGTAAGGGATAGTTTAGGGTGATTTACAGTAGCCGAAGTAATTTAGGAGATTCTGGTATAGTTTGTTATAATTTTTAGCATTTTTTTGTTATTTTAAAATGATTGGGCTTAGTTTGTGCTGTAAAGTGTAGTTGGGGGTGATTTTTGATAGCCGAAGTAATTTAAGTGAATTTGGCATAGTTTGCTATGGTTAGTAGCATTTTTTTGTAAATTAAAAGTGATTGGGTTTAGTTTGTTTTGGTAAGGGTTAGTTGGTGATGATTTATGGTAGCCGAAGTAATTTAGGTGAGTTTGGCATAGTTTGCTATGGTTAGTAGCATTTTTTTGTAATTTAAAAGTGATTGGGTTTAGTTTGTTGTGGTAAGGGTTAGTTGGTGATGATTTAGAGTAGCCGAAGTAATTTAGGTGAGTCTGGCATAGTTTGTTATGATTTGTACCCTTTTTTTTGTAATTTTAAGATGATATGATTTGGTTTGTAGTGGTAAGGGATAGTTGGGGGTGATTTACGGTAGCCGAAGTAATTCTGTTATAGTTTGTTATGATTTTTAGCATTTTTTTGTAATTTTAAAGTGATTGGGCTTAGTTTGTTACTGTAAAGTGTAGTTGGGGGTGATTTTTGATAGCCGAAGTAATTTAGGTGAGTTTGGCATAGTTTGCTATGGTTAGTAGCATTTTTTTGTAATTTAAAAGTGATTGGGTTTAGTTTGTTGTGGTAAGGGTTAGTTGGTGATGATTTATGATAGCCGAAGTAATTTAGGTGAGTTTGGCATAGTTTGCTATGGTTAGTAGCATTTTTTTGTAATTTAAAAGTGATTGGGTTTAGTTTGTTGTGGTAAGGGTTAGTTGGTGATGATTTAGAGTAGCCGAAGTAATTTAGGTGAGTCTGGCGTAGTTTGTTATGATTTGTACACCTTTTTTTTGTAATTTTAAGATGATATGGTTTGGTTTGTTGTGGTAAGGGATAGTTGGGGGTGATTTACGGTAGCCGAAGTAATTTATGTGATTCTGGTATAGTTTGTTATGATTTTTAGCATTTTTTGTAATTTTAAAGTGATTGGGTTTAGTTTGTTGCTGTAAAGTGTAGTTCGGAGTGATTTTTGATAGCCGAAGTAATTTAGGTGAGTTTGGCATAGTTTGCTATGGTTAGTAGCATTTTTTTGTAATTTAAAAGTGATTGGGTTTAGTTTTTTGTGGTAAGGGTTAGTTGGTGATGATTTATGGTAGCCGAAGTAATTTAGGTGAGTTTGGCATAGTTTGCTATGGTTAGTAGAATTTTTTTGTAATTTAAAAGTGATTGGGTTTAGTTTGTTGTGGTAAGGGTTAGTTGGTGATGATTTAGAAGAGCCGAAGTAATTTAAGTGAGTCTGGCATAGTTTGTTATGATTTGTACACCTTTTTTTGTAATTTTAAGATGATATGGTTTGGTTTGTTGTGGTAAGGGATAGTTGGGGGTGATTTACGGTTGCCGAAGTAATTTAGGTGATTCTGGTATAGTTTGTTATGATTTATAGCATTTTTTTGTAATTTTAAAGTGATTGGGCTTAGTTTGTTGCTGTAAAGTGTAGTTGGGGGTGATTTTTGATAGCCGAAGTAATTTAGGTGCGTTTGGCATAGTTTGCTATGGTTAGTAGCATTTTTTTGTAATTTAAATGTGATTGGGTTTAGTTTGTTGTGGTAAGGGTTAGTTGGTGATGATTTAGAGTAGCCGAAGTAATTTAGGTGAGTCTGGCATAGTTTGTTATGATTTGTACACCTTTTTTTGTAATTTTAAGATGATATGGTTTGGTTTGTTGTGGTAAGGGATATTTGGGGTGATTTACGGTAGCCGAAGTAATTTAAGTGATTCTGGTATAGTTTGTTATGATTTTTAGCATTTTTTTGTAATTTTAAAGTGATTGCGCTTAGTTTGTTGCTGTAAAGTGTAGTTGGGGGTGATTTTTGATAGCCGAAGTTATTTAGGTGAGTTTGGCATAGTTTGCTATGGTTAGTAGCATTTTTTTGTAATTTAAAAGTGATTGGGTTTAGTTTGTTGTGGTAAGGGTTAGTTGGTGATGATTTAGAGTAGCCGAAGTAATTTAGGTGAGTCTGGCATAGTTTGTTATGATTTGTACACCTTTTTTTGTAATTTTAAGATGATATGGTTTGGTTTGTTGTGGTAAGGGATAGTTGGGGGTGATTTACGCTAGCCGAAGTAATTTAGGTGATTTTGGTATAGTTCGTTATGATTTTTAGCATTTTTTTGTAATTTTAAAGTGATTGGGCTTAGTTTGTTGCTGTAAAGTGTAGTTGGGGGTGATTTTTAATAGCCGAAGTAATTTAGGTGAGTTTGGCATAGTTTGCTATAGTTAGTAGCATTTTTTTGTAATTTAAAAGTGATTGGGTTTAGTTTGTTGTGGTAAGGGTTAGTTGGTGATGATTTATGGTAGCCGAAGTAATTTAGGTGAGTTTGGCATAGTTTGCTATGGTTAGTAGCATTTTTTTGTAATTTAAAAGTGATTGGGTTTAGTTTGTTGTGGTAAGGGTTAGTTGGTGATGATTTATGGTAGCCGAAGTAATTTAGGTGAGTTTGGCATAGTTTGCAATGGTTAGTAGCATTTTTTTGTAATTTAAAAGTGATTGGGTTTAGTTTGTTGTGGTAAGGGTTAGTTGGTGATGATTTAGAGTAGCCGAAGTAATTTAGGTGAGTCTGGCATAGTTTGTTATGATTTGTACACCTTTTGTTGTAATTTTAAGATGATATGGTTTGGTTTGTTGTAGTAAGGGATAGTTGGGGGTGATTTACGGTAGCCGAAGTAATTTAGGTGATTCTGGTATAGTTTGTTATGATTTTTAGCATTTTTTTGTAATTTTAAAATGATTGGGCTTAGTTTGTTGCTGTAAAGTGTAGGTGGGGGTGATTTTTGATAGCCGAAGTAATTTAGGTGAGTTTGGCATAGTTTGCTATGGTTAAAAGCATTTTTTTGTAATTTAAAAGTGATTGGGTTTAGTTTGTTGTGGTAAGGGTTAGTTGGTGATGATTTATGGTAGCCAAAGTAATTTAGGTGAGTTTGGCATAGTTTGCTATGGATAGTAGCATTTTTTTGGAATTTAAATGTGATTGGGTTTAGTTTGTTGTGGTAAGGGTTAGTTGGTGATGATTTAGAGTAGGCGAAGTAATTTAGGTGAGTCTGGCATAATTTGTTATGATTTGTACACCTTTTTTTGGAATTTAAAAGTGATTGGGTTTGGTTTGTTGTGGTAAGGAATAGTTGGGGGTGATTTACGGTAGCCGAAGTAATTTAGGTGATTCTGGTATAGTTTGTTATGATTTTAAGCATTTTTTTGTAATTTTAAAGTGATTGGGCTTAGTTTGTTGCTGTAAAGTGTAGTTGGGGGTGATTTTTGATAGGAGAAGTAATTTAGGTGAGTTTGGCATAGTTTGCTATGGTTAGTAGCATTTTTTTGTAATTTAAAAGTCATTGGGTTTAGTTTGTTGTGGTAAGGGTTATTTGGTGATGATTTATGGTAGCTAAAGTAATTTAGGTGAGTTTGGCATAGTTTGCTATGGTTAGTAGCATTTTTTTGTAATTTAAAAGTGATTGCGTTTAGTTTGTTGTGGTAAGGGTAATTTGGTGATGATTTAGAGTAGCCGAAGTAATTTAGGTGAGTCTGGCATAGTTTGTTATGATTTGTACACCTTTTTTTGGAATTTAAAAGTGATTGGGTTTGGTTTGTTGTGGTAAGGGATAGTTGGGGGTGATTTACGGTAGCCGAAGTAATTTAGGTGATTTTGGTATAGTTCGTTATGATTTTTAGCATTTTTTTGTAATTTTAAAGTGATTGGGCTTAGTTTGTTGCTGTAAAGTGTAGTTGGGCGTGATTTTTGATAGCCGAAGTAATTTAGGTGAGTTTGGCATAGTTTGCTATGGTTAGTAGCATTTTTTTGTAATTTAAAAGTGATTGGGTTTAGTTTGTTGTGGTAAGGGTTAGTTGGTGATGATTTATGGTAGCCGAAATAATTTAGGTGAGTTTGGCATAGTTTGCTATGGTTAGTAGCATTTTTTTGTAATTTAAAAGTGATTGGGTTTGGTTTGTTGTGGTAAGGAATAGTTGGGGGTGATTTACGGTAGCCGAAGTAATTTAGGTGATTCTGGTATAGTTTGTTATGATTTTAAGCATTTTTTTGTAATTTTAAAGTGATTGGGCTTAGTTTGTTGCTGTAAAGTGTAGTTGGGGGTGATTTTTGATAGGAGAAGTAATTTAGGTGAGTTTGGCATAGTTTGCTATGGTTAGTAGCATTTTTTTGTAATTTAAAAGTCATTGGGTTTAGTTTGTTGTGGTAAGGGTTAGTTGGTGATGATTTATGGTAGCCAAAGTAATTTAGGTGAGTTTGGCATAGTTTGCTATGGTTAGTAGCATTTTTTTGTAATTTAAAAGTGATTGCGTTTAGTTTGTTGTGGTAAGGGTTATTTGGTGATGATTTAGAATAGCCGAAGTAATTTAGGTGAGTCTGGCATAATTTGTTATGATTTGTACACCTTTTTTTGGAATTTAAAAGTGATTGGGTTTGGTTTGTTGTGGTAAGGGATAGTTGGGGGTGATTTACGGTAGCCGAAGTAACTTAGGTGATTTTGGTATAGTTCGTTATGATTTTTAGCATTTTTTTGTAATTTTAAAGTGATTGGGCTTAGTTTGTTGCTGTAAAGTGTAGTTGGGGGTGATTTTTGATAGCCGAAGTAATTTAGGTGAGTTTGGCATAGTTTGCTATGGTTAGTAGCATTTTTTTGTCATTTAAAAGTGATTGGGTTTAGTTTGTTGTGGTAAGGGTTAGTTGGTTAGTTAGCCGAAGTAGTTTTGTAATTTTAAGATGATATGGTTTGGTTTGTTGTGGTAAGGGATAGTTGGGATGATTTACGGTAGCCGAAGTAATTTAGGTGATTCTGGTATAGTTTGTTATGATTTTTAGCATTTTTTTGTAATTTTAAAGTGATTGGGCTTAGTTTGTTGCTGTAAAGTGTAGTTGGTGGTGATTTTTGATAGCCGAAGTAATTTAGGTGAGTTTGGCATAGTTTGCTAAGGTTAGTAGCGTTTCTTTGTAATTTAAAAGTGATTGGGTTTAGTTTGTTGTGGTAAGGGTTAGTTGCTGATGATTTATGGTAGCCGAAGTAATTTAGGTGAGTTTGGCATAGTTTGCTATGGTTAGTAGCATTTTTTTGTAATTTAAAAGTGATTGGGTTTAGTTTATTGTGGTAAGGGTTAGTTGGTGATGATTTAGAGTAGCCGAAGTAATTTAGGTGAGTCTGGCATAGTTTGTTATGATTTGTACTCCTTTTTTTGTAATTTTAAGATGATATGGTTTGGTTTGTTGTGGTAAGGGATAGTTGGGGGTGATTTACGGTAGCCGAAGTAATTTAGGTGATTCTGGTATAATTTGTTATGATTTTTAGCATTTTTTGTAATTTTAAAGTGATTGGGCTTAGTTTGTTGCTGTAAAGTGTAGTTGGGGGTGATTTTTGATAGCCGAAGTAATTTAGGTGAGTTTGGCATAGTTTGCTATGGTTAGTAGCATTATTTTGTAATTTAAAAGTGATTGGGTTTAGTTTGTTGTGGTAAGGGTTAGTTGGTGATGATTTATGGTAGCCGAAGTAATTTAGGTGAGTTTGGCATAGTTTGCTATGGTTAGTAGCATTTTTTTGTAATTTAAAAGTGATTGGGTTTGGTTTGTTGTGGTAAGGAATAGTTGGGGGTGATTTACGGTAGCCGAAGTAATTTAGGTGATTCTGGTATAGTTTGTTATGATTTTAAGCATTTTTTTGTAATTTTAAAGTGATTGGGCTTAGTTTGTTGCTGTAAAGTGTAGTTGGGGGTGATTTTTGATAGGAGAAGTAATTTAGGTGAGTTTGGCATAGTTTGCTATGGTTAGTAGCATTTGTTTGTAATTTAAAAGTCATTGGGTTTAGTTTGTTGTGGTAAGGGTTAGTTGGTGATGATTTATGGTAGCCAAAGTAATTTAGGTGAGTTTGGCATAGTTTGCTATGGTAGGTAGCATTTTTTTGTAATTTAAAAGTGATTGCGTTTAGTTTGTTGTGGTAAGGGTTATTTGGTGATGATTTAGAGTAGCCGAAGTAATTTAGGTGAGTCTGGCATAGTTTGTTATGATTTGTACACCTTTTTTTGGAATTTAAAAGTGATTGGGTTTGGTTTGTTGTGGTAAGGGATAGTTGGGGGTGATTTACGGTAGCCGAAGTAATTTAGGTGATTTTGGTATAGTTCGTTATGATTTTTAGCATTTTTTTGTAATTTTAAAGTGATTGGGCTTAGTTTGTTGCTGTAAAGTGTAGTTGGGGGTGATTTTTGATAGCCGAAGTAATTTAGGTGAGTTTGGCATAGTTTGCTATGGTTAGTAGCATTTTTTTGTAATTTAAAAGTGATTGGGTTTAGTTTGTTGTGGTAAGGGTTAGTTGGTTAGTTAGCCGAAGAAGTTTTGTAATTTTAAGATGATATGGTTTGGTTTGTTGTGGTAAGGGATAGTTGGGATGATTTACGGTAGCCGAAGTAATTTAGGTGATTCTGGTATAGTTTGTTATGATTTTTAGCATTTTTTTGTAATTTTAAAGTGATTGGGCTTAGTTTGTTGCTGTAAAGTGTAGTTGGTGGTGATTTTTGATAGCCGAAGTAATTTAGGTGAGTTTGGCATAGTTTGCTATGGTTAGTAGCATTTTTTTGTAATTTAAAAGTGATTGGGTTTAGTTTGTTGTGGTAAGGGTTAGTTGGTGATGATTTATGGTAGCCGAAGTAATTTAAGTGAGTTTGGCATAGTTTGCTATGGTTAGTAGCATTTTTTTGTAATTTAAAAGTTATTGGGTTTAGTTTATTGTGGTAAGGGTTAGTTGGTGATGATTTAGAGTAGCCGAAGTAATTTAGGTGAGTCTGGCATAGTTTGTTATGATTTGTACTCCTTTTTTTGTAATTTTAAGATGATATGGTTTGGTTTGTTGTGGTAAGGAATAGTTGGGGGTGATTTACGGTAGCCGAAGTAATTTAGGTGATTCTGGTATAATTTGTTATGATTTTTAGCATTTTTTGTAATTTTAAAGTGATTGGGCTTAGTTTGTTGCTGTAAAGTGTAGTTGGGGGTGATTTTTGATAGCCAAAGTAATTTAGGTGAGTTTGGCATAGTTTGCTATGGTTAGTAGCATTTTTTTGTAATTTAAAAATGATTGGGTTTAGTTTGTTGTGGTAAGGGTTAGTTGGTGATGATTTATGGTAGCCGAAGTAATTTAGGTGAGTTTGGCATAATTTGCTATGGTTAGTAGCATTTTTTTGTAATTTAAAAGTGATTGGGTTTAGTTTGTTGTGGTAAGGGTTAGTTGGTGATGATTTAGAGTAGCCGAAGAAATTTAGGTGAGTCTGGCATAGTTTGTTATGATTTGTACACCTTTTTTTGTAATTTTAAGATGATATGGTTTGGTTTGTTGTGGTAAGGGATAGTTGGGGGTGATTTACGGTAGCTGAAGTAATTTAGGTGATTCTGGTATAGTTTGTTATGATTTTTAGCATTTTTTTGTAATTTTAAAGTGATTGCGCTTAGTTTGTTGCTGTAAAGTGTAGTTGGGGGTGATTTTTGATAGCCGTACTTATTTAGGTGAGTTTGGCATAGTTTGCTATGGTTAGTAGCATTTTTTTGTAATTTAAAAGTGATTGGGTTTAGTTTGTTGTGGTAAGGGTTAGTTGGTGATGATTTATGGTAGCCGAAGTAATTTAGGTGAGTTTGGCATAGTTTGCTATGGATAGTAGCATTTTTTTGTAATTTAAATGTGATTGGGTTTAGTTTGTTGTGGTAAGGGTTAGTTGGTGATGATTTAGAGTAGGCGAAGTAATTTAGGTGAGTCTGGCATAATTTGTTATGATTTGTACACCTTTTTTTGTAATTTTAAGATGATATGGTTTGGTTTGTTGTGGTAAGGGATAGTTGGGGGTGATTTATGGTAGCCGAAGTAATTTAGGTGATTCTGGTATAGTTTGTTATGATTTTAAGCATTTTTTTGTAATTTTAAAGTGATTGGGCTTAGTTTGTTGCTGTAAAGTGTAGTTGGGGGTGATTTTTGATAGCTGAAGTAATTTAGGTGAGTTTGGCATAGTTTGCTATGGTTAGTAGCATTTTTTTGTAATTTAAAAGTCATTGGGTTTAGTTAGTTGTGGTAAGAGTTAGTTGGTGATGATTTATGGTAGCCAAAGTAATTTAGGTGAGTTTGGCATAGTTTGCGATGGTTAGTAGCATTTTTTTGTAATTTAAAAGTGATTGGGTTTAGTTTGTTGTGGTAAGGGTTATTTGGTGATGATTTAGAGTAGCCGAAGTAATTTAGGTGAGTCTGGCATAGTTTGTTATGATTTGTACACCTTTTTTTGTAATTTAAAAGTGATTGGGTTTGGTTTGTTGTGGTAAGGGATAGTTGGGGGTGATTTACGGTAGCCGAAGTAATTTAGGTGATTTTGGTATAGTTCGTTATGATTTTTAGCATTTTTTTTGTAATTTTAAAGTGATTGGGCTTAGCTTGTTGCTGTAAAGTGTAGTTGGGGGTGATTTTTGATAGCCGAAGTAATTTAGGTGAGTTTGGCATAGTTTGCTATGGTTAGTAGCATTTTTTTGTAATTTAAAAGTGATTGGGTTTAGTTTGTTGTGGTAAGGGTTAGTTGGTTAGTTAGCCGAAGTAGTTTTGTAATTTTAAGATGATATGGTTTGGTTTGTTGTGGTAAGGGATAGTTGGGGATGATTTACGGTAGCCGAAGTAATTTAGGTGATTCTGGTATAGCATGTTATGATTTTTAGCATTTTTTTGTAATTTTAAAGTGATTGGGCTTACTTTGTTGCTGTAAAGTGTAGTTGGTGGTGATTTTTGATAGCCGAAGTAATTTAGGTGAGTTTGGCATAGTTTGCTAAGGTTAGTAGCGTTTCTTTGTAATTTAAAAGTGATTGGGTTTAGTTTGTTGTGGTAAGGGTTAGTTGGTGATGATTTATGGTAGCCGAAGTAATTTAGGTGAGTTTGGCATAGTTTGCTATGGTTAGTAGCATTTTTTTGTAATTTAAAAGTGATTGGGTTTAGTTTATTGTGGTAAGGGTTAGTTGGTGATGATTTAGAGTAGCCGAAGTAATTTAGGTGAGTCTGGCATAGTTTGTTATGATTTGTACTCCTTTTTTTGTAATTTTAAGATGATATGGTTTGGTTTGTTGTGGTAAGGGATAGTTGGGGGTGATTTACGGTAGCCGAAGTAATTTAGGTGATTCTGGTATAATTTGTTATGATTTTTAGCATTTTTTGTAATTTTAAAGTGATTGGGCTTAGTTTGTTGCTGTAAAGTGTAGTTAGGGGTGATTTTTGATAGAAGAAGTAATTTAGGTGAGTTTGGCATAGTTTGCTATGGTTAGTAGCATTTTTTTGTAATTTAAAAGTGATTGGGTTTAGTTTGTTGTGGTAAGGGTTAGTTGGTGATGATTTATGGTAGCCGAAGTAATTTAGGTGAGTTTGGCATAGTTTGCTATGGTTAGTAGCATTTTTTTGTAATTTAAAAGTGATTGGGTTTAGTTTGTTGTGGTAAGGGTTAGTTGGTGATGATTTAGAGTAACCGATGTAATTTAGGTGAGTCTGGCATAGTTTGTTTTGATTTGTACACCTTTTTTTGTAATTTTAAGATGATATGGTTTGGTTTGTTGTGGTAAGGGATAGTTGGGGGTGATTTACGGTAGACGAAGTAATTTAGGTAATTCTGGTATAGTTTGTTATGATTTTTAGTATTTTTTTGTAATTTTAAAGTAATTGGGCTTAGTTTGTTGCTGTAAAGTGTAGTTGGGGGTGATTTTTGATAGCCGAAGTAATTTAGGTGAGTTTGGCATAGTTTGCTATGGTTAGTAGCATTTTTTTGTAATTTAAAAGTGATTGGGTTTAGTTTGTTGTGGTAAGCGTTAGTTGGTGATGATTTAGAGTAGCCGAAGTAATTTAGGTGAGTTTGGCATAGTTTGTTATGATTTGTACATATTTTTTTGTAATTTTAAGATGATATGGTTTGGTTTGTTGTGGTAAGGGATAGTTGGGGGTGATTTACGGTAGCCGAAGTAATTTAGGTGATTCTGGTATAGTTTGTTATGATTTTTAGCATTTTTTTGTAATTTTAAAGTGATTGGGCTTAGTTTGTTGCTGTAAAGTGTAGTTGGGGGTGATTTTTGATAGCCGAAGTAATTTAGATGAGTTTGGCATAGTTTGCTATGGTTAGTAGCATTTTTTTGTAATTTAAAAGTGATTGGGTTTAGTTTGTTGTGGTAAGGGTTAGTTGGTAATGATTTATGGTAGCCGAAATAATTTAGGTGAGTTTGGCATAGTTTGCTATGGTTAGTAGCATTTTTTTGTAATTTAAAAGTGATTGGGTTTAGTTTGCTGTGGTAAGGGTTAGTTGGTGATTATTTAGAGCAGCCGAAGTAATTTAAGTGAGTCTGGCATAGTTTGTTATGATTTGTACACCTTTTTTTGTAATTTTAAGATGATATGGTTTGGTTTATTGTGGGAAGGGATGATAGTTGGGGATGATTTACGGTAGCCGAAGTAATTTAGGTGATTCTGGTATAGTTTGTTATGATTTGTAGCATTTTTTTGTAATTTTAAAGTGATAGGGCTTAGTTTGTTGCTGTAAAGTGTAGTTGGGGGTGATTTTTGATAGCCGAAGTAATTTAGGTGAGTTTGGCATAGTTTGCTATGGTTAGTAGCATTTTTTTGTAATTTAAATGTGATTGGGTTTAGTTTGTTGTAGTAAGGGTTAGTTGGTGATGATTTATGGTAGCCGAAGTAATTTAGGTGAGTTTGGCATAGTTTGCTATGGTTAGTAGCATTTTTTTGTAATTTAAAAGTGACTGGGTTTAGTTTGTTGTGGTAAGGGTTAGTTGGTGATGATTTAGAGTAGCCGAAGTAATTTAGGTGAGTCTGGCATAGTTTGTTATGATTTGTACACCTTTTTTTGTAATTTTAAGATGATATGGTTTGGTTTGTTGTGGTAAGGGATAGTTGGTGATGATTTATGGTAGCCGAAGTAATTTAGGTGAGTTTGGCATAGTTTGCTATGGTTAGTAGCATTTTTTTGCAACTTAAAAGTGATTGGGTTTAGTTTGTTGTGGTAAGGGTTAGTTGGTGACGATTTAGAGTAGCCGAAGTAATTTAGGTGAGTCTGGCATAGTTTGTTATGATTTGTACACCTTTTTTTGTAATTTTAAGATGATATGGTTTGGTTTGTTGTGGTAAGGGATAGTTGGGGATGATTTACGGTAGCCGAAGTAATTTAGGTGATTCTGGTATAGTTTGTTATGATTTTTAGCATTTTTTTGTAATTTTAAAGTGATTGGGCTTAGTTTGTTGCTGTAAAGTGTAGTTGGGGGTGATTTTTGATAGCCGAAGTAATTTAGGTGAGTTTGGCATAGTTTGTTATGGCTAGTAGCATTTTTTTGTAATTTAAAAGTGATTGGGTTTAGTTTGTTGTGGTAAGGGTTAGTTGGTGATGATTTATGGTAGCCGAAGTAATTTAGGTGAGTTTGGCATAGTTTGCTATGGTTACTAGCATTTTTTTGTAATTTAAAAGTGATTGGGTTTAGTTTGTTGTGGTAAGGGTTAGTTGGTGATGATTTAGAGTAGCCGAAGTAATTAAGGTGAGTCTGGCATAGTTTGTTATAATTTCTACACCTTTTTTTGTAATTTTAAGGTGATATGATTTGGTTTGTTGTGGTAAGGGATAGTTGGGGGTGATTTACGGTAGCCGAAGTAATTCTGGTATAGTTTGTTATGATTTTTAGCATTTTTTTGTAATTTTAAAGTTATTGGGCTTAGTTTGTTGCTGTAAAGTGTAGTTGGGTGTGATTTTTGATAGCCGAAGTAATTTAGGTGAGTTTGGCATAGTTTGCTATGGTTAGTAGCATTTTTTTGTAATTTAAAAGTGATTGGGTTTAGTTTGTTGTGGTAAGGGTTAGTTGGTGATAATTTATGGTAGCCGAATGTAATTTAGGTGATTTTGGCATAGTTTGCTATGGTTACTAGCATTTTTTGTAATTTAAAAGTGATTGGGTTTAGTTTGTTGCGGTAAGGGTTAGTTGGTGATGATTTAGAGTAGCCGAAGTAATTTAGGTGAGTCTGGCATAGTTTGTTATGATTTGTACATCTTTTTTTGTAATTTTAAGATGATATGATTTGGTTTGTTGTGGTTAGGGATAGTTGGGGGTGATTTACGGTAGCCGAAGTAATTCTGGTATAGTTTGTTAAGATTTTTAGCATTTTTTTGTAATTTTAAAGTGATTGGGCTTAGTTTGTTGCTGTAAAGTGTAGTTGTGGGTGATTTTTGATAGCCGAAGTAATTTAGGTGAGTTTGGCATAGTTTGCTATGGTTAGTAGCATTTTTTTGTAATTTATAAGTGATTGGGTTTAGTTTGTTGTGGTAAGGGTTAGTTGGTGATGATTTATGGTAGCCGAAGTAATTTAGGTGAGTTTGGCATAGTTTGCTATGGTTAGTAGCATTTTTTTGTAATTTAAAAGTGATTGGGTTTAGTTTATTGTGGTAAGGGTTAGTTGGTGATGATTTAGAGTAGCCGAAGTAATTTAGGTGAGTCTGGCATAGTTTGTTATGATTTGTACACCTTTTTTTGTAATTTTAAGATGATATGGTTTGGTTTGTTGTGGTAAGGGATAGTTGGGGGTGATTTACGGTAGCCGAAGTAATTCTGGTATAGTTTGTTATGATTTTTAGCATTTTTTTGTAATTTTAAAGTGATTGGGCTTAGTTTGTTGCTGTAAAGTGTAGTTGTGGGTGATTTTTGATAGCCGAAGTAATTTAGGTGAGTTTGGCATAGTTTGCTATGGTTAGTAGCATTTTTTTGTAATTTAAATGTGATTGGGTTTAGTTTGTTGTAGTAAGGGTTAGTTGGTGATGATTTATGGTAGCCGAAGTAATTTAGGTGAGTTTGGCATAGTTTGCTATGGTTAGTAGCATTTTTTTGTAATTTAAAAGTGACTGGGTTTAGTTTGTTGTGGTAAGGGTTAGTTGGTGATGATTTAGAGTAGCCGAAGTAATTTAGGTGAGTCTGGCATAGTTTGTTATGATTTGTACACCTTTTTTTAGCATTTTTTGTAATTTTAAAGTGATTGGGCTTAGTTTGTTGCTGTAAAGTGTAGTTGGGGGTGATTTTTGATAGCCGAAATAATTTAGGTGAGTTTGGCATAGTTTGCTATGGTTAGTAGCATTTTTTTGTAATTTAAAAGTGATTGGGTTTAGTTTGTTGTGGTAAGGGTTAGTTGGTGATGATTTATGGTAGCCGAAGTAATTTAGGTGAGTTTGGCATAGTTTGCTACGGTTAGTAGCATTTTTTTGTAATTTAAAAGTGATTGGGTTTAGTTTGTTGTGGTAAGGGTTAGTTGGTGATGATTTAGAGTAACCGATGTAATTTAGGTGAGTCTGGCATAGTTTGTTATGATTTGTACACCTTTTTTTGTAATTTTAAGATGATATGGTTTGGTTTGTTGTGGTAAGGGATAGTTGGGGGCGATTTACGGTAGCCGAAGTAATTGGGTTTAGTTTGTTGTGGTAAGGGTTAGTTGGTGATGATTTATGGTAGCCGAAGTAATTTAGGTGAGTTTGGCATAGTTTGCTATGGTTAGTAGCATTTTTTTGTAATTTAAAAGTGTTTGGGTTTAGTTTATTGTGGTAAGGGTTAGTTGGTGATGATTTAGAGTAGCCGAAGTAATTTAGGTGAGTCTGGCATAGTTTGTTATGATTTGTACACCTTTTTTTGTAATTTTAAGATGATATGGTTTGGTTTGTTGTGGTAAGGGATAGTTGGGGGTGATTTACGGTAGCCGAAGTAATTTAGGTGATTCTGGTATAATTTGTTATGATTTTTAGCATTTTTTGTAATTTTAAAGTGATTGGGCTTAGTTTGTTGCTGTAAAGTGTAGTTGGGGGTGATTTTTGATAGCCGAAATAATTTAGGTGAGTTTGGCATAGTTTGCTATGGTTAGTAGCATTTTTTTGTAATTTAAAAGTGATTGGGTTTAGTTTGTTGTGGTAAGGGTTAGTTGGTGATGATTTATGGTAGCCGAAGTAATTTAGGTGAGTTTGGCATAGTTTGCTATAATTAGTAGCATTTTTTTGTAATTTAATAGTGATTGGGTTTAGTTTGTTGTGGTAAGGGTTAGTTGGTGATGATTTAGAGTAACCTATGTAATTTAGGTGAGTCTGGCATAGTTTGTTATGATTTGTACACCTTTTTTTGTAATTTTAAGATGATATGGTTTGGTTTGTTGTGGTAAGGGATAGTTGGGGGCGATTTACGGTAGCCGAAGTAATTGGGTTTAGTTTGTTGTGGTAAGGGTTAGTTGGTGATGATTTATGGTAGCCGAAGTAATTTAGGTGAGTTTGGCATAGTTTGCTATGGTTAGTAGCATTTTTTTGTAATTTAAAAGTGATTGGTTTTAGTTTGTTGTGGTAAGGGTTAGTTGGTGATGATTTAGGGTAACCGATGTAATTTAGGTGAGTCTGGCATAGTTTGTTATGATTTGTACACCTTTTTTTGTAATTTTAAGATGATATGGTTTGGTTTGTTGTGGTAAGGGATAGTTGGGGGCGATTTACGGTAGCCGAAGTAATTGGGTTTAGTTTGTTGTGGTAAGGGTTAGTTGGTGATGATTTATGGTAGCCGAAGTAATTTAGGTGAGTTTGGCATAGTTTGCTATGGTTAGTAGCATCTTTTTGTAATTTAAAAGTGATTGGGTTTAGTTTATTGTGGTAAGGGTTAGTTGGTGATGATTTAGAGTAGCCGAAGTAATTTAGGTGAGTCTGGCATAGTTTGTTATGATTTGTACACCTTTTTTTGTAATTTTAAGATGATATGGTTTGGTTTGTTGTGGTAAGGGATAGTTGGGGGTGATTTACGGTAGCCGAAGTAATTTAGGTGATTCTGGTATAATTTGTTATGATTTTTAGCATTTTTTGTAATTTTAAAGTGATTGGGCTTAGTTTGTTGCTGTAAAGTGTAGTTGGGGGTGATTTTTGATAGCCGAAGTAATTTAAGTGAGTTTGGCATAGTTTGCTATGGTTAGTAGCATTTTTTTGTAATTTAAAAGTGATTGGGTTTAGTTTGTTGTGGTAAGGGTTAGTTGGTGATGATTTATGGTAGCCGAAGTAATTTAGGTGAGTTTGGCATAGTTTGCTATGGTTAGTAGCATTTTTTTGTAATTTAAAAGTGATTGGTTTTAGTTTGTTGTGGTAAGGGTTAGTTGGTGATGATTTAGGGTAACCGATGTAATTTAGGTGAGTCTGGCATAGTTTGTTATGATTTGTACACCTTTTTTTGTAATTTTAAGATGATATGGTTTGGTTTGTTGTGGTAAGGGATAGTTGGGGGTGATTTACGGTAGCCGAAGTAATTTAGGTGATTCTGGTATAGTTTGTTATGATTTTTAGCATTTTTTTGTAATTTTAAAGTAATTGGGCTTAGTTTGTTGCTGTAAAGTGTAGTTGGGGGTGATTTTTGATAGCCGAAGTAATTTAGGTGAGTTTGGCATAGTTTGCTATGGTTAGTAGCATTTTTTTGTAATTTAAAAGTGATTGGGTTTAGTTTGTTGTGGTAAGCGTTAGTTGGTGATGATTTAGAGTATCCGAAGTAATTTAGGCGAGTCTGGCATAGTTTGTTATGATTTGTACACCTTTTTTTGTAATTTTAAGATGATATGGTTTGGTTTGTTGTGGTAAGGGATAGTTGGGGGTGATTTACGGTAGCCGAAGTAATTTAGGTGATTCTGGTATAGTTTGTTATGATTTTTAGCATTTTTTTGTAATTTTAAAGTGATTGGGCTTAGTTTGTTGCTGTAAAGTGTAGTTGGGGGTGATTTTTGATAGCCGAAGTAATTAAGATGAGTTTGGCATAGTTTGCTATGGTTAGTAGCATTTTTTTGTAATTTAAAAGTGATTGGGTTTAGTTTGTTCTGGTAAGGGTTAGTTGGTAATGATCTATGGTAGCCGAAATACTTTAGGTGAGTTTGGCATAGTTTGCTATGGTTAGTAGCATTTTTTTGTAATTTAAAAGTGATTGGGTTTAGTTTGCTGTGGTAAGGGTTAGTTGGTGATGATTTAGAGTAGCCGAAGTAATTTAAGTGAGTCTGGCATAGTTTGTTATGATTTGTACACCTTTTTTTGTAATTTTAAGATGATATGATTTGGTTTGTTGTGGTAAGGGATAGTTGGGGGTGATTTACGGTAGCCGAAGTAATTTAGGTGATTCTGGTATAGTTTGTTATGATTTTTAGCATTTTTTTGTAATTTTAAAGTGATAGGGCTTAGTTTGTTGTTGTAAAGTGTAGTTGGGGGTGATTTTTGATAGCCGAAGTAATTTAGGTGAGTTTGGCATAGTTTGCTATGGTTAGTAGCATTTTTTTGTAATTTAAATGTGATTGGGTTTAGTTTGTTGTGGTAAGGGTTAGTTGGTGATGATTTATGGTAGCCGAAGTAATTTAGGTGAGTTTGGCATAGTTTGCTATGGTTAGTAGCATTTTTTTGTAATTTAAAAGTGATTGGGTTTAGTTTGTTGTGCTAAGGGTTAGTTGGTGATGATATAGCGTAGCCGAAGTAATTTAGGTGAGTCTGGCATAGTTTGTTATGATTTGTACACCTTTTTTTGTAATTTTAAGATGATATGGTTTGGTTTGTTGTGGTAAGGGATAGTTGGTGATGATTTATGGTAGCCGAAGTAATTTAGGTGAGTTTGGCATTGTTTGCTATGGTTAGTAGCATTTTTTTGCAATTTAAAAGTGATTGGGTTTAGTTTGATGTGGTAAGGGTTAGTTAGTGATGATTTAGAGTAGCCGAAGTAATTTAGGTGAGTCTGGCATAGTTTGTTATGATTTGTACACCTTTTTTTGTAATTTTAAGATGATATGGTTTGGTTTGTTGTGGTAAGGGATAGTTGGGGATGATTTACGGTAGCCGAAGTAATTTAGGTGATTGTGGTATAGTTTGTTATGATTTTTAGCATTTTTTTGTAATTTTAAAGTGATTGGGCTTAGTTTGTTGCTGTAAAGTGTAGTTGGGGGTGATTTTTGATAGCCGAAGTAATTTAGGTGTGTTTGGCATAGTTTGCTATGGTTAGTAGCATTTTTTTGTAATTTAAAAGTGATTGGGTTTAGTTTGTTGTGGTAAGGGTTAGTTGGTGATGATTTATGGTAGCCGAAGTAATTTAGGTGAGTTTGGCATAGTTTGCTATGGTTAGTAGCATTTTTTTTAATTTAAAAGTGATTGGGTTTAGTTTATTGTGGTAAGGGTTAGTTGGTGATGATTTGGAGTAGCCGAAGTAATTTAGGTGAGTCTGGCATAGTTTGTTATGATTTGTACTCCTTTTTTTGTAATTTTAAGATGATATGGTTTGGTTTGTTGTGGTAAGGGATAGTTGGGGGTGATTTACGGTAGCCGAAGTAATTTAGGTGATTCTGGTATAATTTGTTATGATTTTTAGCATTTTTTGTAATTTTAAAGTGATTGGGCTTAGTTTGTTGCTGTAAAGTGTAGTTGGGGGTGATTTTTGATAGCCGAAGTAATTTAGGTGAGTTTGGCATAGTTTGCTATGGTTAGTAGCATTTTTTTGTAATTTAAAAGTGATTGGGTTTAGTTTGTTGTGGTAAGGGTTAGTTGGTGATGATTTATGGTAGCCGAAGTAATTTAAGTGAGTTTGGCATAGTTTGCTATGGTTAGTAGCATTTTTTTGTAATTTAAAAGTTATTGGGTTTAGTTTATTGTGGTAAGGGTTAGTTGGTGATGATTTAGAGTAGCCGAAGTAATTTAGGTGAGTCTGGCATAGTTTGTTATGATTTGTACTCCTTTTTTTGTAATTTTAAGATGATATGGTTTGGTTTGTTGTGGTAAGGGATAGTTGGGGGTGATTTACGGTAGCCGAAGTAATTTAGGTGATTCTGGTATAATTTGTTATGATTTTTAGCATTTTTTGTAATTTTAAAGTGATTGGGCTTAGTTTGTTGCTGTAAAGTGTAGTTGGGGGTGATTTTTGATAGCCAAAGTAATTTAGGTGAGTTTGGCATAGTTTGCTATGGTTAGTAGCATTTTTTTGTAATTTAAAAATGATTGGGTTTAGTTTGTTGTGGTAAGGGTTAGTTGGTGATGATTTATAGTAGCCGAAGTAATTTAGGTGAGTTTGGCATAGTTTGCTATGGTTAGTAGCATTTTTTTGTAATTTAAAAGTGATTGGGTTTAGTTTGTTGTGGTAAGGGTTAGTTGGTGATGATTTAGAGTAGCCGAAGAAATTTAGGTGAGTCTGGCATAGTTTGTTATGATTTGTACACCTTTTTTTGTAATTTTAAGATGATATGGTTTGGTTTGTTGTGGTAAGGGATAGTTGGGGGTGATTTACGGTAGCTGAAGTAATTTAGGTGATTCTGGTATAGTTTGTTATGATTTTTAGCATTTTTTTGTAATTTTAAAGTGATTGCGCTTAGTTTGTTGCTGTAAAGTGTAGTTGGGGGTGATTTTTGATAGCCGTACTTATTTAGGTGAGTTTGGCATAGTTTGCTATGGTTAGTAGCATTTTTTTGTAATTTAAAAGTGATTGGGTTTAGTTTGTTGTGGTAAGGGTTAGTTGGTGATGATTTATGGTAGCCGAAGTAATTTAGGTGAGTTTGGCATAGTTTGCTATGGATAGTAGCATTTTTTTGTAATTTAAATGTGATTGGGTTTAGTTTGTTGTGGTAAGGGTTAGTTGGTGATGATTTAGAGTAGGCGAAGTAATTTAGGTGAGTCTGGCATAATTTGTTATGATTTGTACACCTTTTTTTGTAATTTTAAGATGATATGGTTTGGTTTGTTGTGGTAAGGGATAGTTGGGGGTGATTTACGGTAGCCGAAGTAATTTAGGTGATTCTGGTATAGTTTGTTATGATTTTAAGCATTTTTTTGTAATTTTAAAGTGATTGGGCTTAGTTTGTTGCTGTAAAGTGTAGTTGGGGGTGATTTTTGATAGCTGAAGTAATTTAGGTGAGTTTGGCATAGTTTGCTATGGTTAGTAGCATTTTTTTGTAATTTAAAAGTCATTGGGTTTAGTTTGTTGTGGTAAGGGTTAGTTGGTGATGATTTATGGTAGCCAAAGTAATTTAGGTGAGTTTGGCATAGTTTGCGATGGTTAGTAGCATTTTTTTGTAATTTAAAAGTGATTGGGTTTAGTTTGTTGTGGTAAGGGTTATTTGGTGATGATTTAGAGTAGCCGAAGTAATTTAGGTGAGTCTGGCATAGTTTGTTATGATTTGTACACCTTTTTTTGTAATTTAAAAGTGATTGGGTTTGGTTTGTTGTGGTAAGGGATAGTTGGGGGTGATTTACGGTAGCCGAAGTAATTTAGGTGATTTTGGTATAGTTCGTTATGATTTTTAGCATTTTTTTTGTAATTTTAAAGTGATTGGGCTTAGTTTGTTGCTGTAAAGTGTAGTTGGGGGTGATTTTTGATAGCCGAAGTAATTTAGGTGAGTTTGGCATAGTTTGCTATGGTTAGTAGCATTTTTTTGTAATTTAAAAGTGATTGGGTTTAGTTTGTTGTGGTAAGGGTTAGTTGGTTAGTTAGCCGAAGTAGTTTTGTAATTTTAAGATGATATGGTTTGGTTTGTTGTGGTAAGGGATAGTTGGGGATGATTTACGGTAGCCGAAGTAATTTAGGTGACTCTGGTATAGTTTGTTATGATTTTTAGCATTTTTTTGTAATTTTAAAGTGATTGGGCTTAGTTGGTTGCTGTAAAGTGTAGTTGGTGGTGATTTTTGATAGCCGAAGTAATTTAGGTGAGTTTGGCATAGTTTGCTAAGGTTAGTAGCGTTTCTTTGTAATTTAAAAGTGATTGGGTTTAGTTTGTTGTGGTAAGGGTTAGTTGGTGATGATTTATGGTAGCCGAAGTAATTTAGGTGAGTTTGGCATAGTTTGCTATGGTTAGTAGCATTTTTTTGTAATTTAAAAGTGATTGGGTTTAGTTTGTTGTGGTAAGCGTTAGTTGGTGATGATTTAGAGTAGCCGAAGTAATTTAGGTGAGTATGGCATAGTTTGTTATGATTTGTACACCTTTTTTTGTAATTTTAAGATGATATGGTTTGGTTTGTTGTGGTAAGGGATAGTTGGGGGTGATTTACGGTAGCCGAAGTAATTTAGGTGATTCTGGTATAGTTTGTTATGATTTTTAGCATTTTTTTGTAATTTTAAAGTGATTGGGCTTAGTTTGTTGCTGTAAAGTGTAGTTGGGGGTGATTTTTGATAGCCGAAGTAATTTAGATGAGTTTGGCATAGTTTGCTATGGTTAGTAGCATTTTTTTGTAATTTAAAAGTGATTGGGTTTAGTTTGTTGTGGTAAGGGTTAGTTGGTAATGATTTATGGTAGCCGAAATAATTTAGGTGAGTTTGGCATAGTTTGCTATGGTTAGTAGCATTTTTTTGTAATTTAAAAGTGATTGGGTTTAGTTTGCTGTGGTAAGGGTTAGTTGGTGATTATTTAGAGCAGCCGAAGTAATTTAAGTGAGTCTGGCATAGTTTGTTATGATTTGTACACCTTTTTTTGTAATTTTAAGATGATATGGTTTGGTTTGTTGTGGTAAGGGATAGTTGGGGGTGATTTACGGTAGCCGAAGTAATTCTGGTATAGTTTGTTATGATTTTTAGCATTTTTTTGTAATTTTAAAGTTATTGGGCTTAGTTTGTTGCTGTAAAGTGTAGTTGGGTGTGATTTTTGATAGCCGAAGTAATTTAGGTGAGTTTGGCATAGTTTGCTATGGTTTGTAGCATTTTTTTGTAATTTAAAAGTGATTGGGTTTAGTTTGTTGTGGTAAGGGTTAGTTGGTGATGATTTAGAGTAGCCGAAGTAATTTAGGTGAGTTTGGCATAGTTTGCTATGGTTAGTAGAATTTTTTTGGAATTTAAAAGTGATTGAGTTTAGTTTGTTGTGGTAAGGGTTAGTTGGTGATGATTTAGAGTAGCCGAAGTAATTTAGGTGAGTCTGGCATAGTTTGTTATGATTTGTACATCTTTTTTTGTAATTTTAAGATGATATGATTTGGTTTGTTGTGGTTAGGGATAGTTGGGGGTGATTTACGGTAGCCGAAGTAATTCTGGTATAGTTTGTTAAGATTTTTAGCATTTTTTTGTAATTTTAAAGTGATTGGGTTTAGTTTGTTGCTGTAAAGTGTAGTTGTGGGTGATTTTTGATAGCCGAAGTAATTTAGGTGAGTTTGGCATAGTTTGCTATGGTTAGTAGCATTTTTTTGTAATTTATAAGTGATTGGGTTTAGTTTGTTGTGGTAAGGGTTAGTTGGTGATGATTTATGGTAGCCGAAGTAATTTAGGTGAGTTTGGCATAGTTTGCTATGGTTAGTAGCATTTTTTTGTAATTTAAAAGTGATTGGGTTTAGTTTATTGTGGTAAGGGTTAGTTGGTGATGATTTAGAGTAGCCGAAGTAATTTAGGTGAGTCTGGCATAGTTTGTTATGATTTGTACACCTTTTTTTGTAATTTTAAGATGATATGGTTTGGTTTGTTGTGGTAAGGGATAGTTGGGGGTGATTTACGGTAGCCGAAGTAATTTAGGTGATTCTGGTATAATTTGTTATGATTTTTAGCATTTTTTGTAATTTTAAAGTGATTGGGCTTAGTTTGTTGCTGTAAAGTGTAGTTGGGGGTGATTTTTGATAGCCGAAATAATTTAGGTGAGTTTGGCATAGTTTGCTATGGTTAGTAGCATTTTTTTGTAATTTAAAAGTGATTGGGTTTAGTTTGTTGTGGTAAGGGTTAGTTGGTGATGATTTATGGTAGCCGAAGTAATTTAGGTGAGTTTGGCATAGTTTGCTATGGTTAGTAGCATTTTTTTGTAATTTAAAAGTGATTGGGTTTAGTTTGTTGTGGTAAGGGTTAGTTGGTGATGATTTAGAGTAACCGATGTAATTTAGGTGAGTCTGGCATAGTTTGTTATGATTTGTACACCTTTTTTTGTAATTTTAAGATGATATGGTTTGGTTTGTTGTGGTAAGGGATAGTTGGGGGCGATTTACGGTAGCCGAAGTAATTGGGTTTAGTTTGTTGTGGTAAGGGTTAGTTGGTGATGATTTATGGTAGCCGAAGTAATTTAGGTGAGTTTGGCATAGTTTGCTATGGTTAGTAGCATTTTTTTGTAATTTAAAAGTGATTGGGTTTAGTTTATTGTGGTAAGGGTTAGTTGGTGATGATTTAGAGTAGCCGAAGTAATTTAGGTGAGTCTGGCATAGTTTGTTATGATTTGTACACCTTTTTTTGTAATTTTAAGATGATATGGTTTGGTTTGTTGTGGTAAGGGATAGTTGGGGGTGATTTACGGTAGCCGAAGTAATTTAGGTGATTCTGGTATAATTTGTTATGATTTTTAGCATTTTTTGTAATTTTAAAGTGATTGGGCTTAGTTTGTTGCTGTAAAGTGTAGTTGGGGGTGATTTTTGATAGCCGAAATAATTTAGGTGAGTTTGGCATAGTTTGCTATGGTTAGTAGCATTTTTTTGTAATTTAAAAGTGATTGGGTTTAGTTTGTTGTGGTAAGGGTTAGTTGGTGATGATTTATGGTAGCCGAAGTAATTTAGGTGAGTTTGGCATAGTTTGCTATGGTTAGTAGCATTTTTTTGTAATTTAATAGTGATTGGGTTTAGTTTGTTGTGGTAAGGGTTAGTTGGTGATGATTTAGAGTAACCGATGTAATTTAGGTGAGTCTGGCATAGTTTGTTATGATTTGTACACCTTTTTTTGTAATTTTAAGATGATATGGTTTGGTTTGTTGTGGTAAGGGATAGTTGGGGGCGATTTACGGTAGCCGAAGTAATTGGGTTTAGTTTGTTGTGGTAAGGGTTAGTTGGTGATGATTTATGGTAGCCGAAGTAATTTAGGTGAGTTTGGCATAGTTTGCTATGGTTAGTAGCATTTTTTTGTAATTTAAAAGTGATTGGGTTTAGTTTATTGTGGTAAGGGTTAGTTGGTGATGATTTAGAGTAGCCGAAGTAATTTAGGTGAGTCTGGCATAGTTTGTTATGATTTGTACACCTTTTTTTGTAATTTTAAGATGATATGGTTTGGTTTGTTGTGGTAAGGGATAGTTGGGGGTGATTTACGGTAGCCGAAGTAATTTAGGTGATTCTGGTATAATTTGTTATGATTTTTAGCATTTTTTGTAATTTTAAAGTGATTGGGCTTAGTTTGTTGCTGTAAAGTGTAGTTGGGGGTGATTTTTGATAGCCGAAGTAATTTAAGTGAGTTTGGCATAGTTTGCTATGGTTAGTAGCATTTTTTTGTAATTTAAAAGTGATTGGGTTTAGTTTGTTGTGGTAAGGGTTAGTTGGTGATGATTTATGGTAGCCGAAGTAATTTAGGTGAGTTTGGCATAGTTTGCTATGGTTAGTAGCATTTTTTTGTAATTTAAAAGTGATTGGGTTTAGTTTGTTGTGGTAAGGGTTAGTTGGTGATGATTTAGAGTAACCGATGTAATTTAGGTGAGTCTGGCATAGTTTGTTATGATTTGTACACCTTTTTTTGTAATTTTAAGATGATATGGTTTGGTTTGTTGTGGTAAGGGATAGTTGGGGGTGATTTACGGTAGCCGAAGTAATTAGGTGATTCTGGTATAGTTTGTTATGATTTTTAGCATTTTTTTGTAATTTTAAAGTAATTGGGCTTAGTTTGTTGCTGTAAAGTGTAGTTGGGGGTGATTTTTGATAGCCGAAGTAATTTAGGTGAGTTTGGCATAGTTTGCTATGGTTAGTAGCATTTTTTTGTAATTTAAAAGTGATTGGGTTTAGTTTGTTGTGGTAAGCGTTAGTTGGTGATGATTTAGAGTAGCCGAAGTAATTTAGGCGAGTCTGGCATAGTTTGTTATGATTTGTACACCTTTTTTTGTAATTTTAAGATGATATGGTTTGGTTTGTTGTGGTAAGGGATAGTTGGGGGTGATTTACGGTAGCCGAAGTAATTTAGGTGATTCTGGTATAGTTTGTTATGATTTTTAGCATTTTTTTGTAATTTTAAAGTGATTGGGCTTAGTTTGTTGCTGTAAAGTGTAGTTGGGGGTGATTTTTGATAGCCGAAGTAATTAAGATGAAGTAATTAAGATGAATTTGGCATAGTTTGCTATGGTTAGTAGCATTTTTTTGTAATTTAAAAGTGATTGGGTTTAGTTTGTTCTGGTAAGGGTTAGTTGGTAATGATCTATGGTAGCCGAAATACTTTAGGTGAGTTTGGCATAGTTTGCTATGGTTAGTAGCATTTTTTTGTAATTTAAAAGTGATTGGGTTTAGTTTGCTGTGGTAAGGGTTAGTTGGTGATGATTTAGAGTAGCCGAAGTAATTTAAGTGAGTCTGGCATAGTTTGTTATGATTTGTACACCTTTTTTTGTAATTTTAAGATGATATGATTTGGTTTGTTGTGGTAAGGGATAGTTGGGGGTGATTTACGGTAGCCGAAGTAATTTAGGTGATTCTGGTATAGTTTGTTATGATTTTTAGCATTTTTTTGTAATTTTAAAGTGATAGGGCTTAGTTTGTTGTTGTAAAGTGTAGTTGGGGGTGATTTTTGATAGCCGAAGTAATTTAGGTGAGTTTGGCATAGTTTGCTATGGTTAGTAGCATTTTTTTGTAATTTAAATGTGATTGGGTTTAGTTTGTTGTGGTAAGGGTTAGTTGGTGATGATTTATGGTAGCCGAAGTAATTTAGGTGAGTTTGGCATAGTTTGCTATGGTTAGTAGCATTTTTTTGTAATTTAAAAGTGATTGGGTTTAGTTTGTGTGGTAAGGGTTAGTTGGTGATGATATAGAGTAGCCGAAGTAATTTAAGTGAGTCTGGCATAGTTTGTTATGATTTGTACACCTTTTTTTGTAATTTTAAGATGATATGGTTTGGTTTGTTGTGGTAAGGGATAGTTGGTGATGATTTATGGTAGCCGAAGTAATTTAGGTGAGTTTGGCATTGTTTGCTATGGTTAGTAGCATTTTTTTGCAATTTAAAAGTGATTGGGTTTAGTTTGTTGTGGTAAGGGTTAGTTAGTGATGATTTAGAGTAGCCGAAGTAATTTAGGTGAGTCTGGCATAGTTTGTTATGATTTGTACACCTTTTTTTGTAATTTTAAGATGATATGGTTTGGTTTGTTGTGGTAAGGGATAGTTGGGGATGATTTACGGTAGCCGAAGTAATTTAGGTGATTGTGGTATAGTTTGTTATGATTTTTAGCATTTTTTTGTAATTTTAAAGTGATTGGGCTTAGTTTGTTGCTGTAAAGTGTAGTTGGGGGTGATTTTTGATAGCCGAAGTAATTTAGGTGTGTTTGGCATAGTTTGCTATGGTTAGTAGCATTTTTTTGTAATTTAAAAGTGATTGGGTTTAGTTTGTTGTGGTAAGGGTTAGTTGGTGATGATTTATGGTAGCCGAAGTAATTTAGGTGAGTTTGGCATAGTTTGCTATGGTTAGTAGCATTTTTTTTAATTTAAAAGTGATTGGGTTTAGTTTATTGTGGTAAGGGTTAGTTGGTGATGATTTGGAGTAGCCGAAGTAATTTAGGTGAGTCTGGCATAGTTTGTTATGATTTGTACTCCTTTTTTTGTAATTTAAGATGATATGGTTTGGTTTGTTGTGGTAAGGGATAGTTGGGGGTGATTTACGGTAGCCGAAGTAATTTAGGTGATTCTGGTATAGTTTGTTATGATTTTTAGCATTTTTTGTAATTTTAAAGTGATTGGGCTTAGTTTGTTGCTGTAAAGTGTAGTTGGGGTGATTTTTGATAGCCGAAGTAATTTAGGTGAGTTTGGCATAGTTTGCTATGGTTAGTAGCATTTTTTTGTAATTTAAAAGTGATTGGGTTTAGTTTGCTTGTGGTAAGGGTTAGTTGGTGATGATTTATGGTAGCCGAAGTAATTTAGGTGAGTTTGGCATAGTTTGCTATGGTTAGTAGCATTTTTTTGTAATTTAAAAGTGACTGGGTTTAATTTGTTGTGGTAAGGGTTAGTTGGTGATGATTTAGAGTAGCCGAAGTAATTTAGGTGAGTCTGGCATAGTTTGTTATGATTTGTACACCTTTTTTTGTAATTTTAAGATGATATGGTTTGGTTTGTTGTGGTAAGGGATAGTTGGTGATGATTTATGGTAGCCGAGGTAATTTAGGTGAGTTTGGCATAGTTTTGCTATGGTTAGTAGCATTTTTTTGCAATTTAAAAGTGATTGGGTTTAGTTTGTTGTGGTAAGGGTTAGTTGGTGATGATTTAGAGGAATAGGGTCTGGCATAGTTTGTTATGATTTGTACACCTTTTTTTGTAATTTTAAGATGATATGGTTTGGTTTGTTGTGGTAAGGGATAGTTGGGGATGATTTACGGTAGGCCGAAGTAATTTAGGTGATTCTGGTATAGTTTGTTATGATTTTTAGCATTTTTTTGTAATTTTAAAGTGATTGGGCTTAGTTTGTTGCTGTAAAGTGTAGTTGGGGGTGATTTTTGATAGCCGAAGTAATTTAGGTGAGTTTGGCATAGTTTGTTATGGCTAGTAGCATTTTTTTGTAATTTAAAAGTGATTGGGTTTAGTTTGTTGTGGTAAGGGTTAGTTGGTGATGATTTATGGTAGCCGAAGTAATTTAGGTGAGTTTGGCATAGTTTGCTATGGTTACTAGCATTTTTTTGTAATTTAATAGTGATTGGGTTTAGTTTGTTGTGGTAAGAGTTAGTTGGTGATGATTTAGAATAGCCGAAGTAATTTAGGTGAGTCTGGCATAGTTTGTTATAATTTGTACACCTTTTTTTTGTAATTTTAAGGTGATATGATTTGGTTTGTTGTGGTAAGGGATAGTTGGGGGTGATTTACGGTAGCCGAAGTAATTCTGGTATAGTTTGTTATGATTTTTAGCATTTTTTTGTAATTTTAAAGTGATTGGGCTTTGTTTGTTGCTGTAAAGTGTAGTTGGGGGTGATTTTTGATAGCCGAAGTAATTTAGGTGAGTTTGGCATAGTTTGCTATGGTTTGTAGCATTTTTTTGTAATTTAAAAGTGATTGGGTTTAGTTTGTTGTGGTAAGGGTTAGTTGGTGATGATTTAGAGTAGCCGAAGTAATTTAGGTGAGTTTGGCATAGTTTGCTATGGTTAGTAGAATTTTTTTGGAATTTAAAAGTGATTGGGTTTAGTTTGTTGTGGTAAGGGTTAGTTGGTGATGATTTAGAGTAGCCGAAGTAATTTAGGTGAGTCTGGCATAGTTTTTTATGATTTGTACACCTTTTTTTGTAATTTTAAGATGATATGGTTTGGTTTGTTGTGGTAAGGGATAGTTGGGGGTGATTTACGGTAGCCGAAGTAATTTAGGTGATTCTGGTATAGTTTGTTATGATTTTTAGCATTTTTTTGTAATTTTAAAGTGATTGGGCTTAGTTTGTTGCTGTAAAGTGTAGTTGTGGGTGATTTTTGATAGCCGAAGTAATTTAGGTGAGTTTGGCACAGTTTGCTATGGTTAGTAGCATTTTTTTGTAATTTAAAAGTGATTGGGTTTAGTTTGTTGTGGTAAGGGTTAGTTGGTGATGATTTATGGTAGCCGAAGTAATTTAGGTGAGTTTGGCATAGTTTGCTATGGTTAGTAGCATTTTTTTGTAATTTAAAAGTGATTGGGTTTAGTTTATTGTGGTAAGGGTTAGTTGGTGATGATTTAGAGTAGCCGAAGTAATTTAGGTGAGTCTGGCATAGTTTGTTATGATTTGTACACCTTTTTTTGTAATTTTAAGATGATATGGTTTGGTTTGTTGTGGTAAGGGATACTTGGGGGTGATTTACGGTAGCCGAAGTAATTTAGGTGAGTCTGGCATAGTTTGTTATGATTTGTACACCTTTTTTTGTAATTTTAAGATGATATGGTTTGGTTTGTTGTGGTAAGGGATACTTGGGGGTGATTTACGGTAGCCGAAGTAATTTAGGTGATTCTGGTATAATTTGTTATGATTTTTAGCATTTTTTGTAATTTTAAAGTGATTGGGCTTAGTTTGTTGCTGTAAAGTGTAGTTGGGGGTGATTTTTGATAGCCGAAGTAATTTAGGTGAGTTTGGCATAGTTTGCTATGGTTAGTAGCATTTTTTTGTAATTTAAAAGTGATTGGGTTTAGTTTGTTGTGGTAAGGGTTAGTTGGTGATGATTTATGGTAGCCGAAGTAATTTAGGTGAGTTTGGCATAGTTTGCTATGGTTAGTTGCATTTTTTTGTAATTTAAAAGTGATTGGGTTTAGTTTGTTGTGGTAAGGGTTAGTTGGTGATGATTTAGAGTAGCCGATGTAATTTAGGTGAGTCTGGCATAGTTTGTTATGATTTGTACACCTTTTTTTGAAATTTTAAGATGATATGGTTTGGTTTGTTGTGGTAAGGGATAGTTGGGGGTGATTTACGGTAGCCGAAGTAATTTAGGTGATTCTGTTATAGTTTGTTATAATTTTTAGCATTTTTTTGTAATTTTAAAGTGATTAGGCTTAGTTTGTTGCTGTATAGTGTAGTTGGGGGTGATTTTTGATAGCCGAAGTAATTTAGGTGAGTTTGGCATAGTTTGCTATAGTTAGTAGCATTTTTTTGTAATTTAAAATTGATTGGGTTTAGTTTGTTGTGGTAAGGGTTAGTTGGTGATGATTTATGGTAGCCGAAGTAATTTAGGTGAGTTTGGCATAGTTTGCTATGGTTACTAGCATTTTTTTGTAATTTAAAAGTGATTGGGTTTAGTTTGTTGTAGTAAGGGTTAGTTGGTGATGATTTAGAGTAGCCGAAGTAATTTAGGTGAGTCTGGCATAGTTTGTTATGATTTGTACACCTTTTTTGTAATTTTAAGATGATATGGTTTGGTTTGTTGTGGTAAGGGATAGTTGGGGGTGATTTACGGTAGCCGAAGTAATTTAGGTGATTCTGGTATAGTTTGTTATGATTTTAAGCATTTTTTTGTAATTTTAAAGTGATTGGGCTTAGTTTGTTGCTGTAAAGTGTAGTTGGGGGTGATTTTTGATAGCTGAAGTAATTTAGGTGAGTTTGGCATAGTTTGCTATGGTTAGTAGCATTTTTTTGTAATTTAAAAGTCATTGGGTTTAGTTTGTTGTGGTAAGGGTTAGTTGGTGATGATTTATGGTAGCCAAAGTAATTTAGGTGAGTTTGGCATAGTTTGCGATGGTTAGTAGCATTTTTTTGTAATTTAAAAGTGATTGGGTTTAGTTTGTTGTGGTAAGGGTTATTTGGTGATGATTTAGAGTAGCCGAAGTAATTTAGGTGAGTCTGGCATAGTTTGTTATGATTTGTACACCTTTTTTTGTAATTTAAAAGTGATTGGGTTTGGTTTGTTGTGGTAAGGGATAGTTGGGGGTGATTTACGGTAGCCGAAGTAATTTAGGTGATTTTGGTATAGTTCGTTATGATTTTTAGCATTTTTTTTGTAATTTTAAAGTGATTGGGCTTAGTTTGTTGCTGTAAAGTGTAGTTGGGGGTGATTTTTGATAGCCGAAGTAATTTAGGTGAGTTTGGCATAGTTTGCTATGGTTAGTAGCATTTTTTTGTAATTTAAAAGTGATTGGGTTTAGTTTGTTGTGGTAAGGGTTAGTTGGTTAGTTAGCCGAAGTAGTTTTGTAATTTTAAGATGATATGGTTTGGTTTGTTGTGGTAAGGGATAGTTGGGGATGATTTACGGTAGCCGAAGTAATTTAGGTGACTCTGGTATAGTTTGTTATGATTTTTAGCATTTTTTTGTAATTTTAAAGTGATTGGGCTTAGTTGGTTGCTGTAAAGTGTAGTTGGTGGTGATTTTTGATAGCCGAAGTAATTTAGGTGAGTTTGGCATAGTTTGCTAAGGTTAGTAGCGTTTCTTTGTAATTTAAAAGTGATTGGGTTTAGTTTGTTGTGGTAAGGGTTAGTTGGTGATGATTTATGGTAGCCGAAGTAATTTAGGTGAGTTTGGCATAGTTTGCTATGGTTAGTAGCATTTTTTTGTAATTTAAAAGTGATTGGGTTTAGTTTGTTGTGGTAAGCGTTAGTTGGTGATGATTTAGAGTAGCCGAAGTAATTTAGGTGAGTATGGCATAGTTTGTTATGATTTGTACACCTTTTTTTGTAATTTTAAGATGATATGGTTTGGTTTGTTGTGGTAAGGGATAGTTGGGGGTGATTTACGGTAGCCGAAGTAATTTAGGTGATTCTGGTATAGTTTGTTATGATTTTTAGCATTTTTTTGTAATTTTAAAGTGATTGGGCTTAGTTTGTTGCTGTAAAGTGTAGTTGGGGGTGATTTTTGATAGCCGAAGTAATTTAGATGAGTTTGGCATAGTTTGCTATGGTTAGTAGCATTTTTTTGTAATTTAAAAGTGATTGGGTTTAGTTTGTTGTGGTAAGGGTTAGTTGGTAATGATTTATGGTAGCCGAAATAATTTAGGTGAGTTTGGCATAGTTTGCTATGGTTAGTAGCATTTTTTTGTAATTTAAAAGTGATTGGGTTTAGTTTGCTGTGGTAAGGGTTAGTTGGTGATTATTTAGAGCAGCCGAAGTAATTTAAGTGAGTCTGGCATAGTTTGTTATGATTTGTACACCTTTTTTTGTAATTTTAAGATGATATGGTTTGGTTTGTTGTGGTAAGGGATAGTTGGGGGTGATTTACGGTAGCCGAAGTAATTCTGGTATAGTTTGTTATGATTTTTAGCATTTTTTTGTAATTTTAAAGTTATTGGGCTTAGTTTGTTGCTGTAAAGTGTAGTTGGGTGTGATTTTTGATAGCCGAAGTAATTTAGGTGAGTTTGGCATAGTTTGCTATGGTTTGTAGCATTTTTTTGTAATTTAAAAGTGATTGGGTTTAGTTTGTTGTGGTAAGGGTTAGTTGGTGATGATTTAGAGTAGCCGAAGTAATTTAGGTGAGTTTGGCATAGTTTGCTATGGTTAGTAGAATTTTTTTGGAATTTAAAAGTGATTGAGTTTAGTTTGTTGTGGTAAGGGTTAGTTGGTGATGATTTAGAGTAGCCGAAGTAATTTAGGTGAGTCTGGCATAGTTTGTTATGATTTGTACATCTTTTTTTGTAATTTTAAGATGATATGATTTGGTTTGTTGTGGTTAGGGATAGTTGGGGGTGATTTACGGTAGCCGAAGTAATTCTGGTATAGTTTGTTAAGATTTTTAGCATTTTTTTGTAATTTTAAAGTGATTGGGTTTAGTTTGTTGCTGTAAAGTGTAGTTGTGGGTGATTTTTGATAGCCGAAGTAATTTAGGTGAGTTTGGCATAGTTTGCTATGGTTAGTAGCATTTTTTTGTAATTTATAAGTGATTGGGTTTAGTTTGTTGTGGTAAGGGTTAGTTGGTGATGATTTATGGTAGCCGAAGTAATTTAGGTGAGTTTGGCATAGTTTGCTATGGTTAGTAGCATTTTTTTGTAATTTAAAAGTGATTGGGTTTAGTTTATTGTGGTAAGGGTTAGTTGGTGATGATTTAGAGTAGCCGAAGTAATTTAGGTGAGTCTGGCATAGTTTGTTATGATTTGTACACCTTTTTTTGTAATTTTAAGATGATATGGTTTGGTTTGTTGTGGTAAGGGATAGTTGGGGGTGATTTACGGTAGCCGAAGTAATTTAGGTGATTCTGGTATAATTTGTTATGATTTTTAGCATTTTTTGTAATTTTAAAGTGATTGGGCTTAGTTTGTTGCTGTAAAGTGTAGTTGGGGGTGATTTTTGATAGCCGAAATAATTTAGGTGAGTTTGGCATAGTTTGCTATGGTTAGTAGCATTTTTTTGTAATTTAAAAGTGATTGGGTTTAGTTTGTTGTGGTAAGGGTTAGTTGGTGATGATTTATGGTAGCCGAAGTAATTTAGGTGAGTTTGGCATAGTTTGCTATGGTTAGTAGCATTTTTTTGTAATTTAAAAGTGATTGGGTTTAGTTTGTTGTGGTAAGGGTTAGTTGGTGATGATTTAGAGTAACCGATGTAATTTAGGTGAGTCTGGCATAGTTTGTTATGATTTGTACACCTTTTTTTGTAATTTTAAGATGATATGGTTTGGTTTGTTGTGGTAAGGGATAGTTGGGGGCGATTTACGGTAGCCGAAGTAATTGGGTTTAGTTTGTTGTGGTAAGGGTTAGTTGGTGATGATTTATGGTAGCCGAAGTAATTTAGGTGAGTTTGGCATAGTTTGCTATGGTTAGTAGCATTTTTTTGTAATTTAAAAGTGATTGGGTTTAGTTTATTGTGGTAAGGGTTAGTTGGTGATGATTTAGAGTAGCCGAAGTAATTTAGGTGAGTCTGGCATAGTTTGTTATGATTTGTACACCTTTTTTTGTAATTTTAAGATGATATGGTTTGGTTTGTTGTGGTAAGGGATAGTTGGGGGTGATTTACGGTAGCCGAAGTAATTTAGGTGATTCTGGTATAATTTGTTATGATTTTTAGCATTTTTTGTAATTTTAAAGTGATTGGGCTTAGTTTGTTGCTGTAAAGTGTAGTTGGGGGTGATTTTTGATAGCCGAAATAATTTAGGTGAGTTTGGCATAGTTTGCTATGGTTAGTAGCATTTTTTTGTAATTTAAAAGTGATTGGGTTTAGTTTGTTGTGGTAAGGGTTAGTTGGTGATGATTTATGGTAGCCGAAGTAATTTAGGTGAGTTTGGCATAGTTTGCTATGGTTAGTAGCATTTTTTTGTAATTTAATAGTGATTGGGTTTAGTTTGTTGTGGTAAGGGTTAGTTGGTGATGATTTAGAGTAACCGATGTAATTTAGGTGAGTCTGGCATAGTTTGTTATGATTTGTACACCTTTTTTTGTAATTTTAAGATGATATGGTTTGGTTTGTTGTGGTAAGGGATAGTTGGGGGCGATTTACGGTAGCCGAAGTAATTGGGTTTAGTTTGTTGTGGTAAGGGTTAGTTGGTGATGATTTATGGTAGCCGAAGTAATTTAGGTGAGTTTGGCATAGTTTGCTATGGTTAGTAGCATTTTTTTGTAATTTAAAAGTGATTGGGTTTAGTTTATTGTGGTAAGGGTTAGTTGGTGATGATTTAGAGTAGCCGAAGTAATTTAGGTGAGTCTGGCATAGTTTGTTATGATTTGTACACCTTTTTTTGTAATTTTAAGATGATATGGTTTGGTTTGTTGTGGTAAGGGATAGTTGGGGGTGATTTACGGTAGCCGAAGTAATTTAGGTGATTCTGGTATAATTTGTTATGATTTTTAGCATTTTTTGTAATTTTAAAGTGATTGGGCTTAGTTTGTTGCTGTAAAGTGTAGTTGGGGGTGATTTTTGATAGCCGAAGTAATTTAAGTGAGTTTGGCATAGTTTGCTATGGTTAGTAGCATTTTTTTGTAATTTAAAAGTGATTGGGTTTAGTTTGTTGTGGTAAGGGTTAGTTGGTGATGATTTATGGTAGCCGAAGTAATTTAGGTGAGTTTGGCATAGTTTGCTATGGTTAGTAGCATTTTTTTGTAATTTAAAAGTGATTGGGTTTAGTTTGTTGTGGTAAGGGTTAGTTGGTGATGATTTAGAGTAACCGATGTAATTTAGGTGAGTCTGGCATAGTTTGTTATGATTTGTACACCTTTTTTTGTAATTTTAAGATGATATGGTTTGGTTTGTTGTGGTAAGGGATAGTTGGGGGTGATTTACGGTAGCCGAAGTAATTAGGTGATTCTGGTATAGTTTGTTATGATTTTTAGCATTTTTTTGTAATTTTAAAGTAATTGGGCTTAGTTTGTTGCTGTAAAGTGTAGTTGGGGGTGATTTTTGATAGCCGAAGTAATTTAGGTGAGTTTGGCATAGTTTGCTATGGTTAGTAGCATTTTTTTGTAATTTAAAAGTGATTGGGTTTAGTTTGTTGTGGTAAGCGTTAGTTGGTGATGATTTAGAGTAGCCGAAGTAATTTAGGCGAGTCTGGCATAGTTTGTTATGATTTGTACACCTTTTTTTGTAATTTTAAGATGATATGGTTTGGTTTGTTGTGGTAAGGGATAGTTGGGGGTGATTTACGGTAGCCGAAGTAATTTAGGTGATTCTGGTATAGTTTGTTATGATTTTTAGCATTTTTTTGTAATTTTAAAGTGATTGGGCTTAGTTTGTTGCTGTAAAGTGTAGTTGGGGGTGATTTTTGATAGCCGAAGTAATTAAGATGAATTTGGCATAGTTTGCTATGGTTAGTAGCATTTTTTTGTAATTTAAAAGTGATTGGGTTTAGTTTGTTCTGGTAAGGGTTAGTTGGTAATGATCTATGGTAGCCGAAATACTTTAGGTGAGTTTGGCATAGTTTGCTATGGTTAGTAGCATTTTTTTGTAATTTAAAAGTGATTGGGTTTAGTTTGCTGTGGTAAGGGTTAGTTGGTGATGATTTAGAGTAGCCGAAGTAATTTAAGTGAGTCTGGCATAGTTTGTTATGATTTGTACACCTTTTTTTGTAATTTTAAGATGATATGATTTGGTTTGTTGTGGTAAGGGATAGTTGGGGGTGATTTACGGTAGCCGAAGTAATTTAGGTGATTCTGGTATAGTTTGTTATGATTTTTAGCATTTTTTTGTAATTTTAAAGTGATAGGGCTTAGTTTGTTGTTGTAAAGTGTAGTTGGGGGTGATTTTTGATAGCCGAAGTAATTTAGGTGAGTTTGGCATAGTTTGCTATGGTTAGTAGCATTTTTTTGTAATTTAAATGTGATTGGGTTTAGTTTGTTGTGGTAAGGGTTAGTTGGTGATGATTTATGGTAGCCGAAGTAATTTAGGTGAGTTTGGCATAGTTTGCTATGGTTAGTAGCATTTTTTTGTAATTTAAAAGTGATTGGGTTTAGTTTGTTGTGGTAAGGGTTAGTTGGTGATGATATAGAGTAGCCGAAGTAATTTAAGTGAGTCTGGCATAGTTTGTTATGATTTGTACACCTTTTTTTGTAATTTTAAGATGATATGGTTTGGTTTGTTGTGGTAAGGGATAGTTGGTGATGATTTATGGTAGCCGAAGTAATTTAGGTGAGTTTGGCATTGTTTGCTATGGTTAGTAGCATTTTTTTGCAATTTAAAAGTGATTGGGTTTAGTTTGTTGTGGTAAGGGTTAGTTAGTGATGATTTAGAGTAGCCGAAGTAATTTAGGTGAGTCTGGCATAGTTTGTTATGATTTGTACACCTTTTTTTGTAATTTTAAGATGATATGGTTTGGTTTGTTGTGGTAAGGGATAGTTGGGGATGATTTACGGTAGCCGAAGTAATTTAGGTGATTGTGGTATAGTTTGTTATGATTTTTAGCATTTTTTTGTAATTTTAAAGTGATTGGGCTTAGTTTGTTGCTGTAAAGTGTAGTTGGGGGTGATTTTTGATAGCCGAAGTAATTTAGGTGTGTTTGGCATAGTTTGCTATGGTTAGTAGCATTTTTTTGTAATTTAAAAGTGATTGGGTTTAGTTTGTTGTGGTAAGGGTTAGTTGGTGATGATTTATGGTAGCCGAAGTAATTTAGGTGAGTTTGGCATAGTTTGCTATGGTTAGTAGCATTTTTTTTAATTTAAAAGTGATTGGGTTTAGTTTATTGTGGTAAGGGTTAGTTGGTGATGATTTGGAGTAGCCGAAGTAATTTAGGTGAGTCTGGCATAGTTTGTTATGATTTGTACTCCTTTTTTTGTAATTTTAAGATGATATGGTTTGGTTTGTTGTGGTAAGGGATAGTTGGGGGTGATTTACGGTAGCCGAAGTAATTTAGGTGATTCTGGTATAGTTTGTTATGATTTTTAGCATTTTTTGTAATTTTAAAGTGATTGGGCTTAGTTTGTTGCTGTAAAGTGTAGTTGGGGGTGATTTTTGATAGCCGAAGTAATTTAGGTGAGTTTGGCATAGTTTGCTATGGTTAGTAGCATTTTTTTGTAATTTAAAAGTGATTGGGTTTAGTTTGTTGTGGTAAGGGTTAGTTGGTGATGATTTATGGTAGCCGAAGTAATTTAGGTGAGTTTGGCATAGTTTGCTATGGTTAGTAGCATTTTTTTGTAATTTAAAAGTGACTGGGTTTAATTTGTTGTGGTAAGGGTTAGTTGGTGATGATTTAGAGTAGCCGAAGTAATTTAGGTGAGTCTGGCATAGTTTGTTATGATTTGTACACCTTTTTTTGTAATTTTAAGATGATATGGTTTGGTTTGTTGTGGTAAGGGATAGTTGGTGATGATTTATGGTAGCCGAGGTAATTTAGGTGAGTTTGGCATAGTTTGCTATGGTTAGTAGCATTTTTTTGCAATTTAAAAGTGATTGGGTTTAGTTTGTTGTGGTAAGGGTTAGTTGGTGATGATTTAGAGTAGCCGAAGTAATTTAGGTGAGTCTGGCATAGTTTGTTATGATTTGTACACCTTTTTTTGTAATTTTAAGATGATATGGTTTGGTTTGTTGTGGTAAGGGATAGTTGGGGATGATTTACGGTAGCCGAAGTAATTTAGGTGATTCTGGTATAGTTTGTTATGATTTTTAGCATTTTTTTGTAATTTTAAAGTGATTGGGCTTAGTTTGTTGCTGTAAAGTGTAGTTGGGGGTGATTTTTGATAGCCGAAGTAATTTAGGTGAGTTTGGCATAGTTTGTTATGGCTAGTAGCATTTTTTTGTAATTTAAAAGTGATTGGGTTTAGTTTGTTGTGGTAAGGGTTAGTTGGTGATGATTTATGGTAGCCGAAGTAATTTAGGTGAGTTTGGCATAGTTTGCTATGGTTACTAGCATTTTTTTGTAATTTAATAGTGATTGGGTTTAGTTTGTTGTGGTAAGAGTTAGTTGGTGATGATTTAGAATAGCCGAAGTAATTTAGGTGAGTCTGGCATAGTTTGTTATAATTTGTACACCTTTTTTTTGTAATTTTAAGGTGATATGATTTGGTTTGTTGTGGTAAGGGATAGTTGGGGGTGATTTACGGTAGCCGAAGTAATTCTGGTATAGTTTGTTATGATTTTTAGCATTTTTTTGTAATTTTAAAGTGATTGGGCTTTGTTTGTTGCTGTAAAGTGTAGTTGGGGGTGATTTTTGATAGCCGAAGTAATTTAGGTGAGTTTGGCATAGTTTGCTATGGTTTGTAGCATTTTTTTGTAATTTAAAAGTGATTGGGTTTAGTTTGTTGTGGTAAGGGTTAGTTGGTGATGATTTAGAGTAGCCGAAGTAATTTAGGTGAGTTTGGCATAGTTTGCTATGGTTAGTAGAATTTTTTTGGAATTTAAAAGTGATTGGGTTTAGTTTGTTGTGGTAAGGGTTAGTTGGTGATGATTTAGAGTAGCCGAAGTAATTTAGGTGAGTCTGGCATAGTTTTTTATGATTTGTACACCTTTTTTTGTAATTTTAAGATGATATGGTTTGGTTTGTTGTGGTAAGGGATAGTTGGGGGTGATTTACGGTAGCCGAAGTAATTTAGGTGATTCTGGTATAGTTTGTTATGATTTTTAGCATTTTTTTGTAATTTTAAAGTGATTGGGCTTAGTTTGTTGCTGTAAAGTGTAGTTGTGGGTGATTTTTGATAGCCGAAGTAATTTAGGTGAGTTTGGCACAGTTTGCTATGGTTAGTAGCATTTTTTTGTAATTTAAAAGTGATTGGGTTTAGTTTGTTGTGGTAAGGGTTAGTTGGTGATGATTTATGGTAGCCGAAGTAATTTAGGTGAGTTTGGCATAGTTTGCTATGGTTAGTAGCATTTTTTTGTAATTTAAAAGTGATTGGGTTTAGTTTATTGTGGTAAGGGTTAGTTGGTGATGATTTAGAGTAGCCGAAGTAATTTAGGTGAGTCTGGCATAGTTTGTTATGATTTGTACACCTTTTTTTGTAATTTTAAGATGATATGGTTTGGTTTGTTGTGGTAAGGGATACTTGGGGGTGATTTACGGTAGCCGAAGTAATTTAGGTGAGTCTGGCATAGTTTGTTATGATTTGTACACCTTTTTTTGTAATTTTAAGATGATATGGTTTGGTTTGTTGTGGTAAGGGATACTTGGGGGTGATTTACGGTAGCCGAAGTAATTTAGGTGATTCTGGTATAATTTGTTATGATTTTTAGCATTTTTTGTAATTTTAAAGTGATTGGGCTTAGTTTGTTGCTGTAAAGTGTAGTTGGGGGTGATTTTTGATAGCCGAAGTAATTTAGGTGAGTTTGGCATAGTTTGCTATGGTTAGTAGCATTTTTTTGTAATTTAAAAGTGATTGGGTTTAGTTTGTTGTGGTAAGGGTTAGTTGGTGATGATTTATGGTAGCCGAAGTAATTTAGGTGAGTTTGGCATAGTTTGCTATGGTTAGTTGCATTTTTTTGTAATTTAAAAGTGATTGGGTTTAGTTTGTTGTGGTAAGGGTTAGTTGGTGATGATTTAGAGTAGCCGATGTAATTTAGGTGAGTCTGGCATAGTTTGTTATGATTTGTACACCTTTTTTTGAAATTTTAAGATGATATGGTTTGGTTTGTTGTGGTAAGGGATAGTTGGGGGTGATTTACGGTAGCCGAAGTAATTTAGGTGATTCTGGTATAGTTTGTTATAATTTTTAGCATTTTTTTGTAATTTTAAAGTGATTAGGCTTAGTTTGTTGCTGTATAGTGTAGTTGGGGGTGATTTTTGATAGCCGAAGTAATTTAGGTGAGTTTGGCATAGTTTGCTATAGTTAGTAGCATTTTTTTGTAATTTAAAATTGATTGGGTTTAGTTTGTTGTGGTAAGGGTTAGTTGGTGATGATTTATGGTAGCCGAAGTAATTTAGGTGAGTTTGGCATAGTTTGCTATGGTTACTAGCATTTTTTTGTAATTTAAAAGTGATTGGGTTTAGTTTGTTGTAGTAAGGGTTAGTTGGTGATGATTTAGAGTAGCCGAAGTAATTTAGGTGAGTCTGGCATAGTTTGTTATGATTTGTACACCTTTTTTGTAATTTTAAGATGATATGGTTTGGTTTGTTGTGGTAAGGGATAGTTGGGGGTGATTTACGGTAGCCGAAGTAATTTAGGTGATTCTGGTATAGTTTGTTATGATTTTTAGCATTTTTTTGTAATTTTAAAGTGACTGGGCTTAGTTTGTTGCTGTAAAGTGTAGTTGGGGTGATTTTTGATAGCCGAAGTAATTTAGGTGAGTTTGGCATAGTTTGCTATGGTTAGTAGCATTGTTTTGTAATTTAAAAGTGATTGGGTTTAGTTTGTTGTGGTAAGGATTAGTTGGTGATGATTTATGGTAGCCGAAGTAATTTAGGTGAGTTTGGCATAGTTTGCTATGGTTACTAGCATTTTTTTGTAATTTAAAAGTGATTGGGTTTAGTTTGTTGTGGTAAGGGTTAGTTGGTGATGATTTAGAGTAGCCGAAGTAATTTAGGTGAGTCTGGCATAGTTTGTTATGATTTGTACACCTTTTTTTGTAATTTTAAGATGATATGGTTTGGTTTGTTGTGGTAAGGGATAGTTGGGGGTGATTTACGGTAGCCGAAGTAATTTAGGTGATTCTGCTATAGTTTGTTATGATTTTTAGCATTTTTTTGTAATTTTTAAGTGATTGGGCTTAGTTTGTTGCTGTAAAGTGAAGTTGGGGGTGATTTTTGATAGCTGAAGTAATTTAGGTGAGTTTGGCATAGTTTGCTATGGTTAGTAGCATTTTTTTGTAATTTAAAAGTGATTGGGTTTAGTTTGTTGTGGTAAGGGTTAGTTGGTGATGATTTATGGTAGCCGAAGTAATTTAGGTGAGTTTGGCATAGTTTGCTATGGTTACTAGCATTTTTTTGTAATTTAAAAGTGATTGGGTTTAGTTTGTTGTGGTAAGGGTTAGTTGGTGATGATTTAGAGTAGCCGAAGTAATTTAGGTGAGTCTGGCATAGTTTGTTATGATTTGTACACCTTTTTTTGTAATTTTAAGATGATATGGTTTGGTTTGTTGTGGTAAGGGATAGTTGGGGGTGATTTACGGTACCCGAAGTAATTTAGGTGATTCTGGTATAATTTGTTATGATTTTTAGCATTTTTTTGTAATTTTAAAGTGATTGGGCTTAGGTTGTTGCTGTAAAGTGTAGTTGGGGGTGATTTTTGATAGCCGAAGTAATTTAGGTGAATTTGGCATAGTTTGCTATGGTTAGTAGCATTTTTTTGTAATTTAAAAGTGATTGGGTTTAGTTTGTTGTGGTAAGGGTGAGTTGGTGATGATTTATGGTAGCCGAAGTAATTTAGGTGAGTTTGGCATAGTTTGCTCTGGTTAGTAGCATTTTTTTGTAATTTAAAAGTGATTGGGTTTAGTTTGTTGTGGTAAGGGTTAGTTGGTGATGATTTAGAGTAGCCGAAGTAATTTAGGTGAGTCTGGCATAGTTTGTTATGATTTTTACACCTTTTTTTGTAATTTTAAGATGATATGGTTTGGTTTGTTGTGGTAAGGGATAGTTGGGGGTGATTTACGGTAGCCGAAGTAATTTAGGTGAGTTTGGCATAGTTTGCTATGGTTAGTAGCATTTTTTTGTAATTTAAAAGTGATTGGGTTTAGTTTGTTGTGGTAAGGGTTAGTTGGTGATGATTTAGAGTAGCCGAAGTAATTTAGGTGAGTCTGGCATAGTTTGTTATGATTTGTACACCTTTTTTTGTAATTTTAAGATGATATGGTTTGGTTTGTTGTGGTAAGGGATAGTTGGGGGTGATTTACGGTAGCCGAAGTAATTTAGGTGATTCTGGTATAGTTTGTTATGATTTTTAGCATTTTTTTGTAATTTTAAAGTGACTGGGCTTAGTTTGTTGCTGTAAAGTGTAGTTGGGGTGATTTTTGATAGCCGAAGTAATTTAGGTGAGTTTGGCATAGTTTGCTATGGTTAGTAGCATTTTTTTGTAATTTAAAAGTGATTGGGTTTAGTTTGTTGTGGTAAGGGTTAGTTGGTGATGATTTATGGTAGCCGAAGTAATTTAGGTGAGTTTGGCATAGTTTGCTATGGTTACTAGCATTTTTTTGTAATTTAAAAGTGATTGGGTTTAGTTTGTTGTGGTAAGGGTTAGTTGGTGATGATTTAGAGTAGCCGAAGTAATTTAGGTGAGTCTGGCATAGTTTGTTATGATTTGTACACCTTTTTTTGTAATTTTAAGATGATATGGTTTGGTTTGTTGTGGTAAGGGATAGTTGGGGGTGATTTACGGTAGCCGAAGTAATTTAGGTGATTCTGGTATAGTTTGTTATGATTTTTAGCATTTTTTTGTAATTTTAAAGTGACTGGGCTTAGTTTGTTGCTGTAAAGTGTTGTTGGGGTGATTTTTGATAGCCGTAGTAATTTAGGTGAGTTTGGCATAGTTTGCTATGGTTAGTAGCATTTTTTTTGTAATTTAAAAGTGATTGGGTTTAGTTTGTTGTGGTAAGGGTTAGTTGGTGATGATTTATGGTAGCCGAAGTAATTTTGGTGAATTTGGCATAGTTTGCTATGGTTACTAGCATTTTTTTGTAATTTAAAAGTGATTGGGTTTAGTTTGTTGTGGTAAGGGTTAGTTGGTGATGATTTAGAGTAGCCGAAGTAATTTAGGTGAGTCTGGCATAGTTTCTTATGATTTGTACACCTTTTTTTGTAATTTTAAGATGATATGGTTTGGTTTGTTGTGGTAAGGGATAGTTGGGGGTGATTTACGGTAGCCGAAGTAATTTAGGTAATTCTGCTATAGTTTGTTATTATTTTTAGCATTTTTTTGTAATTTTAAAGTGATTGGGCTTAGTTTGTTGCTGTAAAGTGTAGTTGGGGGTGATTTTTGATAGCCGAAGTAATTTAGGTGAGTTTGGCATAGTTTGTTATGATTTGTACACCTTTTTTTGTAATGTTAAGATGATATGGTTTGGTTTGTTGTGGTAAGGGATAGTTGGGGGTGATTTACGGTAGCCGAAGTAGTTTAGGTGATTCTGGTATAGTTTGTTATGATTTTTAGCATTTTTTTGTAATTTTAAAGTAACTGGGCTTAGTTTGTTGCTGTAAAGTGTAGTTGGGGTGATTTTTGATAGCCGAAGTAATTTAGGTGAGTTTGGCATAGTTTGCTATGGTTACTATCATTTTTTTGTAATTTAAAAGTGATTGGGTTTAGTTTGTTGTGGTAAGGGTTAGTTGGTGATGATTTATGGTAGCCGAAGTAATTTAGGTGAGTTTGGCATAGTTTGCTATGGTTACTAGCATTTTTGTGTAATTTAAAAGTGTTTGGGTATAGTTTGTTGTGGTAAGGGTTAGTTGGTGATGATTTACGGTAGCCGAAGTAATTTAGGTGATTCTGCTATAGTTTGTTATGATTTTTAGCATTTTTTTGTAGTTTTAAAGTGATTGGGCTTAGTTTGTTGCTGTAAAGTGTAGTTGGTGATGATTTATGGTAGCCGAAGTAATTTAGATGAGTTTGGCATAGTTTGCTATGGTTACTAGCATTTTTTTGTAATTTAAAAGTGATTGGGTTTAGTTTGTTGTGGTAAGGGTTAGTTGGTGATGATTTATGGTAGCCGAAGTAATTTAGGTGAGTTTGGCATAGTTTGCTATGGTTACTAGCATTTTTTTGTAATTTAAAAGTGATTGGGTATAGTTTGTTGTGGTAAGAGTTAGTTGGTGATGATTTAGAGTAGCCGAAGTAATTTAGGTAAGTCTGGCATAGTTTGTTATGATTTGTACACCTTTCTTTGTAATTTTAAGATGATATGGTTTGGTTTGTTGTGGTAAGGGATAGTTGGGGGTGATTTACGGTAGCCGAAGTAATTTAGGTGAGTTTGGCATAGTTTGCTATGGTTAGTAGCATTTTTTTGTAATTTAAAATTGATTGGGTTTAGTTTGTTGTAGTAAGGGTTAGTTGGTGATGATTTAGAATAGCCGAAGTAATTTAGGTGAGTCTGGCATAGTTTGTTATGATTTGTACACCTTTTTTGTAATTTTAAGATGATATGGTTTGGTTTGTTGTGGTAAGGGATAGTTGGGGGTGATTTACGGTAGCCGAAGTAATTTAGGTGATTCTGGTATAGTTTGTTATGATTTTTAGCATTTTTTTGTAATTTTAAAGTGACTGGGCTTAGTTTGTTGCTGTAAAGTGTAGTTGGGGTGATTTTTGATAGCGGAAGTAATTTAGGTGAGTTTGGCATAGTTTGCTATGGTTAGTAGCATTTTTTTGTAATTTAAAAGTGATTGGGTTTAGTTTGTTGTGGTAAGGGTTAGTTGGTGATGATTTATGGTAGCCGAAGTAATTTAGGTGAATTTGGCATAGTTTGCTATGGTTACTAGCATTTTTTTGTAATTTAAAAGTGATTGGGTTTAGTTTGTTGTGGTAAGGGTTAGTTGGTGATGATTTAGAGTAGCCGAAGTAATTTAGGTGAGTCTGGCATAGTTTCTTATGATTTGTACACTTTTTTTGTAATTTTAAGATGATATGGTTTGGTTTGTTGTGGTAAGGGATAGTTGGGGGTGATTTACGGTAGCCGAAGTAATTTAGGTGATTCTGCTATAGTTTGTTATGATTTTTAGCATTTTTTTGTAATTTTAAAGTGATTGGGCTTAGTTTGTTGCTGTAAAGTGTAGTTGGGGGTGATTTTTGATAGCCGAAGTAATTTAGGTGAGTTTGGCATAGTTTGCTATGGTTAGTAGCATTTTTTTGTAATTTAAGAGTGATTGGGTTTAGTTTGTTGTGGTAAGGGTTAGTTGGTGATGATTTAGAGTAGCCGAAGTAATTTAAGTGAGTCTGGCATAGTTTGTTATGGTTAGTAGCATTTTTTTGTAATTTAAAAGTGATTGTGTTTAGCTTGTTGTGGTAAGGGTTAGTTGGTGATGATTTAGAGTAGCCGAAGTAATTTAGGTGAGTCTGGCATAGTTTGTTATGATTTTTACACCTTTTTTTGTAATTTTAAAATGATATGGTTTGGTTTGTTGTGGTAAGGGATAGTTAGGGGTGATTTACGGTAGCCGAAGTAATTTAGGTGATTCTGGTATAGTTTGTTATGATTTTTAGCATTTTTTTGTAATTTTAAAGTGATTGCGCTTAGTTTGTTGCTGTAAAGTGTAGTTGGGGGTGATTTTTGATAGCCGTACTTATTTAGGTGAGTTTGGCATAGTTTGCTATGGTTAGTAGCATTTTTTTGTAATTTAAAAGTGATTGGGTTTAGTTTGTTGTGGTAAGGGTTAGTTGGTGATGATTTATGGTAGCCGAAGTAATTTAGGTGAGTTTGGCATAGTTTGCTATGGTTACTAGCATTTTTGTGTAATTTAAAAGTGATTGGGTATAGTTTGTTGTGGTAAGGGTTAGTTGGTGATGATTTACGGTAGCCGAAGTAATTTAGGTGATTCTGCTATAGTTTGTTATGATTTTTAGCATTTTTTTGTAGTTTTAAAGTGATTGGGCTTAGTTTGTTGCTGTAAAGTGTAGTTGGTGATGATTTATGGTAGCCGAAGTAATTTAGATGAGTTTGGCATAGTTTGCTATGGTTACTAGCATTTTTTTGTAATTTAAAAGTGATTGGGTTTAGTTTGCTGTGGTAAGGGTTAGTTGGTGATGATTTAGAGTAGCCGAAGTAATTTAAGTGAGTCTGGCATAGTTTGTTATGATTTGTACACCTTTTTTTGTAATTTTAAGATGATATGATTTGGTTTGTTGTGGTAAGGGATAGTTGGGGGTGATTTACGGTAGCCGAAGTAATTTAGGTGATTCTGGTATAGTTTGTTATGATTTTTAGCATTTTTTTGTAATTTTAAAGTGATAGGGCTTAGTTTGTTGTTGTAAAGTGTAGTTGGGGGTGATTTTTGATAGCCGAAGTAATTTAGGTGAGTTTGGCATAGTTTGCTATGGTTAGTAGCATTTTTTTGTAATTTAAATGTGATTGGGTTTAGTTTGTTGTGGTAAGGGTTAGTTGGTGATGATTTATGGTAGCCGAAGTAATTTAGGTGAGTTTGGCATAGTTTGCTATGGTTAGTAGCATTTTTTTGTAATTTCAAAGTGATTGGGTTTAGTTTGTTGTGGTAAGGGTTAGTTGGTGATGATATAGAGTAGCCGAAGTAATTTAAGTGAGTCTGGCATAGTTTGTTATGATTTGTACACCTTTTTTTGTAATTTTAAGATGATATGGTTTGGTTTGTTGTGGTAAGGGATAGTTGGTGATGATTTATGGTAGCCGAAGTAATTTAGGTGAGTTTGGCATTGTTTGCTATGGTTAGTAGCATTTTTTTGCAATTTAAAAGTGATTGGGTTTAGTTTGTTGTGGTAAGGGTTAGTTAGTGATGATTTAGAGTAGCCGAAGTAATTTAGGTGAGTCTGGCATAGTTTGTTATAATTTGTACACCTTTTTTTGTAATTTTAAGATGATATGGTTTGGTTTGTTGTGGTAAGGGATAGTTGGGGATGATTTATGGTAGCCGAAGTAATTTAGGTGATTGTGGTATAGTTTGTTATGATTTTTAGCATTTTTTTGTAATTTTAAAGTGATTGGGCTTAGTTTGTTGCTGTAAAGTGTAGTTGGGGGTGATTTTTGATAGCCGAAGTAATTTAGGTGTGTTTGGCATAGTTTGCTATGGTTAGTAGCATTTTTTTGTAATTTAAAAGTGATTGGGTTTAGTTTGTTGTGGTAAGGGTTAGTTGGTGATGATTTATGGTAGCCGAAGTAATTTAGGTGAGTTTGGCATAGTTTGCTATGGTTAGTAGCATTTTTTTTAATTTAAAAGTGATTGGGTTTAGTTTATTGTGGTAAGGGTTAGTTGGTGATGATTTGGAGTAGCCGAAGTAATTTAGGTGAGTCTGGCATAGTTTGTTATGATTTGTACTCCTTTTTTTGTAATTTTAAGATGATATGGTTTGGTTTGTTGTGGTAAGGGATAGTTGGGGGTGATTTACGGTAGCCGAAGTAATTTAGGTGATTCTGGTATAGTTTGTTATGATTTTTAGCATTTTTTGTAATTTTAAAGTGATTGGGCTTAGTTTGTTGCTGTAAAGTGTAGTTGGGGGTGATTTTTGATAGCCGAAGTAATTTAGGTGAGTTTGGCATAGTTTGCTATGGTTAGTAGCATTTTTTTGTAATTTAAAAGTGATTGGGTTTAGTTTGTTGTGGTAAGGGTTAGTTGGTGATGATTTATGGTAGCCGAAGTAATTAAGGTGAGTTTGGCATAGTTTGCTATGGTTAGTAGCATTTTTTTGTAATTTAAAAGTGACTGGGTTTAATTTGTTGTGGTAAGGGTTAGTTGGTGATGATTTAGAGTAGCCGAAGTAATTTAGGTGAGTCTGGCATAGTTTGTTATGATTTGTACACCTTTTTTTGTAATTTTAAGATGATATGGTTTGGTTTGTTGTGGTAAGGGATAGTTGGTGATGATTTATGGTAGCCGAGGTAATTTAGGTGAGTTTGGCATAGTTTGCTATGGTTAGTAGCATTTTTTTGCAATTTAAAAGTGATTGGGTTTAGTTTGTTGTGGTAAGGGTTAGTTGGTGATGATTTAGAGTAGCCGAAGTAATTTAGGTGAGTCTGGCATAGTTTGTTATGATTTGTACACCTTTTTTTGTAATTTTAAGATGATATGGTTTGGTTTGTTGTGGTAAGGGATAGTTGGGGATGATTTACGGTAGCCGAAGTAATTTAGGTGATTCTGGTATAGTTTGTTATGATTTTTAGCATTTTTTTGTAATTTTAAAGTGATTGGGCTTAGTTTGTTGCTGTAAAGTGTAGTTGGGGGTGATTTTTGATAGCCGAAGTAATTTAGGTGAGTTTGGCATAGTTTGTTATGGCTAGTAGCATTTTTTTGTAATTTAAAAGTGATTGGGTTTAGTTTGTTGTGGTAAGGGTTAGTTGGTGATGATTTATGGTAGCCGAAGTAATTTAGGTGAGTTTGGCATAGTTTGCTATGGTTACTAGCATTTTTTTGTAATTTAATAGTGATTGGGTTTAGTTTGTTGTGGTAAGGGTTAGTTGGTGATGATTTAGAATAGCCGAAGTAATTTAGGTGAGTCTGGCATAGTTTGTTATAATTTGTACACCTTTTTTTTGTAATTTTAAGGTGATATGATTTGGTTTGTTGTGGTAAGGGATAGTTGGGGGTGATTTACGGTAGCCGAAGTAATTCTGGTATAGTTTGTTATGACTTTTAGCATTTTTTTGTAATTTTAAAGTGATTGGGCTTTGTTTGTTGCTGTAAAGTGTAGTTGGGGGTGATTTTTGATAGCCGAAGTAATTTAGGTGAGTTTGGCATAGTTTGCTATGGTTTGTAGCATTTTTTTGTAATTTAAAAGTGATTGGGTTTAGTTTGTTGTGGTAAGGGTTAGTTGGTGATGATTTAGAGTAGCCGAAGTAATTTAGGTGAGTTTGGCATAGTTTGCTATGGTTAGTAGAATTTTTTTGGAATTTAAAAGTGATTGGGTTTAGTTTGTTGTGGTAAGGGTTAGTTGGTGATGATTTAGAGTAGCCGAAGTAATTTAGGTGAGTCTGGCATAGTTTTTTATGATTTGTACACCTTTTTTTGTAATTTTAAGATGATATGGTTTGGTTTGTTGTGGTAAGGGATAGTTGGGGGTGATTTACGGTAGCCGAAGTAATTTAGGTGATTCTGGTATAGTTTGTTATGATTTTTAGCATTTTTTTGTAATTTTAAAGTGATTGGGCTTAGTTTGTTGCTGTAAAGTGTAGTTGTGGGTGATTTTTGATAGCCGAAGTAATTTAGGTGAGTTTGGCATAGTTTGCTATGGTTAGTAGCATTTTTTTGTAATTTAAAAGTGATTGGGTTTAGTTTGTTGTGGTAAGGGTTAGTTGGTGATGATTTATGGTAGCCGAAGTAATTTAGGTGAGTTTGGCATAGTTTGCTATGGTTAGTAGCATTTTTTTGTAATTTAAAAGTGATTGGGTTTAGTTTATTGTGGTAAGGGTTAGTTGGTGATGATTTAGAGTAGCCGAAGTAATTTAGGTGAGTCTGGCATAGTTTGTTATGATTTGTACACCTTTTTTTGTAATTTTAAGATGATATGGTTTGGTTTGTTGTGGTAAGGGATACTTGGTGGTGATTTACGGTAGCCGAAGTAATTTAGGTGAGTCTGGCATAGTTTGTTATGATTTGTACACCTTTTTTTGTAATTTTAAGATGATATGGTTTGGTTTGTTGTGGTAAGGGATACTTGGGGGTGATTTACGGTAGCCGAAGTAATTTAGGTGATTCTGGTATAATTTGTTATGATTTTTAGCATTTTTTGTAATTTTAAAGTGATTGGGCTTAGTTTGTTGCTGTAAAGTGTAGTTGGGGGTGATTTTTGATAGCCGAAGTAATTTAGGTGAGTTTGGCATAGTTTGCTATGGTTAGTAGCATTTTTTTGTAATTTAAAAGTGATTGGGTTTAGTTTGTTGTGGTAAGGGTTAGTTGGTGATGATTTATGGTAGCCGAAGTAATTTAGGTGAGTTTGGCATAGTTTGCTATGGTTAGTTGCATTTTTTTGTAATTTAAAAGTGATTGGGTTTAGTTTGTTGTGGTAAGGGTTAGTTGGTGATGATTTAGAGTAGCCGATGTAATTTAGGTGAGTCTGGCATAGTTTGTTATGATTTGTACACCTTTTTTTGAAATTTTAAGATGATATGGTTTGGTTTGTTGTGGTAAGGGATAGTTGGGGGTGATTTACGGTAGCCGAAGTAATTTAGGTGATTCTGGTATAGTTTGTTATAATTCTTAGCATTTTTTTGTAATTTTAAAGTGATTAGGCTTAGTTTGTTGCTGTATAGTGTAGTTGGGGGTGATTTTTGATAGCCGAAGTAATTTAGGTGAGTTTGGCATAGTTTGCTATAGTTAGTAGCATTTTTTTGTAATTTAAAATTGATTGGGTTTAGTTTGTTGTGGTAAGGGTTAGTTGGTGATGATTTATGGTAGCCGAAGTAATTTAGGTGAGTTTGGCATAGTTTGCTATGGTTACTAGCATTTTTTTGTAATTTAAAAGTGATTGGGTTTAGTTTGTTGTAGTAAGGGTTAGTTGGTGATGATTTAGAGTAGCCGAAGTAATTTAGGTGAGTCTGGCATAGTTTGTTATGATTTGTACACCTTTTTTGTAATTTTAAGATGATATGGTTTGGTTTGTTGTGGTAAGGGATAGTTGGGGGTGATTTACGGTAGCCGAAGTAATTTAGGTGATTCTGGTATAGTTTGTTATGATTTTTAGCATTTTTTTGTAATTTTAAAGTGACTGGGCTTAGTTTGTTGCTGTAAAGTGTAGTTGGGGTGAATTTTGATAGCCGAAGTAATTTAGGTGAGTTTGGCATAGTTTGCTATGGTTAGTAGCATTGTTTTGTAATTTAAAAGTGATTGGGTTTAGTTTGTTGTGGTAAGGATTAGTTGGTGATGATTTATGGTAGCCGAAGTAATTTAGGTGAGTTTGGCATAGTTTGCTATGGTTACTAGCATTTTTTTGTAATTTAAAAGTGATTGGGTTTAGTTTGTTGTGGTAAGGGTTAGTTGGTGATGATTTAGAGTAGCCGAAGTAATTTAGGTGAGTCTGGCATAGTTTGTTATGATTTGTACACCTTTTTTTGTAATTTTAAGATGATATGGTTTGGTTTGTTGTGGTAAGGGATAGTTGGGGGTGATTTACGGTAGCCGAAGTAATTTAGGTGATTCTGCTATAGTTTGTTATGATTTTTAGCATTTTTTTGTAATTTTTAAGTGATTGGGCTTAGTTTGTTGCTGTAAAGTGAAGTTGGGGGTGATTTTTGATAGCTGAAGTAATTTAGGTGAGTTTGGCATAGTTTGCTATTATTAGTAGCATTTTTTTGTAATTTAAAAGTGATTGGGTTTAGTTTGTTGTGGTAAGGGTTAGTTGGTGATGATTTATGGTAACCGAAGTAATTTAGGTGAGTTTGGCATAGTTTGCTATGGTTACTAGCATTTTTTTGTAATTTAAAAGTGATTGGGTTTAGTTTGTTGTGGTAAGGGTTAGTTGGTGATGATTTAGAGTAGCCGAAGTAATTTAGGTGAGTCTGGCATAGTTTGTTATGATTTGTACACCTTTTTTTGTAATTTTAAGATGATATGGTTTGGTTTGTTGTGGTAAGGGATAGTTGGGGGTGATTTACGGTAGCCGAAGTAATTTAGGTGATTCTGGTATAATTTGTTATGATTTTTAGCATTTTTTTGTAATTTTAAAGTGATTGGGCTTAGGTTGTTGCTGTAAAGTGTAGTTGGGGGTGATTTTTGATAGCCGAAGTAATTTAGGTGAATTTGGCATAGTTTGCTATGGTTAGTAGCATTTTTTTGTAATTTAAAAGTGATTGGGTTTAGTTTGTTGTGGTAAGGGTGAGTTGGTGATGATTTATGGTAGCCGAAGTAATTTAGGTGAGTTTGGCATAGTTTGCTCTGGTTAGTAGCATTTTTTTGTAATTTAAAAGTGATTGGGTTTAGTTTGTTGTGGTAAGGGTTAGTTGGTGATGATTTAGAGTAGCCGAAGTAATTTAGGTGAGTCTGGCATAGTTTGTTATGATTTTTACACCTTTTTTTGTAATTTTAAGATGATATGGTTTGGTTTGTTGTGGTAAGGGATAGTTGGGGGTGATTTACGGTAGCCGAAGTAATTTAGGTGAGTTTGGCATAGTTTGCTATGGTTAGTAGCATTTTTTTGTAATTTAAAAGTGATTGGGTTTAGTTTGTTGTGGTAAGGGTTAGTTGGTGATGATTTAGAGTAGCCGAAGTAATTTAGGTGAGTCTGGCATAGTTTGTTATGATTTGTACACCTTTTTTTGTAATTTTAAGATGATATGGTTTGGTTTGTTGTGGTAAGGGATAGTTGGGGGTGATTTACGGTAGCCGAAGTAATTTAGGTGATTCTGGTATAGTTTGTTATGATTTTTAGCATTTTTTTGTAATTTTAAAGTGACTGGGCTTAGTTTGTTGCTGTAAAGTGTAGTTGGGGTGATTTTTGATAGCCGAAGTAATTTAGGTGAGTTTGGCATAGTTTGCTATGGTTAGTAGCATTTTTTTGTAATTTAAAAGTGATTGGGTTTAGTTTGTTGTGGTAAGGGTTAGTTGGTGATGATTTAGAGTAGCCGAAGTAATTTAGGTGAGTCTGGCATAGTTTGTTATGATTTGTACACCTTTTTTTGTAATTTTAAGATGATATGGTTTGGTTTGTTGTGGTAAGGGATAGTTGGGGGTGATTTACGGTAGCCGAAGTAATTTAGGTGATTCTGGTATAGTTTGTTATGATTTTTAGCATTTTTTTGTAATTTTAAAGTGACTGGGCTTAGTTTGTTGCTGTAAAGTGTTGTTGGGGTGATTTTTGATAGCCGAAGTAATTTAGGTGAGTTTGGCATAGTTTGCTATGGTTAGTAGCATTTTTTTGTAATTTAAAAGTGATTGGGTTTAGTTTGTTGTGGTAAGGGTTAGTTGGTGATGATTTATGGTAGCCGAAGTAATTTTGGTGAATTTGGCATAGTTTGCTATGGTTACTAGCATTTTTTTGTAATTTAAAAGTGATTGGGTTTAGTTTGTTGTGGTAAGGGTTAGTTGGTGATGATTTAGAGTAGCCGAAGTAATTTAGGTGAGTCTGGCATAGTTTCTTATGATTTGTACACCTTTTTTTGTAATTTTAAGATGATATGGTTTGGTTTGTTGTGGTAAGGGATAGTTGGGGGTGATTTACGGTAGCCGAAGTAATTTAGGTAATTCTGCTATAGTTTGTTATTATTTTTAGCATTTTTTTGTAATTTTAAAGTGATTGGGCTTAGTTTGTTGCTGTAAAGTGTAGTTGGGGGTGATTTTTGATAGCCGAAGTAATTTAGGTGAGTTTGGCATAGTTTGTTATGATTTGTACACCTTTTTTTGTAATGTTAAGATGATATGGTTTGGTTTGTTGTGGTAGGGGATAGTTGGGGGTGATTTACGGTAGCCGAAGTAGTTTAGGTGATTCTGGTATAGTTTGTTATGATTTTTAGCATTTTTTTGTAATTTTAAAGTAACTGGGCTTAGTTTGTTGCTGTAAAGTGTAGTTGGGGTGATTTTTGATAGCCGAAGTAATTTAGGTGAGTTTGGCATAGTTTGCTATGGTTACTATCATTTTTTTGTAATTTAAAAGTGATTGGGTTTAGTTTGTTGTGGTAAGGGTTAGTTGGTGATGATTTATGGTAGCCGAAGTAATTTAGGTGAGTTTGGCATAGTTTGCTATGGTTACTAGCATTTTTGTGTAATTTAAAAGTGTTTGGGTATAGTTTGTTGTGGTAAGGGTTAGTTGGTGATGATTTACGGTAGCCGAAGTAATTTAGGTGATTCTGCTATAGTTTGTTATGATTTTTAGCATTTTTTTGTAGTTTTAAAGTGATTGGGCTTAGTTTGTTGCTGTAAAGTGTAGTTGGTGATGATTTATGGTAGCCGAAGTAATTTAGATGAGTTTGGCATAGTTTGCTATGGTTACTAGCATTTTTTTGTAATTTAAAAGTGATTGGGTTTAGTTTGTTGTGGTAAGGGTTAGTTGGTGATGATTTATGGTAGCCGAAGTAATTTAGGTGAGTTTGGCATAGTTTGCTATGGTTACTAGCATTTTTTTGTAATTTAAAAGTGATTGGGTATAGTTTGTTGTGGTAAGAGTTAGTTGGTGATGATTTAGAGTAGCCGAAGTAATTTAGGTAAGTCTGGCATAGTTTGTTATGATTTGTACACCTTTCTTTGTAATTTTAAGATGATATGGTTTGGTTTGTTGTGGTAAGGGATAGTTGGGGGTGATTTACGGTAGCCGAAGTAATTTAGGTGAGTTTGGCATAGTTTGCTATGGTTAGTAGCATTTTTTTGTAATTTAAAATTGATTGGGTTTAGTTTGTTGTAGTAAGGGTTAGTTGGTGATGATTTAGAATAGCCGAAGTAATTTAGGTGAGTCTGGCATAGTTTGTTATGATTTGTACACCTTTTTTGTAATTTTAAGATGATATGGTTTGGTTTGTTGTGGTAAGGGATAGTTGGGGGTGATTTACGGTAGCCGAAGTAATTTAGGTGATTCTGGTATAGTTTGTTATGATTTTTAGCATTTTTTTGTAATTTTAAAGTGACTGGGCTTAGTTTGTTGCTGTAAAGTGTAGTTGGGGTGATTTTTGATAGCGGAAGTAATTTAGGTGAGTTTGGCATAGTTTGCTATGGTTAGTAGCATTTTTTTGTAATTTAAAAGTGATTGGGTTTAGTTTGTTGTGGTAAGGGTTAGTTGGTGATGATTTATGGTAGCCGAAGTAATTTAGGTGAATTTGGCATAGTTTGCTATGGTTACTAGCATTTTTTTGTAATTTAAAAGTGATTGGGTTTAGTTTGTTGTGGTAAGGGTTAGTTGGTGATGATTTAGAGTAGCCGAAGTAATTTAGGTGAGTCTGGCATAGTTTCTTATGATTTGTACACTTTTTTTGTAATTTTAAGATGATATGGTTTGGTTTGTTGTGGTAAGGGATAGTTGGGGGTGATTTACGGTAGCCGAAGTAATTTAGGTGATTCTGCTATAGTTTGTTATGATTTTTAGCATTTTTTTGTAATTTTAAAGTGATTGGGCTTAGTTTGTTGCTGTAAAGTGTAGTTGGGGGTGATTTTTGATAGCCGAAGTAATTTAGGTGAGTTTGGCATAGTTTGCTATGGTTAGTAGCATTTTTTTGTAATTTAAGAGTGATTGGGTTTAGTTTGTTGTGGTAAGGGTTAGTTGGTGATGATTTAGAGTAGCCGAAGTAATTTAAGTGAGTCTGGCATAGTTTGTTATGGTTAGTAGCATTTTTTTGTAATTTAAAAGTGATTGTGTTTAGTTTGTTGTGGTAAGGGTTAGTTGGTGATGATTTAGAGTAGCCGAAGTAATTTAGGTGAGTCTGGCATAGTTTGTTATGATTTTTACACCTTTTTTTGTAATTTTAAAATGATATGGTTTGGTTTGTTGTGGTAAGGGATAGTTAGGGGTGATTTACGGTAGCCGAAGTAATTTAGGTGATTCTGGTATAGTTTGTTATGATTTTTAGCATTTTTTTGTAATTTTAAAGTGATTGCGCTTAGTTTGTTGCTGTAAAGTGTAGTTGGGGGTGATTTTTGATAGCCGTACTTATTTAGGTGAGTTTGGCATAGTTTGCTATGGTTAGTAGCATTTTTTTGTAATTTAAAAGTGATTGGGTTTAGTTTGTTGTGGTAAGGGTTAGTTGGTGATGATTTATGGTAGCCGAAGTAATTTAGGTGAGTTTGGCATAGTTTGCTATGGTTACTAGCATTTTTGTGTAATTTAAAAGTGATTGGGTATAGTTTGTTGTGGTAAGGGTTAGTTGGTGATGATTTACGGTAGCCGAAGTAATTTAGGTGATTCTGCTATAGTTTGTTATGATTTTTAGCATTTTTTTGTAGTTTTAAAGTGATTGGGCTTAGTTTGTTGCTGTAAAGTGTAGTTGGTGATGATTTATGGTAGCCGAAGTAATTTAGATGAGTTTGGCATAGTTTGCTATGGTTACTAGCATTTTTTTGTAATTTAAAAGTGATTGGGTTTAGTTTGTTGTGGTAAGGGTTAGTTGGTGATGATTTATGGTAGCCGAAGTAATTTAGGTGAGTTTGGCATAGTTTGCTATGGTTACTAGCATTTTTTTGTAATTTAAAAGTGATTGGGTATAGTTTGTTGTGGTAAGAGTTAGTTGGTGATGATTTAGAGTAGCCGAAGTAATTTAGGTAAGTCTGGCATAGTTTGTTATGATTTGTACACCTTTCTTTGTAATTTTAAGATGATATGGTTTGGTTTGTTGTGGTAAGGGATAGTTGGGAGTGATTTACGGTAGCCGAAGTAATTTAGGTGAGTTTGGCATAGTTTGCTATGGTTAGTAGCATTTTTTTGTAATTTAAAATTGATTGGGTTTAGTTTGTTGTAGTAAGGGTTAGTTGGTGATGATTTAGAATAGCCGAAGTAATTTAGGTGAGTCTGGCATAGTTTGTTATGATTTGTACACCTTTTTTGTAATTTTAAGATGATATAGTTTGGTTTGTTGTGGTAAGGGATAGTTGGGGGTGATTTACGGTAGCCGAAGTAATTTAGGTGATTCTGGTATAGTTTGTTATGATTTTTAGCATTTTTTTGTAATTTTAAAGTGACTGGGCTTAGTTTGTTGCTGTAAAGTGTAGTTGGGGTGATTTTTGATAGCGGAAGTAATTTAGGTGAGTTTGGCATAGTTTGCTATGGTTAGTAGCATTTTTTTGTAATTTAAAAGTGATTGGGTTTAGTTTGTTGTGGTAAGGGTTAGTTGGTGATGATTTATGGTAGCCGAAGTAATTTAGGTGAATTTGGCATAGTTTGCTATGGTTACTAGCATTTTTTTGTAATTTAAAAGTGATTGGGTTTAGTTTGTTGTGGTAAGGGTTAGTTGGTGATGATTTAGAGTAGCCGAAGTAATTTAGGTGAGTCTGGCATAGTTTCTTATGATTTGTACACCTTTTTTTGTAATTTTAAGATGATATGGTTTGGTTTGTTGTGGTAAGGGATAGTTGGGGGTGATTTACGGTAGCCGAAGTAATTTAGGTGATTCTGCTATAGTTTGTTATGATTTTTAGCATTTTTTTGTAATTTTAAAGTGATTGGGCTTAGTTTGTTGCTGTAAAGTGTAGTTGGGGGTGATTTTTGATAGCCGAAGTAATTTAGGTGAGTTTGGCATAGTTTGCTATGGTTAGTAGCATTTTTTTGTAATTTAAGAGTGATTGGGTTTAGTTTGTTGTGGTAAGGGTTAGTTGGTGATGATTTAGAGTAGCCGAAGTAATTTAAGTGAGTCTGGCATAGTTTGTTATGGTTAGTAGCATTTTTTTGTAATTTAAAAGTGATTGTGTTTAGTTTGTTGTGGTAAGGGTTAGTTGGTGATGATTTAGAGTAGCCGAAGTAATTTAGGTGAGTCTGGCATAGTTTGTTATGATTTTTACACCTTTTTTTGTAATTTTAAAATGATATGGTTTGGTTTGTTGTGGTAAGGGATAGTTAGGGGTGATTTACGGTAGCCGAAGTAATTTAGGTGATTCTGGTATAGTTTGTTATGATTTTTAGCATTTTTTTGTAATTTTAAAGTGATTGGGCTTAGTTTGTTGCTGTAAAGTGTAGTTGGGGGTGATTTTTGATAGCAGAAGTAATTTAGGTGAGTTTGGCATAGTTTGCTATGGTTAGTAGCATTTTTTTGTAATTTAAAAGTGATTGGGTTTAGTTTGTTGTGGTAAGGGTTAGTTGGTGATGATTTATGGTAGCCGAAGTAATTTAGGTGAGTTTGGCATAGTTTGCTATGGTTACTAGCATTTTTTTGTAATTTAAAATTGATTGGGTTTAGTTTGTTGTGGTAAGGGTTAGTTGGTGATGATTTAGAGTAGCCGAAGTAATTTAGGTGAGTCTGGCATAGTTTGTTATGATTTGTACACCTTTTTTTGTAATGTTAAGATGATATGGTTTGGTTTGTTGTGGTAAGGGATAGTTGGGGGTGATTTACGGTAGCCGAAGTAGTTTAGGTGATTCTGGTATAGTTTGTTATGATTTTTAGCATTTTTTTGTAATTTTAAAGTGACTGGGCTTAGTTTGTTGCTGTAAAGTGTAGTTGGGGTGATTTTTGATAGCCGAAGTAATTTAGGTGAGTTTGGCATAGTTTGCTATGGTTACTATCATTTTTTTGTAATTTAAAAGTGATTGGGTTTAGTTTGTTGTGGTAAGGGTTAGTTGGTGATGATTTATGGTAGCCGAAGTAATTTAGGTGAGTTTGGCATAGTTTGCTATGGTTACTAGCATTTTTGTGTAATTTAAAAGTGATTGGGTATAGTTTGTTGTGGTAAGGGTTAGTTGGTGATGATTTACGGTAGCCGAAGTAATTTAGGTGATTCTGCTATAGTTTGTTATGATTTTTAGCATTTTTTTGTAGTTTTAAAGTGATTGGGCTTAGTTTGTTGCTGTAAAGTGTAGTTGGTGATGATTTATGGTAGCCGAAGTAATTTAGATGAGTTTGGCATAGTTTGCTATGGTTACTAGCATTTTTTTGTAATTTAAAAGTGATTGGGTTTAGTTTGTTGTGGTAAGGGTTAGTTGGTGATGATTTATGGTAGCCGAAGTAATTTAGGTGAGTTTGGCATAGTTTGCTATGGTTACTAGCATTTTTTTGTAATTTAAAAGTGATTGGGTATAGTTTGTTGTGGTAAGAGTTAGTTGGTGATGATTTAGAGTAGCCGAAGTAATTTAGGTGAGTCTGGCATAGTTTGTTATGATTTGTACACCTTTCTTTGTAATTTTAAGATGATATGGTTTGGTTTGTTGTGGTAAGGGATAGTTGGGGGTGATTTACGGTAGCCGAAGTAATTTAGGTGAGTTTGGCATAGTTTGCTATGGTTAGTAGCATTTTTTTGTAATTTAAAATTGATTGGGTTTAGTTTGTTGTAGTAAGGGTTAGTTGGTGATGATTTAGAATAGCCGAAGTAATTTAGGTGAGTCTGGCATAATTTGTTATAATTTGTACACCTTTTTTGTAATTTTAAGATGATATGGTTTGGTTTGTTGTGGTAAGGGATAGTTGGGGGTGATTTACGGTAGCCGAAGTAATTTAGGTGTTTCTGGTATAGTTTGTTATGATTTTTAGCATTTTTTTGTAATTTTAAAGTGACTGGGCTTAGTTTGTTGCTGTAAAGTGTAGTTGGGGTGATTTTTGATAGCCGAAGTAATTTAGGTGAGTTTGGCATAGTTTGCTATGGTTAGTAGCATTTTTTTGTAATTTAAAAGTGATTGGGTTTAGTTTGTTGTGGTAAGGGTTAGTTGGTGATGATTTATGGTAGCCGAAGTAATTTAGGTGAATTTGGCATAGTTTGCTATGGTTACTAGCATTTTTTTGTAATTTAAAAGTGATTGGGTTTAGTTTGTTGTGGTAAGGGTTAGTTGGTGATGATTTAGAGTAGCCGAAGTAATTTAGGTGAGTCTGGCATAGTTTCTTATGATTTGTACACCTTTTTTTGTAATTTTAAGATGATATGGTTTGGTTTGTTGTGGTAAGGGATAGTTGGGGGTGATTTACGGTAGCCGAAGTAATTTAGGTGGTTCTGCTATAGTTTGTTATGATTTTTAGCATTTTTTTGTAATTTTAAAGTGATTGGGCTTAGTTTGTTGCTGTAAAGTGTAGTTGGGGGTGATTTTTGATAGCCGAAGTAATTTAGGTGAGTTTGGCATAGTTTGCTATGGTTAGTAGCATTTTTTTGTAATTTAAGAGTGATTGGGTTTAGTTTGTTGTGGTAAGGGTTAGTTGGTGATGATTTAGAGTAGCCGAAGTAATTTAAGTGAGTCTGGCATAGTTTGTTATGATTTGTACACCTTTTTTTGTAATTTTAAGATGATATGGTTTGGTTTGTTGTGGTAAGGGATAGTTGGGGGTGATTTACGCTAGCCGAAGTAATTTAGGTGATTCTGGTATAGTTTGTTATGATTTTTAGCATTTTTTTGTAATTTTAAAGTGACTGGGCTTAGTTTGTTGCTGTAAAGTGTAGTTGGGGTGATTTTTGATAGCCGAAGTAATTTAAGTGAGTTTGGCATAATTTGCTATGGTTAGTAGTATTTTTTTGGTAATTTAAAACTGATTGGGTTTAGTTTGTTGTGGTAAGGGTGAGTTGGTGATGATTTATGGTAGCCGAAGTAATTTAGGTGAGTTTGGCATAGTTTGCTATGGTTAGTAGCATTTTTTTGTAATTTAAAAGTGATTGGGTTTAGTTTGTTGTGGTAAGGGTTAGTTGGTGATGATTTAGAGTAGCCGAAGTAATTTAGGTGAGTCTGGCATAGTTTGTTATGATTTTTACACCTTTTTTTGTAATTTTAAAATGATATGGTTTGGTTTGTTGTGGTAAGGGATAGTTAGGGGTGATTTACGGTAGCCGAAGTAATTTAGGTGATTCTGGTATAGTTTGTTATGATTTTTAGCATTTTTTTGTAATTTTAAAGTGATTGGGCTTAGTTTGTTGCTGTAAAGTGTAGTTGGGGGTGATTTTTGATAGCAGAAGTAATTTAGGTGAGTTTGGCATAGTTTGCTATGGTTAGTAGCATTTTTTTGTAATTTAAAAGTGATTGGGTTTAGTTTGTTGTGGTAAGGGTTAGTTGGTGATGATTTATGGTAGCCGAAGTAATTTAGGTGAGTTTGGCATAGTTTGCTATGGTTACTAGCATTTTTTTGTAATTTAAAAGTGATTGGCTTTAGTTTGTTGTGGTAAGGGTTAGTTGGTGATGATTTTGAGTAGCCGAAGTAATTTAGGTAAGTCTGGCATAGTTTGTTATGATTTGTACACCTTTTTTTGTAATTTTAAGATGATATGGTTTGGTTTGTTGTGGTAAGGGATAGTTGGGGGTGATTTACGGTAGCCGAATTAATTTAGGTGATTCTGGTATAGTTTGTTATGGTTTTTAGCATTTTTTTGTAATTTTAAAGTGATTGGGCTTAGTTTGTTGCTGTAAAGTGTAGTTGGGGTGATTTTTGATAGCCGAAGTAATTTAGGTGAGTTTGGCATAGTTTGCTATGGTTAGTAGCATTTTTTTGTGATTTAAAAGTGATTGTGTTTAGTTTGTTGTGGTTAGGGTTAGTTGGTGATGATTTAGAGTAGCCGAAGTAATTTAGGTGAGTCTATCATAATTTGTTATGATTTGTACACCTTTCTTTGTAATTTTAAGATGATATGGTTTGGTTTGTTGTGGTAAGGGATAGTTGGGGGTGATTTACGGTAGCCGAAGTAATTTAGGTGATTCTGGAATAGTTTATTATGATTTTTAGCATTTTTTTGTAATTTTAAAGTGATTGGGCTTAGTTTGTTGCTGTAGAGTGTAGTTGGGGGTGATTTTTGTTAGCCGAAGTAATTTAGGTGAGTTTGGCATAGTTTGCTATGGTTAGTAGCATTTTTTTGTAATTTACAAGTGATTGGGTTTAGTTTGTTGTGGTAAGGGTTAGTTGGTGATGATTTATGGTAGCCGAAGTAATTTAGGTGAGTTTGGCATAGTTTGCTATGGTTAGTAGCATTTTTTTGTAATTTAAAAGTGATTGGGTTTAGTTTGTTGTGGTAAGGGTTAGTTGGTGATGATTTAGAGTAGCCGAAGTAATTTAGGTGAGTCTATCATAATTTGTTATGATTTGTACACCTTTTTTTGTAATTTTAAGATGATATGGTTTGGTTTGTTGTGGTAAAGGATAGTTGGGGGTGATTTACGGTAGCCGAAGTAATTTAGGTGATTCTGGTATAGTTTGTTATGATTTTTAGCATTTTTTTGTAATTTTAAAGTGATTGGGATTAGTTTGTTGCTGTAAAGTGTAGTTGGGGGTGATTTTTGATAGCCGAAGTAATTTAGGTGAGTTTGGCATAGTTTGCTATGGTTAGTAGCATTTTTTTGTAATTTAAAAGTGATTGAGTTTAGTTTGTTGTGGTAAGGGTTAGTTGGTGATGATTTATGGTAGCCGAAGTAATTTAGGTGAGTTTGGCATAGTTTGCTATGGTTACTAGCATTTTTTTGTAATTTAAAAGTGATTGGGTTTAGCTTGTTGTGGTAAGGGTTAGTTGGTGATGATTTAGAGTAGCCGAAGTAATTTAGGTGATTCTGGCATAGTTTGTTATGATTTGTACACCTTTTTTTGTAATTTTAAGATGATATGGTTTGGTTTGTTGTGGTAAAGGATAGTTGGGGGTGATTTACCGTAGCCGAAGTAATTTAGGTGATTCTGGTATAGTTTTTTATGATTTTTAGCATTTTTTTGTAATTTTAAACTGATTGGGCTTAGTTTGTTGCTGTAAAGTGTAGTTGGGGGTGATTTTTGATAGCCGAAGTAATTTAGGTGAGTTTGGCATAGTTTGCTATGGTTAGTAGCATTTTTTTGTAATTTAAAAATGATTGGGTTTAGTTTGTTGTGGTAAGGGTTAGTTGGTGATGATTTATGGTAGCCGAAGTAATTTAGGTGAGTTTGGCATAGTTTGCTATGGTTAGTAGCATTTTTTTGTAATTTAAAAGTGATTGTGTTTAGTTTGTTGTGGTAAGGGTTAGTTGGTGATGATTTAGAGTAGCCGAAGTAATTTAGGTGAGTCTGGCATAGTTTGTTATGATTTTTACAACTTTTTTTGTAATTTTAAAATGATATGGTTTGGTTTGTTGTGGTAAGGGATAGTTAGGGGTGATTTACGGTAGCCGAAGTAATTTAGGTGATTTTGGTATAGTTTGTTATGATTTTTAGCATTTTTTTGTAATTTTAAAGTGATTGGGCTTAGGTTGTTGCTGTAAAGTGTAGTTGGGGGTGATTTTTGATAGCGGAAGTAATTTAGGTAAGTTTGGCATAATTTGCTATGGTTAGTAGCATTTTTTTTGTAATTTAAAACTGATTGGGTTTAGTTTGTTGTGGTAAGGGTGAGTTGGTGATGATTTATGGTAGCCGAAGTAATTTAGGTGAGTTTGGCATAGTTTGCTATGGTTAGTAGCATTTTTTTGTAATTTAAAAGTGATTGTGTTTAGTTTGTTGTGGTAAGGGTTAGTTGGTGATGATTTAGAGTAGCCGAAGTAATTTAGGTGAGTCTGGCATAGTTTGTTATGATTTTTACACCTTTTTTTGTAATTTTAAAATGATATGGTTTGGTTTGTTGTGGTAAGGGATAGTTAGGGGTGATTTACGGTAGCCGAAGTAATTTAGGTGATTCTGGTATAGTTTGTTATGATTTTTAGCATTTTTTTGTAATTTTAAAGTGATTGGGCTTAGTTTGTTGCTGTAAAGTGTAGTTGGGGGTGATTTTTGATAGCAGAAGTAATTTAGGTGAGTTTGGCATAGTTTGCTATGGTTAGTAGCAATTTTTTGTAATTTAAAAGTGATTGGGTTTAGTTTGTTGTGGTAAGGGTTAGTTGGTGATGATTTATGGTAGCCGAAGTAATTTAGGTGAGTTTGGCATAGTTTGCTATGGTTACTAGCATTTTTTTGTAATTTAAAATTGATTGGGTTTAGTTTGTTGTGGTAAGGGTTAGTTGGTGATGATTTAGAGTAGCCGAAGTAATTTAGGTGAGTCTGGCATAGTTTGTTATGATTTGTACACCTTTTTTTGTAATGTTAAGATGATATGGTTTGGTTTGTTGTGGTAAGGGATAGTTGGGGGTGATTTACGGTAGCCGAAGTAGTTTAGGTGATTCTGGTATAGTTTGTTATGATTTTTAGCATTTTTTTGTAATTTTAAAGTGACTGGGCTTAGTTTGTTGCTGTAAAGTGTAGTTGGGGTGATTTTTGATAGCCGAAGTAATTTAGGTGAGTTTGGCATAGTTTGCTATGGTTACTATCATTTTTTTGTAATTTAAAAGTGATTGGGTTTAGTTTGTTGTGGTAAGGGTTAGTTGGTGATGATTTATGGTAGCCGAAGTAATTTAGGTGAGTTTGGCATAGTTTGCTAGGGTTACTAGCATTTTTGTGTAATTTAAAAGTGATTGGGTATAGTTTGTTGTGGTAAGGGTTAGTTGGTGATGATTTACGGTAGCCGAAGTAATTTAGGTGATTCTGCTATAGTTTGTTATGATTTTTAGCATTTTTTTGTAGTTTTAAAGTGATTGGGCTTAGTTTGTTGCTGTAAAGTGTAGTTGGTGATGATTTATGGTAGCCGAAGTAATTTAGATGAGTTTGGCATAGTTTGCTATGGTTACTAGCATTTTTTTGTAATTTAAAAGTGATTGGGTTTAGTTTGTTGTGGTAAGGGTTAGTTGGTGATGATTTATGGTAGCCGAAGTAATTTAGGTGAGTTTGGCATAGTTTGCTATGGTTACTAGCATTTTTTTGTAATTTAAAAGTGATTGGGTATAGTTTGTTGTGGTAAGAGTAAGTTGGTGATGATTTAGAGTAGCCGAAGTAATTTAGGTAAGTCTGGCATAGTTTGTTATGATTTGTACACCTTTCTTTGTAATTTTAAGATGATATGGTTTGGTTTGTTGTGGTAAGGGATAGTTGGGGGTGATTTACGGTAGCCGAAGTAATTTAGGTGAGTTTGGCATAGTTTGCTATGGTTAGTAGCATTTTTTTGTAATTTAAAATTGATTGGGTTTAGTTTGTTGTAATAAGGGTTAGTTGGTGATGATTTAGAATAGCCGAAGTAATTTAGGTGAGTCTGGCATAGTTTGTTATGATTTGTACACCTTTTTTGTAATTTTAAGATGATATGGTTTGGTTTGTTGTGGTAAGGGATAGTTGGGGGTGATTTACGGTAGCCGAAGTAATTTAGGTGATTCTGGTATAGTTTGTTATGATTTTTAGCATTTTTTTGTAATTTTAAAGTGACTGGGCTTAGTTTGTTGCTGTAAAGTGTAGTTGGGGTGATTTTTGATAGCCGAAGTAATTTAGGTGAGTTTGGCATAGTTTGCTATGGCTAGTAGCATTTTTTTGTAATTTAAAAGTGATTGGGTTTAGTTTGTTGTGGTAAGGGTTAGTTGGTGATGATTTATGGTAGCCGAAGTAATTTAGGTGAGTCTATCATAATTTGTTATGATTTGTACACCTTTCTTTGTAATTTTAAGATGATATGGTTTGGTTTGTTGTGGTAAGGGATAGTTGGGGGTGATTTACGGTAGCCGAAGTAATTTAGGTGATTCTGGAATAGTTTATTATGATTTTTAGCATTTTTTTGTAATTTTAAAGTAATTGGGCTTAGTTTGTTGCTGTAGAGTGTAGTTGGGGGTGATTTTTGTTAGCCGAAGTAATTTAGGTGAGTTTGGCATAGTTTGCTATGGTTAGTAGCATTTTTTTGTAATTTACAAGTGATTGGGTTTAGTTTGTTGTGGTAAGGGTTAGTTGGTGATGATTTATGGTAGCCGAAGTAATTTAGGTGAGTTTGGCATAGTTTGCTATGGTTAGTAGCATTCTTTTGTAATTTAAAAGTGATTGGGTTTAGTTTGTTGTGGTAAGGGTTAGTTGGTGATGATTTATGGTAGCCGAAGTAATTTAGGTGAGTTTGGCATAGTTTGCTATGGTTACTAGCATTTTTTTGTAATTTAAAAGTGATTGGGTTTAGCTTGTTGTGGTAAGGGTTAGTTGGTGATGATTTAGAGTAGCCGAAGTAATTTAGGTGATTCTGGCATAGTTTGTTATGATTTGTACACCTTTTTTTGTAATTTTAAGATGATATGGTTTGGTTTGTTGTGGTAAAGGATAGTTGGGGGTGATTTACCGTAGCCGAAGTAATTTAGGTGATTCTGGTATAGTTTTTTATGATTTTTAGCATTTTTTTGTAATTTTAAACTGATTGGGCTTAGTTTGTTGCTGTAAAGTGTAGTTGGGGGTGATTTTTGATAGCCGAAGTAATTTAGGTGAGTTTGGCATAGTTTGCTATGGTTAGTAGCATTTTTTTGTAATTTAAAAATGATTGGGTTTAGTTTGTTGTGGTAAGGGTTAGTTGGTGATGATTTATGGTAGCCGAAGTAATTTAGGTGAGTTTGGCATAGTTTGCTATGGTTAGTAGCATTTTTTTGTAATTTAAAAGTGATTGGCTTTAGTTTGTTGTGGTAAGGGTTAGTTGGTGATGATTTAGAGTAGCCGAAGTAATTTAGGTGAGTCTGGCATAGTTTGTTATGATTTGTACACCTTTTTTTGTAATTTTAAGATGATATGGTTTGGTTTGATGTGGTAAGGGATAGTTGGGGGTGATTTACGGTAGCCGAAGTAATTTAGGTGATTCTGCTATAGTTTGTTATGATTTTTAGCATTTTTTTGTAATTTTAAAGTGATTGGGCTTAGTTTGTTGCTGCAAAATGTAGTTGGGGATGATTTTTGATAGCCGAAGTAATTTAGGTGGGTTTGGCATAGTTTGCTATAGTTAGTAGCATTTTTTTGTAATTTAAAAGTGATTGGGTTTAGTTTGTTGTGGTAAGGGTTAGTTGGTGATGATTTAGAGTAGCCGAAGTAATTTAGGTGAGTCTGGCATAGTTTGTTATGATTTGTACACTTTTTTTTGTAATTTTAAGATGATATGGTTTGGTTTGTTGTGGTAAGGGATAGTTGGGGGTGATTTACGGTAGCCGAAGTAATTTAGGTGATTCTGGTATAGTTTGTTATGATTTTTAGCATTTTTTTGTAATTTTAAAGTGATTGGGTTTAGTTTGTTGTGGTAAGGATTAGTTGGTGATGATTTAGAGTAGCCGAAGAAATTTAGGTGAGTCTGGCATATTTTGTTATGATTTGTACACCTTTTTTGTAATTTTAAGATGATATGGTTTGGTTTGTTGTGGTAAGGGATAGTTGGGGGTGATTTACGATAGCCGAAGTAATTTAGGTGATTCTGGTATAGTTTGTTATGATTTTTAGCATTTTTTTGTAATTTGAAAGTGATTGGGCTTAGTTTGTTGCTGTAAATTGTAGTTGGGGGTGATTTTTGATAGCCGAAGTAATTTAGGTGAGTTTGGCATAGTTTGCTATGGTTAGTAGCATTTTTTTGTAATTTAAAAGTGATTGGGTTTAGTTTGTTGTGGTAAGGGTTAGTTGGTGACGATTTAGAGTAGCCGAAGTAATTTAGGTGAGTCTGGCATAGTTTGTTATGATTTGTACACCTTTTTTTGTAATTTTAAGATAATATGGTTTGGTTTGTTGTGGTAAGGGATAGTTGGGGGTGATTCACGGTAGCCGAAGTAATTTAGGTGATTCTGGTATAGTTTGTTATGGTTTTTAGCATTTTTTTGTAATTTTAAAGTGATTGGTATTAGTTTGTTGCTGTAAAGTGTAGTTGGGGATGATTTTTGATAGCCGAAGTAATTTAGGTGAGTTTGGCATAGTTTGCTATGGTAAGTAGCATTTTTTTGTAATTTAAAAATGATTGGGTTTAGCTTGTTGTGGTAAGGGTTAGTTGGTGATGATTTAGAGTTGCCGAAATAATTTAGGTGAGTGTGGCATAGTTTGTTATGATTTGTACACCTTTTTTGTAATTTTAAGATGATATGGTTTGGTTTGTTGTGGTAAGGGATAGTTGGGGGTGATTTACGGTAGCCGAAGTAATTTAGGTGATTCTGGTATAGTTTGTTATGATTTTTAGCATTTTTTTGTAATTTTAAAGTGATTGGGCTTAGTTTGTTGCTGTAAAGTGTAGTTGGGGGTGATTTTTGATAGCCGAAGTAAATTAGGTGAGTTTGGCATAGTTTGCTATGGTTAGTACCATTTTTTTGTAATTTAAAAGTGATTGGCTTTAGTTTGTAGTGGTAAGGTTTAGTTGGTGATGATTTAGAGTAGCCGAAGTAATTTAGGTGAGTCTGGCATAGTTTGTTATGATTTGTACGCCTTTTTTTGTAATTTTAAGATGATATGGTTTGGTTTGTTGTGGTAAGGGATAGTTGGTGGTGCTTTACGGTAGCCGAAGTAATTTAGGTGATTCTGGTATAGTTTGTTATGATTTTTAGCATTTTTTTGTAATTTTAAAGTGATTGGGCTTAGCTTGTTGCTGTAAAGTGTAGTTGGGGGTGATTTTTGGTAGCCGAAGTAATTTAGGTGAGTTTGGCATAGTTTGCTACGGTTAGTAGCATTTTTTTGTAATTTAAAAGTGATTGGGTTTAGTTTGTTGTGGTAAGGGTTAGTTGGTGATGATTTAGAGTAGCCGAAGTAATTTAGGTGAGTCTGGCATAGTTTGTTATGATTTGTACATCTTTTTTTGTAATTTTAAGATGATACGGTTTGGTTTGTTGTGGTAAGGGATAGTTGGGGGTGATTTACGGTAGCCGAAGTAATTTAGGTGATTCTGGTATAGTTTTTTATGATTTTTAGCATTTTTTTTTAATTTTAAAGTGATTGGGCTTAGCTTGTTGCTGTAAAGTGTAGTTGGGGGTGATTTTTGATAGCCGAAGTAATTTAGGTGAGTTTGGCATAGTTTGCTACGGTTAGTAGCATTTTTTTGTAATTTAAAAGTGATTGGGTTTAGTTTGTTGTGGTAAGGGTTAGTTGGTGATGATTTAGAGTAGCCGAAGTAATTTAGGTGAGTCTGGCATAGTTTGTTATGATTTGTACACCTTTTTTTGTAATTTTAAGATGATACGGTTTGGTTTGTTGTGGTAAGGGATAGTTGGGGGTGATTTACGGTAGCCGAAGTAATTTAGGTGATTCTGGTATAGTTTGTTATAATTTTTAGCTTTTTTTTGTAATTTGAAAGTGATTGGGCTTAGTTTGTTGCTGTAAAGTGTAGTTGGGGGTGATTTTTGATAGCCGAAGTAATTTAGGTGAGTTTGGCATAGTTTGCTATGGTTAGTAGCATTTTTTTGTAATTTAAAAGTGATTGGGTTTAGTTTGTTGTGGTAAGGGTTAGTTGGTGATGATTTAGAGTAGCCGAAGAAATTTAGGTGAGTCTGGCATATTTTGTTATGATTTGTACACCTTTTTTGTAATTTTAAGATGATATGGTTTGGTTTGTTGTGGTAAGGGATAGTTGGGGGTGATTTACGGTAGCCGAAGTAATTTAGGTGACTCTGGTATAGTTTGTTATGATTTTTAGCATTTTTTTGTAATTTGAAAGTGATTGGGCTTAGTTTGTTGCTGTAAAGTGTAGTTGGGGGTGATTTTTGATAGCCGAAGTAATTTAGGTGGGTTTGGCATAGTTTGCTATAGTTAGTAGCATTTTTTTGTAATTTAAAAGTGATTGGGTTTAGTTTGTTGTGGTAAGGGTTAGTTGGTGATGATTTAGAGTAGCCGAAGTAATTTAGGTGAGTCTGGCATAGTTTGTTATGATTTGTACACTTTTTTTTGTAATTTTAAGATGATATGGTTTGGTTTGTTGTGGTAAGGGATAGTTGGGGGTGATTTACGGTAGCCGAAGTAATTTAGGTGATTCTGGTATAGTTTGTTATGATTTTTAGCATTTTTTTGTAATTTTAAAGTGATTGGGTTTAGTTTGTTGTGGTAAGGATTAGTTGGTGATGATTTAGAGTAGCCGAAGAAATTTAGGTGAGTCTGGCATATTTTGTTATGATTTGTACACCTTTTTTGTAATTTTAAGATGATATGGTTTGGTTTGTTGTGGTAAGGGATAGTTGGGGGTGATTTACGATAGCCGAAGTAATTTAGGTGATTCTGGTATAGTTTGTTATGATTTTTAGCATTTTTTTGTAATTTGAAAGTGATTGGGCTTAGTTTGTTGCTGTAAATTGTAGTTGGGGGTGATTTTTGATAGCCGAAGTAATTTAGGTGAGTTTGGCATAGTTTGCTATGGTTAGTAGCATTTTTTTGTAATTTAAAAGTGATTGGGTTTAGTTTGTTGTGGTAAGGGTTAGTTGGTGACGATTTAGAGTAGCCGAAGTAATTTAGGTGAGTCTGGCATAGTTTGTTATGATTTGTACACCTTTTTTTGTAATTTTAAGATAATATGGTTTGGTTTGTTGTGGTAAGGGATAGTTGGGGGTGATTCACGGTAGCCGAAGTAATTTAGGTGATTCTGGTATAGTTTGTTATGGTTTTTAGCATTTTTTTGTAATTTTAAAGTGATTGGTATTAGTTTGTTGCTGTAAAGTGTAGTTGGGGGTGATTTTTGATAGCCGAAGTAATTTAGGTGAGTTTGGCATAGTTTGCTATGGTAAGTAGCATTTTTTTGTAATTTAAAAATGATTGGGTTTAGCTTGTTGTGGTAAGGGTTAGTTGGTGATGATTTAGAGTTGCCGAAATAATTTAGGTGAGTGTGGCATAGTTTGTTATGATTTGTACACCTTTTTTGTAATTTTAAGATGATATGGTTTGGTTTGTTGTGGTAAGGGATAGTTGGGGGTGATTTACGGTAGCCGAAGTAATTTAGGTGATTCTGGTATAGTTTGTTATGATTTTTAGCATTTTTTTGTAATTTTAAAGTGATTGGGCTTAGTTTGTTGCTGTAAAGTGTAGTTGGGGGTGATTTTTGATAGCCGAAGTAAATTAGGTGAGTTTGGCATAGTTTGCTATGGTTAGTACCATTTTTTTGTAATTTAAAAGTGATTGGCTTTAGTTTGTAGTGGTAAGGTTTAGTTGGTGATGATTTAGAGTAGCCGAAGTAATTTAGGTGAGTCTGGCATAGTTTGTTATGATTTGTACGCCTTTTTTTGTAATTTTAAGATGATATGGTTTGGTTTGTTGTGGTAAGGGATAGTTGGTGGTGCTTTACGGTAGCCGAAGTAATTTAGGTGATTCTGGTATAGTTTGTTATGATTTTTAGCATTTTTTTGTAATTTTAAAGTGATTGGGCTTAGCTTGTTGCTGTAAAGTGTAGTTGGGGGTGATTTTTGGTAGCCGAAGTAATTTAGGTGAGTTTGGCATAGTTTGCTACGGTTAGTAGCATTTTTTTGTAATTTAAAAGTGATTGGGTTTAGTTTGTTGTGGTAAGGGTTAGTTGGTGATGATTTAGAGTAGCCGAAGTAATTTAGGTGAGTCTGGCATAGTTTGTTATGATTTGTACATCTTTTTTTGTAATTTTAAGATGATACGGTTTGGTTTGTTGTGGTAAGGGATAGTTGGGGGTGATTTACGGTAGCCGAAGTAATTTAGGTGATTCTGGTATAGTTTGTTATGATTTTTAGCATTTTTTTTTAATTTTAAAGTGATTGGGCTTAGCTTGTTGCTGTAAAGTGTAGTTGGGGGTGATTTTTGATAGCCGAAGTAATTTAGGTGAGTTTGGCATAGTTTGCTACGGTTAGTAGCATTTTTTTGTAATTTAAAAGTGATTGGGTTTAGTTTGTTGTGGTAAGGGTTAGTTGGTGATGATTTAGAGTAGCCGAAGTAATTTAGGTGAGTCTGGCATAGTTTGTTATGATTTGTACACCTTTTTTTGTAATTTTAAGATGATACGGTTTGGTTTGTTGTGGTAAGGGATAGTTGGGGGTGATTTACGGTAGCCGAAGTAATTTAGGTGATTCTGGTATAGTTTGTTATAATTTTTAGCTTTTTTTTGTAATTTGAAAGTGATTGGGCTTAGTTTGTTGCTGTAAAGTGTAGTTGGGGGTGATTTTTGATAGCCGAAGTAATTTAGGTGAGTTTGGCATAGTTTGCTATGGTTAGTAGCATTTTTTTGTAATTTAAAAGTGATTGGGTTTAGTTTGTTGTGGTAAGGGTTAGTTGGTGATGATTTAGAGTAGCCGAAGAAATTTAGGTGAGTCTGGCATATTTTGTTATGATTTGTACACCTTTTTTGTAATTTTAAGATGATATGGTTTGGTTTGTTGTGGTAAGGGATAGTTGGGGGTGCTTTACGGTAGCCGAAGTAATTTAGGTGACTCTGGTATAGTTTGTTATGATTTTTAGCATTTTTTTGTAATTTGAAAGTGATTGGGCTTAGTTTGTTGCTGTAAAGTGTAGTTGGGGGTGATTTTTGATAGCCGAAGTAATTTAGGTGAGTTTGGCATAGTTTGCCATGGTTAGTAGCATTTTTTTGTAATTTAAAAGTGATTGGGTTTAGTTTGTTGTGGTAAGGGTTAGTTGGTGACGATTTAGAGTAGCCGAAGTAATTTAGGTGAGTCTGGCATAGTTTGTTATGATTTGTACACCTTTTTTTGTAATTTTAAGATGATATGGTTTGGTTTGTTGTGGTAAGGGATAGTTGGGGATGATTCACGGTAGCCGAAGTAATTTAGGTGATTCTGGTATAGTTTGTTATGGTTTTTAGCATTTTTTTGTAATTTTATAGTGATTGGTATTAGTTTGTTGCTGTAAAGTGTAGTTGGGGGTGATTTTTGATAGCCGAAGTAATTTAGGTGAGTTTGGCATAGTTTGCTATGGTAAGTAGCAATTTTTTGTAATTTAAAAGTGATTGGGTTTAGCTTGTTGTGGTAAGGGTTAGTTGGTGATGATTTAGAGTTGCCGAAATAATTTAGGTGAGTGTGGCATAGTTTGTTATGATTTGTACACATTTTTTGTAATTTTAAGATGATATGGTTTGGTTTGTTGTGGTAAGGGATAGTTGGGGGTGATTTACGGTAGCCGAAGTAATTTAGGTGATAGGTTGTTATGATTTTTAGCATTTTTTTTGTAATTTTAAAGTGATTGGGCTTAGTTTGTTGCTGTAAAGTGTAGTTCGGGGTGATTTTTGATAGCCGAAGTAATTTAGGTGAGTTTGGCATAGTTTGCTATGGTTAGTAGCATTTTTTTGTAATTTAAAAGTGATTGGGTTTAGTTTGTTGTAGTACGGGTTAGTTGGTGTTGATTTAGAGTAGCCGAAGTAATTTAGGTGAGTCTGGCATAGTTTGTTATGATTTGTACACCTTTTTTTGTAATCTTAAGATGATATGGTTTGGTTTGTTGTGGTAAGGGATAGTTGGGGGTGATTTACGGTAGCCGAAGTAAGTTAGGTGATTATGTTATAGTTTGTTATGATTTTTAACATTTTTTGGTAATTTTAAAGTAATTGGGCTTAGTTTGTTGCTGTAAAGTGTAGTTGGGGGTGATTTTTGATAGCCGAAGTAATTTAGGTGAGTTTGGCATAGTTTGCTATGGTTAGTAGCATTTTTTTGTAATTTAAAAGTGATTGGGTTTAGTTTGTTGTAGTATGGTTTAGTTGGTGATGATTTAGAGTAGCCGAAGTAATTTAGGTGAGTCTGGCATAGTTTGTTATGATTTGTACACCTTTTTTTGTAATTTTAAGATGATATGGTTTGGTTTGTTGTGGTAAGGGATAGTTGGGGGTGATTTACGTTAGCCGAAGTAATTTAGGTGATTCTGGTATAGTTTGTTATGATTTTTAGCATTTTTTTGTAATTTTAAAGTGACTGGGCTTAGTTTGTTGCTGTAAAGTGTAGTTGGGGTGATTTTTGATAGCCCAAGTAATTTAGGTGAGTTTGGCATAGTTTGCTATGGTTAGTAGCATTTTTTTGTAATTTAAAAGTGATTGGGTTTAGTTTGTTGTGGTAAGGGTTAGTTGGTGATGATTTATGGTAGCCGAAGTAATTTAGGTGAGTTTGGCATAGTTTGCTATGGTTACTAGCATTTTTTTGTAATTTAAAAGTGATTGGGTTTAGTTTGTTGTGGTAAGGGTTAGTTGGTGATGATTTAGAGTAGCCGAAGTAATTTAGGTGAGTCTGGCATAGTTTGTTATGATTTGTACACCTTTTTTTGTAATTTTAAGATGATATGGTTTGGTTTGTTGTGGTAAGGGATAGTTGGGGGTGATTTACGGTAGCCGAAGTAATTTAGGTGATTCTGCTATAGTTTGTTATGATTTTTAGCATTTTTTTGTAATTTTAAAGTGATTGGGATTAGTTTGTTGCTGTAAAGTGTAGTTGGGGGTGATTTTTGATAGCCGAAGTAATTTAGGTGAGTTTGGCATAGTTTGCTATGGTTAGTAGCATTTTTTTGTAATTTAAAAGTGATTGGGTTTGGTTTGTTGTGGTAAGGGTTAGTTGGTGATGATTTAGAGTAGCCGAAGTAATTTAGGTGAGTTTGACATAGTTTGTTATGATTTGCACACCTTTTTTTGTAATTTTAAGATGATATGGTTTGGTTTGTTGTGGTAAGGGATAGTTAGGGGTGATTTACGCTAGCCGAAGTAATTTAGGTGACTCTGGTATAGTTTGTTATAATTTTTAGCATTTTTTTGTAATTTTAAAGTGATTGGGCTTAGTTTGTTGCTGTAAAGTGTAGTTGGTGGTGATTTTTGATAGCCGAAGTAATTTAGGTGAGTTTGGCATAGTTTGCTATGGTTAGTAGCATTTTTTTGTAATTTAAAAGTGATTGGGTTTAGTTTGTTGTGGTAAGGGTTAGTTGGTGATGATTTAGAGTAGCCGAAGTAATTTAGGTGAGTTTGGCATAGTTTGTTATGATTTGTACACCTTTTTTTGTAATTTTAAGATGATATGGTTTGGTTTGTTGTGGTAAGGGATAGTTAGGGGTGATTTACGCTAGCCGAAGTAATTTAGGTGATTCTGGTATAGTTTGTTATAATTTTTAGCATTTTTTTGTAATTTTAAAGTGATTGGGCTTAGTTTGTTGCTGTAAAGTGTAGTTGGGGGTGATTTTTGATAGCCGAAGTAATTTAGGTGAGTTTGGCATAGTTTGCTATGGTTAGTAGCATTTTTTTGTAATTTAAAAGTGATTGGGTTTAGTTTGTTGTGGTAAGGGTTAGTTGGTGATGATTTAGAGTAGCCGAAGTAATTTAGGTGAGTCTGGCATAGTTTGTTATGATTTGTACACCTTTTTTTGTAATTTTAAGATGATACGGTTTGGTTTGTTGTGGTAAGGGATAGTTGGGGGTGATTTACGGTAGCCGAAGTAATTTAGGTGATTCTGGTATAGTTTGTTATAATTTTTAGCTTTTTTTTGTAATTTGAAAGTGATTGGGCTTAGTTTGTTGCTGTAAAGTGTAGTTGGGGGTGATTTTTGATAGCCGAAGTAATTTAGGTGAGTTTGGCATAGTTTGCTATGGTTAGTAGCATTTTTTTGTAATTTAAAAGTGATTGGGTTTAGTTTGTTGTGGTAAGGGTTAGTTGGTGATGATTTAGAGTAGCCGAAGAAATTTAGGTGAGTCTGGCATATTTTGTTATGATTTGTACACCTTTTTTGTAATTTTAAGATGATATGGTTTGGTTTGTTGTGGTAAGGGATAGTTGGGGGTGATTTACGGTAGCCGAAGTAATTTAGGTGACTCTGGTATAGTTTGTTATGATTTTTAGCATTTTTTTGTAATTTGAAAGTGATTGGGCTTAGTTTGTTGCTGTAAAGTGTAGTTGGGGGTGATTTTTGATAGCCGAAGTAATTTAGGTGAGTTTGGCATAGTTTGCCATGGTTAGTAGCATTTTTTTGTAATTTAAAAGTGATTGGGTTTAGTTTGTTGTGGTAAGGGTTAGTTGGTGACGATTTAGAGTAGCCGAAGTAATTTAGGTGAGTCTGGCATAGTTTGTTATGATTTGTACACCTTTTTTTGTAATTTTAAGATGATATGGTTTGGTTTGTTGTGGTAAGGGATAGTTGGGGATGATTCACGGTAGCCGAAGTAATTTAGGTGATTCTGGTATAGTTTGTTATGGTTTTTAGCATTTTTTTGTAATTTTAAAGTGATTGGTATTAGTTTGTTGCTGTAAAGTGTAGTTGGGGGTGATTTTTGATAGCCGAAGTAATTTAGGTGAGTTTGGCATAGTTTGCTATGGTAAGTAGCAATTTTTTGTAATTTAAAAGTGATTGGGTTTAGCTTGTTGTGGTAAGGGTTAGTTGGTGATGATTTAGAGTTGCCGAAATAATTTAGGTGAGTGTGGCATAGTTTGTTATGATTTGTACACATTTTTTGTAATTTTAAGATGATATGGTTTGGTTTGTTGTGGTAAGGGATAGTTGGGGGTGATTTACGGTAGCCGAAGTAATTTAGGTGATAGGTTGTTATGATTTTTAGCATTTTTTTTGTAATTTTAAAGTGATTGGGCTTAGTTTGTTGCTGTAAAGTGTAGTTCGGGGTGATTTTTGATAGCCGAAGTAATTTAGGTGAGTTTGGCATAGTTTGCTATGGTTAGTAGCATTTTTTTGTAATTTAAAAGTGATTGGGTTTAGTTTGTTGTAGTAAGGGTTAGTTGGTGTTGATTTAGAGTAGCCGAAGTAATTTAGGTGAGTCTGGCATAGTTTGTTATGATTTGTACACCTTTTTTTGTAATCTTAAGATGATATGGTTTGGTTTGTTGTGGTAAGGGATAGTTGGGGGTGATTTACGGTAGCCGAAGTAAGTTAGGTGATTATGTTATAGTTTGTTATGATTTTTAACATTTTTTGGTAATTTTAAAGTAATTGGGCTTAGTTTGTTGCTGTAAAGTGTAGTTGGGGGTGATTTTTGATAGCCGAAGTAATTTAGGTGAGTTTGGCATAGTTTGCTATGGTTAGTAGCATTTTTTTGTAATTTAAAAGTGATTGGGTTTAGTTTGTTGTAGTATGGTTTAGTTGGTGATGATTTAGAGTAGCCGAAGTAATTTAGGTGAGTCTGGCATAGTTTGTTATGATTTGTACACCTTTTTTTGTAATTTTAAGATGATATGGTTTGGTTTGTTGTGGTAAGGGATAGTTGGGGGTGATTTACGTTAGCCGAAGTAATTTAGGTGATTCTGGTATAGTTTGTTATGATTTTTAGCATTTTTTTGTAATTTTAAAGTGACTGGGCTTAGTTTGTTGCTGTAAAGTGTAGTTGGGGTGATTTTTGATAGCCCAAGTAATTTAGGTGAGTTTGGCATAGTTTGCTATGGTTAGTAGCATTTTTTTGTAATTTAAAAGTGATTGGGTTTAGTTTGTTGTGGTAAGGGTTAGTTGGTGATGATTTATGGTAGCCGAAGTAATTTAGGTGAGTTTGGCATAGTTTGCTATGGTTACTAGCATTTTTTTGTAATTTAAAAGTGATTGGGTTTAGTTTGTTGTGGTAAGGGTTAGTTGGTGATGATTTAGAGTAGCCGAAGTAATTTAGGTGAGTCTGGCATAGTTTGTTATGATTTGTACACCTTTTTTTGTAATTTTAAGATGATATGGTTTGGTTTGTTGTGGTAAGGGATAGTTGGGGGTGATTTACGGTAGCCGAAGTAATTTAGGTGATTCTGCTATAGTTTGTTATGATTTTTAGCATTTTTTTGTAATTTTAAAGTGATTGGGATTAGTTTGTTGCTGTAAAGTGTAGTTGGGGGTGATTTTTGATAGCCGAAGTAATTTAGGTGAGTTTGGCATAGTTTGCTATGGTTAGTAGCATTTTTTTGTAATTTAAAAGTGATTGGGTTTGGTTTGTTGTGGTAAGGGTTAGTTGGTGATGATTTAGAGTAGCCGAAGTAATTTAGGTGAGTTTGACATAGTTTGTTATGATTTGCACACCTTTTTTTGTAATTTTAAGATGATATGGTTTGGTTTGTTGTGGTAAGGGATAGTTAGGGGTGATTTACGCTAGCCGAAGTAATTTAGGTGACTCTGGTATAGTTTGTTATAATTTTTAGCATTTTTTTGTAATTTTAAAGTGATTGGGCTTAGTTTGTTGCTGTAAAGTGTAGTTGGTGGTGATTTTTGATAGCCGAAGTAATTTAGGTGAGTTTGGCATAGTTTGCTATGGTTAGTAGCATTTTTTTGTAATTTAAAAGTGATTGGGTTTAGTTTGTTGTGGTAAGGGTTAGTTGGTGATGATTTAGAGTAGCCGAAGTAATTTAGGTGAGTTTGGCATAGTTTGTTATGATTTGTACACCTTTTTTTGTAATTTTAAGATGATATGGTTTGGTTTGTTGTGGTAAGGGATAGTTAGGGGTGATTTACGCTAGCCGAAGTAATTTAGGTGATTCTGGTATAGTTTGTTATAATTTTTAGCATTTTTTTGTAATTTTAAAGTGATTGGGCTTAGTTTGTTGCTGTAAAGTGTAGTTGGGGGTGATTTTTGATAGCCGAAGTAATTTAGGTGAGTTTGGCATAGTTTGCTATGGTTAGTAGCATTTTTTTGTAATTTAAAAGTGATTGGGTTTAGTTTGTTGTGGTAAGGGTTAGTTGGTGATGATTTATGGTAGCCGAAGTAATTTAAGTGAGTTTGGCATAGTTTGCTATGGTTACTAGCATTTTTTTGTAATTTAAAAGTGATTGGGTTTAGTTTGTTGTGGTAAGGGTTAGTTCGTGATGATTTAGAGTAGCCGAAGTAATTTAGGTGAGTCTGGCATAGTTTGTTATGATTTGTACACCTTTTTTTGTAATTTTAAGATGATATGGTTTGGTTTGTTGTGGTAAGGGATAGTTGGGGGTGATTTACGGTAGCCGAAGTAATTTAGGTGATTCTGGTTTAGTTTGTTATGATTTTTAGCATTTTTTTGTAATTTTAAAGTGATTGGGCTTAGTTTGTTGCTGTAAAGTGTAGTTGGGTGTGATTTTTGATAGCCGAAGTAATTTAGGTGAGTTTGGCATAGTTTGCTATAGTTAGTAGCATTTTTTTGTAATTTAAAAGTGATTGGGTTTAGTTTGTTGTGTTAAGGGTTAGTTGGTGATGATTTATGGTTGCCGAAGTAATTTAGGTGAGTTTGGCATAGTTTGCTATGGTTACTAGCATTTTTTTGTAATTTAAAAGTGATTGGGTTTAGTTTGTTGTGGTAAGGGTTAGTTGGAGATGATTTAGTGTAGCCGAAGTAATTTAGGTGAGTCTGGCATAGTTTGTTATGATTTGTACACCTTTTTTTGTAATTTTAAGATGATATGGTTTGGTTTGTTGTGGTAAGGGATAGTTGGGGGTGATTTACGGTAGCCGAAGTAATTTAGGTGATTCTGGTATAGTTTGTTATGATTTTTAGCATTTTTTTGTAATTTTAAAGTGATTGGGCTTAGGTTGTTGCTGTAAAGTGTAGTTGGGGGTGATTTTTGATAGCCGAAGTAATTTAGGTGAGTTTTTCATTGTTTGCTATGGTTAGTAGCATTTTTTTGTAATTTAAAAGTGATTGGGTTTAGTTTGTTGTGGTAAGGGTGAGTTGGTGATGCTTTATGGTAGCCAAAGTAATTTAGGTGAGTTTGGCATAGTTTGCTATGGTTAGTAGCATTTTTTTGTAATTTAAAAGTGATTGGGTTTAGTTTGTTGTGGTAAGGGTTAGTTGGTGATGATTTAGAGTAGCCGAGGTAATTTAGGTGAGTCTGGCATAGTTTGTTATGATTTGTACACCTTTTTTTGTAATTTTAAGATGATATGGTTTGGTTTGTTGTGGTAAGGGATAGTTGGGGGTGATTTACGGTAGCCGAAGAAATTTAGGTGAATCTGGTATAGTTTGTTATGATTTTTAGCATTTTTTTGTAATTTTAATGTGATTGGGCTTAGTTTGTTGCTGTAAAGTGTAGTTGTGGGTGATTTTTGATAGCCGAAGTAATTTAGGTGAGTTTGGCGTAGTTTTATATGGTTAGTAGCATTTTTTTGTAATTTAAAAGTTATTGGGTTTAGTTTGTTGTGGTAAGGGTTAGTTGGTGATGATTTAGAGTAGCCGAAGTAATTTAGGTGAGTCTGGCATAGTTTGTTATGATTTGTACACCTTTTTTTGTAATTTTAATATGATATGGTTTGGTTTGTTGTGGTAAGGGATAGTTAGGTGTGATTTACGGTAGCCGAAGTAATTTAGGTGATTCTGGTATAGTTTGTTATAATTTTTAGCATTTTTTTGTAATTTTAAAGTGATTGGGTTTAGTTCGTTGCTGTAAAGTGTAGTTGGGGGTGATTTTTGATAGCCGAAGTAATTTAGGTGAGTTTCGCATAGTTTGCTATGGTTAGTAGCATTTTTTTGTAATTTAAAAGTGATTGGGTTTAGTTTGTTGTGGTAAGGGTTAGTTGGTGATGATTTAGAGTAGCCGAAGTAATTTAGGTGAGTCTGGCATAGTTTGTTATGATTTGTACACCTTTTTTTGTAATTTTAAGATGATATGGTTTGGTTTGTTGTGGTAAGGGTTAGTTGGTGATGATTTAGAGTAGCGGAAGTAATTTAGGTGAGTCTGGCATAGTTTGTTATGATTTGTACACCTTTTTTGTAATTTTAAGATGATATGGTTTGGTTTGTTGTGGTAAGGGATAGTTGGGGGTGATTTACGGTAGCCGAAGTAATTTAGGTGATTCTGGTATAGTTTGTTATGATTTTTAGCATTTTTTTGTAGTTTTAAAGTGATTGGGCTTAGTTTGTTGCTGTAAAGTGTAGTTGGGGGTGATTTTTGATAGCCGAAGTAATTTAGGTGAGTTTGGCATAGTTTGCTATGATTAGTAGCATTTTTTTTGTAATTTAAAAGTGATTGGGTTTAGTTTGTTGTGGTAAGTGTTAGTTGGTGATCATTTAGAGTAGCCGAAGTAATTTAGGTGAGTCTGGCATAGTTTGTTATGATTTGTACACCTTTTTTGTAATTTTAAGATGATATGGTTTGGTTTGTTGTGGTCAGGGATAGTTGAGGGTGATTTACGGTAGCCTAAGTAATTTAGGTGATTCTGGTATAGTTTGTTATGATTTTTAGCATTTTTTTGTAATTTTAAAGAGATTGGGCTTAGTTTGTTGCTCTAAAGTGTAGTTGGGGGTGATTTTTGATAGCCGAAGTAATTTAGGTGAGTTTCGCATAATTTGCTATGGTTAGTAGCATTTTTTTGTAATTTAAAAGTGATTGGGTTTAGTTTGTTGTGGTAAGGGTTAGTTGGTGATGATTTAGAGTAGCCGAAGTAATTTAGGTGAGTCTGGCATAATTTGTTATGATTTGTACACCTTTTTTTGTAATTTTAAGATGATATGGTTTGGTTTGTTGTGGTAAGGGATAGTTGGCGGTGATTTACGGTAGCCGAAGTAATTTAGGTGATTCTGGTATAGTTTGTTATGATTTTTAGCATTTTTCTGTAATTTTAAATTGATTGGGCTTAGTTTGTTGCTGTAAAGTGTAGTTGGGGGTGATTTTTGATAGCCGAAGTAATTTAGGTGAGTTTGGCATATTTTGCTATGGTTAGTAACATTTTTTTGTAATTTAAAAGTGATTGGGTTTAGTTTGTTGAGGTAAGGGTTAGTTGGTGATGATGTAGAGTAGCCGAAGTAATTTTGGTGAGTCTGGCATAGTTTGTTATGATTTGTACACCTTTTTTTGTAATTTTAAGATGATATGGCTTGGTTTGTTGTGGTAAGGGATAGTTGGGGGTGATTTAGGGTAGCCGAAGTAATTTAGGTGATTCTGGTATAGTTTGTTATGATTTTTAGCATTTTTTTGTAATTTTAAAGTGATTGGGCTTAGTTTGTTGCTGTAAAGTGTAGTTGGGGGTGATTTTTGATAGCAGAATTAATTTAGGTGAGTTTGGCATAGTTTGCTATGGTTAGTAACATTTTTTTGTAATTTAAAAAGAATTGGGTTTAGTTTGTTGTGGTAAGGGTTAGTTGGTGATGATTTAGAGTAGCCGAGGTAATTTAGGTGTGTCTGGCATAGTTTGTTATGATTTGTACACCTTTTTTTGTAATTTTAAGATGATATGGTTTGGTTTGTTGTGGTAAGGGATAGTTGGGGGTGATTTACGGTAGCAGAAGTAATTTAGGTGAATCTGGTATAGTTTGTTATGATTTTTAGCATTTTTTTGTAATTTTAAAGTGATTGGGCTTAGTTTGTTGCTGTAAAGATTAGTTGGGGGTGATTTTTGATAGCCGAAGCAATTTAGGTGAGTTTGGCATAGTTTGCTATGGTTAGAAGCATTTTTTTTGTAATTTGAAAGTGATTGGGTTTAGTTTGTTGTGGTAAGGGTTAGTTGGTGATCATTTAGAGTAGCCGAAGTAATTTAGGTGAGTCTGGCATAGTTTGTTATGATTTGTACACCTTTTTTGTAATTTTAAGATGATATGGTTTGGTTTGTTGTGGTCAGGGATAGTTGGGGGTGATTTACGGTAGCCTAAGTAATTTAGGTGATTCTGGTAAAGTTTGTTATGATTTTTAGCATTTTTTTGTAATTTTAAAGAGATTGGGCTCTAAAGTGTAGTTGGGGGTGATTTTTGATAGCCGAAGTAATTTAGGTGAGTTTCGCATAGTTTGCTATGGTTAGTAGCATTTTTTTGTAATTTTAAAGTGATTGGGCTTAGTTTGTTGCTGTAAAGTGTAGTTGGTGGTGATTTTTGATAGCCGAAGTAATTTAGGTAAGTTTGGCATAGTTTGCTATGGTTAGTAGCATTTTTTTTGTAATTTAAAAGTGATTGGGTTTAGTTTGTTGTGGTAAGGGTTAGTTAGTGATGATTTAGAGTAGCCGAAGTAATTTAGGTGAGTCTGGCATAGTTTGTTATGATTTGTACACCTTTTTTTGTAATTTTAAGATGATATGGTTTGGTTTGTTGTGGTAAGGGATAGTTGGGGGTGATTTACGGTAGCCGAAGTAATTTAGGTGATTCTGGATTAGTTTGTTATGATTTTTAGCATTTTTTTGTAATTTTAAAGTGATTGGGCTTAGTTTGTTGCTGTAAAGTGTAGTTGGGGGTAATTTTTGATAGCCGAAGTAATTTAGGTGAGTTTGGCATAGTTTGCTATGGTTAGTAGCATTTTTTTTTAAATTTAAAAGTGATTGGGTTTAGTTTGTTGTGGTAAGGGTTAGTTGGTGATGATTTAGTGTAGCCGAAGTAATTTATGTGAGTCTGGCATAGTTTGTTATGATTTGTACACCTTTTTTGTAATTTTAAGATGATATGGTTTGGTTTGTTGTGGTAAGGGATAGTTGGGGGTGATTTACGGTAGCCGAAGTAATTTAGGTGATTCTGGTATAGCTTGTTATGATTTTTAGCATTTTTTTGTAATTTTAAAGTGATTAGGCTTAGTTTGTTGCTGTAAAGTGTAGTTGGGGGTGATTTTTGATAGCCGAAGTAATTTAGGTGAGTTTGGCATAGTTTGCTATGGTTAGTAGCTTTTTTTTTGTAATTTAAAAGTGATTGGGTTTAGTTTGTTGTGGCAAGGGTTAGTTGGTGATGATTTAGAGTAGCCGAAGTAATTTAGGTGAGTCTGGCATATTTTGTTATGATTTGTACACCTTTTTTTGTAATTTTAAGATGATATGGTTTGGTTTGTTGTGGTAAGGGATAGTTGGGGGTTATTTACGGTAGCCGAGGTAATTTAGGTGATTCTGGTATAGTTTGTTATGATTTTTAGCATTTTTTTGTAATTTTAAAGTGATTAGGCTTAGTTTGTTGCTGTAAAGTGTAGTTGGGGGTGATTTTTGATAGCCGAAGTAATTTAGGTGAGTTTGGCATAGTTTGCTATGGTTAGTAGCATTTTTTTTGTAATTTAAAAGTGATTGGGTTTAGTTTGTTGTGGTAAGGGTTAGTTGGTGATGATTTAGAGTAGCCGAAGTAATCTAGGTGTGTCTGGCATAGTTTGTTATGATTTGTACACCTTTTTTTGTAATTTTAAGATGATATGGTTTGGTTTGTTGTGGTAAGGGATAGTTGGGGGTGATTTACGGCAGCCGAAATAATTTAGGTGATTCTGGTATAGTTTGTTACGATTTTTAGCATTTTTTTGTAATTTTAAAGTGATTGGGCTTAGTTTGTTGCTGTAAAGTGTAGTTGGGGGTGATTTTTGATAGCCGAAGTAATTTAGGTGAGTTTGGCATAGTTTGCTATGGTTAGTAGCATTTTTTTGTAATTTAAAAATGATTGGGTTTAGTTTGTTGTGGTAAGGGTTAGTTGGTGATGATTTAGAGTAGCCGAAGTAATTTAGGTGAGTCTGGCATAGTTTGTTATGTTTTGTACACCTTTTTTTGTAATTTTAAGATGATATGGTTTGATTTGTTGTGGTAAGGGATAATTGGGGGTGACTTACGGTAGCCGAAGTAATTTAGATGATTCTGGTATAGTTTGTTATGATTTTTAGCATTTTTTTGTAATTTTAAAGCGATTGGGCTTAGTTTGTTGCTGTAAAGTGTAGTTGGGGGTGATTTTTGATAGCCGAAGTAATTTAGGTGAGTTTGGCATAGTTTGCTATGGTTAGTAGCATTTTTTTGTAATTTAAAAGTGATTGGGTTTAGTTTGTTGTGGTAAGGGTTAGTTGGTGATGATTTAGAGTAGCCGAAGTAATTTAGGTGAGTCTGGCAGAGTTTGTTAAGATTTGTACACCTTTTTTTGTAATTTTAAGATGATATGGTTTGGTTTGTTGTGGTAAGGGATAGTTGGGGGTGATTTACGGTAGCCGAAGTAATTTAGGTGATTCTGGTATAGTTTGTTATGATTTTTAGCATTTTTTTGTAATTTTAAAATGATTGGGCTTAGTTTGTTGCTGTAAAGTGTAGTTGGGGGTGATTTTTGATAGCCGAAGTAATTTAGGTGAGTTTGGCATAGTTTGCTATGGTTAGTAGCATTTTTTTGTAATTTAAAAGTGATTGGGTTTAGTTTGTTGTGGTAAGGGTTAGTTGGTGATGATTTTGAGTAGCCGAAGTAATTTAGGTGAGTCTGGCATAGTTTGTTATGATTTGTACACCTTTTTTTGTAATTTTAAGATGATATGGTTTGGTTTGTTGTGGTAAGGGATACTTGGAGGTGATTTACGGTAGCCGAAGTAATTTAGGTTATTCTGGTATAGTTTGTTATGATTTGTACACCTTTTTTTGTAATTTTAAGATGATATGGTTTGTTTTGTTGTGGTAAGGGATAGTTGGGGGTGATTTACGGTAACCGAAGTAATTTAGGTGGTTTTGGTATAGCTTGTTATGATTTTTAGCATTTTTTGGTAATTTTAAAGTGATTGGGCTTAGTTTGTTGCTGTAAAGTGTAGTTGGAGGTGATTTTTGATAGCCGAAGTAATTTAGGTGAGTTTGGCATAGTTTGATATGGATAGTAGCATTTTTTTGTAATTTAAAAGTGATTGGGTTAATTTGTTGTGGTAAGGGTTAGTTGGTGATGATTTAGAGTAGCCGAAGTTATTTAGGTGAGTCTGGCATAGTTTGTTATGATTTGTACACCTTTTTTGTAATTTTAAGATGATATAATTTGGTTTGTTGTGGTAAGGGATAGTTGGGGGTGATTTACGGTAGCCGAAGTAATTTAATTGATTCTGGTATAGTTTGTTATGATTTTTAACATTTTTTTGTAATTTTAAAGTGATTGGGCTTAGTTTGTTGCTGTAAAGTGTAGTTGGGGGTGATTTTTGATAGCCGAAGTAATTTAGGAGAGTTTGGCATAGTTTGCTATGGTTAGTAGCATTTTTTTGTAATTTAAAAGTGATTGGGTTAATTTGTTGTGGTAAGGGTTAGTTGGTGATGATTTAGAGCAGCCGAAGTTATTTAGGTGAGTCTGGCATAGTTTGTTATGATTTGTACACCTTTTTTGTAATTTTAAGATGATATGGTTTGGTTTGTTGTGGTAAGGGATAGTTGGGGGTGATTTACGGTAGCCGAAGTAATTTAGGTGATTCTGGTATAGTTTGTTATGATTTTTAGCATATTTTTGTAATTTTAAAGTGATTGAGCTTAGTTTGTTGCTGTAAAGCGTAGTTGGGGGTGATTTTTGATAGCCGAAGTAATTTAGGTGAGTTTGGCCTAGTTTGCTATGGTTAGTAGCATTTTTTTGTAATTTAAAAGTGATTGCGTTTAGTTTGATGTGGTAAGGGTTAGTTGGTGATGATTTAGAGTAGCCGAAGTAATTTAGGTGAGTCTGGCATAGTTTGTTATGATTTGTTTACCTTTTTTTGTAATTTTAAGATGATATGGTTTGGTTTGTTGTGGTAAGGGATAGTTGGGGTTGATTTACGGTAGCCGAAGTAATTTAGGTGATTCTGGTATAGTTTTTTATGATTTTTAGCATTTTTTTGTAATTTTAAAGTGATTGGGCTTAGTTTGTTGCTGTAAAGTGTAGTTGGGGGTGATTTTTGATAGCCGAAGTAATTTAGGTGAGTTTGGCATAGTTTGCTATGGTTAGTAGCATTTTTTTGTAATTTAAAAGTGATTGGGTTTAGTTTGTTGTGGTAAGGGTTAGTTGGTGATGATTTAGGGTAGCCGAAGTAATTTAGGTGAGTCTGGCATAGTTTGTTATGATTTGTACACCTTTTTTTGTAATTTTAAAATGATATGGTTTGGTTTGTAGTGGTAAGGGATAGTTGGGGGTGATTTACGGTAGCCAAAGTAATTTAGGTGATTCTGGTATAATTTGTTATGATTTTTAGCATTTTTTTGTAATTTTAAAGTGACTGGGTTTAGTTTGTTGTGGTAAAGGTTAGTTGGTGATGATTTAGAGTAGCCGAAGTAATTTAGGTGAGTCTGGCATAGTTTGTTATGATTTGTACACCTTTTTTTGTAATTTTAAGATGATATGGTTTGGTTTATTGTGGTAAGGGATAGTTGGGGGTGATTTACAGTAGCCGAAGTAATTTAGGTTATTCTGGTATAGTTTGTTATGATTTTTAGCATTTTTTTGTAATTTTAAAGTGATTGGGCTTAGTTTGTTGCTGTAAAGTGTAGTTGGGGGTAATTTTTGATAGCCGAAGTAATTTAGGTGAGTTTGGCATAGTTTGCTATGGTTAGTAGCATTTTTTTGTAATTTAAAAGTGATTGGGTTTAGTTTGTTGTGGTAAGGGTTAGTTGGTGATGATTTAGAGTAGCCGAAGTAATTTAGGTGAGTCTGGCATAGTTTGTTATGATTTGTACACCTTTTTTTGTAATTTTAAGATGATATGGTTTGGTTTGTTGCGGTAAGGGCTAGTTGGGGGTGATTTACGGTAGCCGAAGTAATTTAGGTGATTCTGGTGTAGTTTGTTATGATTTTTAGCATTTTTTTGTAATTTTAAAGTGATTGGGCTTAGTTTGTTGCTGTAAAGAGTAGTTGGGGGTGATTTTTGATAACCGAAGTAATTTAGGTGAGTTTGGCATAGTTTGCTATGGTTTGTAGCATTTTTTTGTAATTTAAAAGTGATTTAGTTTAGTTTGTTGTGGTAAGGGTTAGTTGGTGATAATTTAGTGTAGCCGAAGTAATTTAGGTGAGTCTGGCATAGTTTGTTATGATTTGTACAGCTTTTTTTGTAATTTTAAGATGATATGGTTTGGTTTGTTGTGGTAAGGGATAGTTGGGGGTGATTTAAGGTAGCCGAAGTAATTTAGGTGATTCTGGTATAGTTTGTTATGATATTTAGCATTTTTTTGTAGTTTTAAAATGATTGGGCTTAGTTTGTTGCTGTAAAGTGTAGTTGGGGGTGATTTTTGATAGCCGAAGTAATTTAGGTAAGTTTGGCATAGTTTGCTATGGTTAGTAGCATTTTTTTGTAATTTAAATGTGATTGGGTTTAGTTTGTTGTGGTAGGGGTTAGTTGGTGATGATTTAGAGTAGCCGAAGTAATTTAGGTGAGTCTGGCATAGTTTGTTATGATTTGTACACCTTTTTTTGTAATTTTAAGATGATATGGTTTGGTTTGTTGTGGTAAGGGATAGTTGGGGGTGATTTACGGTAGCCGAAGTAATTTAGGTGATTCTGGAATAGTTTGTTATGATTTTTAGAATTTTTTTGTAATTTTAAAGTGATTGGGCTTAGTTTGTTGCTGTAAAGTGTAGTTGGGGGTGATTTTTGATAGCCGAAGTAATGTATTTGAGTTTGGCATAGTTTGCTATAGTTAGTAGCATTTTTTTGTAATTTAAAAGTGATTGGGTTTAGTTTGTTGTGGTAAGGGTTAGTTGGTGATGATTTAGGGTAGCCGAAGTAATTTAGGTGAGTCTGGCATAGTTTGTTATGATTTGTACACCTTTTTTTGTAATTTTAAGATGATATGGTTTGATTTGTTGTGGTAAGGGATAGTTGGGGGTGATTTACGGTAGCCGAAGTAATTTAGGTGATTCTGGTATAGTTTGTTATGATTTTTAGAATTTTTTTGTAATTTTAAAGTGATTGGGCTTAGTTTGTTGCTGAAAGTGTAGTTGGGGGTGATTTTTGATAGCCGAAGTAATTTAGGTGAATTTGGCATAGTTTGCTATGGTTAGTAGCATTTTTTTGTAATTTAAAAGTGATTGGATTTAGTTTGTTGTGGTAAGGGTTAGTTAGTGATGATTTAGAGTAGCCGAAGTAATTTAGGTGAGTCTGGCATAGTTTGTTATGATTTGTACACCTTTTTTTGTAATTTTAAGATGATATGGTTTGGTTTGTTGTGGTAAGGGATAGTTGGGGGTGATTTACGGTAGCCGAAGTAATTTAGGTGATTCTGGTATAGTTTGTTATGATTTTTAGCATTTTTTTGTAATTTTAAAGTGATTGGGCTTTGTTTGTTGCTGTAAAGTGTAGTTGGGGGTGATTTTTGATAGCCGAAGTAATTTAGGTGAGTTTGGTATAGTTTGCTATGGTTAGTAGCATTTCTTTGTAATTTAAAAGTGATTGGGTTTAGTTTGTTGTGGTAAGGGTTAGTTGGTGATGATTTAAAGTGGCCGAAGTAATTTAGGTGAGTCTGGCATAGTTTGTTATGATTTGTACACCTTTTTTTATAATTTTAAGATGATATGGTTTGGTTTGTTGTGGTAAGGGATAGTTGGGAGTGATTTACGGTAGCCGAAGTAATTTAGGTGATTCTGGTATAGTTTGTTATGATTTTTAGCATTTTTTTGTAATTTTAAAGAGATTGGGCTTAGTTTGTTGCTGTAAAGTGTAGTTGGGTGTGATTTTTGATAGCCGAAGTAATTTAGGCGAGTTTGGCATAGTTTGCTATGGTTAGTAGCATTTTTTTGTAATTTAAAAGTGATTGGGTTTAGTTTGTTGTGGTAAGGGTTAGTTGGTGATGATTTAGAGTAGCCAAAGTAATTTAGGTGAGTCTGGCATAGTTTGTTATGATTTGTACACCTTTTTTTGTAATTTTAAAATGATATGGTTTGGTTTGTTGTGGTAAGGGATAGTTGCGGGTGATTTACGGTAGCCGAAGTAATTTAGGTGATTCTGGTATAGTTTGTTATGATTTTTAGCATTTTTTTTGTAATTTTAAAGTGATTGGGCTTAGTTTGTTGCTGTAAAGTGTAGTTGGGGGTGATTTTTGATAGCCGAAGTAATTTAGGTGAGTTTGGCATAGTTTGCTATGGTTAGTAGCATTTTTTTGTAATTTAAAAGTGATTGGGTTTAGTTTGTTGTGGTAAGGGTTAGTTGGTGATGATTTAGAGTAGCAGAAGTAATTTAGGTGAGTCTGGCATAGTTTGTTATGATTAGTACACCTTTTTTGTAATTTTAAGATGATATGGTTTGGTTTGTTGTGGTAAGGGATAGTTGGGGGTGATTTACGGTAGCCGAAGTAATTTAGGTGATTCTGGTATAGTTTGTTATGATTTTTAGCATTTTTTTGTAATTTTAAAGTGATTGGGCTTAGTTTGTTGCTGTAAAGTGTAGTTGGTGGTGATTTTTGATAGCCGAAGTAATTTAGGTGAGTTTGGCATAGTTTGTTATGGTTAGTAGCATTTTTTTGTATTTTAAAAGTGGTTGGGTTTAGTTTGTTGTGGTAAGGGTTAGTTGGTGATGATTTAGAGTAGCCGAAGTAATTTATGTGAGTCTGGCATAATTTGTTATGATTTGTACACCTTTTTTTGTAACTTTAAGATGATATGGTTTGGTTTGTTGTGGTAAGGGATAGTTGGGGGTGATTTACGGTAGCCGAAGTAATTTAGGTGATTCTGGTATAGTTTTGTTATGATTTTTAGCATTTTTTGTAATTTTAAAGTGATTGGGCTTAGTTTGTTGCTGTAAAGTGTAGTTGGGGGTGATTTTTGAAAGCCGAAGTAATTTAGTTGAGTTTGGCATAGTTTGCTATGGTTAGTAGCATTTTTTTGTAATTTAAAAGTGATTGGGTTTAGTTTGTTGTTGTAAGGGTTAGTTGGTGATGATTTATGGTAGCCGAAGTAATTTAGGTGAGTTTGGCATAGTTTGCTATGGTTAGTAGCATTTTTTTGTAATTTAAAAGTGATTGGGTTTAGTTTGTTGTTGTAAGGGTTAGTTGGTGATGATTTATGGTAGCCGAAGTAATTTAGGTGAGTTTGGCATAGTTTGCTATGGTTAGTAGCATTTTTTTGTAATTTAAAAGTGATTGGGTTTAGTTTGTTCTGGTAAGGGTTAGTTGGTGATGATTTAGAGTAGCCGAAGTAATTTAGGTGAGTCTGGCATAGTTTGTTATGATTTGTACACCTTTTTTGTAATTTTAAGATGATATGGCTTGGTTTGTTGTGGTAAGGGATAGTTGGGGGTGATTTACGGTAGCCGAAGTAATTTAGGTGATTCTGGTATAGTTTGTTATGATTTTTAGCATTTTTTTTGTAATTTTAAAGTGATTATGATTAGTTTGTTGCTGTAAAGTGTAGTTGGGGGGGATTTTTGATAGCCGAAGTAATTTAGGTGAGTTTGGCATAGTTTGCTATGGTTAGTAGCATTTTTTTGTAATTTAAAAGTGATTGGGTTTAGTTTGTTTTGGTAAGGGTTAGTTGGTGATGATTTATGGTAGCCGAAGTAATTTAGGTGAGTTTGGCATAGTTTGCTATGGTTAGTAGCATTTTTTTGTAATTTAAAAGTGATTGGGTTTAGTTTATTGTGGTAAGGGTTAGTTGGTGATGATTTAGAGTAGCCGAAGTAATTTAGGTGAGTCTGGCATAGTTTGTGTGATTGGGTTTAGTTTGTTGTGGTAAGGGTTAGTTGGTGATGATTTAGGGTAGCCGAAGTAATTTAGGTGAGTCTGGCATAGTTTGTTATGATTTGTACACCTTTTTTTGTAATTTTAAGATGATATGGTTTGATTTGTTGTGGTAAGGGATAGTTGGGGGTGATTTACGGTAGCCGAAGTAATTTAGGTGATTCTGGTATAGTTTGTTATGATTTTTAGAATTTTTTTGTAATTTTAAAGTGATTGGGCTTAGTTTGTTGCTGAAAGTGTAGTTGGGGGTGATTTTTGATAGCCGAAGTAATTTAGGTGAATTTGGCATAGTTTGCTATGGTTAGTAGCATTTTTTTGTAATTTAAAAGTGATTGGATTTAGTTTGTTGTGGTAAGGGTTAGTTAGTGATGATTTAGAGTAGCCGAAGTAATTTAGGTGAGTCTGGCATAGTTTGTTATGATTTGTACACCTTTTTTTGTAATTTTAAGATGATATGGTTTGGTTTGTTGTGGTAAGGGATAGTTGGGGGTGATTTACGGTAGCCGAAGTAATTTAGGTGATTCTGGTATAGTTTGTTATGATTTTTAGCATTTTTTTGTAATTTTAAAGTGATTGGGCTTTGTTTGTTGCTGTAAAGTGTAGTTGGGGGTGATTTTTGATAGCCGAAGTAATTTAGGTGAGTTTGGTATAGTTTGCTATGGTTAGTAGCATTTCTTTGTAATTTAAAAGTGATTGGGTTTAGTTTGTTGTGGTAAGGGTTAGTTGGTGATGATTTAAAGTGGCCGAAGTAATTTAGGTGAGTCTGGCATAGTTTGTTATGATTTGTACACCTTTTTTTATAATTTTAAGATGATATGGTTTGGTTTGTTGTGGTAAGGGATAGTTGGGAGTGATTTACGGTAGCCGAAGTAATTTAGGTGATTCTGGTATAGTTTGTTATGATTTTTAGCATTTTTTTGTAATTTTAAAGAGATTGGGCTTAGTTTGTTGCTGTAAAGTGTAGTTGGGTGTGATTTTTGATAGCCGAAGTAATTTAGGCGAGTTTGGCATAGTTTGCTATGGTTAGTAGCATTTTTTTGTAATTTAAAAGTGATTGGGTTTAGTTTGTTGTGGTAAGGGTTAGTTGGTGATGATTTAGAGTAGCCAAAGTAATTTAGGTGAGTCTGGCATAGTTTGTTATGATTTGTACACCTTTTTTTGTAATTTTAAAATGATATGGTTTGGTTTGTTGTGGTAAGGGATAGTTGCGGGTGATTTACGGTAGCCGAAGTAATTTAGGTGATTCTGGTATAGTTTGTTATGATTTTTAGCATTTTTTTTGTAATTTTAAAGTGATTGGGCTTAGTTTGTTGCTGTAAAGTGTAGTTGGGGGTGATTTTTGATAGCCGAAGTAATTTAGGTGAGTTTGGCATAGTTTGCTATGGTTAGTAGCATTTTTTTGTAATTTAAAAGTGATTGGGTTTAGTTTGTTGTGGTAAGGGTTAGTTGGTGATGATTTAGAGTAGCAGAAGTAATTTAGGTGAGTCTGGCATAGTTTGTTATGATTAGTACACCTTTTTTGTAATTTTAAGATGATATGGTTTGGTTTGTTGTGGTAAGGGATAGTTGGGGGTGATTTACGGTAGCCGAAGTAATTTAGGTGATTCTGGTATAGTTTGTTATGATTTTTAGCATTTTTTTGTAATTTTAAAGTGATTGGGCTTAGTTTGTTGCTGTAAAGTGTAGTTGGTGGTGATTTTTGATAGCCGAAGTAATTTAGGTGAGTTTGGCATAGTTTGTTATGGTTAGTAGCATTTTTTTGTATTTTAAAAGTGGTTGGGTTTAGTTTGTTGTGGTAAGGGTTAGTTGGTGATGATTTAGAGTAGCCGAAGTAATTTATGTGAGTCTGGCATAATTTGTTATGATTTGTACACCTTTTTTTGTAACTTTAAGATGATATGGTTTGGTTTGTTGTGGTAAGGGATAGTTGGGGGTGATTTACGGTAGCCGAAGTAATTTAGGTGATTCTGGTATAGTTTTGTTATGATTTTTAGCATTTTTTGTAATTTTAAAGTGATTGGGCTTAGTTTGTTGCTGTAAAGTGTAGTTGGGGGTGATTTTTGAAAGCCGAAGTAATTTAGTTGAGTTTGGCATAGTTTGCTATGGTTAGTAGCATTTTTTTGTAATTTAAAAGTGATTGGGTTTAGTTTGTTGTTGTAAGGGTTAGTTGGTGATGATTTATGGTAGCCGAAGTAATTTAGGTGAGTTTGGCATAGTTTGCTATGGTTAGTAGCATTTTTTTGTAATTTAAAAGTGATTGGGTTTAGTTTGTTGTTGTAAGGGTTAGTTGGTGATGATTTATGGTAGCCGAAGTAATTTAGGTGAGTTTGGCATAGTTTGCTATGGTTAGTAGCATTTTTTTGTAATTTAAAAGTGATTGGGTTTAGTTTGTTCTGGTAAGGGTTAGTTGGTGATGATTTAGAGTAGCCGAAGTAATTTAGGTGAGTCTGGCATAGTTTGTTATGATTTGTACACCTTTTTTGTAATTTTAAGATGATATGGCTTGGTTTGTTGTGGTAAGGGATAGTTGGGGGTGATTTACGGTAGCCGAAGTAATTTAGGTGATTCTGGTATAGTTTGTTATGATTTTTAGCATTTTTTTTGTAATTTTAAAGTGATTATGATTAGTTTGTTGCTGTAAAGTGTAGTTGGGGGGGATTTTTGATAGCCGAAGTAATTTAGGTGAGTTTGGCATAGTTTGCTATGGTTAGTAGCATTTTTTTGTAATTTAAAAGTGATTGGGTTTAGTTTGTTTTGGTAAGGGTTAGTTGGTGATGATTTATGGTAGCCGAAGTAATTTAGGTGAGTTTGGCATAGTTTGCTATGGTTAGTAGCATTTTTTTGTAATTTAAAAGTGATTGGGTTTAGTTTATTGTGGTAAGGGTTAGTTGGTGATGATTTAGAGTAGCCGAAGTAATTTAGGTGAGTCTGGCATAGTTTGTTATGATTTGTACACCTTTTTTTGTAATTTTAAGATGATATGGTTTGGTTTGTTGTGGTAAGGGATAGTTGGGGGTGATTTACGGTAGCCGAAGTAATTTAGGTGATTCTGGTATAGTTTGTTATGATTTTAGGCATTTTTTTGTAATTTTAAAGTGATTGGGCTTAGTTTGTTGCTGTAAAGTGTAGTTGGGGGTGATTTTTGATAGCCGAAGTAATTTAGGTGAGTTTTTTCATAGTTTGCTATGGTTAGTAGCATTTTTTTTGTAATTTAAAAGTGATTGGGTTTAGTTTGTTGTCGTAAGGGTTAGTTGGTGATGATTTAGACTAGCCGAAGTAATTTAGGTGAGTCTGGCATAGTTTGTTATGATTTTTACACCTTTTTTTGTAATTTTAAGATGATATGGTTTGGTTTGTTGTGGTAAGAGATAGTTGGGGGTGATTTACGGTAACCGAAGTAATTTAGGTGATTCTGGTATAGTTTGTTATGATTTTTAGCATTTTTTTGTAATTTTAAAGTGATTGGGCTTAGTTTGTTGCTGTAAAGTGTAGTTCGGGGTGATTTTTGATAGCCGAAGTAATTTAGGTGAGTTTGGCATAGTTTGCTATGGTTAGTAGTATTTTTTTGTAATTTAAAAGTGATTGGGTTTAGTTTGTTGTTGTAAGGGTTAGTTGGTGATGATTTATGGTAGCCGAAGTAATTTAGGTGAGTTTGGCATAGTTTGCTATGGTTAATAGCATTTTTTTGTAATTTAAAAGTGATTGGGTTTAGTTTGTTCTGGTAAGGGTTAGTTGGTGATGATTTAGAGTAGCCGAAGTAATTTAGGTGAGTCTGGCATAGTTTGTTATGATTTGTACACCTTTTTTGTAATTTTAAGATGATATGGCTTGGTTTGTTGTGGTAAGGGATAGTTGGGGGTGATTTACGGTAGCCGAAGTAATTTAGGTGATTCTGGTATAGTTTGTTATGATTTTTAGCATTTTTTTGTAATTTTAAAGTGATTGGGATTAGTTTGTTGCTGTAAAGTGTAGTTGGGGGTGATTTTTGATAGCCGAAGTAATTTAGGTGAGTTTGGCATAGTTTGCTATGGTTAGTAGCATTTTTTTGTAATTTAAAAGTAATTGGGTTTAGTTTGTTTTGGTAAGGGTTAGTTGGTGATGATTTATGGTAGCCGAAGTAATTTAGGTGAGTTTGGCATAGTTTGCTATGGTTAGTAGCATTTTTTTGTAATTTAAAAGTGATTGGGTTTAGTTTGTTGTGGTAAGGGTTAGTTGGTGATGATTTAGAGTAGCCGAAGTAATTTAGGTGAGTCTGGCATAGTTTGTTATGATTTGTACACCTTTTTTTGTAATTTTAAGATGATATGGTTTGGTTTGTTGTGGTAAGGGATAGTTGGGGGTGATTTACGGTAGCCGAAGTAATTTAGGTGATTCTGGTATAGTTTCTTATGATTTTTAGCATTTTTTTGTAATTTAAAAGTGATTGGGATTAGTTTGTTGCTGTAAAGTGTAATTGGGGGTGATTTTTGATAGCCGAAGTAATTTAGGTGAGTTTGGCATAGTTTGCTAAGGTTAGTAGCATTTTTTTGTAACTTAAAAGTGATTGGGTTTAGTTTGTTGTGGTAAGGGTTAGTTGGTGATGATTTATGGTAGCCGAAGTAATTTGGGTGAGTTTGGCATAGTTTGCTATGATTAGTAGCATTTTTTTGTAACTTAAAAGTGATTGGGTTTAGTTTGTTGTGGTAAGGGTTAGTTGGTGATGATTTATGGTAGCCGAAGTAATTTGGGTGAGTTTGGCATAGTTTGCTATGGTTAGTAGCATTTTTTTGTAATTTAAAAGTGATTGGGTTTAGTTTGTTGTGGTAAGGGTTAGTTGGTGATGATTGAGAGTAGCCGAAGTAATTTAGGTGAGTCTGGCATAGTTTGTTATAATTTGTACACCTTTTTTTGGTAATTTTAAGATGATATGGTTTGGTTTGTTGTGGTAAGGGATAGTTGGGGGTGATTTACGGTAGCCGAAGTAATTTAGGTGATTCTGGTATAGTTTGTTACGATTTTTAGCATTTTTTTTGTAATTTTAAAGTGATTGGGATTAGTTTGTTGCTGTAAAGTGTAGTTGGGGGTGATTTTTAAAAGCCGAAGTAATTTAGGTGAGTTTCGCATAGTTTGCTATGTTTAGTAGCATTTTTTTGTAATTTAAAAATGATTTGGTTTAGTTTGTTGTGGTAAGGGTTAGTTGGTGATGATTTATGATAGCCGAAGTAATTTAGGTGAGTTTGGCATAGTTTGCTATGGTTAGTAGCATTTTTTTGTAATTTAAAAGTGATTGGGTTTAGTTTGTTGTGGTAAGGGTGAGTTGGTGATGATTTAGAGTAGCCGAAGTAATTTAGGTGAGTCTGGCATAGTTTGTTATGATTTGTACACCTTTTTTTGCAATTTTAAGATGATATGGTTTGGTTTGTTGTGGTAAGGGATAGTTGGGGGTGATTTACGGTAGCCGATGTAATTTAGGTGATTCTGGTATAGTTTGTTATGATTTTTAGCCTTTTTTTGTAATTTTAAAGTGATTGGGCTTAGTTTGTTGCTGTAAAGTGTAGTTGGGGGTGATTTTTATAGCCGAAGTAATTTAGGTAAGTTTGGCATAGTTTGCTATGGTTAGCAGCATTTTTTTGTAATTTAAAAGTGATTGGGTTTAGTTTGTTGTGGTAAGGGTTAGTTGGTGATGATTTATGGTAGCCGAAATAATTTAGGTGAGTTTGGCATAGTTTGCTATGGTTAGTAGTATTTTTTTGTAATTTCAAATTGATTGGGTTTAGTTTGTTGTGGTAAGGGTTAGTTGGTGATGATTTAGAGTAGCCGAAGTAATTTAGGTGAGTCTGGCAGAGTTTGTTATGATTTGTACACCTTTTTTTGTAATTTTAAGATGATATGATTTGGTTTGTTGTGGTAAGGGATAGTTGGGGGTGATTTACGGTAGCCGAAGTAATTTAGGTGATTCTGGTATAGTTTGTTATGATTTTTAGCATTTTTTTGTAATTTTAAAGTGATTGGGCTTAGTTTGTTGCTGTAAAGTGTAGTTGGGGGTGATTTTTGATAGCCGAAGTAATTTAGGTGAGTTTGGCATAGTTTGCTATGGTTAGTAGCATTTTTTTGTAATGTAAAAGTGATTGGGTTTAGTTTGTTGTGGTAAGGGGTAGTTGGTGATGATTTATGGTAGCCGAAGTAATTTAGGTGAGTTTGGCATAGTTTGCTATGGTTAGTAGCATTTTTTTGTAATTTAAAAGTGATTGGGTTTAGTTTGTTGTGGTAAGGGTTAGTTGGTGATGATTTAGAGTAGCCGAAGTAATTTAGGTGAGTCTGGCATAGTTTGTTATGATTTGTACATCTTTTTTTGTAATTTTAAGATGATATGGTTTGGTTTGTTGTGGTAAGGGATAGTTGGGGGTGATTTACGGTAGCCGAAGTAATTTAGGTGATTCTGGTATAGTTTGTTATGATTTTTAGCATTTTTTTGTAATTTTAAAGTGATTGGGCTTAGTTTGTTGCTGTAAAGTGTAGTTGGGAGTGATTTTTATAGCCGAAGTAATTTAGGTGAGTTTGGCATAGTTTGCTATGGTTAGTAGCATTTTTTTGTAATTTAAAAGTGATTGGGTTTAGTTTGTTGTGGTAAGGGTTAGTTGGTGATGATTTATGGTAGCCGAAGTAATTTAGGTGAGTTTGGCATAGTTTGCTATGGTTAGTTGCATTTTTTTGTATTTTCAAAGTGATTGGGTTTAGTTTGTTGTGGTAAGGGTTAGTTGGTGAAGATTTAGAGTATCCGAAGTAATTTAGGTGAGTCTGGCATGGTTTGTTATGATTTGTACACCTTTTTTTGTAATTTTAAGATGATATGGTTTGGTTTGTTGTGGTAAGGGTTAGTTGGGGGTGATTTATGGTAGCCGAAGTAATTTAGGTGATTCTGGTATAGTTTATTATGATTTTTAGCATTTTTTTGTAATTTTAAAGTGATTGGGCTTAGTTTGTTGCTTTAAAGTGTAATTGGGGGTGATTTTTGATAGCCGAAGTAATTTAGGTGAGTTTGGCATAGTTTGCTATGGTTAGTAGCATTTTTTTGTAATTTAAAAGTGATTGGGCTTAGTTTGCTGCTGTAAAGTGTAGTTCGGGGTGATTCTTGATAGCCGAAGTAATTTAGGTGAGTTTGGCATAGTTTGCTATGGTTAGTAGCATTTTTTTGTAATTTAAAAGTGATTGGGTTTAGTTTGTTGTGGTAAGGGTTAGTTGGTGATGATTTATGGTAGCCTAAGTAATTTAGGTGAGTTTGGCATAGTTTGCTATGGTTAGTACAATTTTTTTGTAATTTAAAAGTGATTGGGTTTAGTTTGTTGTGGTAAGGGTTAGTTGGTGATGAATTAGGGTAGCCGAAGTAATTTAGGTGAGTCTGGCATAGTTTGTTATGATTTGTACACCTTTTTTTGTAATTTTAAGATGATATGGTTTGGTTTGTTGTGGTAAGGGATAGTTGGGGGTGATTTGTGGTAGCCGAAGTAATTTAGGTGATTCTGGTATAGTTTGTTATGATTTTTAGCATTTTTTTGTAATTTTAAAATGATTGGGCTTAGTTTGTTGTTGTAAAGTGTAGTTGGGGGTGATTTTTAAAAGCCGAAGTAATTTAGGTGAGTTTGGCATAGTTTGCTATGTTTAGTAGCATTTTTTTGTAATTTAAAAGTGATTGGGTTTAGTTTGTTGTGGTAAGGGTTAGTTGGTGATGATTTATGGTAGCCGAAGTAATTTAGGTGAGTTTGGCATAGTTTGCTATGGTTAGTAGCATTTTTTTGTAATTTCAAATAGATTGGGTTTAGTTTGTTGTGGTAAGGGTGAGTTGGTGATGATTTAGAGTAGCCGAAGTAATTTAGGTGAGTCTGGCATACTTTGTTATGATTTGTACACTTTTTTTTGTAATTTTAAGATGATATGGTTTGGTTTGTTGTGGTAAGGGATAGTTGGGGGTGATTTACGGTAGCCGAAGTAATTTAGGTGATTCTGGTATAGTTTGTTATGATTTTTAGAATTTTTTTGTAATTTTAAAGCGATTGGGCTTAGTTTGTTGCTGTAAAGTGTAGTTGGGGGTGATTTTTGATAGCCGAAGTAATTTAGGTAAGTTTGGCATAGTTTGCTATGGTTAGTAGCATTTTTTTTGTAATTTAAAAGTGATTGGGTTTAGTTTGTTGTGGTAAGTGTTAGTTGGTGATGACTTAGAGTAGCCGAAGTAATTTAGGTGAGTCTGGCATAGTTTGTTATGATTTGTACACCTTTTTTTGTAATTGTAAGATAATATGGTTTGGTTTGTTGTGGTAAGGGATAGTTGGGGGTGATTTACGGTAGCCGATGTAATTTAGGTGATTCTGGTATAGTTTGTTATGATTTTTAGCATTTTTTGTAATTTTAAAGTGATTGGGCTTAGTTTGTTGCTGTAAAGTGTAGTTGGGGGTGATTTTTGATAGCCGAAGTAATTTAGGTGAGTTGGGCATAGTTTGCTATGGTTAGTAGCATTTTTTTGTAATTTAAAAGTGATTGGGTTTAGTTTGTTGTGGTAAGGGTTAGTTGGTGATGATTTATGGTAGCCGAAGTAATTTAGGTGAGTTTGGCATAGTTTGCTATGGTTAGTAGCATTTTTTTGTAACTAGCTGAATGTACCCGGCGTTGCCCGGACGTAGATTAAATAAACGCAGTGTTGACAAAAGTGGTGTATTGGCGATGTTGACTAATCGACATTATAATACAATGGGAATGCTCTACCTTGCCTATCACAAAATAAACAAATTTGCTGCAATTAACCTGCGTTGGCAGGACTTAAATATGATTTGGACAAAGAGGATACCTTGGTTGATATCTGAGATGAAAAATCTTGAATAGACTATTTAGGCAAAGACGCAGTTTGGAAGTGTTCTATAAGCGATTCCAGGAAATCGTAATTCGGGAAAATAAAAGTTTACAAATTAGCTGATCATGTTATGATAAATTTGAAAACACAATGGAAACATTTCTCCTGCTGCAGTCATCTCACAAACGGAACAGTATGTGGATGATTTTGACTTATCTTCAGCATAAACAAACTCTTCAGCATAATTATCTCCTTCTGAACTGCACAAAAATTATTAAAACCTGGCCGCAACTTGTTTGACAATTAAAGTGCGAACCTTTTGAGCTCACTTTCCAGTATTAAAATGTCAATACCAATACCATAGATAGTAAAAAAGATATCCATCACCTTTCACGGGAATAATACGGTGTAGTATTTGTACATCGCTATATTTTCAAACTTCTCCATATCTGTATATATAAAGCGAAGTGTCCTCACTGACACACTCATTAGTTCACTCATTCATCTACACACTGATTCATAATCAACCCACAGCCCAAACCGTGAGGGCTGGAGACTTGAAATTTTAGACACGGGTGTATCATGTGCCGAAACTGAACACTAAGAAGGGATTTTGCGAAATTCGGCCCGGTTCCTTTGTAAATCAATAAAAACCGGCTAAAATACACAAAAAATGATCGGATCGCGGAGACCGTGTTTATGTTAGAAGCACGTATCTAGCCAAAACAACTTCGACGACGGGCGACCGGTTTACATTAAAAGCACTTATTTAACCTAAACAATTTCAACGTCGAGTTTCTGCTTTCGTGATCATACTTTTGCCGTACCTAGCGAGGCCGCAAATATTTCAATTATAATTTTGATTTCAATTATAATGTCGATCCGTGACTCAATTAAAAATTACCAAACCACTCCAAATTTAATCCGTCAACATTAAACATCCTCAAATATCTCTTACCACTGCAAACTTTACCAAATCAACCCCAAAAAATTCCCGAACTATTCCAAACTGACATAAACTAGATCCGTTATTTTAAATCATCCCTTACCACCCCTTAGCAACCCCAAGTAACTCCAATCACTTTAAAATAAAACAAAATGACACAAATCATGGCAGATTATGTCCAACTCACACATATTATTTCGTCTACCAAAAATCACCCCCAACTACCCCTTACCACCCCAAAATAAGCCCAATCACTTTAAAATTATAAAAAATGTTACAAACCTTACCAAACTATGCCAAACTCACTTAAATTACTTCGGCTATCATAAATCACCCCCAACTACCCCTTACAACCCCTAACTCATCCCAATCACTTTAAAATTACAAAAAATGCTACAAACCATAGCAAACTATGCCTAACTCACCTAAATTACTTCGGCTAACATAAATCACCCCCAACAACCCCTTACTACCCCAAAATAAGCCCAATCACTTTAAAATTACAAAAAATGCTACAAACCATAGCAAACTATGCCGAACCCACTTAAATTACTGCGGCTACCATAAATCACCCCCAACTACCCCTTACCAACCACAAACTAAACCCAATCACTTTAAAATTACAAAAAATGCTACAAACCATAGCAAACTATGCCAAACTCACTTAAATTACTTCGGCTATCATAAATCACCCCCAACTACCCCTTACCACCCCAAACTCAGCCCAATCACTTTAAAATTACAAAAAATGTTACAAGCCATACCAAACTATGCCAAACTCATCTAAATTACTTTGGCTTCCATAAATCACCCCCAACTACCCCTTACCACCCCAAAATAGGCTCAATCACTTTAAAATTACAAAAAAATTCTACAAACCGTAGCAAACTATGCCAAACTCCCCTAAATTACTTCGGCTACCATAAATCACCCCGAACTACCCCTTACAACCCCAAAATAAACCCAATCATTTTAAAATTACAAAATATTCAACAAATCATAGCAAACTATGTCTAACTCACCTAAATTACTTCGGCTACCATAAATCACCCCCAACTACCCCTTACCACCCCAAAATAAGCCCAATCACTTTAAAATTACAAAAAATGCTACAAACCATAGCAAACTATGCCTAACTTACCTAATTTCCTTCGGCTACCATAAATCACCCCCAACTACCCCTTACCACACCAAAATAAGCCCAATCACTTTAAAATTACAAAAAATGCTACAAACCATAGCAAACTATGCCGAACCCACTTAAATTACTGCGGCTACCATAAATCACCCCCAACTACCCCTTACCAACCACAAACTAAACCCAATCACTTTAAAATTACAAAAAATGCTACAAACCATAGCAAACTATGCCAAACTCACTTAAATTACTTCGGCTATCATAAATCACCCCCAACTACCCCTTACCACCCCAAACTCAGCCCAATCACTTTAAAATTACTCACTTTAAAATTACAAAAATGCTACAAAACATAGCAAGCTATGCCAAACTCACTTAAATTACTTCGGCTACCATAAATTAATAATCGTTTTCAATCAAAATCTTCTATTTGGTTGTGTTATTTATAAATTCCTTATCGTATTAAATCATAAAATATTAATAAATATCTGCACATAAAATATATTGTTTCGACTAATAGTCGTTATTCTGAATATTAAATAGGCTGATACCTATTTCGATTCTCTTCCACCTTCCAATAAATATTTGTTCCAGTTGAGATGCAAACATAAACGTATTTCTGAATTGCAACACGCTGACGGGGCAAGCCCTACCTTTTCAACATGCGTGCATTTGTATAAACAGCTCTATGGTTTTTAACTTTAAAGAGGAATAAAGGCGGTGTAAGCGCTAGAGTTTCGTTAAAATATCTGAAAAATTCGAAATTCTGCAATTGAATCAGAACTATCTTTGTGTTCGATAGTAAATTTATACTTGGAGTGGCACTGCCAACCCTGCCACCCCTGACGAGGCACCTGCTGACTACTCTCCTTCCAGGGAAACTTTATAAATCAACGTCAAAATAATTTAGGGCGCCTGAATGTGAAAATATCACTGTGTAATAAGTTCAGAATGACATGGAACACTTGAAATTTCGATATTTGTTTGTAATTCGTCACAGGTCCATGAAGGAATGCATGTTAATGTAAACAAGTGTTAGTTTGTCGGAGAGACCGAATAAGATTTTTAACATTCCTGTCAAAATATTTATTTACTTTAGAATGTTAATTTCTTAAATTGATTTTGTGAAAATTATGACGGGCCATACGAGTACACCTGTGCGAGTATTATTTGGTACATACAAATTAATCTCTTTTGTTATCCAAATTGTTTTTATACGCACTAGGCACGTGCACCTCATATAATTGTGAAAATTGCTGCTTCAGCGTTTGGAACGCTGGTACTCAACGTCGCCAAGGTCGAGGCGACGCATCGGTATTCAAAGTTCTATCGCTATTAAATAAATTATTTTTATATAATATTCCCGATTTGTTCTTGCCGTTAACCAAAACTCTCCCCAATCGATTTTCGAAAAATTTCCAGCGTCGGACCGGACTTCACTTATTTTCGTACGCTAATTTTTACCGTTCAGTTAATGATAGTGGTGTATTTGTTCTTCACCAAACCTGCTCCGGCCGAAATCCGAAATTTTCACTGACATCATACGCTTAAGTATTGTATGCTTAGACACGATTTATTTACACTATTTATTTTACGTACATTGCGTTCATTATTGTTCTGCATTATTTATAAGATGGAGCAGTTTGAAAATCTAATAGTAAGCGGAGAACAAATACCACCACGTATAATTCCCGTGCAAAGTGATGGAAATAGTCTTTCTTACTATCTTTCCTATTGCATTTTTAATACCGGAAATAGAGCTCAAGAGCGAAGAATAACTTCGACTTTTTTTATACATAATTCCTAAATACTTCGTTTTTATGGTGTAAAATTTTGTATTTATATATTTCAACATTGTCTTTAACGTTGTCAGAGAACTAAATGGGAATAATTTGGAATAATTTAGCTTCTATGTCAACTCTCCTTCTCTTGAAACTTTTGAAAACAACGACAAAATTCTTTAGGGCGAATGGATTTGAAAATATAACTCTGTGTAATAAGTTTAGACTGACGAGTGAAAAGAAAGGAGCTTGAACCCAAAAACGAAATTAAATGGAACACTTGAAGTTGCAATATTTGTTTGTAATTCGTTACAAGTCCATGAGGGAATGCGTGTTAATGTAAACAAATGTGAGTTTATTGGAGAGGCCGACAAAGATTTTTACATTATTGAAGCAGCTGGAGCCTGCCACGTCAAAAGCAAGGTCACAAACGTGAAAAGGCGATGCTAGATTTAGTTTGATTGAGTGTCTATGCAGAAATTCGCACATACCAAGCGTTGGATAAGCCTTTCTTATCGTTTCTTAGAATTCGAGAATTGCTGGTTCAGCGTGTGGAGCAGTACTCGATCGCGGTGTTTAATTTTAACACAACTACAATTGTGAAAATTGCTGCTCCAGCGTCGGAAACTGTTCGCAAAGTCGCCAAATTCGATGAGGCGACGCATCAGTGTTCGAAGGTCTACCGCTATCAAATAAAGTATTTTAATTTAATATTTGATCTTCGCGTTAACCAAATCTGCCCCCAATCAATTTTCGAAAAATTACCAGCGTCGAACCGGACTCCACTTATTTTCGTACGCTAATTTTTACGTTCAGTTAATGATAGTGGTGTTTTTGTTCTTCACCAAACCTGCTCCGGCCGAAATCCGAAATTTTCACTGACATCATACGTTTAAGTATTGTATGCTTATACACGATTTATTTACACTATTTATTTTACGTACATTGCGTTCATAATTGTTCTGCATTATTTATAACTAAGATGGAGCAGTTTGAAAATCTAATAGTAAGCGGAGAACAAATACCACCACGTATAATTCCCGTGGAAAGTGATGGAAATAGTCTTTCTTACTATCTTTCCTATTGCATTTTTATACCGGAAATAGAGCTCAATAGCGAAGAATAACTTCGACTTTTTTTATACATAAGTCCTAAATACTTTGTTTTTATGGTGTAAAATTTTGTATTTATATATTCCAACATTGTCTTTAACATTGTCGGAGAACTAAATGGGAATAATTTGGAATAATTTAGCTTCTATGTCAACTCTCCTTCTCTTGAAACTTTTGAAAACAACGACAAAATTCTTTAGGGCGCATGGATTTGAAAATATAACTCTGTGTAATAAGTTTAGACTGACGAGTGAAAAGAAAGGAGCTTGCACCCAGAAACGAAATTAAATGGAACACTTGAAGTTGCAATATTTGTTTGTAATTCGTTACAAGTCCATGAGGGAATGCGTGTTAATGTAAACAAATGTGAGTTTATTGGAGAGGCCGACAAAGATTTTTACATTATTGAAGCAGCTGGAGCCTGCCACGTCAAAAGCAAGGTCACAAACGTGAAAAGGCGATGCTAGATTTAGTTTGATTGAGTGTCTATGCAGAAATTCGCACATACCAAGCGTTGGATAAGCCTTTCTTATCGTTTCTTAGAATTCGAGAATTGCTGGTTCAGCGTGTGGAGCAGTACTCGATCGCGGTGTTTAATTTTAACACAACTACAATTGTGAAAATTGCTGCTCCAGCGTCGGAAACTGTTCGCAAAGTCGCCAAATTCGATGAGGCGACGCATCAGTGTTCGAAGGTCTACCGCTATCAAATAAAGTATTTTAATTTAATATTTGATCCTCGCGTTAACCAAATCTGCCCCCAATCAATTTTCGAAAAATTACCAGCGTCGAACCGGACTCCACTTATATTTGTACGCTAATTTTTACTTTCAGTTAATGGTAGTGGTGTATTTGTTTTTCACCAGATTTGCCCTGGCTGAAATCCGAAATTTTCACCGTTGTGTATACCAGAGATCACTGACATTTATACCCTTAATAATTATGTGCTTATACACGTTTTACACTATTTATTTTACGTACATTGTGTTTATTATTGCTTTACATCATTTATAACTAAGATGGAGAAGTTTGAAAATCTAGCGATGTACGAATACCACACCGTATTATGAAAGGTGATGGAAATTGTCTTTTTTTATATCTATGGCATTGGTATTGATATTTTAATACTGGAACGGAAGCTCAAAAGGTTGGCACTTTAATTGTTCAACAAGTGTGTGTTAATGTAAACAGGTGTGAGTCCGTCGGAGAGACCGAATAAGATTTTTACATCCACCATATTCCCGTCAAAATATTTATTTATTTTAGAATGTTAATTTTGCCGTTAACAAAATTTGTACCCAATCATCATCGTCGTACCAGACGACCGTTCAGTTAATGATAATGGTGTATTTATTTTTCACCAAATCTGCCTCGGCTGAAATCCAAAATTTACAGCGTTGGACCAGACATTACTGACATTGATACGCGTTTTACACTGTTTATTTTACGTAAATACATTGTGTTCATTATTGCTTTACATCATTTATAACTAAGATGGACAAGTTTGAAAATCTAGCGATGCACAAATACCATAAAATACCACATTTTACCACATACCAAAATTTTAATACTGGAAAGGGAACTCAAAAGGTTCGCACTTTAATTGTCCAACCAGTTAGGGCCAGGTTTTAATAATTTTTGTGCAGTTCAGAAGGAGATAAGTGTTGGTTTATTCCGGAGATAAGTCAAAATCATCTACATACTGTTCTGTTTGTGAGTTGACTGCAGCAAGAGGAATCGTTCCATTGTGTTTTCAATTTTATCATAACATGATCAGCTAATTTGTAAACTTCGATTTCCCCGAAAATTATATAAAGTTAATTTCGATTTCCTGGAATCGCTTATAGAACAACTGCCTAAAGAGTCTATTCAAAATTTTTCATCTCAGATATCAACCAAGGTATCCTCTTTGTCCAAATCATATTGAAGTACCCGGTCCTGGCAACGCAGGTTAATTTCAGCATATTTGTTTATTTTGTGATTGGAAAAGTAGAGCTTTCCTGTTTAATTGTATTATAATGTCGATTAGTCAACATCACCACTTTAGTCAACACTGAGTTTATTTAATCTACGTCCGGGCAACGCCGGGTACATTCAGCTAGTGTTGAAATATATAAATACAAATTTTCACAACATAAAAACGAAGTATTTGGGAATTATGGATAAAAAAAGTCGAAGTTATTTATGTTAATTTGGCGTGATTTGCTATGGTTCAAAAAAATGCAAAAATATTAGGTTGATTTGGGGTTGTTTCGGATGATATGGGTTTCTTTGAGGATTGTTTGGAATGGTTATTGATGGTTCGCAGGGTTTAGCTTTGGCGGATTAAACGAAATTTTCGGTAATTATAATGTGATTGGGCTTTGTTTGACTTGGTAAGAAGTGGTTGGGGTGATTTAGGGGAGTTCGAAGTCATTTATGCGAGTTTGGCGTAGTTTGCTTAGAATTCGTAATTTTTTTTTTAATTATGGGTTGACCTGGAGTTGTTTTGAATGGTAAGTGTATGACTTTTAGGGATAGTTTGGAATGGTGCGTTATGTTTGGGGTGTTTAACGTATTCAGGTAAAATTTACAAAAACTTTGGTAATTTTAAAATGAAGAATTAAAGTGCCAACCTCTTGAGTTCAATTTCCGGTATTAAAAATGCAATAGGAAAGATAGTAAAAAAAACTATTTCCATAACTTTTCACGGGAATTATACATGGTGGTATTTGTTCTCTGCTTACTATTAGATTTTCAAACTGCTCCATCTTAGTTATAAATTATCCAGAACCATAATAAACGCAATGTACGTAAAATAAATAGTGTAAATCGTGTATAAGCACACAATACTTAAGCGTATGATGTCAGTGAAAATTTCGGATTTTGGCCGGAGCAGGTTTGGTGAAGAACAAATACACCACTATCATTAACTGAACGTAAAAATTTTGCGTACGAAAATAAGTGAAGTCCGGTCCGACGCTGGAAATTTTTCGAAAATCGATTGGGGAGAGTTTTCGTTAACGGCAAGAACAAATCGGGAATATTATATTAAAATAATTTATTTAATAGCGATAGTACTTCGGATACCGATGCGTCGCCTCGACCTTGGCGACGTTGAGTACCAGCGTTCCAGACGCTGAAGCAGCAATTTTCACAATTATATGAGGTGCACGTGCCTAGTGCGTATAAAAACAATTTGGATAACAAAAGAGATTAATTTGTATGTTCCAAATAATACTCGCACAGGTGTATTCGTATGGCCCGTCAAAATTTTCACGAAATGAAATTAAGAAATTAACATTCTAAAGTAAATAAATATTTTGACGGGAATGTTAAAAATCTTATTCGGCCTCTCCGACAAACTAACTCTTGTTTACATTAACATGCATTCCTTCATGGACCTGTGACGAATTACAAACGAATATCGAAATTTCAAGTGTTTCACGTCAGTCTGAACTTATTACACAGTGGTATTTTCACATTCAGGCGCCCTAAATTATTTTGTCGTTGATTTCAAAAGTTTCCCTGGAAGGAGAGTACTCAGCAAGGGGCTCGTTAGGGGTGGCAGGGTTGGCAGTGCCACTCCAAACATAAATTTACTATCGAACACAACAATAGTTCTGTAATTCAATTGCAGAATTTCGAATTTTTTAGATATTTTCACAAAAATCTAGCGCTTACACCGCGTTTATACCGCTTTAAAGTTAAAAACCATAGAGCTGTTTATACAAAGTCACGCATGTTGAGAAGGTGGGGCTTGCCCCGTCAGCGTGTTGCAATTCAGAAATACCTTTATGTTTGCATCTCAACCGGAACAAATATTTATTGGAATGTGGAAGAGAATAAAAATTGGTAGTAGCCGAAGTAATTTAGGTGAGTTTTGCATAGTTTGCTATGATTTGTAGCATTTTTTGTAATTTTAAAGTGATTTGGCTTAGTTTGGGGTGGTAAGGGGAAGTTGGTGTGATTTATGGCAGCCTAAGTAATTTGGGTGAGTTTGGCATAGTTTGCTATGGTTTGTATCATTTTTTGTAATTTTAAAGTGATTTGGCTAAGTTTGGGGGGGTAAGGGGTAGTTGGGGGTGATTAATGGTAGCCGAAGTAATTTAAGTGAATTTGACATAGTTTGCTATGGTTTGTAGCATTTTTTGTAATTTTAAAGTGATTGGGCTTAGTTTGGGGTGGTAAGGGGTAGTTGGGGGTGATTTATGGTAGCCGAAGTAATTTAGGTGAGTTTGACATAGCTTGCTATGGTTTGTAGCATTTTTTATAATTTTAAAGTGATTTTGCCTATTTTGGGGTAGTAAGGGGTAGTTGGGGTTTATTTATGGTAGCCGAAGTAATTTAGTTGAGTTTGGCATAGCTTCTTATGGTTTTTAGCATTTTTTGAAATTTTAAAGTGATTGGGCTTAATATGGGTTGGTAAGGGGTAGTTGGGGGTGAATTATGGTAGCCGAAGTAATTTAAGTGAGTTTGACATAGTTTGCTATGGTTTGTAGCATTTTTTGTAATTTTAAAGTGATTTGGCTTAGTTTGGGGTGGTAAATGGTAGTTGGGGGTGATTTATGGTAGCCCAAGTAATTTAAGTGAGTTTGACATAGTTTTGCTATGGTTTGTAGCATTTTTTGTAATTTTAAAGTGATTGGGCTTATTTTGGGGTAGTAAGGGGAAGTTGGGGGTGATTTATGGTAGCCGAAGTAATTTGGGTGAGTTTGGCATAGTTTTGCTATGGTTTGTAGCATTTTTTGTAATTTTAAAGTGATTGGGCTTATTTTGGGGTAGTAAGGGGAAGTTGGGGGTGATTTATGGCAGCCTAAGTAATTTGGGTGAGTTTGACATAGTTTGCTATGGTTTGTATCATTTTTTGTAATTTTAAAGTGATTTGGCTTAGTTTGGGGGGGTAAGGGGTAGTTGGGGGTGATTAATGGTAGCCGAAGTAATTTAAGTGAGTTTGACATAGTTTGCTATGGTTTGTAGCATTTTTTGTAATTTTAAAGTGATTGGGCTTATTTTGGGGTAGTAAGGGGAAGTTGGGGGTGATTTATGGTAGCCGAAGTAATTTGGGTGAGTTTGGCATAGTTTTGCTATGGTTTGTAGCATTTTTTGTAATTTTAAAGTGATTGGGCTTATTTTGGGGTAGTAAGGGGAAGTTGGGGGTGATTTATGGCAGCCTAAGTAATTTGGGTGAGGTTGGCATAGTTTGCTATGGTTTGTATCATTTTTTGTAATTTTAAAGTGATTTGGCTTAGTTTGGGGGGGTAAGGGGTAGTTGGGGGTGATTAATGGTAGCCGAAGTAATTTAAGTGAGTTTGACATAGTTTGCTATGGTTTGTAGCATTTTTTGTAATTTTAAAGTGATTGGGCTTATTTTGGGGTAGTAAGGGGAAGTTGGGGGTGATTTATGGTAGCCGAAGTAATTTGGGTGAGTTTGGCATAGTTTTGCTATGGTTTGTAGCATTTTTTGTAATTTTAAAGTGATTGGGCTTATTTTGGGGTGGTAAGGGGTAGTTGGGGGTGATTTATGGTAGCCGAAGTAATTTAAGTGAGTTTGGCATAGTTTGATATGATTTGTAACATTTTTTGTAATTTTAAAGTGATTGGGCTTATTTTGGGGTGGTAAGGGGTAGTTGGGGGTGATTTATGGTAGCCGAAGTAATTTAGGTGAATTTGGCATAGTTTGCTATGGTTTGTAGCTTTTTTTGTAATTTTAAAGTGATTGGGTTTAGTTTGGGGTGGTAAGGGGTAGTTGGGGGTGAATTTTGGTAGCCGAAATAATGTGTGTGAGTTCGAAATAGTCTGCTGTGGTTTGTGTCATTTTGTTTTATTTTAAAGTGATTGGAGTTACTTGGGGTTGCTAAGGGGTGGTAAGGGATGATTTAAGATAACGGATATAATTGATGTCAGTTTGGCGTAGTTCGGGAATTTTTTGGGGTTGCTTTGGTGAAGTTTGCAATGGTAAGAGATATTTGAGGATGTTTAATGTAGACGGATTAAATTTGGAGTGGTTTGGTAATTTTTAAATGAGTCACGGATCGACATTATAATTGAAATCAAAATTATAATTGAAATATCTGCGCCTCGCTAGGTACGGCAAAAGTATGATCAGGAAAGCAGAAAGTGAAAGTGTAAACCGGTCGCCCGACGTCGAAGTTGTTTTGGCTAGACACGTGCTTCTAACAAAAACACGGTCTCCGCGAGCCGATCATTTTTTGTTAATTTTAACCGGTTTTTATTCGGTTTTTATTTAAATACAAAGGAACCGGACCGAATTTTGCAAAATCTCCTTATATTACTTCGTTTCGGCACATGATACACCCGTGTCTAAAATTTCAAGTCGCCAGCCCTCACGGTTTGGGCTGTATTTGTGATTATCAATCAGTGAATGTGTACATGAGTAGATGTGTACATGAGTAGATGAGTGTGTCAGTGAGGACACTTCGCTTTATATATATAGATTTAAAAGTGATTGGGTTTAGTTTGTTGTGGTAAGGGTTAGTTGGTGATGATTTAGAGTAGCCGAAGTAATTTAGGTGAGTCTGGCATAGTTTGTTATGATTTGTACACCTTTTTTTGAAATTTTAAGATGATATGGTTTGGTTTGTTGTGGTAAGGGATAGTTGGGGGTGATTTACGGTAGCCGAAGTAATTTAGGTGATTTTGGTATAGTCTGTTATGATTTTTAGCATTTTTTTGTAATTTTAAAGTGATTGGGCTTAGTTTGTTACTGTAAAGTGTAGTTGGGGGTGATTTTTGATAGCCGAAGTAATTTAGGTGAGTTTGGCATAGTTTGCTATGGATAGTAGCATTTTTTTGTAATTTAAAAGTGTTTGGGTTTAGTTTGTTGTGGTAAGGGTTTGTTGGTGATGATTTAGAGTAGCCGAAGTAATTTAGGTGAGTCTGGCATAGTTTGTTATGATTTGTGCACCTTTTTTTGTAATTTTAAGATGATATGGTTCGGTTTGTTGTGGTAAGGAATAGTTGGGGGTGATTTACGGTAGCCGAAGTAATTTAGGTGAGTCTGGCATAGTTTGTTATGATTTGTACACCTTTTTTTGTAATTTTAAGATGATATGGTTTGGTTTGTTGTGGTAAGGGATAGTTGGGGGTGATTTACGGTAGCCGAAGTAATTTAGGTGATTCTGGTATAGTTTGTAATGATTTTTAGCATTTTTTTGTAATTTTAAAGTGATTGAGTTTAGTTTGTTGCTGTAAAATGTAGTTGGGGGTGATTTTTGATAGCCGAAGTAATTTAGGTGAGTTTGGCATAGTGTGCTATGGATAGTAGCATTTTTTTGTAATTTAAAAGTGTTTGGGTTTAGTTTGTTGTGGTAAGGGTTAGTTGGTGATGATTTAGAGTAGCCGAAGTAATTTAGGTAAGACTGGCATAGTTTGTTATGATTTGTACACCTTTTTTTGTAATTTTAAGATGATACGGTTTGGTTTGTTGTGGTAAGGGATAGTTGGGGGTGATTTACGGTAGCCGAAGTAATTTAGGTGATTCTGGTATAGTTTGTTATGATTTTAGGCATTTTTTTGTAATTTTAAAGTGATTGGGCTTAGTTTGTTGCTGTAAAGTGTAGTTGGGGGTGATTTTTGATGGCCGAAGTAATTGAGGTGAGTTTGGCATAGTTTGCTATGGTTAGTAGCATTTTTTTGTAATTTAAAAGTGATTGGGTTTAGTTTATTGTGGTAAGGCTTAGTTGGTGATGATTGATGGTAGCCGAAGTAATTTAGGTGAGTTTGGCATAGTTTGCTATGGTTTGTAGCATTTTTTTGTAATTTAAACGTGATTGGGTTTAGTTTGTTGTGGTAAGGGTTAGTTGGTGATAATTTAGAGTAGCCGAAGTAATTTAGGTGAGTCTGGCATAGTTTGTTATGATTTGTACACCTTTTTTTGTAATTTTAAGATGATATGGTTCGGTTTGTTGTGGTAAGGGATAGTTGGGGGTGATTTACGGTAGCCGAAGTAATTTAGGTGAGTCTGGCATAGTTTGTTATGATTTGTACACCTTTTTTTGTAATTTTAAGATGATATGGTTTGGTTTGTTGTGGTAAGGGATAGTTGGGGGTGATTTACGGTAGCCGAAATAATTTAGGTGATTCTGGTATAGTTTGTTATGATTTTTAGCATTTTTTTGTAATGTTAAAGTGATTGGGCTTAGTTTGTTGCTGTAAAGTGTAGTTGGGGGTGATTTTTGATAGCCGAAGTAATTTAGGTGAGTTTGGCATAGTTTGCTATAGTTAGTAGCATTTTTTTGTAATTTAAAAGTGTTTGGGTTTAGTTTGTTGTGGTAAGGGTTAGTTGGTGATGATTTAGAGTAGCCGAAGTAATTTAGGTAAGACTGGCATAGTTTGTTATGATTTGTACACCTTTTTTTGTAATTTTAAGATGATACGGTTTGGTTTGTTGTGGTAAGGGATAGTTGGGGGTGATTTACGGTAGCCGAAGTAATTTAGGTGATTCTGGTATAGTTTGTTATGATTTTAGGCATTTTTTTGTAATTTTAAAGTGATTGGGCTTAGTTTGTTGCTGTAAAGTGTAGTTGGGGGTGATTTTTGATGGCCGAAGTAATTGAGGTGAGTTTGGCATAGTTTGCTATGGTTAGTAGCATTTTTTTGTAATTTAAAAGTGATTGGGTTTAGTTTATTGTGGTAAGGCTTAGTTGGTGATGATTGATGGTAGCCGAAGTAATTTAGGTGAGTTTGGCATAGTTTGCTATGGTTTGTAGCATTTTTTTGTAATTTAAACGTGATTGGGTTTAGTTTGTTGTGGTAAGGGTTAGTTGGTGATGATTTAGAGTAGCCGAAGTAATTTAGGTGAGTCTGGCATAGTTTGTTATGATTTGTACACCTTTTTTTGTAATTTTAAGATGATATGGTATGGTTTGTTGTGGTAAGAGATAGTTGGGGGTGATTTACGGTAGCCGAAGTAATTTAGGTGATTCTGGTATAGTTTGTTATGATTTTTAGCATTTTTTTGTAATTTTCAAGTGATTGGGCTTAGTTTGCTGCTGTAAAGTGTAGTTGGGGGTGATTTTTGATAGCCGAAGTAATTTAGGTGAGTTTGGCATAGTTTGCTATGGTTAGTAGCATTTTTTTGTAATTTAAAAGTGATTGGATTTAGTTATGTTTTGGTAAGGGTTAGTTGGTGATGATTTATGGTAGCCTAAGTAATTTAGGTGAGTTTGGCATAGTTTGCTATGGTTAGTAGCATTTTTTTTTAATTTAAAAGTAATTGGGTTTAGTTTGTTGTGGTAAGGGTTAGTTGGTGATGACTGATGGTAGCCGAAGTAATTTAGGTGAGTTTGGCGTAGTTTGCTATGGTTTGTAGCATTTTTTTGTAATTTAAAAGTGATTGGGTTTAGTTTGTTGTGGTAAGGGTTAGTTGGTAATGATTTAGAGTAGCCGAAGTAATTTAGGTAAGTCTGGTATAATTTGTTATGATTTGTACACCTTTTTTTGTAATTTTAAGATGATATGGTTTGGTTTGTTGTGGTAAGGGATAGTTGGGGGTGATTTACGGTAGCCGAAATAATTTAGGTGATTCTGGTATAGTTTGTTATGATTTTTAGCATTTTTTTGTAATTTTAAAGCGATTGGGCTTAGTTTGTTGCTGTAAATTGTAGTTGGGGGAGATTTTTGATAGCCGAAGTAATTTAGGTAAGTTTGGCATAGTTTGCTATGGTTAGTAGCATTTTTTTTGTAATTTAAAAGTGATTGGGTTTAGTTTGTTGTGGTAAGGGTTAGTTGGTGATGATTTAGAGTAGCCGAAGTAATTTAGGTGAGTCTGGCATAGTTTGTTATGATTTGTACACCTTTTTTTGTAATTTTAAGATGATATGGTTTGGTTTGTTGTGGTAAGGGATAGTTGGGGGTGATTTACGGTAGCCGAAGTAATTTAGGTGATTCTGGTATAGTTTGTAATGATTTTTAGCATTTTTTTGTAATTTTAAAGTGATTGAGTTTAGTTTGTTGCTGTAAAATGTAGTTGGGGGTGATTTTTGATAGCCGAAGTAATTTAGGTGAGTTTGGCATAGTGTGCTATGGATAGTAGCATTTTTTTGTAATTTAAAAGTGTTTGGGTTTAGTTTGTTGTGGTAAGGGTTAGTTGGTGATGATTTAGAGTAGCCGAAGTAATTTAGGTAAGACTGGCATAGTTTGTTATGATTTGTACACCTTTTTTTGTAATTTTAAGATGATACGGTTTGGTTTGTTGTGGTAAGGGATAGTTGGGGGTGATTTACGGTAGCCGAAGTAATTTAGGTGATTCTGGTATAGTTTGTTATGATTTTAGGCATTTTTTTGTAATTTTAAAGTGATTGGGCTTAGTTTGTTGCTGTAAAGTGTAGTTGGGGGTGATTTTTGATGGCCGAAGTAATTGAGGTGAGTTTGGCATAGTTTGCTATGGTTAGTAGCATTTTTTTGTAATTTAAAAGTGATTGGGTTTAGTTTATTGTGGTAAGGCTTAGTTGGTGATGATTGATGGTAGCCGAAGTAATTTAGGTGAGTTTGGCATAGTTTGCTATGGTTTGTAGCATTTTTTTGTAATTTAAACGTGATTGGGTTTAGTTTGTTGTGGTAAGGGTTAGTTGGTGATAATTTAGAGTAGCCGAAGTAATTTAGGTGAGTCTGGCATAGTTTGTTATGATTTGTACACCTTTTTTTGTAATTTTAAGATGATATGGTTCGGTTTGTTGTGGTAAGGGATAGTTGGGGGTGATTTACGGTAGCCGAAGTAATTTAGGTGAGTCTGGCATAGTTTGTTATGATTTGTACACCTTTTTTTGTAATTTTAAGATGATATGGTTTGGTTTGTTGTGGTAAGGGATAGTTGGGGGTGATTTACGGTAGCCGAAATAATTTAGGTGATTCTGGTATAGTTTGTTATGATTTTTAGCATTTTTTTGTAATGTTAAAGTGATTGGGCTTAGTTTGTTGCTGTAAAGTGTAGTTGGGGGTGATTTTTGATAGCCGAAGTAATTTAGGTGAGTTTGGCATAGTTTGCTATGGTTAGTAGCATTTTTTTGTAATTTAAAAGTGTTTGGGTTTAGTTTGTTGTGGTAAGGGTTAGTTGGTGATGATTTAGAGTAGCCGAAGTAATTTAGGTAAGACTGGCATAGTTTGTTATGATTTGTACACCTTTTTTTGTAATTTTAAGATGATACGGTTTGGTTTGTTGTGGTAAGGGATAGTTGGGGGTGATTTACGGTAGCCGAAGTAATTTAGGTGATTCTGGTATAGTTTGTTATGATTTTAGGCATTTTTTTGTAATTTTAAAGTGATTGGGCTTAGTTTGTTGCTGTAAAGTGTAGTTGGGGGTGATTTTTGATGGCCGAAGTAATTGAGGTGAGTTTGGCATAGTTTGCTATGGTTAGTAGCATTTTTTTGTAATTTAAAAGTGATTGGGTTTAGTTTATTGTGGTAAGGCTTAGTTGGTGATGATTGATGGTAGCCGAAGTAATTTAGGTGAGTTTGGCATAGTTTGCTATGGTTTGTAGCATTTTTTTGTAATTTAAACGTGATTGGGTTTAGTTTGTTGTGGTAAGGGTTAGTTGGTGATGATTTAGAGTAGCCGAAGTAATTTAGGTGAGTCTGGCATAGTTTGTTATGATTTGTACACCTTTTTTTGTAATTTTAAGATGATATGGTATGGTTTGTTGTGGTAAGAGATAGTTGGGGGTGATTTACGGTAGCCGAAGTAATTTAGGTGATTCTGGTATAGTTTGTTATGATTTTTAGCATTTTTTTGTAATTTTCAAGTGATTGGGCTTAGTTTGCTGCTGTAAAGTGTAGTTGGGGGTGATTTTTGATAGCCGAAGTAATTTAGGTGAGTTTGGCATAGTTTGCTATGGTTAGTAGCATTTTTTTGTAATTTAAAAGTGATTGGATTTAGTTATGTTTTGGTAAGGGTTAGTTGGTGATGATTTATGGTAGCCTAAGTAATTTAGGTGAGTTTGGCATAGTTTGCTATGGTTAGTAGCATTTTTTTTTAATTTAAAAGTAATTGGGTTTAGTTTGTTGTGGTAAGGGTTAGTTGGTGATGACTGATGGTAGCCGAAGTAATTTAGGTGAGTTTGGCGTAGTTTGCTATGGTTTGTAGCATTTTTTTGTAATTTAAAAGTGATTGGGTTTAGTTTGTTGTGGTAAGGGTTAGTTGGTAATGATTTAGAGTAGCCGAAGTAATTTAGGTAAGTCTGGTATAATTTGTTATGATTTGTACACCTTTTTTTGTAATTTTAAGATGATATGGTTTGGTTTGTTGTGGTAAGGGATAGTTGGGGGTGATTTACGGTAGCCGAAATAATTTAGGTGATTCTGGTATAGTTTGTTATGATTTTTAGCATTTTTTTGTAATTTTAAAGCGATTGGGCTTAGTTTGTTGCTGTAAATTGTAGTTGGGGGAGATTTTTGATAGCCGAAGTAATTTAGGTAAGTTTGGCATAGTTTGCTATGGTTAGTAGCATTTTTTTTGTAATTTAAAAGTGATTGGGTTTAGTTTGTTGTGGTAAGGGTTAGTTGGTGATGATTTAGAGTAGCCGAAGTAATTTAGGTGAGTCTGGCATAGTTTGTTATGATTTGTACACCTTTTTTTGTAATTTTAAGATGATATGGTTTGGTTTGTTGTGGTAAGGGATAGTTGGGGGTGATTTACGGTAGCCGAAGTAATTTAGGTGATTCTGGTATAGTTTGTTATGATTTTAGGCATTTTTTTGTAATTTTAAAGTGATTGGGCTTAGTTTGTTGCTGTAAAGTGTAGTTGGGGGTGATTTTTGATAGCCGAAGTAATTTAGGTGAGTTTGGCATAGTTTGCTATGGTTAGTAGCATTTTTTTGTAATTTAAAAGTGATTGGGTTTAGTTTGTTGTGGTAAGGGTTAGTTGGTGATGACTGATGGTAGCCGAAGTAATTTAGGTGAGTTTGGCATAGTTTGCTATGGTTTGTAGCATTTTTTTTGTAATTTAAAAGTGATTGGGTTTAGTTTGTTGTGGTAAGGGTTAGTTGGTGATGATTTAGAGTAGCCGAAGTAATTTAGGTGAGTCTGGCATAGTTTGTTATGATTTGTACACCTTTTTTTGTAATTTTAAGATGATATGGTTTGGTTTGTTGTGGTAAGGGATAGTTGGGGGTGATTTACGGTAGCCGAAGTAATTTAGGTGATTCTGGTATAGTTTGTTATGATTTTTAGCATTTTTTTGTAATTTTAAAGTGATTGGGCTTAGTTTGTTGCTGTAAAGTGTAGTTGGGGGTGATTTTTGATAGCCGAAGTAATTTAGGTGAGTTTGGCATAGTTTGCTATGGTTAGTAGCATTTTTTTGTAATTTAAAAGTGATTGGGTTTAGTTTGGTGTGGTAAGGGTTAGTTGGTGATGATTTATGGTAGCCGAAGTAATTTAGGTGAGTTTGGCATAGTTTGCTATGGTTAGTAGCATTTTTTTGTAATTTTAAAGTGATTCGGTTTAGTTTGTTGTGGTAAGGGTTAGTTGGTGATGATTTAGAGTAGCCGAAGTAATTTAGGTGAGTCTGGCATAGTTTGTTATGATTTGTACACCTTTTTTTGTAATTTTAAGATAATATGGTTTGGTTTGTTGTGGTAAGGGATAGTTGGGGGTGATTTACGGTAGCCGAAGTAATTTAGGTGATTCTGGTATAATTTGTTGTGATTTTTAGCATTTTTTTGTAATTTTAAAGTGATTGGGCTTAGTTTGTTGCTGTAAAGTGTAGTTGGGGGTGATTTTTGATAGCCGAAGTAATTTAGGTGAGTTTGGCATAGTTTGCTATGGTTAGTAGCATTTTTTTGTAATTTAAATGTGATTGGGTTTATTTTGTTGTGGTAAGGGTTAGTTGGTGATGATTTATGGTAGCCGAAGTAATTTAGGTGAGTTTAGCATAGTTTGCTATGGTTAGTAGCATTTTTTTGTAATTTAAAAGTGATTGGGTTTAGTTTGTTGTGGTAAGTGTTAGTTGGTGATGATTTAGAGTAGCCGAAGTAATTTAGGTGAGTCTGGCATAGTTTGTTATGATTTGTACACCTTTTTTTGTAATTTTAAGATGATATGGTTTGGTTTGTTGTGGTAAGTAATAGTTGGGGGTGATTTACGGTAGCCGAAGTAATTTAGGTGATTCTGGTATAGTTTGTTATGATTTTTAGCATTTTTTTGTAATTTTAAAGTGATTGGGCTTAGTTTGCTGCTGTAAAGTGTAGTTGGGGGTAATTTTTGATAGCCGAAGTAATTTAGGTGAGTTTGGCATAGTTTGCTATGGTTAGTAGAATTTTTTTGTAATTTAAAAGTGATTGGATTTAGTTATGTTTTGGTAAGGGTTAGTTGGTGATGATTTATGGTAGCCTAAGTAATTTAGGTGAGTTTGGCATAGTTTGCTATGGTTAGTAGCATTTTTTTGTAATTTAAAAGTGATTGGGTTTAGTTTGTTGTGGTAAGTGTTAGTTGGTGATGATTTAGAGTAGCCGAAGTAATTTAGGTGAGTCTGGCATAGTTTGTTATGATTTGTACACCTTTTTTTGTAATTTTAAGATGATATGGTTTGGTTTGTTGTGGTAAGGGATAGTTGGGGGTGATTTACGGTAGCCGAAGTAATTTAGGTGATTCTGGTATAGTTTGTTATGATTTTTAGCATTTTTTTGTAATTTTAAAGTGATTGGGCTTAGTTTGTTGTGGTAAGGGTTAGTTGGTGATGATTTAGAGTAGCCGAAGTAATTTAGGTGAGTCTGGCATAGTTTGTTATGATTTGTACACCTTTTTTTGTAATTTTAAGATGATATGGTTTGGTTTGTTGTGGTAAGGGATAGTTGGGGGTGATTTACAGTAGCCGAAGTAATTTAGGTGATTCTGATATAGTTTGTTATGATTTTTAGCATTTTTTTGTAATTTTAAAGTGATTGGGCTTAGTTTGTTGCTGTAAAGTGTTGTTGGAGGTGATTTTTGATAGCCGAAGTAATTTAGGTGAGTTTGGCATAGTTTGCTATGGTTAGTAGCATTTTTTTGTAATTTAAAAGTGATTGGGTTTAGTTTGTTGTAGTAAGGGTTAGTTGGTGATGATTTAGAGTAGCCGAAGTAATTTAGGTGAGTCTGGCATAGTTTGTTATGATTTGTACACCTTTTTTTGTAATTTTAAGATGATATGGTTTGGTTTGTTGTGGTAAGGGATAGTTGAGGGTGATTTACGGTAGCCGAAGTAATTTAGGTGATTCTGGTATAGTTTGTTATGATTTTAGGCATTTTTTTGTAATTTAAAGTGATTGGGCTTAGTTTGTTGCTGTAAAGTGTAATTGGGGGTGATTTTTGATAGCCGAAGTAATTTAGGTGAGTTTGGCATAGTTTGCTATGGTTAGTAGCATTTTTTTGTAATTTAAAAGTGATTGGGTTTAGTTTGTTGTGGTAAGGGTTAGTTGGTGATGACTGATGGTAGCCGAAGTAATTTAGGTGAGTTTGGCATAGTTTGCTATGGTTTGAAGCATTTTTTTTGTAATTTAAGAGTGATTGGGTTTAGTTTGTTGTGGTAAGGGTTAGTTGGTGATGATTTAGAGTAGCCGAAGTAATTTAGGTGAGTCTGGCATAGTTTGTTATGATTTGTACACCTTTTTTTGTAATTTTAAGATGATATGGTTTGGTTTGTTGTGGTAAGGGATAGTTGGGGGTGATTTACGGTAGCCGAAGTAATTTAGGTGATTCTGATATAGTTTGTTATGATTTTTAGCATTTTTTTGTAATTTTAAAGTGATTGGGCTTAGTTTGTTGCTGTAAAGTGTTGTTGGAGGTGATTTTTGATAGCCGAAGTAATTTAGGTGAGTTTGGCATAGTTTGCTATGGTTAGTAGCATTTTTTTGTAATTTAAAAGTGATTGGGTTTAGTTTGTTGTAGTAAGGGTTAGTTGGTGATGATTTAGAGTAGCCGAAGTAATTTAGGTGAGTCTGGCATAGTTTGTTATGATTTGTACACCTTTTTTTGTAATTTTAAGATGATATGGTTTGGTTTGTTGTGGTAAGGGATAGTTGAGGGTGATTTACGGTAGCCGAAGTAATTTAGGTGATTCTGGTATAGTTTGTTATGATTTTAGGCATTTTTTTGTAATTTAAAGTGATTGGGCTTAGTTTGTTGCTGTAAAGTGTAATTGGGGGTGATTTTTGATAGCCGAAGTAATTTAGGTGAGTTTGGCATAGTTTGCTATGGTTAGTAGCATTTTTTTGTAATTTAAAAGTGATTGGGTTTAGTTTGTTGTGGTAAGGGTTAGTTGGTGATGACTGATGGTAGCCGAAGTAATTTAGGTGAGTTTGGCATAGTTTGCTATGGTTTGAAGCATTTTTTTTGTAATTTAAGAGTGATTGGGTTTAGTTTGTTGTGGTATAGGTTAGTTGGTGATGATTTAGAGTAGCCGAAGTAATTTAGGTGAGTCAGGCATAGTTTGTTATGATTTGTACACCTTTTTTTGTAATTTTAATATGATATGGTTTGGTTTGTTGTGGTAAGGGATAGTTGGGGGTGATTTACGGTAGCCGAAGTAATTTAGGTGATTCTGGTATAGTTTGTTATGATTTTTAGCATTTTTTTGTAATTTTAAAGTGATTGGGTTTAGTTTGTTGCTGTAAAGTGTAGTTGGGAGTGATTTTTGATAGCCGAAGTAATTTAGGTGAGTTTGGCATAGTTTGCTATGGTTAGTAGCATTTTTTTGTAATTTAAAAGTGATTGGGTTTAGTTTGGTGTGGTAAGGGTTAGTTGGTGATGATTTATGGTAGCCGAAGTAATTTAGGTGAGTTTGGCATAGTTTGCTATGGTTAGTAGCATTTTTTTGTAATTTTAAAGTGATTGGGTTTAGTTTGTTGTGGTAAGGGTTAGTTGGTGATGATTTAGAGTAGCCGAACTAATTTAGGTGAGTCTGGCATAGTTTGTTATGATTTGTACACCTTTTTTTGTAATTTTAAGATAATATGGTTTGGTTTGTTGTGGTAAGGGATAGTTGGGGGTGATTTACGGTAGCCGCAGTAATTTAGGTGATTCTGGTATAGTTTGTTGTGATTTTTAGCATTTTTTTGTAATTTTAAAGTGATTGGGCTTAGTTTGTTGCTGTAAAGTGTAGTTGGGAATGATTTTTGATAGCCGAAGTAATTTAGGTGAGTTTAGCATAGTTTGCTATGGTTAGTAGCATTTTTTTGTAATTTAAAAGTGATTGGGTTTAGTTTGTTGTGGTAAGGGTTAGTTGGTGATAATTTAGAGTAGCCGAAGTAATTTAGGTGAGTCTGGCATAGTTTGTTATGATTTGTACACCTTTTTTTGTAATTTTAAGATGATATGGTTTGGTTTGTTGTGGTAAGGGATAGTTGGGGGTGATTTACGGTAGCCGAAGTAATTTAGGTGATTCTGGTATAGTTTGTTATGATTTTTAGCATTTTTTTGTAATTTTAAAGTGATTGGGCTTAGTTTGCTGCTGTAAAGTGTAGTTGGGGGTGATTTTTGTTAGCCGAAGTAATTTAGGTGAGTTTGGCATAGTTTGGTATGGTTAGTAGAATTTTTTTGTAATTTAAAAGTGATTGGATTTAGTTATGTTTTGGTAAGGGTTAGTTGGTGATGATTTATGGTAGCCTAAGTAATTTAGGTGAGTTTGGCATGGTTTGCTATGGTTAGTAGCATTTTTTTGTAATTTAAAAGTGATTGGGTTTAGTTTGTTGTGGTAAGGGTTAGTTGGTGATGATTTAGAGTAGCCGAAGTAATTTAGGTGAGTCTGGCATAGTTTGTTATGATTTGTACACCTTTTTTTGTAATTTTAAGATGATATGGTGTGGTTTGTTGTGGTAAGGGATAGTTGGGTGTGATTTACGGTAGCCGAAGTAATTTAGGTGATTCTGGTATAGTTTGTTATGAGTTTTAGCATTTTTTTTGTAATTTTAAAGTGATTGGGCTTAGTTTGTTGCTGTAAAGTGTAGTTGTGGGTGATTTTTGATAGCCGAAGTAATTTAGGTGAGTTTGGCATAGTTTGCTATGGTTAGTAGCATTTTTTTGTAATTTAAAAATGATTGGGTTTAGTTTGTTGTGGTAAGGGTTAGTTGGTGATGATTTATGGTAGCCGAAGTAATCTAGGTGAATCTGGCATAGTTTGTTATGATTTGTACACCTTTTTTTGTAATTTTAAGATGATATGGTTTGTTTTGTTGTGGTAAGGGATAGTTGGGGGTGATTTACGGTAGCCGAAGTAATTTAGGTGATTCTGGTATAGTTTGTTATGATTTTTAGCATTTTTTTGTAATTTTAAAGTGATTGGGCTTAGTTTGTTGCTGTAAAGTGTAGTTGGGGGTGATTTTTGATAGCCGAAGTAATTTAGGTTAGTTGGGCATAGTTTGCTATGGTTAGTAGCATTTTTTTTGTAATTTAAAAGTGATTGGGTTTAGTTTGTTGTGGTAAGGGTTAGTTGGTGATGATTTATGGTAGCCGAAGTAATTTAGGTGAGTTTGGCATAGTTTGCTATGGCTAGTAGCATTTTTTTGTAATTTAAAAGTGATTGGGTTTAGTTTGTTGTGGTAAGGGTTAGTTGGTGATGATTTAGAGTAGCCGAAGCAATTTAGGTGAGTCTGGCATAGTTTGTTATGATTTGTACACCTTTTTTTGTAATTTTAAGATGATATGGTTTGGTTTGTTGTGGTAAGGGATAGTTGGGGGTGATTTACGGTAGCCGAAGTAATTTAGGTGATTCTGGTATAGTTTGTTATGATTTTTAGCATTTTTTTGTAATTTTAAAGTGATTGGGCTTAGTTTGTTGCTGTAAAGTGTAGTTGGGGGTGATTTTTGATAGCCGAAGTAATTTAGGTAAGATTGGCATAGTTTGCCATGGTTAGTAGCATTTTTTTTGTAATTTAAAAGTGATTGGGTTTAGTTTGTTGTGGTAAGGGTTAGTTGGTGATGATTTAGAGTAGCCGAAGTAATTTAGGTGAGTCTGGCATAGTTTGTTATGATTTGTACACCTTTTTTGTAATTTTAAGATGATATGGTTTGGTTTGTTGTGGTAAGGTATAGTTGGGGGTGATTTACGGTAGCTGAAGTAATTTAGGTGATTCTGGTATTGCTTGTTATGATTTTTAGCATTTTTTTGTAAATTTAAAGTGATTGGGCTTAGTTTGTTGCTGTCAAGTGTAGTTGGGGGTGATTTTTGATAGCCGAAGTAATTTAGGTGAGTTTGGCATAGTTTGCTATGGTTAGTAGCATTTTTTTGTAATTTAAAAGTGATTGGGTTTAGTTTGTTGTGGTAAGGGTTAGTTGGTGATGATTTATGGTAGCCGAAGTAATTTAGGTGAGTTTGGCATAGTTTGCTATGGTTAGTAGCATTTTTTTGTAATTTAAAAGTGATTGGGTTTAGTTTGTTGTGGTAAGGGTTAGTTGGTGATGATTTAGAGTAGCCGAAGTAATTTAGGTGAGTCTGGCATAGTTTGTTATAATTTGTACATCTTTTTTTGTAATTTTAAGATGATATGGTTAGGTTTGTTGTGGTAAGGGATAGTTGGGGGTGATTTACAGTAGCCGAAGTAATTTAGGAGATTCTGGTATAGTTTGTTATGATTTTTAGCATTTTTTTGTAATTTTAAAGTGATTGGGCTTAGTTTGTTGCTGTAAAGTTTAGTTGGGGATGATTTTTGATAGCCGAAGTAATTTAGGTGAGTTTGGCACAGTTTGCTATGGTTAGTAGCATTTTTTTGTAATTTAAAATTGATTGGGTGTAGTTTGTTGTGGTAAGGGTTAGTTGGTGATGATTTATGGTAGCCGAAGTAATTTAGGTGAGTCTGGCATAGTTTGTTATGATTTGTACACCTTTTTTTGTAATTTTAAGATGATACGGTTTGGTTTGTTGTGGTAAGGGAGAGTTGGGGGTGATTTACGGTAGCCGAAGTAATTTAGGTGATTCTGGTATAGATTGTTATGATTTTTAGCATTTTTTTGTAATTTTAAAGTGATTGGGCTTAGTTTGTTGCTATAAAGTGTAGTTGGGGCTGATTTTTGATAGCCGAAGTAATTTAGGTGAGTTTGGCATAGTTTGCTATGGTTAGTAGCATTTTTTTGTAATTTAAAAGTGATTGGGTTTAGTTTGTTGTGGTAAGGGTTAGTTGGTGATGATTTATGGTAGCCGAAGTAATTTAGGTGAGTTTGGCATAGTTTGCTATGGTTAGTATCATTTTTTTGTAATTTAAATGTGATTGGGTTTAGTTTGTTGTGGTAAGGGTTAGTTGGTGATGATTTAGAGTAGCCGAAGTAATTTAGGTGAGTCTGGCATAGTTTGTTATGATTTGTACACCTTTTTTTGTAATTTTAAGATGATATGGTTTGGTTTGTTGTGGTAAGGGATAGTTGGGGGTGATTTACAGTAGCCGAAGTAATTTAGGAGATTCTGGTATAGTTTGTTATGATTTTTAGCATTTTTTTGTAATTTTAAAGTGATTGGGCTTAGTTTGTTGCTGTAAAGTTTAGTTGGGGATGATTTTTGATAGCCGAAGTAATTTAGGTGAGTTTGGCATAGTTTGCTATGGTTAGTAGCATTTTTTTGTAATTTAAAATTGATTGGGTGTAGTTTGTTGTGGTAAGGGTTAGTTGGTGATGATTTATGGTAGCCGAAGTAATTTAGGTGAGTCTGGCATAGTTTGTTATGATTTGTACACCTTTTTTTGTAATTTTAAGATGATACGGTTTGGTTTGTTGTGCTAAGGGAGAGTTGGGGGTGATTTACGGTAGCCGAAGTAATTTAGGTGATTCTGGTATAGTTTGTTATGATTTTTAGCATTTTTTTGTAATTTTAAAGTGATTGGGCTTAGTTTGTTGCTATAAAGTGTAGTTGGGGCTGATTTTTGATAGCCGAAGTAATTTAGGTGAGTTTGGCATAGTTTGCTATGGTTAGTAGCATTTTTTTGTAATTTAAAAGTGATTGGGTTTAGTTTGTTGTGGTAAGGGTTAGTTGGTGATGATTTATGGTAGCCGAAGTAATTTAGGTGAGTTTGGCATAGTTTGCTATGGTTAGTATCATTTTTTTGTAATTTAAATGTGATTGGGTTTAGTTTGTTGTGGTAAGGGTTAGTTGGTGATGATTTAGAGTAGCCGAAGTAATTTAGGTGAGTCTGGCATAGTTTGTTATGATTTGTACACCTTTTTTTGTAATTTTAAGATGATATGGTTTGGTTTGTTGTGGTAAGGGATAGTTATGGGTGATTTACGGTAGTCGAAGTAATTTAGGTGATTCTGGTATAGTTTGTTATGATTTTTAGAATTTTTTTGTAATTTTAAAGTGATTGGGCTTAGTTTGTTGCTGTAAAGTGTAGTTGGGTGTGATTTTTGATAGCCGAAGTAATTTAGGTGAGTTTGGCATAGTTAGCTATGGTTAGTAGCATTTTTTTGTAATTTAAAAGTGATTGGGTTTAGTTTGTTGTGGTAAGTGTTAGTTGGTGATGATTTAGAGTAGCCGAAGTAATTTAGGTGTGTCTGGCATAGTTTGTTATGATTTGTACACTTTTTTTTGTAATTTTAAAATGATATGGTTTGGTTTGTTGTGGTAAGGGATAGTTGGGGGTGATTTACGGTAGCCGAAGTAATTTAGGTGATTCTGGTATAGAGTGTTATGATTTTTAGCATTTTTTTGTAATTTTAAATTGATTGGGCTTAGTTTGTTGCTGTAAAGTGTAGTTGGGGGTGATTTTTGATAGCGGAAGTAATTTAGGTGAGTTTGGCATAGTTTGCTATGATTAGTAGCAATTTTTTGTAATTTAAAAGTGATTGGGTTTAGTTTGTTGTGGTAAGGGTTAGTTGGTGATGATTTATGGTAGCCGAAGTAATTTAGGTGAGTTTGGCATAGTTTGCTATGGTTAGTAGCATTTTTTTGTAATTTAAAAGTGATTGGGTTTAGTTTGTTGTGGTAAGTGTTAGTTGGTGATGATTTAGAGTAGCCGAAGTAATTTAGGTGTGTCTGGCATAGTTTGTTATGATTTGTACACTTTTTTTTGTAATTTTAAAATGATATGGTTTGGTTTGTTGTGGTAAGGGATAGTTGGGGGTGATTTACGGTAGCCGAAGTAATTTAGGTGATTCTGGTATAGTTTGTTATGATTTTTAGCATTTTTTTGTAATTTTAAATTCATTGGGCTTAGTTTGTTGCTGTAAAGTGTAGTTGGGGGTGATTTTTGATAGCTGAAGTAATTTAGGTGAGTTTGGCATAGTTTGCTATGATTAGTAGCATTTTTTTGTAATTTAAAAGTGATTGGGTTTAGTTTGTTGTGTTAAGGGTTAGTTGGTGATGATTTATGGTAGCCGAAGTAATTTAGGTGAGTTTGGCATAGTTTGCTATGGTTAGTAGCATTTTTTTGTAATTTAAAAGTGATTGGGTTTAGTTTGTTGTGGTAAGTGTTAGTTGGTGATGATTTAGAGTAGCCGAAGTAATTTCGGTGAGTCTGGCATAGTTTGTTATGATTTGTACACCTTTTTTTGTAATTTTAAGATGATATGGTTTGGTTTGTTGTGGTAAGGGATAGTTGGGGGTGATTTAAGGTAGCCGAAGTAATTTAGGTGATTCTGGTATAGTTTGTTATGATTTTTAGCATTTTTTTGTAATTTTAAAGTGATTGGGCTTAGTTTGTTGCAGTAAAGTGTAGTTGGGGGTGATTTTTGATAGCCGAAGCAATTTAGGTGAGTTTGGCATAGTTTGCTATGGTTAGTAGCATTTTTTTCTAATCTAAAAATGATTGGGTTTAGTTTGTTGCTGTAAAGTGTAGTTGGAGGTGATTTTTGATAGCCGAAGTAATTTAGGTGAGTTTGGCATAGTTTGCTATGGTTAGTAGCATTTTTTTGTAATTTAAAAGTGATTGGGTTTAGTTTGTTGTGGTAAGGGTTAGTTGGTGATGATTTATGGTAGCCGAAGTAATCTAGGTGAATCTGGCATAGTTTGTTATGATTTGTACACCTTTTTTTGTAATTTTAAGATGATATGGTTTGTTTTGTTGTGGTAAGGGATAGTTGGGGGTGATTTACGGTAGCCGAAGTAATTTAGGTGATTCTGGTATAGTTTGCTATGGTTAGTAGCATTTTTTTGTAATTTAAAATTGATTGGGATTAGTTTGTTGTGGTAAGGGTTAGTTGGTGATGATTTATGGTAGCCGAAGTAATTTAGGTGAGTTTGGCATAGTTTGCTGTGGTTAGTAGCATTTTTTTGTAATTTAAAAGTGATTGGGTTTAGTTTGTTGTGGTAAAGGTTAGTTGGTGATGATTTAGAGTAGCCGAAGTAATTTAGGTGCGTCTGGCATAGTTTGTTATGATTTGTACACCTTTTTTTGTAATTTTAAAATGATATGGTTTGGTTTGTTGTGGTAAGGGATAGTTGGGGATGATTTGCGGTAGCCGAAGTAATTTAGGTGATTCTGGTATAGTTTGTTATGATTTTTAGCATTTTTTTGTAATTTTAAAGTGATTGGGTTTAGTTTGTCGCTGTAAAGTGTAGTAGGAGGTGATTTTTGATAGCTGAAGTAATTTAGGTGAGTTTGGCATAGTTTGCTATGGTTAGTAGCATTTTTTTGTTATGTAAAAGTGATTGGGTTTAGTTTGTTGTGGTAAGGGTTAGTTGGTGATGATTTAGAGTAGCCGAAGTAATTTAGGTGAGTCTGGCATAGTTTGTAATGATTTGTACACCTTTTTTTTGTAATTTTAAGATGATATGGTTTGGTTTGTTGTGGTAAGGGATAGTTGGGGATGATTTACGGTAGCCGAAGTAATTTAGGTGATTCTGGTATAGTTTGTTATGATTTTTAGCATTTTTTTGTAATTTTAAAGCGATTGGGCTTAGTTTGTTGCTGTAAAGTGTAGTTGGGGGTGATTTTTGATAGCCAAAGTAATTTAGGTGAGTTTGGCATAGTTTGCTATGATTAGTAGCATTTTTTTGTAATTTAAAAGTGATTGGGTTTAGTTTGTTGTGGTAAGGGTTAGTTGGTGATGATTTAGAGTAGCCGAAGTAATTTAGGTGCGTCTGGCATAGTTTGTTATGATTTGTACACCTTTTTTGTAATTTTAAGATGATATGGTTTGGTTTGTTGTGGTAAGGGATAGTTGTGGGTGATTTACGGTAGCCGAAGTAACTTAGGTGATTCTGGTATAGTTTGTTATGATTTTTATAATTTTTTTGTAATTTTAAAGTGATTGGGCTTAGTTTGTTGTGGTAAGGGATAACTAGGAGTGATTTACGGTAGCCGAAGTAATTTAGGTAATTCTGGTATAGTTTGTTATGATTTTTAGCATTTTTTTGTAATTTTAAAGTGATTGGGTTTAATTTGTTGCTGTAAAGTGTAGTTGGGGGTGATTTTTGATAGCCGAAGTAATTTAGGTGAGTTTGGCATAGTTTGCTATGGTTAGTAGCATTTTTTTGTAATTTAAAAGTGATTGGGTTTAGTTTGTTGTGGTAAGGGTTAGTTGGTGATGATTTAGAGTAGCCGAAGTAATTTAGGTGAGTCTGGCAGAGTTTGTTATGATTTGTACACCTTTTTTTGTAATTTTAAGATGATATGGTTTGGTTTGTTGTGGTAAGTGATAGTTGGGGATGATTTACGTTAGCCGAAGTAATTTAGGTGATTCTGGTATAGTTTGTTATGATTTTTAGCATTTTTTTGTAATTTTAAAGTGATTGGGCTTAGTTTGTTGCTGTAAAGTGTAGTTGGGGGTGATTTTTGATAGCCGAAGTAATTTAGGTGAGTTTGGCATAGTTTGCTATGGTTAGTAGCATTTTTTTGTAATTTAAAAGTGATTGGGTTTAGTTTGGTGTGGTAAAGGTTAGTTGGTGATGATTTAGAGTAGCCGAAGTAATTTAGGTGCGTCTGGCATAGTTTGTTATGATTTGTACACCTTTTTTTGTAATTTTAAAATGATATGGTTTGGTTTGTTGTGGTAAGGGATAGTTGGGGATGATTTGCGGTAGCCGAAGTAATTTAGGTGATTCTGGTATAGTTTGTTATGATTTTTAGCATTTTTTTGTAATTTTAAAGTGATTAAGTTTAGTTTGTTGCTGTAAAGTGTAGTAGGAGGTGATTTTTGATAGCCGAAGTAATTTAGGTGAGTTTGGCATAGTTTGCTATGGTTAGTAGCATTTTTTTGTAATGTAAAAGTGATTGGGTTTAGTTTGTTGTGGTAAGGGTTAGTTGGTGATGATTTAGAGTAGCCGAAGTAATTTAGGTGAGTCTGGCATAGTTTGTAATGATTTGTACACCTTTTTTTTGTAATTTTAAGATGATATGGTTTGGTTTGTTGTGGTAAGGGATAGTTGGGGATGATTTACGGTAGCCGAAGTAATTTAGGTGATTCTGGTATAGTTTGTTATGATTTTTAGCATTTTTTTGTAATTTTAAATTGATTGGGCTTAGTTTGTTGCTGTAAAGTGTAGTTGGGGGTGATTTTTGATAGCCGAAGTAATTTAGGTGAGTTTGGCATAGTTTGCTATGGTGAGTAGCATTTTTTTGTAATTTAAAAGTTATTGGGTTTAGTTTGTTGTGGTAAGGGTTAGTTGGTGATGATTTAGAGTAGCCGAAGTAATTTAGGTGAGTCTGGCATAGTTTGTTATGATTTGTACACCTTTTTTTGTAATTTTAAGATGATATGGTTTGGTTTGTTGTGGTAAGGGATAGTTGAGGGTGATTTACGGTAGCCGAAGTAATTTAGGTGATTCTGGTGTAGTTTGTTATGATTTTTAGCATTTTTTTGTAATTTTAAAGTGATTGGGCTTAGTTTGTTGCTGTAAAGTGTAGTTGGGGGTGATTTTTGATAGCCGAAGTAATTTAGGTGAGTTTGGCATAGTTTGCTATGGTTAGTAGCATTTTTTTGTAATTTAAAAGTTATTGGGTTTAGTTTGTTGTGGTAAGGGTTAGTTGGTGATGATTTAGAGTAGCCGAAGTAATTTAGGTGAGTCTGGCATAGTTTGTTATGATTTGTACACCTTTTTTTGTAATTTTAAAATGATATGGTTTGGTTTGTTGTGGTAAGGGATAGTTGAGGGTGATTTACGGTAGCCGAAGTAATTTAGGTAATTCTCTTATAGTTTGTTATGATTTTTAGCATTTTTTTGTAATTTTAAAGTGATTGGGTTTAGTTTGTTGCTGTAAAGTGTAGTTGGGGGTGATTTTTGATAGCCGAAGTAATTTAGGTGAGTTTGGCATAGTTTGCTATGGTTAGTAGCATTTTTTTGTAATTTAAAAGTGATTGGGTTTAGTTTGTTGTGGTAAGGGTTAGTTGGTGATGATTTAGAGTAGCCGAAGTAATTTAGGTGAGTCTGGTATAGTTTGTTATGATTTGTACACCTTTTTTTGTAATTTTAAGATGATATGGTTTGGTTTGTTGTGGTAAGGGATAGTTGAGGGTGATTTACGGTAGCCGAAGTAATTTAGGTAATTCTCTTATAGTTTGTTATGATTTTTAGCATTTTTTTGTAATTTTAAAGTGATTGGGTTTAATTTGTTGCTGTAAAGTGTAGTTGGGGGTGATTTTTGATAGCCGAAGTAATTTAGGTGAGTTTGGCATAGTTTGCTATGGTTAGTAGCATTTTTTTGTAATTTAAAAGTGATTGGGTATAGTTTGTTGTGGTAAGGGTTAGTTGGTGATGATTTAGAGTAGCCGAAGTAATTTAGGTGAGTCTGGCAGAGTTTGTTATGATTTGTACACCTTTTTTTGTAATTTTAAGATGATATGGTTTGGTTTGTTGTGGTAAGGGATAGTTGGGGATGATTTACGGTAGCCGAAGTAATTTAGGTGATTCTGGTATAGTTTGTTATGATTTTTAGCATTTTTTTGTAATTTTAAAGTGATTGGGCTTAGTTTGTTGCTGTAAAGTGTAGTTGGGGGTGATTTTTGATAGCCGAAGTAATTTAGGTGAGTTTGGCATAGTTTACTATGGTTAGTAGCATTTTTTTTGTAATTTAAAAGTGATTGGGTTTAGTTTGTTGTGGTAAGTGTTAGTTGGTGATTATTTAGAGTAGCCGAAGTAACTTAGGTGAGTCTGGCATAGTTTGTTATGATTTGTACACCTTTTTTGTAATTTTAAGATGATATGGTTTGGTTTGTTGTGGTCAGGGATAGTTGGGGGTGATTTACGGTAGCCTAAGTAATTTAGGTGATTCTGGTATAGTTTGTTATGATTTTTAGCATTTTTTTGTAATTTTAAAGTGATTGGGCTTAGTTTGTTGCTGTAAAGTGTAGTTGGGGGTGATTTTTGATAGCCGAAGTAATTTAGGTGAGTTTGGCATAGTTTGCTAGGGTTAGAAACATTTTTTTGTAATTTAAAAGTTATTGGGTTTAGTTTGTTGTGGTAAGGGTTAGTTGGTGATGATTTAGAGTAGCCGAAGTAATTTAGGTGAGTCTGGCATAGTTTGTTATGATTTGTACACCTTTTTTTGTAATTTTAAGATGATATGGTTTGGTTTGTTGTGGTAAGGAATAGTTGGGGGTGATTTACGGTAGCCGAAGTAATTTAGGTGATTCTGGTATAGTTTGTTATGATTTTTAGCATTTTTTTGTAATTTTAAAGTGATTGGGCTTAGTTTGTTGCTGTAAAGTGTAGTTGGGGGTGATTTTTGATAGCCGAAGTAATTTAGGTGAGTTTGGCATAGTTTGCTATGGTTAGTAGCATTTTTTTTGTAATTTAAAAGTGATTGGGTTTAGTTTGTTGTGGTAAGTGTTAGTTGGTGATCATTTAGAGTAGCCGAAGTAATTTAGGTGAGTCTGGCATAGTTTGTTATGATTTGTACACCTTTTTTGTAATTTTAAGATGATATGGTTTGGTTTGTTGTGGTCAGGGATAGTTGGGGGTGATTTACGGTAGCCTAAGTAATTTTGGTGATTCTGGTTTAGTTTGTTATGATTTTTAGCATTTTTCTGTAATTTTAAAGTGATTGGGCTTAGTTTGTTGCTGTAAAGTGTAGTTGGGGGTGATTTTTGATAGCCGAAGTAATTTAGGTGAGTTTCGCATAATTTGCTATGGTTAGTAGCATTTTTTTGTAATTTAAAAGTGATTGGGTTTAGTTTGTTGTGGTAAGGGTTAGTTGGTGAAGATTTAGAGTAGCCGAAGTAATTTAGGTGAGTCTGGCATAGTTTGTTATGATTTGTACACCTTTTTTTGTCATTTTAAGATGATATGGTTTGGTTTGTTGTGGTAAGGGATAGTTGGCGGTGATTTACGGTAGCCGAAGTAATTTAGGTGATTCTGGTATAGTTTGTTATGATTTTTAGCATTTTTCTGTAATTTTAAAGTGATTGGGCTTAGTTTGTTGCTGTAAAGTGTAGTTGGGGGTGATTTTTGATAGCCGAAGTAATTTAGGTGAGTTTGGCATAGTTTGCTATGGTTAGTAACATTTTTTTGTAATTTAAAAAGAATTGGGTTTAGTTTGTTGTGGTAAGGGTTAGTTGGTGATGATTTAGAGTAGCCGAGGTAATTTAGGTGTGTCTGGCATAGTTTGTTATGATTTATACATCTTTTTTTGTAATTTTAAGATGATATGGTTTGGTTTGTTGTGTTAAGGGATAGTTGGGGGTGATTTACGGTAGCAGAAGTAATTTAGGTGATTCTGGTATAGTTTGTTATGATTTTTAGCATTTTTTTGTAATTTTAAAGTGATTGGGCTTAGTTTGTTGCTGTAAAGTGTAGTTGGGGGTAATTTTTGATAGCCGAAGTAATTTAGGTGAGTTTGGCATAGTTTGCTATGGTTAGTAGCATTTTTTTTAAATTTAAAAGTGATTGTGTTTAGTTTGTTGCTGTAAAGTGTAGTTGGTGGTGATTTTTGATAGCCGAAGTAATTTAGGTAAGTTTGGCATAGTTTGCTATGGTTAGTAGCATTTTTTTTGTAATTTAAAAGTGATTGGGTTTAGTTTGTTGTTGTAAGGGTTAGGTGGTGATGATTTAGAGTAGCCGAAGTAATTTAGGTGAGTCTGGCATAGTTTGTTATGATTTGTACACCTTTTTTTTATAATTTTAAGATGATATGGTTTGGTTTGTTGTGGTAAGGGATAGTTGGGGGTGATTTACGGTAGCCGAAGTAATTTAGGTGATTCTGGTATAGTTTGTTATGATTTTTACCATTTTTTTGTAATTTTAAAGTGATTGGGCTTAGTTTGTTGCTGTAAAGTGTAGTTGGGGGTAATTTTTGATAGCCGAAGTAATTTAGGTGAGTTTGGCATAGTTTGCTATGGTTAGTAGCATTTTTTTTTAAATTTAAAAGTGATTGGGTTTAGTTTGTTGTGGTAAGGGTTAGTTGGTGATGATTTAGAGTAGCCGAAGTAATTTATGTGAGTCTGGCATAGTTTGTTATGATTTGTACACCTTTTTTTGTAATTTTAAGATGATATGGTGTGGTTTGTTGTGGTAAGGTATAGTTGGGGGTGATTTACGGTAGCCGAAGTAATTTAGGTGATTCTGGTATAGTTTGTTATGATTTTTAGCATTTTTTTGTAATTTTAAAGTGATTGGGCTTAGTTTGTTGCTGTAAAGTGTAGTTGGGGGTGATTTTTGATAGCCGAAGTAATTTAGGTGAGTTTGGCATAGTTTGCTAAGGTTAGTAGCATTTTTTTTTAATTTAAAAGTGATTGGCTTTAGTTTGTTGTGGTAAGGGTTAGTTGGTGATGATTTAGAGTAGCCGAAATAATTTAGGTGAGTCTGGCATAGTTTGTTATGATTTGTACACCTTTTTTGTAATTTTAAGATGATATGGTTTGGTTTGTTGTTGTAAGGGATAGTTGGGGGTGATTTACGGTAGCCGAAGTAATTTAGGTGATTCTGGTATAGTTTGTTATGATTTTTAGCATTTTTTTGTAATTTTAAAGTGATTGGGCTTAGTTTGTTGCTGTAAAGTGTAGTTGGGGGTGATTTTTGATAGCCGAAGTAATTTAAGTGAGTTTGGCATAGTTTGCTATGGTTAGTAGCATTTTTTTGTAATTTAAAAGTGATTGGCTTTAGTTTGTTGTGGTAAGGGTTAGTTGGTGATGATTTAGAGTAGCCGAAATAATTTAGGTGAGTCTGGCATAGTTTGTTATGATTTGTACACCTTTTTTGTAATTTTAAGATGATATGGTTTGGTTTGTTGTTGTAAGGGATAGTTGGGGGTGATTTACGGTAGCCGAAGTAATTTAGGTGATTCTGGTATAGTTTGTTATGATTTTTAGCATTTTTTTGTAATTTTAAAGTGATTGGGCTTAGTTTGTTGCTGTAAAGTGTAGTTGGGGGTAATTTTTGATAGCCGAAGTAATTTAGGTGAGTTTGGCATAGTTTGCTATGGTTAGTAGCATTTTTTTTAAATTTAAAAGTGATTGTGTTTAGTTTGTTGCTGTAAAGTGTAGTTGGTGGTGATTTTTGATAGCCGAAGTAATTTAGGTAAGTTTGGCATAGTTTGCTATGGTTAGTAGCATTTTTTTTGTAATTTAAAAGTGATTGGGTTTAGTTTGTTGTTGTAAGGGTTAGGTGGTGATGATTTAGAGTAGCCGAAGTAATTTAGGTGAGTCTGGCATAGTTTGTTATGATTTGTACACCTTTTTTTTATAATTTTAAGATGATATGGTTTGGTTTGTTGTGGTAAGGGATAGTTGGGGGTGATTTACGGTAGCCGAAGTAATTTAGGTGATTCTGGTATAGTTTGTTATGATTTTTACCATTTTTTTGTAATTTTAAAGTGATTGGGCTTAGTTTGTTGCTGTAAAGTGTAGTTGGGGGTAATTTTTGATAGCCGAAGTAATTTAGGTGAGTTTGGCATAGTTTGCTATGGTTAGTAGCATTTTTTTTTAAATTTAAAAGTGATTGGGTTTAGTTTGTTGTGGTAAGGGTTAGTTGGTGATGATTTAGAGTAGCCGAAGTAATTTATGTGAGTCTGGCATAGTTTGTTATGATTTGTACACCTTTTTTTGTAATTTTAAGATGATATGGTGTGGTTTGTTGTGGTAAGGTATAGTTGGGGGTGATTTACGGTAGCCGAAGTAATTTAGGTGATTCTGGTATAGTTTGTTATGATTTTTAGCATTTTTTTGTAATTTTAAAGTGATTGGGCTTAGTTTGTTGCTGTAAAGTGTAGTTGGGGGTGATTTTTGATAGCCGAAGTAATTTAGGTGAGTTTGGCATAGTTTGCTAAGGTTAGTAGCATTTTTTTTTAATTTAAAAGTGATTGG